>OZ038373.1:129095897-130295897 GCA_964036015.1 Leptarthrus brevirostris | reverse complement strand
TTTTTCAGTCTGGTTGGTTTAAAGCCAGTCATACGTTTAATGACGTCTGATGGATTTGCTTTTGAAGAGACTGATGCCATTAGTGTTGCACTTGAGCAAAGTATGATTTCATCGAAAGTTTTGGAATGGAAAATATCTCCATTGGCTCAAAGATACGAAGAAATGTGTACGCAACTGCATATCGGTAAGTACTACAAAATTTAGCGTGCCAGTAAAACTTGATTTTCTTCTTACATTTCGGATTTTAATCATATTTTAGAAGAGAAGATCTTATTCTATTCAAATCCAAAATTTTAATCAAAGTTCGCGATGCTCTTTTGTTTGTTGGCCTGTACAGAAACACTCTACATTGAATACTTTTATATATTGTGGACTGATCTGATTCTTCTTTACACGCAAACTGAGTTCGGTTTTCTTCAAAAATTTATTAGAGATATTGCCACCTAAATACTTTTTCTTCGAGTCACTCTTAAAGTTAGTTGTTTATATCATTTAAGCTTTGTTATAAATGGTGATTCAAATCAAGGTTCCTACAGTACACCATGATATTCCTTGATGTGAGCTTATCAAAAAATTGCTCCGCGCGGCGAGTTGGACTACTACCTCATCCAAATGCTGAAGTGGCGCGGGCATTTCTGTTCCTTCGTCCACCGCACGAAGGAGACAACAATGGGACTCCCTAAGGGGAGCGCCTGCTAGCTTGTTGGGGCTGCTAGGAAGCACCTGTTGGCTTGTGTGCCTCGTTGGAGGCTGCCTATTATTATGTATTTTTATTTCAGTTAAATTTTTTGGTTCATTTTCTTAATTCATTTTCTAATTAATTCTTTTTTGATTTATATTCTTTTTATGTCTGGAGCTGTTAACTTTTATTTGGATTTTATCTCATTTTATTTGTTTGCGTCGTTTATAATTAGAAATTCTGAACACTAATGTTTTTAAGGCTTGCTTTTGCCGTAATTTTCGCCACATAATTTAAAAAAATTAAAAGTCTGATTAACCGTTTGTACTATTTTGAATACATACACAATTGACACAATATATTACAAAAGGAAAATGAATAGAACAACATGGTAAAACATTTTTTAGTAACAGGCCTACATTTATCTAAAAAATTATGTTAGATGAATACATACATAGACTTAATTTCAAGGGCATGTATTGTGGTTTATACCCCAAAAAAATAGTGTATTGATGAGGGGTTTTATAGGTAGAGCCTATCATTTTTGAAAAATTACCATTTTTGTTATACTGAATTCAAAACTTATGCCGAAATTTATTTTTATAAGTTTGGTTACTAATCGTTAATCCTACGCGACTGGAAAACCTGGAAAGTCAGGGTATTTTGCAATTTTTGCATACATTTCAGGAAAATTATACGTGCGCGCTAAAAATTTAACTGCAAAACTTTAATTTAGCTAGTTCTAATAAAATATAATTACATTTACATTTTTTTCAATTATTTTAACTTCGTAAAATGTTGATTTAAATTTATTTATGTGTGCGAATACATTGAACCAATATTAGATAACATTTTTTGTTACTGTTCTGTTTACATGTATGAATTATCCTGTACATGGTTTAGGTCCATATTTTCAAAGAAATGTTGTGAGTGATATTGCTATTAGTTCATGTATTTCGGTTTCTTTGACGAATCACTAAATAAAATTTCGGTATTTGGATCAACAACAAAATATTCTAAATATTTGAATTCAGCGTTTTTAGGGCACAGTCGAGCTATTGATATTTTTTTAATAGCCAGATACATGAGTACATGTGGTATTCACATATTACATACATATTCGTTCAAGAACGGTATCAGTTCGATTTCTTGGAACCTATCCGAATTTTTAAGCGATGCGTGTTGCTTAAGAGCTACATCCAGCCAGAGTGTCAAATTGAAGAGAAAGTTCAGGCTGATGTTTTTTGTACAATAAAAAGTGATAATGGGTTGGATTTTTTTTAACAAAAAATAGACGTAATGACAATAAACTTATTGGCAAAATCATGAAAAAAGATTTATTACAACATTATTTACGTCGAATCAAAAATGTTGATTTTTTTCACGGCTTTCTGGTGGAGGCTACACAGCACGAAACAATAATCTGAAATCAGGAAATGAAAATTGTTGTTAAAGGTAAACGTGTGTACAATTGATTACCGATCTTCGTTTTTTATAGTTTAAGTCTTAAAAAAAGGGCGGCCATCAAACTTTTTTACGCATTTGTGGTCAAAAATTTGTCACTTTAACTGTAAATTTTTCGAAAAATATTCATTATTCGTAAAATTTGCGATTGGGAAGCAATTAAGAATGTGTTTTGACGTATTCATGCAACATTTAAAACAAATCGGTCAATCGGTTAAAAAATTACAGCCATCACCGTATTGAAAAAAAGGCTTTTTGAGAAAACGCGTTTAGAGTTCCGAGCACAAAGGGCTCGCTAAGAAAGCAGTTTCTCGACTACATTTGTAAGCCTCAAAACCTAGAGAAATGTACATTTTATTTTATTACTATTACAATAGTGCATTATGTTCAGGTGACAATCCGTCAATTGTGCGCTGGCAGTAAGATAAACGCGCACGGCAATTACTGCTTCGAAAAAGTGTCGCCGCTGGGGATGGAAATGGGCGCGTATAACTTCGAAATTTCTTGGAATATCGTCTCAAAAATGTTACACTATATTTTTGACACTTATATCTTACAGAAAATGAAAAAAAAAATTATTCGATTTTTTGAAAGTTATGGCTGGATGTAGCCCCTTAATACAGAATGTACCAGCTCGTAAAGATGACTACATGAAATACTTAGGAGCTCGGGTTTTCCCTGTGAAATTTGGTCCAACATGATGGGTTTAGAAGATTGAGGTAGCCAAACTCGCAACATATATTATTCACCAAATTCGCGTTTATTTCAAAGCGTAGAAGCACACATCAATGCACACGTCATTAACCTGTGAAGTTAAACCTTTTTTGAAAGACTATCAGCCCGATAAACCGATGGCGCCTTTTTGATAACAACAATCAATCAATTGATGTGACGAAGGACGGATATGTGACTGACGTTAAAAGCTTCAACTTGGGATATGCTACATTTCTTGTATTGAAAAAGACATGCAATTTATCACAAAAAGATAACAGAAACAATTGTTTGGATATTTTAAAACAAATTTCGTTAAAAATTCAGGCAACATATATTTTGCGATCTAGAATTAATTTTGAAATCGGAGAATTTTAGTTTTTCTCGATTAAAAATCACGTTACAAGAGTTTGTTGAGGGAACCCGAATAAATCTAACAGTTGCAGACAAGATCGATTGCGAATTCTGCACACTGTGCAATAAATAAATTACTGAAAATTTGAAATTTTTTTCTCGTGTTTATGACCGCCTCGACCAATTCTGGGTGAGAATTATCAATATGATAAAAGGTTCTAATGATTTCAAAAATTTGTTGCAGGATGGTATTTATTCTGTTTCACGGAAATACAGATGTTGAGGGTGGCTTTCCTGTGAATAAATCCTGTGTTATCGTTAAACAAAGCAGCAGATTATAGATTGCAATTAATCAGACGTGTTTGGCAAGCAATAAGTGCTTGAGAGGGTGCAGAAAATGTAATTGTTGATAAAAAAATTATCCAGGCTGCTTTAAATGCGCGATAGTTGTATGTAGAAGCACTTGAAAGTGACATAGAAAAAAAAAAACGAAAAAACTCAGTCTGACGCGGAGAATAGGGAGTGAAAAGCAGAATTAATGCTATCGTTGGAGGAGAAAAAGCGTAAATTGATGGAGCATTATCAAAAAGAACTTGACAGTGTTGACATCGAGTTAAGTATGTTGGGTGTGTCTATATCTCAAATATGTAAGATTGTTAGTTTTCGGAAAAGAAAAATACGATGGTTTTAAAGCTCTTTATTTGAATAAATATATAGATCACATTACGTGAAATGTCTGCCTTTTTTTATTTGCAAAATTGAGAAAATGTCTGGAAAAGTCAGAGAATTTTATATTAACAAATGAGGATCAACCCTGCAGGGTATTCTCTATCAAATTCACCGGTATCTTGAAAATCATTACGCATGTACCTCTGCCCTCAGTTTGATCAGAGCGAGTGAGGAAACAGTGTATGTCGATAAATTTTTCAAAATGCACATAATTTATAGAAAATCACTTGACCCGAGTGAAATTTAAGCAAAAAATTCCAAACCAAACCGTTCAAAACTCGAGCGGAGCAAGAAATATTGAAGAAATTTCTTGACAAGAGCGGCGTTTCTGATAAAGAAAATCTAAATTCCTTTTCTTTATTAGAAATGTCGCTCTTGTCAACAAATTTCTTTAATATTTCTTGCTCCGCTCGAGTTTTGAACGGTTTGTTTTGGAATTTTTGCGTAAGTTTCACTCACATATTTTTGAAAAATATTTAATTTAATCGCGATATGTTTACTGCTTGCTCCTGGAATTTACGGTGAATAGTTCTAAGTAGTGTCCGGCGTTATTGAAGTGAGCTTTGAGCGCGTATTCCTACCCAGGCATTTGCCAGAATTCCTATCCAGGGTGTCGCGGAATCTCATTAAAATTGAACGACATTTAATATTAATTTAACTATTTTAATTAGTTCTTTTTCTTATGTGTAGTTGTCTGTCTGCTTTTCGAATTTTTGGAATGTATTCTGAATTCGATCCCAAACCAAGAAATATTCTCTGGCACGATTACTGTGCCATGGATGGAGGTTGGAGCCTCAGCCTACGTATGAGTTTTTCATTTGTAATTGACATAAATAAAAATTAACTCCGTCTCTGAGCTGTTGTCTAGTTCGCAAAAATTGCATCATTCCCTTATGCATTTCGGCTATAGCCATGCTAACGCATGTCGCGGTTGTCCTCTTAACTCATTAATAACTAATATAAAGTCTATTTTTATTACTTTTTTGATTTTGGAAAAATAAAAATACGTATTTGGTCTGTACGTACGTACGTTACACTCAAAAGATCAAAATTTTAAATTCATTTAGGGGTTTTGTCAATTTGAATTTTCGTATACATAAAATAAAATGTAGTCATCTATTAATTTTATTACCAGGTTTTCTTATTTATTTAAAAAATAATTCACAATTTTTTACATGTTTCAAAGTTATTTAAATTTAACAGCAGTAAAACTGTCTAGATCTAGGTGCTTCCTTGTTCTTCAACACTGGTTTTCAAAGTCCTTCTTCGTAATCCAGTTTTAGAATACTTATACTTTTACTAGAGACGTAGCAGTTTCTTTGACATATTTCATAACTTTTCAGTTTTCTTTTAATATTTCATTCGTTTATACATGTCTGTTTTTCAAATCTTATAAAATTATATATTTTAAACTAGCACAATTATTTTCAACGTTGAATCATTGAGAAGCTTGATTTTCAATATCTTAAGGTTATGCACATAAAAAGGAGTATATACTTAAATGTATAATAAACAACAAGACTTGCGTTTTAATACCTTCACACATGAACATAAAGTTTTACAAATATAAGCCTTTCTTTAAAGTTCTATAATCGAAGTCTCTTCCACGTCTTTTTGAGTGTATTATGTATTGCGCGAAACAGCTTAATCACGTACTGCATTCTTCCACTTACGATGTATATGAATTATTTTGAACTCCAAGATTTTTGAATGCTCGAGCACTATCAACAAAAATATTCGTACTTTAGATGTATGTATGATGTATGTATGTAGTAAATAGATTATATTTAATGATCTACTACAGGCGGAAAAAATTTCGAAATCGTAAAATTTTGATTTAAGATTTTAGTAATTGGAAATTTTTGATTGCGGACGGAGACTGATGTGCGGCTATCAAATTTAAACTCTGTTTCTAAACCTTTTTCCACTGCTTAGCATTTAGCTACTTTCGTTGCGGTCAAAGCTCAGCAGATTATACATAAAACTGCTGGTGATTTTGACATCATCGATGCGGCTTTGCTTTCCATTTCTGGATCCCGTGTCGGTGTACGGTTTTGTTTTGATCAAATTGAGCTTAGTGGGAATATGCGAAAATTCTGTTTAAATTTTTGAAGTGTTTGTGACTTAACGAATAACCATGTTTTGGTATACTGCCACTGACCTCGGAAAATATGGCTATTCGTAAAACCAAAACAAAAGGGTAGGCAAGAATAACTTACCAGTTCGTCAATATGTCTTTCTACGATCTACGATTTAACGTGGATTCCGAACTGTTGTCATTACTCTGCAATCCCTAATGATCTTTTAGCGTAATCTCTTTTGACCTCTGTGCGGAAAGCCAGTATGTTAACCCGTATTATTAGTGAACTTTTATCTCTAACTCTCTGTAGTATTCGTAGCTTTGCCGATTTTATGTAGGAAATATAAGACCAATAATGTAATGATATCTAATGTATGGTCACGCAGCAAAAACACACATCAAGTCTCTTCAAGATATAACTGAAAATGTCTAAAATTCATTAACAACGTTCCCATGGATTTTAGCACTACTAGGCCACTAAATAACTAGATATTCAATAATAAAACGGCATCGGAAATTTAAAAATAACTGTATATTCTCCGAATTTGAATTAATGAAAACTTCTGTTAATAGTTTACGGCTGAATGACAAAGAAGCGTTTTCGTTTCACTCTTCTATGTGCTTTAGTTATTTGAACTAAAGGTGAAATTCGATTTAAAACGAAGTTTTTTTTCATTTTCAATAATTCCTTCTCCTACATATTTATTGGGCTTTACATTTAGAATAAAGAATTAGCAGGAAAGGCTCTAACTCTCGTGTACGTGGGATAAGACGCTAGCTTTATTAGAACAGAAATCACGACTGTAGTTGAATGCAGTTGACTTTGGTCGTTCCGAAACTCTACGGTCAGCTAAATGGCGTAGTCAACTTTTTTGTGTTCCGAAACCTCAAAAGATGATTGCGAAAGTTAGCTATTCTTGACTCAGCTTCGGTACTGAGTTGGTTGCAGTTACACTCACCCAGATCAAGTGAACTGTCAATTATTGGGAGTGAAAATTTTTTGAAAAATGATATGCCCTAGCTAGACAGGCAACAAATGACATTTCAATTTAGCGAAATGAAGTATAATTTAATCACCGGATTACGATTAAATTTGAAAAGTTTGTACGCTTAATCTGTTATTCTCCCATACTTTTTCCTGTTTAATTGTTGAAATGCGATACTGCGAGCGCTGCGGATTTTAAAGATAATTAATAATTTATGATTCCATTCCAATTTTGAATGGAAAACATAATTTGATGCAATCACGAATGCAGTGCTCATCCGCAATAGTTAAACATGACTCATGAGCGATGCGATGATCACTGGAGTGAGTGGTCTGTATAGGGCATTAGCCAGTAAATTTTAAATATTTAAGGAGAATGGCAATGCAATTATGTTAAGTATGACAGTAAGAGGCACGCAGAAGTTACAATCTTAATTTTTTGAAAATCAGTATTAGCAGCTATCATGTAAACATTGACTACATCACAGCTAAAGTCCTTCCAAAACCTCTGGCAGCTGCAGACAACTACATCTAAATTGACATAACTTTTTCGATAACTGGAAACAACTGCAGTCGTCTTTTGGAACGCGCTTCTGGACATTAAGTCTGTCTGCTTACTCGAAAGTTTTTACACATAAAATAGTTTAAAAAAAAAGTTGAACCGACTTCACAAAAAGCGCTAAAAAGCATAAAATAATTTTTAATTTTAAATCTATTACGACATTTTGAAGTCGCTGCAAATCAAACAAACCAAATAACTACAGCAAAAGTATTTAATCGTTCTTTCTTATGATCTCGTGAGCTGAAACGTTCAGGTAGTATTATTTATTATCTTGAATTGTGGTTCTGTAGTTTTTCTGTTTGTTTAATTTACACCGACTTCAAATTGTCGTAATAGATATAAAATTTTAAATTATATTATTTTGTGAAGTCGGTTCAATTCTTTTTTGTAAACTATTTTATTTTTCACCTTGTAGTGTCGTCTACTCTATACAACACAAAAAGAACCATCCAAATCGGTCCACGCATTAAAAAATTAGGTTCAAACCCCTACCCCCACCTCCATCCCACTAAAATTTTTTTTCTCGTGGTGTCAATCAAGGAACATACTCTACCCAACAGAAAAAGAATCATCGAACTCAGTCCATGCGTTACGAACTTAGACCCCTCCCCTCACCCACCCCCTACCATAGGACCAAATTATTCTCCTATTACCAATGGGGGATCACACTCTATACAACAGCAAAAGAACAATCCAAATCGGTCCACCGTTACAAAGTTAGGTTCTACCTTCACTACACACCCCCACCCCACCAACATGTTTCTCTCGTGGTATCAACCAGGGAACATACTCTACGCAACAGAAAAAGAATTATTCAAATCGGTCCACGCGTTATCCTAGACCAATTTTTTTTTCTCCTATTAGCAATGGGGGATCACACTCTGTACAACAAAAACAGAACCATTTAAATCGGTCCAAGCAATACAAAGTTATGTTTTACCCTCACTCGACACCCCCATCCCACCAACATGTTTTTCTCGTGGTATCGACCAGGGAACATACTCTACGCAACAGGAAAAGAATTATCCAAATCGGTCCACGCGTTACAAAATTAGGTTTCACTCCCATCCCACCAACATTTCTTTTAACATGGTACCAATCGGTGAACATACTCTACCCAACAAAAAAAGAATCATCAAAAGCGATCAACGCGTTACGCAGTTATGCCCGGTCAGAAATAAAAAAAAATACACGTCGTTTTTAAAACCTTTCGATTTTGGGCAATCGGTTAAAAACTGAAAGTTTTCGTCCGCAATGCGTCCGTTTACTTTTGGACTTGAAGTTCAGTAGTTCCCCTTTTTACCAAATTGATTGCTGATGAGTGTGAAAAAAATTTCGGCAGAATTCTTCTTCTTCTTTTATGGTTGACAACTCACAGATGATCGATGTTTGGAAAGTTATAGCTTAGAAATAACAATTGAAATAAACTATTAACTTTTTCAGTAAATTGTTATTTATTTTTATGATTTCTTGTAAACGCACTGATCTCTGCACTGAAATTTACTTTTGACAGTTCTTCAGTTGCCATAAATTTACCCAAAAAGCGTCTGTTAACTTTCTCATTAACATCCCCTCCACCAGAAGAACTTTTTTACTTGGTTTTTACCTACGCTTTTTTTACATAGAAGTAAACAGACGGACCTATTATTTGACGTTAGAAGACGTAAGTAAGTAACTTTATTGACGTTTTGATTTAAAAACAATTGGAGTTTCAGATGTGCAACAAATTTTTTGAGTGTTTTCAAGTATATTTATAGCGATGAGACTTTTTCAGCACGGTTTCCATGGCGCACTGTTTTTATACTGGCTTGTAGCGGTCCATCGAACTTTTCTTTTTAATTTTGTCAATGTGTGCGCTTCATTAACAAAATTTCAATAAAGCGACAGCGAAAATTTATTATAAAACATTTTAAAATATTGTTTTATGAAGTTATATTACTTATATAACGTTTGAGGCATGGCTTATTAAAAAAGCACTATGTAAACAACTAAAAAATTGTTTGATGAAAATATTCTACGTTTGTCGTATTAAAACTGGATCCATTGAGCCATGCACACTTATCTCATGAGTCTCAGCCAAAATCACGGGAGCAAAACACCACTACAAGTGTACAGAGATGATATTTTGTCTCATACAACACAGCGTAGTTTTCTGAGTTTAGGTAGTTTTGCTTGACCGCAACGACTCTTAGAGTCCAAATTATGGACCCATGGAACACGGCTTATTGTGGTTTTCTGCCATATATATACTTCTGTATACTGAGTGACGCGACTGTTTTCATATGTAAAAAAATAGGTGCAGTGTAGATATACCATATAAATGAGCCGTAAGCCACGAGTTTAGAGTTAGGACTCTCTTAGGACACTCCCCATACCCGTGTGGAATGGTCTGAAAACACTGACTGTTGTCAAACTGGCTTGAATACTACTGGAAGAATATTCGTGTGGTAAGGCCCATTGAGACCAAATCATCTCAATGACAGGAAAGGAAAGTCGGTGGTCTAAGTGTAATCGATGACTTGTTAAATATTTTTCACTGTTTGCTGCAAAAATTTGAATTATAAAAATTTCTCACCTAAAAATGTTGCATATTTTACTACTAGGTCTGTTCCAGAGATTATAAGCGCTTCGAAGAAAACTGCAGAGTACTGCGGAAAAGTGTTCCCGTATTCACTTCTCGAAGAAGATTTTTCCTACGTCACAACTTCCCCTAAAGCACAAAATTTAGGAATTCTGCAGCAACTTTGATCAGCTCCAATATGCTTAAATCTGTACTGAACCTAATTCACCCCCACTACATAAATAAGTAAACTGCAGCTGCAGAAGTTCGGATTTAGACCTACTATCATGGTAAAAACTAACGCAAACAGGACATACTAACACTTATTACGAGCGGCATAAATTTTCAATTATTAGGATCTTTCCTGTTAATTTTTTATTCTAAGATTTTATAGCATATGCAATAAAACACGCCACTTTTTTCACTAAATTAACTTTTGTTATCATTTCTCAGTTCCCTTTTTGATAAAGTGTGATAATACATAAGTTATGCATAACACACCAGTTTTATTTTAATTAATCAGATAAACGTTTATAGTTTAATTTATAAGAATTCCACGCCGGTGGAAAATCTGTACAATAGTTTTTGAGTTGGAAACGTTCAAACTTAAACATACAAATTTTATATGCATTTCTCCATGTTTTCCTCTGGGTGTTTTCGAGTTTGCTTCCAATACGGCTGCTGACTCCGATGGTTAGGGTCCGTATTTTTGTTTGACGGAGTCAAGAAACGTCAAACTGAAACATTGCATCAAAACTACGTATATGTGCGTATATGTGAGGAGAAGTGCTACATTAACGAGTGAGTAATCAGGTCAGCTATTCATAGTTATAAATTCTGAAACCATGTTTTTTCTAGGCTTTCTAGTGTATAAATAATTTATTTCATTTTGGTTGATCCGAAACCTCAAAGTTAGTATTTAGTCAAAAGAATTTTCAAAATAGTTATCATTTCTTAACTAAATGTAACATAATTTTATTTTTAGATCGTGATGGACAAGTGAAAGCCCATTTAGAAAAGGCTCAGGTTTCCAACACCGTGTCGTTCAATGAATTGTTCTTAACGCCAGAGTTAACTGAACCAATTTTTAAAGCATTACTTCATCAGACGAACCTGAGAGTTTTAGATCTATCGAATAATTTTATTCAAAACGAAGGAATCAAACAGCTTTCAAAATCGTTGAATACATTAAAACAATTGCGGTTATTGAACTTGGAAGGAAATTGCATTTCAACTGAAGGCCTTGAACTGGTAGCGTCGTCACTTTCCGCTACAGATGGTTCTATGGAATTGGAAGAGGTTTGCCTTAACTTTAATCCCCTCGGCAATCAAAGTATTCGTGCTTTAGAGAAAATTTGTAATAAATTGCCTAATTTAAGAAAATTACATTTAGCGTCCTGTAATATTACCGATTTTTATA
The DNA here is from genome assembly GCA_964036015.1 of Leptarthrus brevirostris. NCBI lineage: Eukaryota > Metazoa > Arthropoda > Insecta > Diptera > Asilidae > Leptarthrus > Leptarthrus brevirostris. Next base: position 130,284,353 of record OZ038373.1, on the reverse strand, counting down.
ATTTTAATTTAAACTTTCACGATTTAACACATTTTAATATTAGTTTTAATAAGCTTACTTCGGAGTGCCTTAAAACGCTGCTGAGAAAATTGAATTCATGCAGGCTGCAAGAGTTGAACATTAGTTTTACCATTCAGGAGAAGTCGCTAGGAGATGGTATAAATGAATTCTTTGAGAGTGGCACTTGTGAAAAATTTCGAAAAGTAGAATTAGCTGGATGTCAGTTGTTCGATTCAAATGTATATAATATTGTAGGACATTTGTCAAAAGCTCAAGATTTGCGGGTGCTAAATCTAGCGGAAAATCCTAAGTTAACGACATTATCCTTACAATACGTTTTAGAACACATCCCACAAGTCAAGCAGATACTAATGCAGCAATGTATGCAAGTTATAACGTGTAATAACTTTGGAAAGTTAAATATAACTTTCGGCGATAAAGCACCTGAGCTCATCTCAGTAACGGTAGTAAATGATGACATCGCCGCTATGGATGACTTAAAGGCCTTTTGGGAACAACGTTATGGCGACAGGGGAAAAATTGATTATTGTGACAAGAATGTTACTTTATACATTAATGATTGTGATCTTGCTAGTGTTTAATCACTATTTAAAATTAGCTTAAGTAATTTAAAATAAAAATTAATTCTTTTTACCTTTTTACCTTATTACTGATTTTTATTTGAGCTTTGTTTAGAGTTCTGTATTGCAGGATGTACATATTTCCAAAATGTTGAAATTTGGCTTAAATTCATCACAGACTACTTCTTGTTTGGACAATATTGGTGCATTGTGTTATTTTGTTACTGGTGAAATGTGATTTCGTTGTACACTCGCTTGATTGCTTCAAATAGTCTAATGGCGACCTCGCTTGTTGGAGCCAATGTCCTGTTTGGTATGTGGTTGCCTTCATTGCGTGATGGTTTAATACAGGTATTAAGAATTGCTTTCAAACTGGCAGGAGTTTTTGTAGTATCGAGTAAACCACGAAAAAGTCTGTTTCCTTTGAAAACCTGTAAATTTATAAAAAAGTTCAGCAGTGAAATAATGTTAATCATAGAAAAAAAACCATGTTTGGAACAATGCTGTTTTTCTTTTTACTAAAAAAATGTAGGAAGCAAAAAGAGTATAAAAATAATTTTTAGAATAAAAAAAATATATAATGTTAGGTTTAACTGATATTGAAACTACCGTTATATATATTCATGTAATAATAAAAACTTGGTACATACTATATTTCAAGAAGATAAAAGGAGAAAGCTAGCAATTTTTATAATGCCAAAGCTCAGGGGATGTCTTATGATGCTAAAGCACAGCCTTGGCGCACGAAAGGTATTAAAGGTGACGGAAATAGGTTAAGAATTTGAACGTAGGAGGTATCAAATTTTCAGGCTCATAAGACGAGGAAAAAAGAGAAGATGGTAAACTGGTCCACATTCGTGTAGTTCTGCTTAGAATATATTCCCGAAATTTGACAGTACGTCCAAATTTGACCAGGTGGGTATAGGGGTGATAGTGACATGAACCTCTTGAATTGCGCGTTTTAATATATCTAGAAGGAATCAGACTAGCACTATCTCTAGAAAAATAACCGTGGGAATAGCGATATAATAGTGAGAGAGTGTCAATGCTCTCAGAGATAGGAAATACTTCACCCGATTCGCGACAACGGTTCCAAGTGGACCTACAATTTAAAGTGTATTCTGAACAACTGACATTTTTCCTGCAAACCCCAATAGCCTTTTTATCGTGATCTGTTGTCAGCAGAAAACAAACATGGGTCGCCGCCGGTGAAACCTGGAACCTCCTGGGTGTAATGCCGACACGTCATCACTTACCCCACCGACGTTCGTCTCTTGCAAGATTTATGTTATTTATTAAATTTATCTTCACGTTGTGGTGTGTTCCTTAATTCCTGGAAACTCTCCCTAATTATTTCTCTTATCGCTAATCTTTCATTGCAAAATGTCCTTGCTTCAACCTGGCACCAATAACTTTGTTGGAGTTCTCTAATTTCTGTATCTCTGCTGTTGAGGTTGCTAGGGGGCAGGTTGACTGCATTTTCACTGACTTTAGGCAGGGCGTTCGATAAAATAAAACTTAGAATCCTTGTTCACAAACATTCTCTCCTCGGGTTTCCGTCTGTTTTCGTTGACTGGTTATGTTCGTATCTGACTGACTGTACTCAGCGGGCTTTTATCTGAACCAATTTTTAAATCTTCTGGAGTGCCACAAGTCAGCCATTTTGGGCCATTGCTCTTTACATTAATAACGTACATTTGATTCTGTCTCATCCTGAAATTTTGTGTTATGCTGACGACGCCAACATCAATCGTATTGTGTCGAGCATTTATGACTGTCTATTTTCAAATTCAAATTTGGACGGTAAGTGCACATATATATCCCAACCCTGTAAATTTTAATTTTACCATCAGTGGCTGCCCCTAACGTTGCTTGAAAAAACCAGGGATCTGGGGGTCAAGCTGATTTCCATAATCAATAAGGCCGGCAAGATTTTGGGTTTTGTCAAGCTTTGGCTCAAGAGTTTTCGCTTAGCTTCTCTACCATATTTTCCTCACACCTATTTTGGAACATGCCTCTTCCGTTTAGTCTCCATTCTATTCGACACACATCAATCGTATTGAGGCGGTTCAGCGGAGGTGTGTTCGATTCGCTATACCGTGGAATAATTTCCTTATACTACCACCTTACATCGGCTGGCTTGAGTTGCTTCATCTAGATATCTTTAAAAGACGACACTGCAATTCCAGTATTGTCTTTGCTTTAATTGCTTGTAGTACTCTATTAATTTTCCGGGCTTCTTTCACCATACCCACTCCTGGTCGCACTTTGAGGAATCATGACATCTTCTGAGGCACGTGCATCATCATCAAAATGTGACTCGATCTCATCGATGGCACGGCTCTTTAATTTCTCCTTTGACTTCATTGATTTTCACATGCCCAAGAGCCTTTTGAAAAATCAGCTGCTTTAAGAATACTTTTCTAAACTGTTTAATTTTTATTTACTTGAATTCTATCCACTTTCTATTGATTTATTTGTATAATGTCATGATACTTTACTAACTTCTAACCTTCGCTTTGTAGTAGTCAGTTATTGACGAAATTTGAAAAAAGAACTAAAAAATGAAAAAAATTACTGACTACTCTATTCCATAATCGACTCACGAGTTTTATTCTAGTAGACAAATATTGGAGAAGGTAGCTGAATAAAAGTAGGCCTCGAGATATGTATAAGGTTTTTTTTAAAGATGAAACCAGTTAGTGTGGAAAAGGTAATTGAAATACAGTTTTTGTTCGAGACAAGAAAAGGAAAAGTAGCGTAAAAATTCTCGTAGTGTTGGTGTAGGAATTTGTACGGTAACCAATATCCGAAAAAAGTTTGATATTCAAACTAAGAAGAATTCGGCAGGAAGAAAAGCAGTGCTTACTCCTGATGTGCAATGAGTAATTTTGCGGCAAATCACACAGGTGCTTGCGACAATGCTGTGGACATTATCTCTAACCAACAAACTTTCGGCAATGTATAGCTAACACCGAAAAGTCCTTCAGAACAATGGACTACATGGCCATGCGATCGTCAAAAAAACAGATTTTATCGAAAGGCATCGAACTTTGTGTTTGGCTTTCGCTACAGATATTTCACCATCGATGATTGGACGCAAGTGATCTGGTCAGATGAAACAAAGGTTAACAAATGGGGGTCAAACGGTCGACAATGCAACTGGAAAAGGAAAGGTGGAAATATCCAGGATTGCCACGTACAAACTACCGTGAAGTTCGGTAGCGAAAATCTAATGCTTTGGGGATATGTGAGCTTCCGGGGAGTTGGGAGGTGCTTAAGGATCGTTGGTGGGATGACTGCAGACACTTATTTTGAGATTTTTCAGCACGACTTTCTCGGCGATCTGCGCAGCGGGAGCAAATATGTCGAAACTGATCGAAACCTGTGGATTGAGTTAAAAAAGAAATAGTGGCACATTCGGGGGAATGCCAAACGTTGCATGAACCAGGAAATTGGGTAGAAGTTGAATAGTAGTAGTTAAATGCTAAAATTTTAGTAGAATCCATACCAGAAGGATAAAAGAAGTCATCCTCGCAAAAGGAGGCCACGCAAGATACAAAAAAATAAGAATAATTTTACTTTAAATGTAAAGTCAACTAATTGTTCAAATACAATTTTTCATTTTTCAGCTTCTTACTTTTTATAAAATCAACTTGTTCATAAAGGATTTATTTTTTCAATATCCTTTCACTTCTTCCAATTTAAATACTATAAGCAGGAAAAAAATTGAATGAAATGAGAAATCCTGCAGCATTTGCACAAAAGGTTGTGTCACTGTATATTCAAGACGTGAGTATAGAGAGTATAGTTTTATATAATAAAAAAAAATACTTAATACTAATTATTTAAATTGTAGGTCAACTTGCAATCGTTTGTAAAGTTCTTATCCCGCCCTATGGCCTTCAAGGGGTTGGAAAGTTTGTACGAGCAGAGAGCATTCTTCTCTGATTGGGTAAAATTTTGTTCCAAATTATTTTGGTGGTTTTTTATAATTGCAGAGACGAACAGGTTAGGGAGATTTTTTTAAGAATTGATTTTCAAACTAAGGTGTTTTTTTTCAGTAGGGGTGTTTCATTAACGCATAGCTGCGTGAGCAAGTATGCGCACATACAACAAATTTGCTTTTATGACATTTGTAACAAAATGTCTTGCACGCAGTTAAAAGCAGATGCATTACTTGCACTCATTTGCTTCTTACGTTTGAATTTATAACCTTGTGCAAACGCATGTTTTGACTTCTTGCTTTTGATGAATTTTATTCAAAAGCAAATATGCGCAAACTGCATTAAGAAAAGCACCCTTACTTTTTAAAATAAAATAAAATAATAAAATACAAATAAAACAAAAAAAAATTATTTTTCAAGAATTGTGGAAACTGAAATTATGGTAATTATACACTTTAAGGTACAACTCTCCGATGACCTTGACCTTGAAATATGTTATTCTTAGGGTAATCCTGAGTAAATATATATACATATAGGGCGCGCGCGGACCTCCTTCATATTTTTTTGGCCTGAAATACCTTTCTTAATGACCAAATTTTTATTAAAATTGCGGGAGGAGAGGGCAATATCAATCTTGACTTTGTAATTTAATTAGGGGAGAAAGAGCCCCCCCCCCCCCCCCGCGTGTACAGATATATGGGGCGCGATCGGACCTCCTTCATAGGTCAAGCTAAAAAAAATGTCCTATAATTAAATTGCAAAGTTAAGATATATATTACCCTCTCCTCCCGCAATTTTCATAAAAATTTGGTCATTAAGAAAGGTATTTCAGAGTTGGAAGGATGCGATTTTCCCGGTAATAAAAAAATATGGAGGGGGTCCCAGAGCGCCCTACATATGTATATATATATTTACTCAGGATGACCCCATAATATCATATTTTAAGGTCAAAGTAATCGGAGAGTTGTGCCTTGAAGTGTATAATTACCGAATTTATTGTGTATTATAGATTTCTATACAGGGTGTTATTTTAATCTTCAATGCTGATTATTTTGGTTGAGGATCAACAAGGGAAAGTATTTCAGACAAAAGTTATATAATTTGGAGGGGGACATCTTACGGTGCCCTAGACCTCGGTGTCCTAGGTCGTTTGAGGTCATCTTTTTTTGCATATTTGTATTTTTTGGGAAAAAATAAACATCTTCTGTCCCAACAAATTTTTTTTAAAACGTAAATTTTTTGAGTTTTTCGAGGAAAAAAATTGGAAATTTTGGTACTTTGAGCACTACTCGAAAATGGTTAAGTTAACAGGAAAATTACAAAGGGCCAAAAGTGCTTAAATTTTAACGGAATCTGAGTTTTTTTAAATGTTTTTATGCATTTCCTTTTCTTTCCAAGTAAAAATACTTAAAGCGTATAAAAAATTGATCGATTCCCTGTAACAATCTAAAAGTTGCTTAATATAACCCAAACTGGCAAAATTTTTGGCTATAGCCAAATGAAGAAAAATGCTGTATGTTTCTTGGTTTAGTTTGAGGGGAAGCCTATGTGGTTTGACATACTAATGTTTATTTTATACCGGCAAGATTACTTAAAAAAATAATTTAAAATTAATAATTAATATGTAGACGAAAATAGAAGAGTTATTTATGAACGTTAAGGTAATGTAAAAAACAGGGCAATACTTACATGATTACAAACAATTTGGTAGTTGTTATTTTGTTGAATGCCGCTGCAGATATTTCGAGTAATATCGCATTTACCCATGCAACTTTCATACACGCAATCTGTATCTTTTTGACAAGCATTTCCGCTTGATAGAATTTTGTCAATTTGTGTTTCAGAGTATACATACTCGGCGCTTTCGTATTTTATACTGAATATAATAAAAATAATTAATTAAAAACCGTATTACTATCAATTTAATATACCTTTTGTCTACCGCCACTCCAAAATTTCCTGGTTCTATTTTGCAAATCCTTAATGGTTCTGGCTTGACTTCGTCTAACCGGAAAAGAAAACCCAATATCACCAAAGCAAACTTTAGACGAGCTTCCCAATCTGTACTTCTGGAAAAAATTTCATAGTGATCTAGAAAAATCAAACGAAATTTCCCATTTTATGTACATATAACTACTCAATCCTCCTTCAGGTTGCACTGTTTTTAAATTTTCCGTCGCATAAAATGGTCCACATGTTCCCAATATAGCTGGGAACAAATTCTCGTCCTCATAAAGTTTTCCTATCATGTAATTGTTATCCTTAAATAGCCTCCAAATACTAAGTATGTGTTCTGGCATTTGTGACTCAATCTCTTGATTTAGGAGCCCTTGGATCTGCAAGAATTTAAATTTTTAAACTGAGAAAACATTTTTGTGGAAAATTAGTATGCCTGGCTTAAAACTTATTACTTGGCTTATTATGGGACGCTGTAAGATTGCTTATATAAATTTTTTGGTATAGATTATAACCTTTTGTGGAGATTTTTAAAGTAAGATAAACGAGGGAAATCCTATTTTTACAATGTAATATTTGGTTTACATTGCTGCAAACTCAGGAAATGAGAACGAGTGGACGTACCATTTAACATTTTCAATAAAACAAACCTTTCGGTAAGGAGGGAGCCTGACATTAAAATTCAATTCAACTAACCCTAAGCCTCAGTCAATTTGTATGAGAGAGTGAGAATTTAGAGGAGCATATTATAGGTATATTCATTAGAAACAATAGGGAAATTTTGACATCATCATTACAAATATATCTAGAGTTTGTTAGAATCATAGACGTAGGAATCAGAGAAAAATAATCAACTGGCGAGATCGAATATTGAACTGAACACCTTGCACCTGACACCTTCACTATCCAGACCAATGGGCTACCAGAGCTGTTGCGGAGTCTCCCTTTAATGTTCTTTTATAAGATGGTACATCGATCGAACATCGCAGCTGTTATTCATGAAAAGGAAAAAAAGAGAAAAAGTACCTACCTATCAGAAGTTATTGATGTAAAGCGTTAAACCCACATAGCTACCCTGAGGAACACCTGAAGAGTTATATATTTCTTAAGAAAGCGTATCACGAAATGAAATACGGGGCATTCAATACTTAATGTTAGAAGAGGCCCAAGAACTAATAATGGAATCCAATGATAAGTACTCAAAGAGTTTACCATTACCGATCAAGTTAACAATAGGTCAGTCATCCATATGTGGATCAATGGATGAGTGGCATGATCACCACGTCATGAATGTAGGTTCGAGACAATGAACTTTTAATTTCCAACTGTAATAAATAAAAAATCTACTTCGTATCTGAGCTGTTGTCTATTTCGCAGCAATAGAGACACGAGACAATCGATTTCCCTTATTCCCCTTAACTTGATTCCCTTCCAGCCATAGACATGCTAAAGCATCATAGGGTTGTCCCCTGGGCTTTGATTACATCATCAAAGAAAACAAATTTCGGGGAATAATCAAAGTTAATTTCCGAAATTTCCGAGAACGCATGAAAACTACTCGGAAACTATTAGTTAAATTCGAGTTGTATTTTAAAGTGGTAGCTTTGTCAAAAGGCGGCGATTGAGTTAAATCCTTAAATAGTCACCAAAAGCGCGTAACAAAGAATAAGTGAAGAAGCTAGGTTACCTTTTTGAAAAACACTACCTCCTCCAAATCTGATTTTTCAAGGTTTTTAAGAGCTTCTGACAATTTTGCGATGGCTGAAATTTGCAGCTTAAATTAAAATTATCGATGTCATGGTCGAACGATGTACAGAACTCAGTCTCTAATAGGGTCGTTTAGTGTAACGTAGGTGATCACAACGGAAGACTAGTAATTCAGGGCCGAAAAGCTCGGAAGAATCCGTGAGTTTTTTAGGTATAGCAACTGTCAAGTTTGCAGCCAGTTTCTGTAACTTTCACGTTAAATAGACAGTATAAACAGCTCAAGCTCTTCAGAATCTTCGGGTACAGCAATATGCAAAACATTCAGAAATTTGTCGGAGCCAGACAGAGCTGAAGAGCTGTGCGAAGTTTTGAAATGCATGTCAATGGTATTAATAAGTTCAGAATTGGCTAACGCAGCAGAAGATCATGATCCCAACTCACAACTTTTACAATTTTGCCACTTTCAAGATGGAAGACATATCCTTTTTGCGGGTGAATCAAATATAAATATTATTCATGGAATGACACGCGTCCGGCGACCAACAAACAAAAGTCATGGTGTGGGACTGCTTTTCCTGGCAAGGAACGGGACCAATAATGAAAGTAGACTCGAGAATAGATTGCTTTCAGTACAAAAAAATCCTGGAAAACGTCTTCATGCTATATGCTGAGGAGGAAATTCAGATAATGTGGAAATTTCAACATGAAAGTACACATCAACCATTGTCAAAAACTGGCTACGTATTGGTACAGTTAAGTGGTCATCAATCCTCAGATTTGAACCCCATTGAAAATTCATGGGAAATTGTTAAGCGACAGCTGAAGCATCACCAGCTGGTGGAGGAGTACAGAACGCAATGGGCTTCTATACCGGAAGGAACTATCCATAGTAGAATCGATGTCTAGAAGATGCAGAGCAGTGATAAAAAGTAGAGGAGAAGCAACAAAGTATTAAATATTTAACAATTTAACAATTTTATTATATTCAAAGAACGAATATATGGAGGTTGGATAAATGCACTTAGAGTGGCTCCAAAAAGTTTTCACTCACCAGCTTTAACAATGCGCTAAAATTTGGATAAACTCGCGAGGAACGGCTCTGCCCTCCACTGCTCTGGAGCAGAAGCAGTTCACATTCCACTAAACACCCTTTAAAAGGAGTTTCTCCAACATCTATTAGCGAAGGCTAACCTCGAATGGAGCGCTTCCTCTACCTGTGCCATTTTGAGAGCGACTTGGTCGAGATTCAACAAGAATAGAACATCGGAGCTCCGTCTCCACTGGCCACTGCCTGATAGTCGTGCATGCAGCCAGATTGGCACTTACTGCAACACTCAATGCCTCAATGACATTTCCACTGAAAGAGAAACCGTACTTGATTTTCTCTGGAGGTGCCCAGCCTTGGCGAGTATCAGAAAGAAGTCACTGGGAGAATATTTCTTTGAAAGCCTACAAGCAATTTCAGGAGTAAAGATTGGGGAGTTAGCTGAACTCCGCAAGTTGGTTTTAACACATTCCTTACGATTCATCGGCGTCTCTGATCTTTACCGCGTGGTGTGTTTTACCGTGTATAACTTCAATGTCTTACAGGTTGTGCTGATAAAACGGCGCATTTCGCGCTAATTGGACGGCTGGTCTCGTGAACCGGCTCTAGCCACTTCAACCAACCAACGAAATGTCAACAAGAAAAAGCGTCTTACTTATGCGACAACGTATTTAAATAAACAAAAAGAGTTTTGGAACAGGGTTATATTTACCGACGAGAGTAAATATAACATCCATGGTTCAGACGGGAGATGCATGGTGTAGAGAAAATATAATACAAAGTTGAATGAAAGAAACTTATGTCCTACTTTTAAACATGGTGGTGGCTCGGTGCTTGCATCGGGTTTTATGAGTGCCCGCGGAGTTGGAAATTTTCATTTTATAGATGGGATAATGAATCACAAAGAGTGATCTTAAAGACACATCTACGCAGCAGTGCTAAAAAATGGAGTTTATTAGCTTCACACAAAATAGCGACTCTAAGCATACTCTGTTTGGAATTCAAAGTCCTGGGTACTGTATAATACTCCTAAATAAATGGATTGACACCCCCCCCCCTGCCACCCTCCCATCATCCATTATCAACGCTATAGAAAATTTATGCGGTGTACTGTAGAAGAGAATTCGCAACTGGAAAATTTCTACTAAAAAAGATTTGAAAGAAGCTCTGGCGACAAAATGGAATAATATCAAAAAAATTAGTAAACAAAAACCTAAAACACGCCCACACAAAACAATCAGGGGTACACAAACATCAGAGATCGTTTCAGCAAATCCTTAGTAAGAGTCACACATGCGATTTATAGGCTCATGCATACCATAGTTAGACCGAGAGCGAAAAACATGCAGTAAAGGCAATCTTCTTAAGCTATACGGGGTATCCTTATAAGAAACCGCACCTGCGAGAGTTTAAGAATCTATGTTCGAGTTCAAAAGCTGGTGAATAAAGACTAGGTCAGCAACTCTACGTCGTTCTTCCAACGGAAGATCTCTTAGTGCGAACCTAACAAAGTTACGCTGCACCAACTCAATGCGTCTAGAATGAACAGCATAGCAGGGAGACCAAACCTGGGATGCATACTCGAGAATTGGCCTAACCAAAGAAAAGAATAAGTAATTTAAGGTCTTCCGATCAGAAAACTCCCTTGACCACCGCTTTACATAATCCAGAACTAAATTCCCGTAGAAACAATGTAGTTAATGTGCAGAGTGAAATCGATTTTATGGTCAAGCTTTAGACGAAGGTCAGTAACGGACTGCACACGACAAATATTAGTTTCCGCAAAGGTATAATCAAAGACGAGCTGATTTTGGTTCCTAGAGAATGACACAACTTCACATTTATCCAAGTTACGCTGCAGGCCATTAGATCCACACCAGTTCTTGAAGGTATTTAAATCATCCTGAATGCAGGAAGAATCATAACTGTTTCTAACGCATTAAAAAATCTTCATATCGTCTGTGTAGATTAAGACTTTGGAGTGCTTAATCAGAAGGACAATGTCGCCAGTGGCAAGAATAAACAACAGCGGCCCCAGATGGTTACCCTGCGGTACGCCAGATGAAGCCCTAACGACTCTGGATAAAGTATTACGGAAAGATTCTCGGTATGTCCTATCTTTAAGTAAGAGCAGATCTAGTCGAGCAATAAAGGCGGAAAACCCAACTTTTCAAGTTTCGAGGCAGAGATTATGTGGGACGTAAATTCAAGCAGGTTAGTTGTCGTCGATTTACCAGGCAGAAAGACAAGTTGATTAGATGAGATTAACCCTTTACATGCTGTAAATATATAACAGATTCGAACAACTTAGGTATAGGTATGGGTAATTTCTTATTAAGTTTTAATGCCGCTTTTAATAAACAGGAATTATAAAGGAGCTCTTCCATAACGTAGGAAATCTACCGGCTTGAAGGGATTTGTTTAAGATGAGTTCCAGTACAGTGAGTAAGGCGCCAGAACAGGATCTTAAGAATGCAGCTGAAACACCATCAGGACCAAAAGAAAAGTCTAGTCTAAGTTTTTTGATAGCATCCATGATAATATCATGAGATATAATGGGCGAGACGATCCTGAATATGACTAAACTCTTCCAGAAAATGCACAAAATTGCCTGATGAAAAGGCGCCATCAAAACGCAATGCAAAGTTGTTGGCTATATCGGGCGCGCTGCAACTAGAGCGCAATGTTCAAAAAATTTATAGGTGAGGTACACTTTTTGGAGTCACTGTATATTAGAAATATTTTAAAATTTCAGAAATCTATTTTATATTTTAATATAGTTTAATATGTAAGTACATACCACATTCTCATCAAGTGTTACGTTGTAATTCAATATTATGTAGCGTTTCACAATATTCTGAAAATCATTTAATTTCGGGTAATGTTGCATGCCGTTCCTGTCTTTCCAGGATAAGGTGTCTTTCGTATGTTTAGCCATCTGCAAAGTATCATATTTATGTTTGAAGGATAAATTCACTTAAATACCTTGACAGTGTAAACGTAATGGTTTTTTACAGCGGTAAATACCGCAGTACTCAATCCGTTTGCTGGACACTTAAAGTGCTCAAACGTACGACTAGAGCACAGTTCTTCACACAAGCTTCCACTGTATTTTCTCTCTTTAAAATTACTGCACTGTAAAAAGATTTTATTTTGAAATAACTTCAGGAAAAGGTTCTGGATTAAAATCACCATTGAGTTTAGGCTTCCTTTAGCCAGAATCTTGTAGCAGAACTCTAAGTTGAAATACGAGAATGTGAAAATTGATAAAAAAAACAAAACCGCCACGAAAATTGCCTTTTGGTAAAAGAATCGAATTTTTCTATGTACACCCACTAATCTTGCAATCATTTTTTTTTTGCCTTAAAATAAAGGAAACAATAAAAAATTGTGTTCACTTCGTTTGGTGTTTTGATGGTTTTGACACTACCCACAAATCTCGTGGACTGATACAAACAGGATTCTGCGCAATAATAAAAGGGTAAACTTGGTGTAGAAAAAGCTCGACAAGTATAAGATAGCTAAGATGTCTTATATTCATCGTTATTGACGTCAGATAAACTTAATTGAATGTGTGTTATAAGAGTATAACAACCTGAAATTGTAAACGTTAAATTTAGTTTAAATCGGGAAGTCAGTCAGGGGATATTTGTCACATTAAGAATGAATATATTTTCCTATTTGAGTAATTTAAGCGATGAACTAAATTATTAATACCATTTAAAAGCATTCCCAAGTAAAAATTTTGGCTAACAGGATTTTTGGCGACTCGAAAGGGGGGGGGGGGGGATTTTAGTTTCCGTGGCACACCGATTTGACTTTTTATTAAACTTTGTGTGAGGAAAAGGCGTATTAATTAGGCTTTTAGTTCTTTTAATAACTCCCCCCCCCCTCCACACGCTGCAGGAGAATATATTTCAATATTAATAAAACAACTAAAATATTCGATCCTGAAATTGTAGTAACAAATCACTTCAAAAAATCATGAAAAAAAATTTTGTCACCCCCTTCCCTTTCGAGTCGCCGAAAATCCTTTCAGATACATTCATTTTACATATATTTGGTTGTACCCACAAAATTTCAAGTGATTTTGAGGGTTCCTATTTTCGGAACTCCAGCCAATATTTTTTTTATGTTTAGATAACGAATAGCGACAAAAAAATTTTCTTTAAATTCACAAAATATATATTAAAAGCCTAACAATTGTTTCGGTGGGCACTGCATCATCGTCCGAGTTCTGGTTGAGAGCTTCTAACTACATCTTCCCATATAAGCATCTAATAAATAAGAAACATAGTCTTTACAATCTAGTCATACAATAAAACATTTTTTATGTTTCCGTACCAAGATGGTAAAAAAATCACCCTTATGGTGCGACTTTGTCTGTCTGTCTCTCTGTCGCAGCTGCTTATTTCAGAAACTACTAATACTATCGACTTGAAATTTGGAATAGTTTTAACTAATGCTTGTCCAACTTTATTGCAAATGAAAAAATTTAAAAAATATAATTTATTATTATTGCAAAGCGGGGTCAGAATTTTAAAGTGCGGTTACTAGGTCAAGTGGGATATCATATGAAAGGAATTCATTTGCACATTATAAAATATTTTTCATTTTCCTTTATGTTGCATAGTTTTCGACTTCACCGAAGTATGTAACGCAAAAAATCTGAAATAATTAGAGTTGATAAAAATTTATGTAAATATTACAGGAAAAATAAAACCATGTCTCTAACTAGCACAGTTCTTTAGAAATAAACAAGGTGCGGAACCCTTGGTGCGCGAGTCTGACTCGCACTTGACCGATATTTGTTATTTCCAGTAGGCAATTTAACAGTGGGAAATTAATTAAATCCATTTGCTCATTAAGTAATGGTAGTTTCAATCTTACTTTCTTAATTACTAAGTATTCTAATGCATCTCATTTTTAACCGACTTCTAAAAAACAGAGAGGTTCTAAGTTCGACGTGTAGATATTTTTTTTATGTTTGACCTGGCATAACTTCCTAACGCGTTGACCGATTTTCATAATTCTTTTTTGTTAGGTAGAGTATGTTCACCGATTGGTACCATGTTAAAAAAAAATTTTGGTGGGATGGGAGTGAAACCTAATTTTGTAACGCGTGGACCGATTTGGATGGTTCTTTTTTTTGTACAGAGGTGAAAAAAATTTGGCCTAGGGTGGGGGGAGGGGTAGTCTAACTTCGTAGCATGTGGATCGATTTGGATAATTCTTTTTCTGTTGCATAGAATATGTTGCCTGGTTGATACCGCGAGAAAAACATGTTGGTGGGGTGGTTATGGGGGTGAGGGTGGAACATAACTTTGTAACGCGTGGACCGATTTAGATGGTTCTTTTTTTGTTGTACAGAGTATGATCCCCCATTGCTAATAGGCGAAACAAATCTGGCCTAGGGTGGGGGGGGGGGGGAGGGGTAGTCTAACTTCGTAACATGTGGACCGATTTGGATAATTCTTTTTCTGTTGCGTAGAGTATGTTCCCTGGTTGATAACACCAGGGGGGTGGGGGTGTGGGGTGAGGGTAGAACCTAACTTTGTAACGCGTGGACCGATTTAAATGGTTCTTTTTTTTGTTGTACAGAGTGTAATCCTCCATTGCTAATAGGAGAAAAAAAAATTTGTCTATGGTAACGCGTAACGCGTGGACCGATTTGGATAATTCTTTTTCTGTTGGGTAGAGTATATTCCCTGGTTGATACCACAAGAAAAAAATGTTGGTGGGGTGGAACCTTACTTTGTAACACATTGACCGATTTGGGTGGTTCTTTTGGTGTTGTATAGAGTGTGAGGAGGGGTAGTCTAACTTCGTGGACCGATTGGATAATTCTTTTTCTCTTGGATAGAGTATGTTTCCTAGTTGATACCCCGAGAAAAAATATGTTGGTGGGGTGGGGGTGGGGGTGGAACATAAATTTGTAATGTGTGGACCGATTTGTATGGTTTTTTTGGTGTCGTAGAGAGTGTGATCCCGAATTGCTAATAGGAGAATAATTTGGTCCTAAGGTGGCGGGTGTGGGAGGGGGGAGAGTAGTCTAACTTCGTAACGCTTGCACCGATTTCGATGGTTCTTCTTTTGATGTGTAGAATATGTTGCCTGATACGACGACAACAATTTATAAGTTGGGTGGTTTGCAGAGGGTGCGTTAATTCACACACCTATTTGGAAGATTCCCGTTTTTATGTATTATGTGATCCCCCATTGCTACTCTATGGAAAAGTATTAACCTATGGTTTAAAGGGGGGGAGGGGGAGAAGAAATCTAAATTTGTAACGCGTGGACTGATTTATATTATTCTGAATGCATAGAGTATCTATTTGTATTCTGACAAAAATTATGGTGAGAGTTGGAGGATGGGCGGCGCCTAGCTTCATAAGGTATAGACCGATTTTGATACGGTTGTGCAGAATACGTTTCCTGATTGGCAAATGATAACAATTTTGTACCTAGAGTGACTACGATGATTCTCTGACTACGATAATTCTTGCTATATAGAGTACGGTGGCGCACTAGGGTCATATTAAGAATTTTCTAAGCTGAGGGAACTAAAGGGTGACAGTGACTAATTTCGTAATATGTTGCCGGATTTGAATAATTTGCAACTTCTGAAATTGCTTTGTTCGTACGAGCAGCATTCTTCCAGTCGTATATATATTTTGTTAATCTTGCTTTGGTTACGGATATAATTTTGCAGGAATCAGCGTACTTAAATAAAGTTACAGACGTGTGCAAAAAAATAGGCGTGTAATAAAATTTCACCTGATTGAACTTCACACTTTTTTTGCACAAATCTTCTGTTATGTTGAAGTATTCGTCCTTATTTTAAAGAAATGAGGGTTTCGTATCTTGGAAGATTGTGTATTTCTAAAAAACTGCTAGTCAGAGACATTGATTTACTTTTCCTGTAATATTTACATTAATCCATTAATCCTTATCAACTCAAATTATTTCAGATTTTCCGTCTGAGTAGTTTGGGAATTACAGGGTGATTCATAAATTCCAAATTTTTTTTTTTTATACGATGCGGCCAAATTCTAGGGGACAACCCTTTGATGCGTTAGCATGGTTTTGGCCGGAAGGGAATTAGGGTAAGGGAAGTGAGGAAACTTGAGTTTTGTTTGCACTGCTGCGAGCTAGACAACAGCCCAGAGACGGAGTGGATTATTTTTTAATTTCTTAATAAATGCTCCCGGTCATCAGCTCTCGAACCCGGGACCCATGGCATGTTGGTCTTGCCGCTCAACGCATTGATCCAACTCCGTCTCCTTATAATAATATATATAATAATGGTTATTAAGTATTTTCCTTTAGTGCTGATTCTTTGCCTGTGAACACTTAACACATCGCAAATCCAAATGTTAATACTAAAATTAGTATTCATAACTGCACTCGCATGAAAACATTTCTTGTTTGCTTCTACGGAAGCCCTCTCGTAGTCGTCGCTTACTTTTTATCCGAAAGGTCACATTTCCGTGATAAATCGTAACATTTTCACCGTTGGGAAGTTATATTGCGTAAGATAAATAGATAGGTACAAGCCCGAAAAAAATGACAATTCGGCCATTTCACCCCAAAGGGTTCCGTCATTATTTCATTTTTGTTGTAACACAGATTAACCAACCTTTTCACACAAATAAAAGTGCACATTCTCTCGTAACCAAAACCAAGGAGAAACGCTGATGTCATTGACGCATTTTAAGCTCAATACTTTAACAAAAGGAGCACAAGTGACTTTTACCTTTAAAACACATGAAAATTACATTACATTACACAACATTCGTAAGTTAACCTCAAGTAAAATTCAAGGAGTTGGATCAATTCGTTGAGCGGCACGACCACCATGCCATGGGTCCCGGGTTCGAGACCAGGTCTCCCCGTGAGCTTTTATTAAGAAATTAAAATAATCCACTCCGTCTCTGGGCTATTGTCTAGCTCGCAGCAATACAAAAACAAGATTCAAGTTTCCTCACTTCCCTTACCTAATTCCCTTCCGGCCAAAACCATGCTAACGCATTTGGCAAAAAAAATTTGAGACTTTAAAAATATTGCGAGAAATACTGCAAGTGGCAAGTTTCGGTTTGTTTACACCACCAATGCTCAGCTGTTAATGTCAGCTTCTGGGCCTGTAGATAGAGTAGGCTGTGGTAAGTATGTTGATGACGTTATAACTTTAAATACATATATTAAAAAGATTTTTTCACGAACCATTTAACCTAAAAACAAACAGTTTAGGTATTTGTCAAAATCGGTTAACCGCATGTAGGTGATGACGACTGTTATTATTTAAAGTATTCAATGTAACTTAACTTTTTAGTATTTTTTAGAAGCATAACTTTCGAAAACAATAATATTATCAGTCGGAAAATTGTACTTACCATACAAATATTTTTATAGCAAAGTTTTGCACTATTTAGAATACAAAAATAGGTGATAGGGTTGTGAAACAGATTTTATATTTTTAAAACACCATTGCTGATGGTTTTCTTACTTTTACCTTATTGTATTGTACGGTTAAAAATTGTATTCAAATTATTCCTACAACTATTTAACACATTTGCCCTTTAAGTTTATCACACATTTGACCCCCAATTAGGAATTTTCAGAAATTCTTATCTCTGCAATTACACTGTCACTATACAAAAATATGCTTTTTTTCTGTGCAGCGGCAGATCAAAAGTATATACGATACCCTCAATGCTTCGAGCACAACTGAAACTTATTTAACGCTTACCTTTGACTAGTTCGGAAAGATTAATGGTTTTAGTTTACTTTTACAATAAAATTTATTTAGAGACTGATAACTAAGGGACATTCATCCTTTTTGCACAATTATTCGTTTATAAGGTAAAGTTAACTTACCTTCAGTGTAAAACAACTTTTATTAATCTACCACGTAGTGTTAAATTTTTGAAAGTTTATCATAAATAGGAGAGACTGATATCTTGGGAAACTTATTTCATAGGAGATTAGAGAGCAATTTTTATTTCTTTCACAAAACATCAACCACTACTAGTGCCAGCTAAATGAACAAGATGTCAATATAACGTCGGAGTGACGACATTAAGACATGATAAGCGCCGGGAATCGTATTTTAACGTGAACATTTTTATTTCTTGTGATTGCTGGAGTGTCATTTTGCTGTTAAGAATCAAAAACATTCATTCAATACCTTTCTTGGTTATTTCATGATTCTTAAAGCAAACGTGGTACGTAAAAACTACGAATTTAGAGATCATTCTGGTTAAGCAGGAGAACAAATTAAATGGCTATAATTCCGTTTTTTTTATTTAAATAGAATTAAAAATGGCTTTTTTGTCTTTATGCACTTACAAGTAATATAACACAATTGCTAAAATTTTTGTTTGTTTTTTTTTTCTCCCAAAAATTCAGTGACGAAGTTAAAGCATCTAGAAGTAAATATGAGGAAGACTACCTACTAGAGCAGTGTAACCTATTAAAAAGTTGAAGTTAGCGTATTGGATTCATCTCATTTTGTGCAGGTTTACATTCTTTTTATATGAAATCTTCGAAATGCTATAATTTTAGAATTCGCACTTTTATTTAACCAAACAGCAAATAAATTTAGCCCATTGACAAATCAATTTAACCCAAAAGCAAATACATTTAACCCTTTCGCAAATAAATTAAATTGAGCGGCAAATATATTTAAGCTACATACGCTTGACCTTTTGCAAATATATGTGAACCGAGGTCCACAACCGCCCGGTCAAGTGTAGACCTCTCTCCTTAGCCCAACTAAGGATTAAAGGCAACATCCTGCATTAAATTTTTCCTTGTCCCCGAAGCGCATCAAAATCAATCGTACAGAGTTCAATCCGTACACCAACTCCTGGTTCATTATTTTTGTGAGGTCGTCAAACTCAACAAATTCTGCTTGTGGTAACTCAACTGTTTGAAATTGATCCCTGCGAAGAGCAGGCCACTCAAACTTTCGAAAAACACCCATAGCGCAGTTCGCCATGGTTAACATTTATGTTACAGCGTAACATAGCTCGCGATCCAACCCCAATAAATAATATGCTGATAATGCCTCCCGTCTTGTTTGTATCGTCAGAATGAATTCTTTACGTGGGCACTGGCCATAGGAAAGAAACATTTTTGAAGACATAATACTCTAACGACACCTCTCAAGCTAAAATCCATCAAGTAGTTTAGGCTACAGAGCGTGCCAAATAAATATACATACATGCACTCGAAAAACATAACCCTCCTTCTGACACAGTCGGATAAAAGGGTAGCAAATTTAGTGTTTAGCTTTTGGAATAGTAAAACCATATTTTATAATCGGACTCCGTTACGAAGGGCCGTGCGCAGGATTTGCTGGGGGGGGGGGGGGGGGTTGGGTTATCTAATTTCATTGAAAAGAAATAAAGGAGATATGCAAAGAAAACTATCAACAAATGGTTGTACATAAAATATGATATATTATGCAATTACAGAATATGGTCATACATACATTTTGGGTTTGGTTAAAAACCCTCCTGGGGTTGAACGCCCCCCCCCCCCCACTCGTGCGCACGTGCCTGCCGTTACGACCCAATTTAATCTTTTATCTATCTATAGTCTTTTACATCATGCAAATCGGTCCAATAGATTCCATTGCAATGTTTAGTCAAAATTTTTCAACTAGCATAACAAGAACATTCTTGAATTTGACTTCCGCTTTTATGAAAATAATTTCAATTCTAAAATTTTGAGTCTTCTTCTATCAACCTACATACTTTTACTGCAAGAATGTTAATTCCATAATTCTATTATCATAAATTAAAATTATCTACATAATTTGTACTTAATCAATTCTCCCTTTATCATTTCCCTTACCCTCATTCCCATTGTCTTAATTTCCCTTCCGGCCCTAGCCATGCATAGGGTTGTCCCCTGAGCTTTAGCTACATTATAAAAAAATCAATAAATACTCTGATATTTCGTTATTTATTTGGACTTATTAAAAAAATGACAACGGGAAATCTTTATTATTTTTCCGCAAAGGCAAGCTTGTTTATATTTTCCTAAAATATTATGTTATTACAGACTGCTTGATTAAAGAACTAAGTAAAATAACCACTGATCTCTAGTAGTTACAACAGTAGTGAATAACTTTGTGTAATATTCAGGAAATTAGTCATCTAATTTTTATTTTGTCAAAATACGTATGAATGGCAGTGTAATCTTTCATACTATTGTTGAAAACAAAACAATTGACAACAAACTTAAATTTTGTGGTACAAGAAACGAAATGAATCCCGATGTCAAATGGTCACTATGGTGAACTATATTCTGGCTCTTCTGCTGTTCTGCACATATGTTCGCACATATGTGGATTGACTCCAATGTTTTGCTTGGCTCGCAGCAATGCTAAAACAACACTCAAGTTTTGTCACTTCCCTTACCCTAATTCCCATCCGGCTAAAACCATTTTAACACATCAAAGGGTTGTCCCCTACGCTTTGGTCATATCGTATAAAAAAACAAAGGTTCTAAGTTCGACACATAAATTTTTGTTTATGTATGACCGGGCATAATTTTGTAACGCCTGGACCGATTTTGATGATTCTTTTTTTGTTAGGTGGAGTAAGTTCCCCGATTGGTACCATGTCAAAAAAATGTTGGTGGGGTGGGGGTGAAACCCAACTTCACAATGCATGAAGCGATTTAGATAATTCTTCTTTTGTTATAGAGAGTAGATCGCCCATTGCTAATAATGAAAAAGTTATGCCAAGGGTGGGGTTTGTAACGCGTGCATTGATTTACAATTTCTTAATTCACACATAGACCGATTTTGATTCTGTTGTATAAGATACGTTTCCGGATTGATATATGATAACAATTTTGTACTTAGAGTGACTACGATGATCCTCTGACTATGGTAATTCTCTCTTGCTGTATAGAGTACGGTGGCGCACTAAGGCCAGGTTAAGAATTTTCTAAGGTGAGGGCATGAAAAGGTGACCGCGATTAAAGTCGTAATATATTGCCGGATTTGGATAATTCTGCTTTCATTCTTTAGAGAGGGGATCATAAGGAAGGACGATTAAATACTTTTGTTGTAGTTGTTTGGTTTGTTTAATTTGCACCGACTTCAAAATATCGTAATAGATAAAAAAATTAAAAATTGTTTTACGCTTTTTAGCGCTTTTTGTGAAGTTTGTTCAAATTGTTTTTTAAAAACTATTTTTGTTTTTTAAATCTGATTTGTGATTCGCCGCTCTATTCTTCAAGTGTTACTTAGTAATGTCTATGTATTTTAGTGTGAATGTTGATGATGTGTTATCTCCACATTTTATTCTGTACACTACATTATAAATCTCCTCTTTTTGCGTTTGTCATTCATGTTAGAGAACGGGGATCTTATAGTCTTTTTGAGGAGAAGACTAATGCGATCTTACGATCATATCTATAAGTAATACCTTTGTATTTTCATTCCGGTTTTTCATTTGAATTACTCGCCTCGTTATATGTTTTTTTTATTGGTCCAGATGATGGATTTTATTATATGTTTTGGGAAACGTTGGTTGGTTTTACTTAGTTTCTTGATCAAGTAGCCTGTAATAACATAATAATTTTAATAACATAAAAGGTCAATGTATACATTAAAATATTCCTAAAATATTTAATAAAATATAAATTTTGTACGTAGTAAATGGTTACAGGTTTGATGCTTTAAAAATCTGCTGCCGCGAACCATTTAGGGCTTTTGGGGTCCTTCATTTTATTCCAGGCAAGTGGGTATAGTTTAAAAAGGTTCAAATGTAAGAACTTTAAAAATCTTTTATTTTGAAATTTTTTGTTTAAAAAAAAATTTTAAAAAGAATTCTTGAATATTAAGGACATTTGATAAATTTAAGGAATAAATTGTTATTTATTTTTAAGTTATTGTTAATGAAATTCAAAATTCAAAAATTCTATGTAAAGACTGAAGATAAAACCACAAAAATTAATGGTGCAATTATGAACGTCAGCGTTTATATTTGATTGGTTTCATTTAATTAGTTAGTGATACTTTCTTAATGGAGGGGGGAGTAACGTTACTTCGGCGAAAAAAGGCTCATTTTTAAGACTTTTTTTAGGTGCTACATGTAATACAAATTTATTTAATTGATCGTAACATTATAGTACAAACATTTGAACAA
The DNA here is from genome assembly GCA_964036015.1 of Leptarthrus brevirostris. Lineage (NCBI taxonomy): Eukaryota > Metazoa > Arthropoda > Insecta > Diptera > Asilidae > Leptarthrus > Leptarthrus brevirostris. Next base: position 130,261,948 of record OZ038373.1, on the reverse strand, counting down.
TATTTCCTTAAATTTTTAGAGGAAAATATAATTAATTAAGCCGACGGTAGCAAATCTTCGGAGGCGCCTCGAAAAAAAGTTGTCCGCCGATGAACACTATAACTCATGATTGGATCATCTGAATTTAAAAAAAATAAATGGTATCATTAGATAATCGCTTTCCTGAGGTATCCCTGGGGGGAAATTTTTTTTCGATTTTTCAATTTTTGGTGAAACTTAGAAGCGAAAACACCGCGAAAATCTAATAATTATGAAGAAAAAAATCTAACAGCGTTACCTGGTCATTTATGTAAGGAAGTATTATACCAAATTTCAAAAGAATCGGTTGAGTAAGTTTTGATTTAAACTCTTCACCGATTTCAAAAATGACAAAAGTGTCAGAAAATCGCTTTAAAGTTTTGTATACCAGCAAATCCAATATTAAACAACGGAGCAACGAACACTTATAGTTCTATATCTTAGTTAGGTTTTTCCAAATTTGTTAAAAATGTTGACACAGCAATCTTAAGATGTTGTATATATATATATATATATATATATATATATATATATATATATATGGGAATATATATATATATATATGGGAATAGGATGAAAAGTAACTGCGCTACATGGGAACAATCACACGATCCTACTTATGTAGTTAGGTAAATAAGTAAATAAAACTAAAATTTCAAATAATTTATAAATATATTTTTTACAAGAATATCTATTTATATATATGGCTATTCATAACATTTTTATTGTAGATAATAAACATTTATAAAGATATTTTTGATTTAAAATACATATTGGCATTTCCAACTAATAATTATATTTCAGTCTGTGATTTTCAATTTCGTTAACAGCTCTTTCTTTCATGGAACACAGTTTTATATTTCCATTCTATTTAAATTTCTCAAAATTCATTTAAATTGAACCTGGTGTTCCATGGACTATAAAAATATTCAAGTGCAAGATTTATTCTTTGTGAAGTATTTATCTGATTACAATATAGCATTAACATATTAGAAATAATTAAATCAAAATTTATTTTTATTCTAATTTTAAGTCTAACATAGACGGAATCGGATCAATAATGGATAAATGGCACGATCATCACGCCATGGATGCAGATTCGAGCTTCGGCCTGCCTATGAGTTGTTAATTTGCAATTGCAATAAATTAAAAATCTACTCCGTCTCTGGGCTGTTGTCCATCTCGTATAAATGCAAAATCAAGCCATTCAATACCCTTCGTTCCTCTTATCCATATCCATGCTAATGCATCATTGGGTTGTTCCTAGGCTTTGTCTACATAATAAAAAAAGCTCTATGTTAAGTGGGTTCAAATTTAACTAGTATAATAATACAAAACACGAAGGAATGTGCTATGATTTATTTATGTATTTTGTGATAAAATTAAGGCTATAGCAAGGAGCTGTATACAAGGTTACTAAACAGCTTACGGAAAACCATGCCGTACAGAAAAAAACTGCTGTACTGTGATGAAGAGAAACTCCAAAGATGGAAAAACGCTTTTTAGCTCTTTATATAGGGATATTTCGAAAAAAATATGAAAATGTCCAAGCCTATATTAATTAACATCTGTGCTCCATCAAACAATAGCATGGAGTACCTCCACCTTCTCGGAGAAATGGACGGAAGGTATTATATTTAAAATACCAAAAGGGAAGACATAACAAACATAAAAGAAGCTGCCGATTATAAGGCAACATCGAATGATCAGAAGGCAACAGGTCTAGGCTGGCGCAATTAGAGAACGAAATGAATAACTAAGAGCTCGACCTCATAGGAAGTTAGATGGCTAAATCGCGGAAAATTCACTATCCAGAACGGGAATAAACTAGTGTAAACCCACGAGAAAGGAATAGAAATTCTCATGTCTAGTAACATTGCCCAGAGCTTATTAGAATGGAAGCTAGTAAACGAAAAAATACTAACAGCAAGATTTGCAACTAAGTCCAGAAAGATGACTGTCATCCAATGTTACGCACCAACAGAAAACGCAGATAAAAAAATCAAAGAAATATTCTACGACTAAGTAACAAGTATTTGCGCAGCAACGCAGAGGAGAGATATAATAATTCTAGCGGGTGATCTGAATACTAAGATCGGACAAGACAATACTTGGCATGAAAATATAATGGGAGAAATAGGATAAGGTATCATGAACAACAATGGCACACGATTGGTAAAACCATGACATAAATTCGAAATGCTACATAACCTCAAATATGTCAAAAAACAGTGTTTTTTGCACTTTTAGGTTAGAATATCTCAAACACCTGACGTGATAGAGCAATTCTGAGCCCGGATTTGGTTTCAGCGGAAAAATTACTTCGGAAATAACTATTCATTGTCCAGGGGCAAAATCTTGTAGGGTAGTGTAATTGGAGGCTCAGTAAACCCACACAATGCTATACACAAATACACTTAAACCTCCATAGATACCAGAACTAAGAGCCAATATGTATAAGCAGAAAATTAAGAGAGTCAATTCAAGATGTAAAGACATACAGAGGTGCAGACATGTTTACATACTATAACCTGGTGATTGACAAGATATGGATCAAACCAATCAGATGCCAGAATAACCGAGTTAAATCTAACCCACAAGAGCGATAAATCAAGTCTCAGAAAACTGGAATAACTCGAACGATAGCCAAAGAAATACTAGGCCCCAACATGAACAGGAAACCATGATCGACACATAAGATTTAATTCAACGAGGTAAAGCCCTCTTTGCTAGGATATTACAAGATGACACCACTACACTATTCTAAAGGAGCCAAGAAAGTCAAGAAAGCGGAAAGTAAAGGAAAAAGAAGGTGCTACGCCAACATGGTAAGAGAAACCGGAAAAGCTGCCACAAGACATGACTTGAGAGCAATATATAACAACATCAAGAAGCCAACCAATGACTTTGGTAGCAGCAAGAGAATAAAGTCAAGGAAGGGAACCTATTAACAAGAGTCGTGAGTGAGACTAATAATAATAATAATAACTCAATGAAGGCAGCGTACCAGAACCAAGAATAAATGAAGTCATAGAGGCAATTAGGAACCTAAAAAATAACAAAGCAGTTGGCGAGGATGGACTACAAGCGGAACTCCTGAAGATCAACCCGGTACAAAGTGCACAAATCATAACACTTATACTTAGAGAAGCCTGGGTAAATGAAAATATACCACAAGATTGGGAAAAGGGCATAATAGTGAAACTACCTAAGAAAGGGGACATACATGACTGCAACAATTGGCGAGGTACAACACTCAGCACAGTAAACACGCTGTTAGCCGGAATAATGATTAAAAGAATTGGAAAAATGGAGAGTTGCCTAAGAGATAATCAAGCTGGCTTCAGACCAAACAGAAGATGAACTTATCAAACGCACACCTTGAGAATCACTACGGAGCAATCAATGGAATAGCAAACAGATCCGGACGTCATTAGAAGACAAGCGCTACAATGTAATCCTCCAAATAGAAGAAGAAAGAGAGGCAGGCCACAATAGACATGAAGATGGACGGAAATAAACAACACAAGCCGAAGCTGGGATGAAATAACCTAGCAATCCACAAATGCAATCGAAATGCATTGTGTATGTATTACAGAATAGTATGTATTCAATTACAGTAACCCTTACGTATGCAATACTCAATGCATTAATTTGTAAAGACCATATCCAAGGGAGGGTGTAACATATTACTTGTAATGCATTAAAAATTCATGGCAAATAGATTACACGTCCGGATACTTGTAATGTATTCAAAATACATTTTCAATGCATTTTTTCACTCACTTTCCTTCTTAAGGCCCTTTTATAGTTAGCTTAACGTTTGCAACACATCAAAGAAAGTGCCATAGACTTTTAAATAAATTTTTCCAAGAACGCCCCTTATCTCTCTTTGCAACTACAGGCAGAGTTTCCTCGAAATAGCCTAATATTATTTCGTTTTCCTTTTAAAACGCCCGTACACCTCATAATTTATGTGATCTTCCTGTGAAGATTTTACAAGGACTGAAATAATTTCTCTTCCGCAGTTATGTTAATTCTTTTTATGGTTAAATTCTAAACAAAATTTACTTAACACACCAGAACCACATTGAGAAAGCAATGTGTTACATGTTAGGTGTGAGTAATTTACGTGAAGCCAAATATAGAGTACATTACAGGTAATGCATTGGAAATGCATTTTAGTTACCGATATATTACATCTGGCTAACTGTGAACATCAAGAGCTCAAGATAGAACCAACAGCTCCATGTGTTCCCTCGAGAAATAAGGGTTCACAAAAAATAATCAGGAAACAAAATTCCTTCGTTTAGGATTAAGGTTTCTAGGTTTCGTGTTACGTTTATTTGGTTTTGATCCTGTATGGCTCCCTTTATACAGGGAAAAAATTTTAACTTTCAGAATGATTCCGAAATGCTTGTTTTTTGCTAACTATTTTTATAGGCAAAGAATGTATTACGTGATAACGATTGTGTTATAAAAAATATAAAGTGGGAATCATTTTCATCTTATTTCTGATTACAATGTATATATCAAATAAGTATTGGGGCTACATAAGATAAAGCACAATAAATCATATTCACTAAATGCTATATTGAAAAATTTTGTGAAGAGATAACTTTTTTGAAGGTTTAGAAACGATTTTTTGTTTGGATATCCTAACACCACTAATCTTACGAATAATGTTTTCTAAAAAGATGGTTTCCTTTTAGTTGTTTATTATTTTAGGCAGCTGATAGAATTAGTCATTTGATATTCTAACTCTTCTTTGTACATAATAAAATTTTTTTTGTAAGTCATAAGTACAACATTTAATTTTTGTAAATTTTTTAATAGCATAGATTAGATTTTATTATATTTTAAAGATTTAACAATATTTAACGATCGTTGTTTTTTACATAGTAAACTTACAAATAAGTTGAATTAAAATAAGACTTTTACAAGAGAAAACAAATTATTTTTGTACACAATGTGTGGTAAGTTTAGGTGGAAATAAGACTATTCTTATCCCTTATTGAATAATATACTCTCAAGCTAAGTGCTAAGAGGAAAGTTGGGGAATTGAGACATCTATTATATGGTGATATCCTAGACTAAATTATAAATTTTAGATTTCCTTAACAGTAAAATGTTAGAAAACTAAATATTTGTGCTGTTTTTCTTCAAAATTAAGTTAACAATTTTGCTTATTTGAAGCAAATAGGGGAAATGTTAATTTTACGTTCTTCATTTAAATTGGAATTGGTGTTGTTTTTATTTAAGCTAATACCAAAGATTACTATTACTAGATAAACGGCTTCGAACAAAGTAGTGAAGATTTTTTGGTTGCTTTTATATATTTCCCGCATCGGGCAACCCTGCAGTCAGAATTAAAAATTTGTTTTCCGGGAGAGTTTGTGGGTAAGAGACAAGTATACTTTTCATATATCATTTACAAATATCAAATGTACTTCGCTCATTAAAAGATCAGAATACAGTTTACGCACACAAGTAACTAACTCAGTCATGTGATTCACATGTATTCTTTTTATTGGTCGTACTTTTTGGTACATTTCTCTCTTCGACAAGATTCAGTGGTACTTTTTTGACAGGAGTCTGTGATTCTCTCCGGATGAGAACACAGGAGTAAGTGATTCTCTCAAATAATTGTGAGAGAAGAAAATTACTGCACACTTCCTGTACTCTTTATTTGCATGTATATTCTTATGACTTTAAAAGCTGGATATATTTCGTTTAACTGCGGTGCCAGTGTTACTTTTTCAAGACTAGCTGGGTAATTTAGGGAGCCGGTTATCTAGTAGTAAGTAATCTTTGCTAATACAGCGCTTGGTTGTACAATTCGACGAAAAAGTGAAATAGTTATTATAAAACTTACTCTATACCTATGTGTCATGACTAGGAAAAATACCCAAGTGTAAGTTGGATTTGCGCATTAAGTGTTCCATACCGTATTTTGTCTTTAAGATTTAGTTTGGAATCAACTCTAAATTGTAGGTCCTCCTGCAATCGTTGTCTTGAATCGGGTGAAGTTGTTCCTGCACCCCATGTCCTACAAGCGGTTACTTGAACTAGAGAGAGAGCGAGGAGACGTTGCAACACTTCAAAGTAGATACAGCCACGCTACCCCTTTTTATTGTGATAATATACGGGGCATTTCACGCGAAGCGGACAGCGAAAAAAATGTCAGGTTCTGGATTTTGTTCATATTTGGTTTAATTGTACTTCTATATGTCCTGAATGAATGTGCATTTTTATTTTTTTTCTATGAAGCCTAGTTGACCTTTTCTAAGCCTTTAAAGAATTGACAAAATTTGAGGAGCGGGTTTTTTAAAAAAAAATTTGCTATTATTCAAATTGATATAAAAAAAGTAAATAGTGTTATTTTAAAGACAAATTAATGCTTTTCTTGGCTGTTATTACAGAGTTGAAAAACATTTTTTTTTTCGTATATATAACCGGAAGTAAACATATCAAATCGGATTTTACTTAACTTCGACATGTTTAAAAATTTTTGTTTTTATCTCAAAATGTAGCTTATAGTTCATAAATAATATGTGTAAAATTTTAGAACGTGATCTGCATTCGTTTCGGAGATAGAGAATTTAAACTTAAATTTTTTCATGTTTCCATACAAAACTATCGCACTGGCCAAACGCCGACTACGCGCTGCACTGTGTTCGAATGCAGATCACATTATGAAACTGAACAGGCATTTACTATACATTTTAAGTTATTTTTTGAGCTATTTAAAAAAAAAATTAAACATGTCGAAGTTTGTCAAAATTTAATTTGAAATATTAATTTTGGTTTTTATACATGAAAAAAAATCCAATTTCGAATTCGATACCACGACTGTGAAGAGCATGCAATTTCCTATAAGAATCGCGTGAAATGCCCCATACACCTTATTCTAAATTCGTTTGAGTTTAACTTTTTGAGAGGGGGGGGGGGGAGGGGCTATAAATCTAAATCCCGAATTTTCGAAAATACAGAGAGGTTCGTTCCTGAATGACAAAATCTCGAATTACAAATTTCATCTATCCCGAAATTCCGGATTATGTGAAGATTTCTTAAGAACTGTGCTAATAAAAGACATCTTTTTAATTTTTCCCGTAATATTTACATAAACCTCAATCACCTCTAGTTATTTCAGATTTTCGCAAATTTCGAAATATGGTTGCCCCCCCCCCCCCACCTTTCACATGATACCCCACTTGAGGTAGTAAACCCACTTTATAATTTTGACCCCCTCCCCCCACATTTCGTCCCCTCTTGCATCAAAAATTGTCTTCTTAATTTTTCCGTTTGAATTAGTAGTTGCTGATGTGAATAAGCAGGTGTGACAGACAGACAGTCCCTTTTGTTACTATTTTGGTGCGGAACCCTAATAAAAATGTGTACTTTTACAAGCTTTCATTTGACGTCCACTGGATGACTTTTAAAATTTGTTTTTTCATTTTCCGATTCCAAACAAACGTAATGCAATCCTGATAATTTTCGCTCAGGTGTAGATCTTACTCTTAATGTTCATGATGTTTTTCTACTAACTAATTTCTTTTAACTTCCCGTTAACCCCGCAAAACTGACCCACAAAATCAAAATTTAATATTCAAAACTTCAAGGCTTTGATAAGGCCACCAATTCATATCTTTGTTTGGGAGAAAATCAGTTCTGACTGACAGACATACCTTTCTCCTACCTCGAAATTGGGGATTAGGAAATATGTTTACTTAGAAGCACAGAAATTAGGGCACTATCACGAAACGTATAATCCTGAAAGTGGAAAAGTAGAAAAATTTTAAAAATCTAGAAATTGGACAATTGTGAATTCGAAATTCCGAAATATTAAATGCTTAACTGAAAATGACTTTGGGTCGTATTATACTTTAACAATATATTTTAATAATTAAATAGTAAAAAAAAACATATTTTTAAAAAAAATTCAATATGAAAGGAAGGGATGAAGATTAAGAAATATGAGCTCTTATGTTCAATTTGTGAATAAATTATTAACGATTTCAAAGTGGAATTTAAACGAAAATTATATTCGCCATAAAACCTCAACGCGGACCATTTATGACATAATAAGCACCCTGAGATAATGCTTAAACTTGAAAGGTCGGGTTTTCCGTCTTTATTGCTCGACTGGATGTGCTCTTACATAAAAGATAGGACGTACCGAGTATCTTTCCATAATACTTTATCCAGAGTCATTAGGGCTACATCTGGCGTACCGCAGCGTAGCCATCTGGGGCCGTTGCTGTTTATTCTTACCATTGACGACATTGTCCCTCTGATTTAGCACTCCCAAGTTTTAATCTACGCAGATGATATGAAGATTTGCTTATGCGTTAGAAACAATTATGATTCTTCCTGCATTCAGGATGATTTAAATACCTTCAAGAAATGGTGTGGATGTAATGGCCTGCAGCTTAACTTGGTTAAATGTGAGGTTGTGTCAATCTTTAGGAACTTTGATTATACCTTTGCGGAAACTAATATTTGTCGCGTGCAGTACGTTACTGACCTTGGTCTGAAGCTTGACCGTAAACTTGATTTCAGTCTGCACATTAACTACATTGTTTCTAAGGGAATTCAGTTATAGGTTATGTAAAGCGTTGGTCAGGCGAATTTGTTAGGCCAATTCTTGAGTATGCATCTCAGGTTTGGTCTCAACGCTATACTGTACCATTCTAGACGCATTGAGTCGGTGCAGCGGGACTTTGTTAGGTTCGCACTAAGAGAGGGTTGCTTAATATGCACTCGTTGAAAGAGTGACGTAGAGTTGTTGACCTAGTCTTTATTCACCAGCTTTTGAACTCGACCATAGATCCTTGCACTCTCGCAGGTATGGTTTCTTATGGGCATACTCCGTATAGCTTAAGGAGATTCCCTTTACTGCACGTTGTTCACTCTCGGTCTAACTATTGTATGCATGAGCCTATAAATCGCACGTGTAAAGCCGTGAATATGTGTCCTGTTTTTGACCTGACTCTTACTAAGAATTTGCTGAAGCATTCTCTGTTGTCCGTGCACCCCTGATTGTTGTGTGTGGGCGTGTTTTAGTTTTTTGTTTACTAATGTTTTTATGCGTGTTGGTGTGGGAACCTCATTTGCTTCAATATATTGTTATATTTTGGCGAATAGGTCAATTGATTCTAGGCTTCTGTCTGAGAAGTGCGCCTTCTGAGTTAGAAGGGTTAATTATTTATAATAATTAAAAAATATCGGACCTAAAAATCACTGCAGACCATATGCTGCCGTGGACGTCCCTAAAAAACCACTCTGATCGTTAAAAATACTTTTGTGTCAAGTATGATACGTAAATGTGTATATGATTTGAATCTTCTGATGCATTCAAATACAGCACAAGCATGCCTGAAGTAAGTTAAATAATGCTGGTTTCGGCCAGGGAAGAACCAACTATATATGAAGTTAGGTTAACTTAGAGTGGCTGCCTAAAAGGCACACTTAGGCCAAGGAGGCCCATTGCGATAGGTTTTAATTTCAGACCCCTATTCACCCGTGGCAAAAGAGGAGAGCCTATATACCTATTACTCTCTGTTAACCAAGCTATTTCCCTGTCACCAGTGGACTCTAGTCCTCGTTAAGCCAATATTCAATATTGGCTGGGGCGGAAAGTTTTTAGCCTTATCATGTATTCGAGAACCCTTTAGACCTTCTGATAAACCGAACTAGGTCCCTGACGTCTCAGTGGAGCCAAAAACCGGTTGCTAGTTTGGCTAAAGTCGGGCAGTTGCTTAGGAGGTGGAGTATGGTTTCCTCTTCTTCTTCGTTTTTGGCAACTCCTACAGAAGTCGTTTGAAGGCACACCGAGTCTACCGGCATGTCTGTCTATGAGACATTCGCGCAAAATAACGGCTACGATAGCGCTAATTAATTTACGTCCAAGTGAAATAAGCTCTCTTGGCCGTTTATTGTCAAGCTTTGGCCACATCTGTCGGGTGATCAGGCAGGTGTATTCCTCTTGCCATCTGGCATTTGTAATCCTGAAGGATGCGTGTGAAATCTCCAGATTGCAAGTGGCAGCGGCTTTGCAAGCCAGTGGTTAATGTCCGAGTCGGGACAAGTAGTAGGGATGGGGGATCGAACTGAGAAAATCGATTCAGTACGGATCGATCTGCAATTTTTTTTTCCGATTTCGAAGATCGATTAATCACCCTAAATAGATCGATGTTCATAGATCGATTCCATTTATTTTGACATTTCAATTTGGAGAAGCACAAATTTTGTTTCGCTTTATTAGGCTCAATTTGTCATAACTAGCGAAAACCGGTGGACTTCATATTACACTTGCTTCAAGTGATTAATTTTGCAATTTTAAAGAACTAAAAATAAGTGATGATAGGCAGAAAAAGACCTTGCTCTAGACTGGGTACCATATAGCGGAAGGACGGAGTGGGTGGACGTAACACCTATCCTAGTTAGCAGCGAGAAATTTTCAAGGACCTTAGAGTTAACCAGGGATGCACTAAAATTGAATGCTGCCAACTATACTGTTTGGCAGTTTAGGTACTCATGGTACGCAGTGATACAGATAACACTACCATATTTTAGAGATCTGAAACGCATTTATCTAACATTAACAATTTTTTAGGTACGAAATTTTAAATTTGTAGAATTATTTCTCAAACGGTGTGAAATATTTCCACGTGAGTTTGCCATTGTTTTAACGACATTGCTAGCCTGATTCCTTGTAGACACATGACAACGCGCGATACAAGATTAACAAGTCGCTCCCACCCCTATACTTTCCAGGTCAAATTTGGACGTACCGTCAAATTTCGGGAATCTTTTCTATGCAGAACAACATGAATCTGGAACAGTTTACCGTCTTCTGTTTTCCCCTCGTGTTATGAGCCTGAAACTTTCAAACGGGGCGTACATCGACACCTCCATCACTCAACCTACTAACCCATGTCCCTCATCTTTAATTCTTTTCCTGCCATACATATTACATATTACACAAAAATTATTTTTTTCATGCCAACAAAGTAGAAGCCCCCTTAAGTATAATGTCTCAATACGATGAACTAATGAAATAATTTTTTGAGTCATATGTGTTTATTTTAGTTCAACGGATGTGCAAAAATGTACACTAACTTTTTTCAATTAGATCATTGACTGGAGGCTCTGAAAATTCGACTATCCGTTCTTATCATCAAGTATCATGGATTCTTCAATCGGCCCCACTCCCCTCTTTTGTTTTTTCATTGAAGATATATTAGTATGTTGACCAAATTTTATTGGTCTATCTTTAATTGGTTCTTTCCTATAAATTTCTGAGGATAACTCAACAAGTAGAAGCCTTGTTAAGTAAGGTTTTTCGACATATGCCTCACCATTTCTTGTGAAGCAAAGAGAAAGTTAGGACGTAGAAGATATTTTATCGAGTTGTCCTACTCTAGATTTTGTTATTTGATTTTTATATTGACATTTTAGTTTTGTGTAATACCCTATAAGTCGTATAATTTTAAGTATACAAAATATTTACATAATACAAAACATATAAACACATGCAATAAAAAAACCTTAGACTTGTTGAAAAAATTATTGTTTTTAATAATAAATTCGCGTTTTTCATGAAAATCATAAAAAATACAATTTATAAAATCTGATATATCATAATTTACATGTTTTAACGATTCTAGCATATCTAATAAGATAAAACATAAAATATTGCTTTCAAGTCAATATTATAAAATACATAGTACTCGTACGTGATATAATAAGAAAAGAAAAAAATGTTTTAAGGTTAGGATAACAATAATTATAATAAAAAGTCAACTTTTGCACAGTTACGTCACATTTTGTGTTAAAAGAGTAATACTAAAAATATGTTCGTAAAATTTTTGATATAGGATAACAATTAGATCTATACATTCAGTAGAAGGAACCACACCACGAATCTGTATGACTGATCATCGGTACTGGAACACTAGGCACAATTGTTCGGACATTTGACGGATTTGTGGCTGGAAGGCATTGAAAGCAATAGTTGGCGCCATAGTTACCGTCCCAGTATTGCTGCCCCTTACAATGGAATCGAACTGCGAATTCCAGTCGTTGGCCAACTTTCATAGAATTACCAAAAATTACAAAACTAAATTTGTCTGAAAATCCATCACAAGAGTTCTCTACGTATGTGGCTTGCAGATCGGCAAAGCTTCGCCAACTGTCCAGTGTGTACCGAATGTAAACAGATTTATGGAAGTCTAAATTTCGTACTCGTACACAGCCTGTTATTGTCATGTTAATGGGATCTATTACAGCAGCATTCTCTAAACAGACCTGTTTCTCTCGAACTATGTCTAAAAATGTAGTTAGACCACCCGGTTGCTGAAACAGAGGCATTAATATTTTGTCGATCCTAGGACCCAATTGGATTGGTGGTTCACTATCGGCGATTTCCAAGTCCTCGTAGGCAGATTTAGGAATTGTTGGAATCTCATCAAGGAACGTTTTGACATCTGCTAAATCCAAACCAAGAACATCAGCAAATCGGACTATTTTTTTACGACCAGGTGTACCTGGTGGCGTTTTGCCCGTTTTCAGAGAGGAACATCTTCGTACACGTTGTGGCCTGCAGTCTTCTTCGTCATCTGTGTCACTATTAGATAAATGCTTCTTACTATTATTAACTTCACTCTTATTATTAATTTCTAACTGAACAGGCCTCTCGGATTCACTTTCTTGACTAGATAATTTATTCTCAGTGTTTTCTGGATCGGGGATATGCACAAATCCATTCGTTAATGGCTCACTATTAAGTGCTACAACTAATTTCGTGTCACTATTGTCGTCATAGTTTTCATCGACAATCTCCTGGTCCTCCACTTTATAATGTCCATTTTGCAAATTCACATATTTGCTTTGCTGAGCCAGTTCGTTCAGCACTATATCCTGCAGGGTGCTGTTGGATGCTGATGTTACTCCAGTAAACGTTGAGCTTGATTGGGTTAGTGATGGTGTATTTGCTGAAGTACTTTCCTGCGAAGGAGGAAGCGAATCTGATAAGCTTTCACTGCTGTCATTTTGAAGATATTGTGCTGCATCTTCAATATGGCCGTTGTAACAGGTGGTTTGTATTATTTCTTGTTTTGAGTCTTCACAATCGTAATAGTCCGTCGGTAGAGAGCGTGGATCACCTTCGGAACTTTCGGGATCAAAAAAAGGTTCGTCAGCTGAAGAACTTTGGCTGCTTTCATGGCTTCTTGGAGTTATAGGTGAGGCACAAACATATCCAGATTCAGGTGCACAATCATGTGGTGTCGTCGATGCTGTTTCTATTAAACGGGAATATTCACATTCGTCGACTGGGCTTCCAGGACTTTCAAGTTCACAGTCAAAATCAAAGAAAGAATCCGCTTCCGTGCTTGCGCTTCTATGTGGTTGATGATTAGTGACTTGTGTACTGTTGTTATCGTTTTTTACCCATGTGTTGGACGTCAAACCAAAAATAGGGTCCTCCTCGCCGGTTGGAGAATCATCTGACTGCAAAAGTATATAATTTACCCAAGAATTATAAAACACAATTGATAAACTCTTACCTGTGATCCAAGCGTTCGCAGCTTAGATTGTAACCGGCGGGCAAAAGCCTCAGCGCGTCCTTTGCAGGACATGCCGATTGTTGGAATTAATGACGTAAAACCACAAGGTCGCTCAGTAGTTGTTGTGCCGTTTGTAATTGGTATATCTCCCGGTCCGTTCATCTACACTTTTCCAACAGAAATCAGCGATCTGGAAAAAAAATACAAAAACTACGTCTTAAACCAAAAATTATTTTTATCGTCAAAATGAAAACAGCCGATCTCGAAATGAAATAAAATAATATTGAAGCAGTTTGAGCTTCTACTGGCAAATGGCGTACAAAAAGTATTTTTAGGTTGCGACTCTCGTTCAACCAAACGTCATGCATGCATATACACTTAAAGCAGGCAATTTACAGCGTGAAACAATTCAGATGTGGTGGCATCAATGAAATCTATTTTCTCCTTGAAAGTAGAAGTCATGCCCTCAAATGTTTGCCTCTATGCAATTTTTATTTGGGAGAATTTTGTAACTTTCCAAGACATTTAAACTAAACTGCTATAAAGTTATTAAGTAATTTTATGTTTAAACAAAACTTGCCTAATCATGTTTACCATGTATTTACAACATTATCTTAATGTGGATATTTTTCAAAACAAAATTAACTTCGGATTAATTGATTTTCAGCCAATTTTTGGAAATAAATTGTTAAAGATTTTGCCGACTGGTAAAAGATCTGATCCTTAATCGATCGGAGTGGATATTAGGTATTGAAGTGAGTTAGGTCAAATGAATTCGGAAGGGGGGATGAAGACACAACAAAACAACAACAAAATAATTCAGTAATCCTTGTTGTTTCTTCAGGAACTTGTGTTGCCTGATGTTGTCCTTCTTTACATGCGGAACAGGATTCGATAAAATTAAAGCTTATTCAGCTATCTTGCTTGTTTGTTTGGCATCGAGTACAGTCGGTAATTGGGAATTGATCCATCAGAATGCGAAACGTTTTTGGCATGTCGTATTTTTGGTATGGAAATAAAAAGCTGGTCGCGAGTCAGACTCGCGCACTGGGACTTATATGGCATGGAAAGTTTGAAAAAGCATATAGTAAGAAATTTTAATCATTATCAGAAACCACTTTCAAAGATTTTTAAATAACCATCTCCATTATTCATAACATTTTAGTTATTATAAAATAAACTATTTTTGATAGGTATGTGTAGTTTAAGTACAGGACATGAGTAATATTGTGTACAAATTATAGCTTCTTACGTAAAGCAATTTTTGTAATAGACTTAAAAACAAAATATGTCTTAAAACCATGATATTGATTAACCCTAAAGTGTTAATTGAAGGAGAAAAACTTTTAAAAAATATAAAATTGTGCTCTGCAAAGCTTTTTGCAAAGATACCCCACAAGCATAGATAAAATAAAATTGTTCCCCCCCCTATTTGCATGTATAGCGCCCCCTTTAAAATCAAGTTTTTATAATTTTAAATACGATTTTCGTCTTTGGGCCAAGGACTTGCATATTATGTGGGAATTTCAAGTCGATATCTCAATTCGATTAGAAGCTACAAGCCTCTATCTCTAATTCACGTAACCATTTTTGGGGCATGGGGCGAGAGAAGAACTTCACCCCATCCGAGACAACGATTGCAAGGGGACTTACAATTTAAATTGAATTCCGAACCACTGACATTTTCACTGCAAATCCATGGCCTTTTGGTGGTGATTTGTTGTCAGCAGTAAAGAACCATGGGTCGCGGCCAGTGGGATTCGAACCTGGGACCTCCGGAGTGATAGGCCGTTATCACTCAATCCACCGACGACTTACAAGCTCCATGCTTTAACAAAACGAACACCAGAGAAAATGTTCTCTTTAAAACATTGCATCTTGAGTGAAAATTATAAGGAAACTTCATATATGTAGTTACCACGTATTCAGAATAGTTGTAGGTTTACCTCAACAAAATGTCAAGTTAAATCTTAAATAATGTCTAGGAAAATATTATGAGAATGTAAAATTTCCCAAAACCCACTGTTTTTGGGTTTACTGTGGATAGTGCGGTCTATTTGCACCAGTATTTGCTTCCAGGCTTGTATCTAGAGTTAGCTATGGGTTGACTAGCGCCTACTCTAGATACAGGCCCGGATGATATAACATAGCCATTTTACATCAAAGGATTTTGCCACTATTTCCACAGATTAACCACACAAATGAAATTGCACACTCTCCTAACTAACACCAACGAGAAATGCTAATGTAATTGACACATTCCAAGCTCGTTTCGGTTCTTTATAGCTTTAATGAACAGCTGTTCGCATTTACTTCCAGGCTTGTTTCTACCTAGTCGTGCCATAAGTTGTGTCACAAAACTGACTGCGTCCGCGACACCGTTGTTCATGTCCGTCGTTTCTGCAGTCGCTAGCTATTTTAAGATACGTCATACTGTTATTGACAACTGATGTACATTTTATGTTTGCCCGTTCGCGTGTAAAGATGGAGTGGGGTGTCAATGAAATCCGAATAGCAGTTATTGTATGACGTAAGTGTGGAAAATCCGCAAGTGAGACTTTCAACTTGTTGCGCTCATTGAAAATAACGCGAAAATTTGTTTATCGTGCGATCCAAAGATTCAACGAGGCCCATAGTAGTGGAGATCGAGGACGTCCCCGTGACGTACGTACACTCCTGTAGTCGTCAAAGCCATCGGGAATCGAATTCTTCGAAATCCACTTCGTAAGCAACGAATAATGGCTCGGGAGATAAACATCTCCACCAGAAGTATGTTTCGCATTAAAAAATCTGACCTCGGGGTGGGCGCCTTCCGGAGATCAACAGGACACTTGCTGACTGATCAGTTGAAAAAGCTTAGGACCACAAGAAGCAAAGAGCTCCTTCACCGGTACGGCAACAACAAACATTGACAAATCGTGTTTACCGATGAAAACATTTTCACGGTGGAAGAAAAATTCAACCGTCAAAATGATAGGGTGTATGCACGCAGCTCCAGAGAAGCCCGAGAGGTTGCAAAAAAGGTACAGCGAGGACATCATCTAGCGTCAGTAACAGTATCGTGGTGTATCAGCTACGAAGGTGTCACAGAGCTTCATTTCTGCGAAAAGGGTGTAAAAACTCCAGCAAAAAACTATCAGACGGATGTGATCGAGGAGTGTGTGAAGGCATTGAACGCTAAGATCATCAACAACCGTCATTGGGTTTTCCAGTGTGATTCAGCTCCGGCGCATAAAGCCCACACCACACAGGCATGGTTGGAAAGCAATGTTCCAGAATTTATAAAGGCGTTGGAATGGCCTTCTGGAAGCCCAGACTTGAATCCTTGGAGTGCAAACTGTGGGCAGAGTTAGAGAGCATGGTCTGCAGAAGACGACACCCGAACATAGAGAGCCTTGCAGTAGCTAATTTTCCTTTAGAAACAGTTCGTACTGCCATAGATGACTGGTTAAACAGATTAAAAAGTTGTGTAAGAGTTAAAGGCGGCCACTTTAAATAACATTTTCTTTACTGTAGTCCTAACAGTGCGGTGTAATAAAATTTATTTCTTTTTGTCAAAAACTCTCCTTAATTTATACAAAAAACGCCCTTATCCCTATGACAGAACTTATGGCACGACTAGGTATAATAGGCTGTGGGTAGACACATTATGACAATAATGACGAACAAAATGGCGTTCTGTAGACCGTGTTTAAGAAGTACTCACCGATATACAAATTACAAATCTTAAATTAATTGAATTGAACTGATTTAAATATTCTTATAGAAGCACAATAATTTTAATTGTGTACATTTAAATGGTCACGATAAAACATATATTTACAAAATACGTGTAATACCCTAAAGATACGAAAACAGGCACTTTTCAACCGATGTAACGTGTAGTCCGATGTGGATAATTTTTTCTTCGTTGCATACGTTGTCACATTGGTACCGTTTACAAAATTTTTATGTGACACCTAACTTTTAAATGCATGGATTGATTTGGATAGCTCTTTTTCAATTATATAAAGGGTGTCGCCCCACTGGTAGCAGGATAACAATGTTGTGGATGGGTGAGGTTAAGGGGAAGTGGGGAAGAGGGTTTAAGTAGGGTGGAATAGAGGAGGGGTGTTTTCTGTACTTCATGCATCGATTTAGACAATACTTTTAAACCGACTTTCCAAAAAACGAGGCCTAAGGATGATGGGTGGGTGAGCCTAACTTTGGAATACGTCCATCGATTCGAAGGATTGTTTTTTTCTTCATACACTTTCCCCATTGCTATTAAGAGAACAAGTTTTGCACCTGGGGGTTGTGGGGGAGGGGTGGAAGTGGGTTGAAGCCTAACTTCGTAAGGCATAGATCGATTTAGATGATGGCATAGATCGATTTAGATGATTCTTCTTTTGTTGTATAAAGTAAGTTCTCCCACTGGTACTACATTAAAAATTTCGGAGTGGAGGAGGGGCGGGTATAAAGTAAGTTCTTCCAATGGTACCTACTATGTATATCACAAATTTCGGGGTGGAGGAGTGTTGTATGGAATATGTTACCACATTTCAAGTGTAAAAAAATGTTGAACCTAGGATGGTGTTGGGGTGTAATTGCTTTACTTACATGAACAGTATTTTTCGAGTAGATATCTAAAGACACTTATCAAAACAAACCTATTTACAATCAAAGATACCATATAGAACCACCTGAACATTTCAGCACACGAGATCATGGGGAAAGAGGATTAATATAAGTTTGTCTCGATAAAGTTGAAACATTGAAACAAAGGGGATACATTTTGGGGCATTTCATTTATAATTTATCGAAATTTCAACTGTTAATTACAAAAACAGATATTTCATGTGCACAAAAGGTTAAGAAAGTGGTCATCAGTGCAAGTGATTTGCAAAAATTGTTTGGCTATCCAGAGTATTGAATTCCAATGACATTTCGGTAAAAGAGATCCTCTTTTTTACTTTGCTATACAGTATTGAGACGTTACATAATGCTCAGCTTTCAAAGGATTATTATGTTCAACGTTCTATGCTAAAAATAATAATTCCCTGGAATTGGAATATTAACTTACTGTCTATACCATGGAACGTTGTGCTTTAGGAAGGGTTTGACTTAAAATGTAAAATATATATTTTTAATTTTACCGATGCATAATTTTCCTCTCTATTCAAATAATATTTATCGTTATTAAGTTCAACGTTGTTACAAATTTGGCTGATTTCATTAGGAAAAGTTCAATTCTGCACAATTATTGCCATCATTAGAAAATAAAGTTAAATATTTCCGTAAAAGTAAGCTACTGCCTAAAGATAAAAGTAAACAAGACAATTAGAGCTTGGAAATTTCTTTGAATTTCTCAAAAACTTAGCATTATTTTGAATAATGAATGATTCATTTATTCGCAACAAGAATTAATCTCGACGAATTTATCAGTAAAGGCTGACTGTAGAAATAAACTCACGTGCACACTTGACATTTTCAAGCATTTCAAAATCAAATTCCCTTCAAATTGTTCTATTAATTTTCATTAGTAGTCAAATTCCATTACAAGGTTATAAGTGGTTTTAAAATAGATACGGAAAAGTCTTTCTGATGCCAGCTGCCAAATGTTTGAAATCTGTTGAAGTTTGTATACAAATAAGAGTTTATGACCTCTGAACCCACATGTGGTCATATATATATAAATATATATATATATATATATATATATATATACAGAGCTGTTTAGTATACCAGTATTTTAATATTGCAGGTACTGGCAGCCACCAGTATCACACCGATACTATTAGTACCTCACCAGTAAAGCAGTATCATACCAGACACGAATATTTCATGGTGTGCCTCGAAACTAAACATTCCGCAAGAACAAATGAACTCAGATAAATTTATTGGTTTTAAATACATTAGTTAGATTGGTGCTCAATTTTGTAATAGCCAAGGAAGAAGTAAATTGACGATTATGAATATATTATGCTATGTAATAATGTAATACAGTGTTACTTTCCGAACTTCCTAATGCGGTGCGTTAAACAATTTTGAGGCACCTACTGTAACAATAAATAATTAATCAACGGAAAATGCCAATGAAATATTGATAGTACTGGTATGGTACCGGTAAGGTTCTGGTAGTACTGACAAGGTACTGTAAGGATTGGTATGATACTGGTGGCTGCCAGTACCAATACCAGTACTGGTATTTGGACTTTTTACAATACCAGTATCGTGCTATTGGTATTGGAAAATGTAAATCAGGCCTTCAAATTTGCGGGTACAAATGGTGACCACGATTGGGCCGCCCAATTGATCTGAAAGAAAAACTAAGGATGGAGCATTATTTCGGAATCCCAGCCGATTAGCTTCAACGGAATTTCCGTTGCTAAATCCATCACATAAAAATTTCAAACTATCAAAACCATTTCTCACTTTGAAATGTTATGTGCTATTAAAAATGGCACTGCCTTTTCATCTAATTTTATACCTGGAGATTATAAGATTTCCATTCCAAGTTAACAATAATCATTTCTTTCTGTATGAATGTTTACAAAAGAATTACACTGTTCTACAAAATATGTGGTCATGATTTGCCTTGGGCAGCTGGGGGTGATTTCCGAAGTCAAATCTTGCGTATAATTCGAATCTGTGGTCAGAATTCGGCCATCACATCAGGACTTTTAGATATTTGAGGTTATGTACTCGAAAAATGGGTTTTTTGGCTACTTTATTTTAATAGCGGCCTGACTATATGTGAGAATACAAATATTGTCTCCAGGTAGCGTTAAATGCCTCAGGTGGTCCGCGGCTACATTTATGGCCATGATTTCCGCCTGAAACACGCTGCAGTAGTCAGGTAAGCGGAATGAGATATCGAGTGCCAAATGTTCCGAGACGATACCTCCACCTACTTTGCCTTCTAATTTGGAGCCGTCAGTGTAGAGATGCAATGACTCCCCCCATTGAGAGGAACTTCTTCCCATTCCGATCTGGTGGGAAAGAAGGAGTCGAATTTATTTCCAAAGAAAGGCTTGGGCGAGGTATAATCGATACTGCTGGCAGTTCTTCTGTTCAGGATTTTGGAGGGACTGAAGTCAGTTCATTTCCAGGTCTGGATTGTGTTAAGCCTAATGGCGAATGAGGATGCGGTTTGCTTACCAAAGAGATCTAACGGTAGAAGGTGGAGAATAGTCTTCAGGGCTTTGGAAGGTGTAGTTCTCAGGGCGCCTGTTATTAGCAGTGTTGTTCTCTGATAGGTTGATATATTTAGTGCCGGCTACCAGACAATCACCCCATATATAAGTATAGGTCGTACGACACTTGTATAGAGCTAATGCATAATGCGTGGCTCCATGCCCCATCTTTTCCCTATTGTTTTCTTGCGGCAAAATTAGCTACCCGAATTGCATTTTTTTTTTATTAAATTATGTTTTTTATTCATAAATAATGAATTTTTTTAGTTATATTAATAGTACAACAGCAGTCCTTTTCAGGATTATCAATTTCCTAAAGAAAGCGTAAAAATTTAACAAGTATATTCTTTGAATTTTATGTTAAATTTTATTATTTTGAGACAAGGTTTAATTGTTTTTGGACAAGGTTTATTTGTTTTTGGACTTGGGTCAATTGTCTAAGGGCTAGGGTTAAATATTTCTGGACTAGAGTCAGTTATTTCTGGATTGAGGTTTATCATTTTCGGACTTGGGTTAATTATATTTGGACTATGGTCAATTATTTTTGGACTGGGTCAATTATTTTTGGACTGGGTCAAATAAATTTTAAAATGCTATACATCTCTTTTTTACATCTAATAATAGAAGCTGTTTTTACATTGTCACTTTTTCTTCATTAATTTTTACCAGTGTAGTGGTAAATTATATAAATTCTAGCACTGCTCTTATTACATTTTCTGGTAAAAACTTCCCCCTTTAAAGCCGGATTAGCTAAAATTTCTTCAGATTTTCCTAAAACTTTACCTGTTTTAACGATTCTGACTGAAGCCCCAAGCTCAAAAGCAGTTTTTCAATAAATAGTCAAAATTGAAGTACGGATAGGATGAATTTTAGGTAAACTATTATATTTATATATATATATGTATCAGCCGGAGGATTGAAATTTATATCCGTATTTAAAATACTTTCCATTACCGATGAGTTCCACATTTTACTTGAATCAATTTCAACGTATGGTGGTTAGGTTAATCTGTTTTCTACAAGATTGGCAAATTTTCTCATTTTTAAATACCTTTATATGTGTATTTCCTTAAAATATATTTATAAAATTTTCTGAAATCTGTCCCTTTAATTTTAAATGATTAACTCGATCAGAATAAACATTGGATTTGTTATCTTTAGGTATTTTAAATTTTAAAACATAGCCTAGGAATAAATAAACCTGGTATTGCTAACAGATGCAACAAGAACAGACTTTTCAAATTGAAAAAAAATGTTTCAATGTCTCATCTTATATCTGTGAATTTTGATAGCTCATACACCGATAAAAAGCAACATAATTGTATAAGACACTTAGACTATTTGAAAAAAAAACATACAGCATATAGAATCTTAAACTAGACACAAAACCCTTATTTTTGAAAAAATAAAATTTTTTTTCGCCCACTACAATATTGGTTGCGCAGCTCTGTTCCTCTTGATGTAAAAATATAATGTAAACTCGGAACTTCGAAACTTGCACTTGATAAAAACATGAAATATTACCTGTTTAACACAGAGTACGCAAAGAGAACACAATATTGCAATAGAAAATAATTATTACCCATGAAGTGCCATAACCCCATGTTATTTACATGGACGGAATCGATGGTTTTGCGACAGAGATTAGACTTAAGATAGAAACTTGTGATTTCAGCTACATTTGTTATTATTTATTTGCAGACATTTAAGCCCTTACATTAAATTATTCTTTGTTCTTTAAGTTTTTTCTACAGAAATTTATTTTATCGTATATTGTTCACAACATTTCTCATTTTTTATTAGGCGCTAGTACTCGTACATACAAACTGTTACTGCAACTTACACGATAATTTGCGATAAATTGTCTATGTGAAAAGCCTGGTTATCGGAGGTCAACTAGATCCAATTCCAGAGTTTGGCACTGTGACTTATTTACAGTGATATCGAATGAATCCCTGATCGAGAATTGGAGACGCTTAAGTTGGAAAAATAAATTCTTTGGAATCATGTGTATTCTGGATATTAAAACGTGATTGTCAGTATCGGTGCCACGATTATTCCACATACCCTAATTTGCTTCAGGTCAAAACCATTCTAACGCATTATAGGGTTGTCCCCTGGACTTTGACTACATCATAAAAAAAATTACTTATAGGGTAGTGCCATTACACAACTTTGGTAGCTTTATGTTTCGTTTCGGGCAAAAACGGAGTGTAGAAAATTTCCAGGCAAAAACGATTTAACTACAAAAAGTAATGCAAAGTTAATGCAGTTAAGTAGTTAAGTCGTTCTTGCCTGGAAATTTTCTACGATTCGTTTTTGCCCGGAATCTCACGCGATTCGTTTTTGCGCGGAACATTTTCTAAGCCACTTTTGTCCGAACCTTATAAATAGGTCACTTTTACTCTCAGCCCAGTCAATTGGTGTACCAATTTTTACAGTATCTGATGGTTTAAGGGAATTCACGAACTCTGTTGGATATTGGATTGCGTCTTCCTCATCAATAACAAAAATGTGTACGGATGGGAGAGAGATTAGAACCTCCTCAGGATATCGTTATATTGATGCTTCCGACGATTTAATTTATTGATTTCAATAGAGTACGCTCTTGCAACAATTTCAGAAGCTTTTACAATACTTTGCTAGCAATTTAGCCGGATGATTGTTTATTTACTTTTGGTTCCACGACGATTGATGAGATTTTTCACCGCGCCCAGATCAATAGTTTTCGAGTAAACAGTAAATGAATGGAAAAAGTACTTTTTTCAACGTGATTTTCGCGAAATATTAAATTTGTGCTTACGAAAAAACTATAAGTGACAGAAAACAATTTTATATGAAAAAGTTTCATAGTTTGTCGGGCTAAGAGTGATCATTTCAACTAAGTTCCAACAAACCAAAAATGCAGATTATTATCAAAATTCAAAAGCTTTTCCATAAATACTTTCGAGTTGCAATTTTTAGTTTCCATCTGGCCAAGTCATTAATATTTCTAAGTACTTATGTACAGATTAAGGTAAGAAATGCTGTATAAATATAGACGGGCCTTATAGACTAAAGTTAGTTTCCATTCAGAAGTCGTTCTATCAACAACTTATTATCCTAGGATTCAGCCCTCCCTAGAGGTAAGGGTTCTAGTGCATATAAGATAATAGACGAATACACTGGCACAAGTAAATGTCTTAAAAAAATATCGATGGTCCTACGACTCCGCCTTTTGATTTTAGAAAGTGGCTGCCAAGCGTAAAACTCAGAAGAATTACAGCGACAATGTTTTTTTGACTGAGGAAAAAAATACGATTGGTGACCCTCCCACCCTCTCCCCCTCTCCGCCTCTCCCCCCCCCCCCCACCCACCCCCTTACAAAGAACTACAATACAATAAATTTTTTCTCAAAAGACCTAAATAAATAAAATTCAAAGCAATTTATTCGAACTCGATCGAGTAAGTATCCCTTTCCGAAAATGGAGTTTTTCCAACCGGAACAAGATGGATATCGAACTTGGTGCACTAAAATTGTCACTGCTTATTCCTTATGCTAAAAAAATTAAATTAAAACAATCCACTCTGTCTCTGGGCTGTTGTCTAGCTCGCAGCAATACAAAAACAAGAAATTCATGCTCCCTCATTCCCCTTATCGTAGTTCCCTTCTCCGGTCAACGCCATGATAACGCATCATACATCATGATATATACGATAGCTAAACAGAAACACTTTCCCTTTTATAATATGTAGAGACATGTATCTCAAAAACATCGACAAATTTTAAAATATTGTGTGGCGAATTCGAAGCTTAACTTCATCTTCTTCGCATCTATTTGCAATAATTATGTCTCTGATTTAACAAAGCTTCTATAAATTTATGGCTTTCTGTTTGATTGATCAGTAACACTTATGAAATGAAAAGTACACAATGTACGAAATAAGCACATGACCCGAGCAATTTTCAAAAATTTTTAATAACTTTGAATTGCAAAAAATTCCGAACTAAACCGTTCAACTCGAGCAAAGTAAGAAAATATTAAAATATTTTTAAAATATTATTAAAATAAAACATAGAAAACAACTATACTTTTGGTTAATTAAGTTAAATCTTTTCATTAGTAGTTCACTTTGGTTTAATAAATTAGATCTTGTGAAACATGATGTTATCTCATAGCTCATAGCACTTAAATTGCTCTAACTCAATTAGCGCCGATTGTGCAACCATTATTTAATTAGTACAAAACAACTGTAGTAATTTGTTTTCATCTGTAACAATATTTTGACAGGCGAGATTGATATGATTTGAATTTTATCACTAAGAAAATAAATGCATGTAATAGCAAATTATTTTATATTGACAGAGAAGGAAATATTTAATCAAAATTAATTATAATTAATAGTTAGACAAATCCCTTGAAGTGCATTTTTATGGTACAATCATTGTGCAAATTGAGCAAATAAATTGTTCACATTTTAATTTTCTTATTAATCGTAACTTTTATATCATAAGAAATACATTTTAGCAGAAGGGGTGAGATATAGTTTCTTCCTCCTTTTTATCCCTGTAGCTTCTGCAGAAGTCATTTGAGAAGTTACTTGACGAAGTTACGATTTTGAAGAAAATATTTACCCTGGCTGATAGTTTTTCAATTGGTCCTGAAGGTATCCGCTCCTTATTCGTGAAAAGATGTGGCTCCACTCCTATTCTGTGTTGTTTATTTAATCTGTCAACTCGTTGTGGTGCTTTTTCGGAAGCTTGAAAGATTTCCTTAAATATTCCTATTCATAAAAATGTGATTTGCGAAATTTCGAACTACAGACCTATTGCAAATGGTTGCTGTATTTCTAAAATGTTTGAGGCTGTTATTTGTGAAGTTCTTTACTCCCACTGCAAGCAATTCTTGCAGCCGTTTCAACATGGCTTCATAAAGGGTAAGTTAACTACGACTAATTTATTGGATTTTTAAATTTCTGTATCAATGCAATTTAAAGTGGTAAGCAAATTGACTGCATTTAACTGACTTCAGGAAAGTATTAGACAGAATAAATCATGGAATTCTTATTCTAAAACTCTCCCATCTCCGCGGGTTTTTGTAAATTAGATTCATTCGTACTTATCTTATTTTTTTTTTTTTTTTATATATGATGTTGCCAAAGCTCAGGGGATGCCCTATGAAGCTAAAGCACAGCCTTGGCAGGAAAGGAATTAAGGATGAGGGAAATGGGTTAGGAGGTTGAGTGAAGGAGGTATCGATGTACGCCCCGTTTGAAAGTTTCAGGCTCATAAGACGAGGGAAAAACAGAAGATGGTAAGCTGTTCCACATTCGTGTTGTTCTGCTAAGAAAAGATTCCCGAAATTTGACGGTACGTCCAAATTTGACCCGGAGAGTAAAGGGGTGGGAGCGACTTGTAGATCTTGTATCGCGCGTTGTAATGAGTCTACAAGGAATCAGGCTAGCGATTTCGTTAGAACAATGGCCATGGAAATAGCGATAAAAGAGTGAGAGACAACCGACATTCCGTCGATGCTCAAGAGAGTCAAGGCCCTCAGAGATTGAGGAATCGCCAATAAGTTTAACAGCCTTACGCTGAACTTTGTCTAACGCGGACAATGCGGTGTGTCCTACCCCTGCCCAAATATGGGAATTATATTCAAGTCTAGGCCTAATGTGGGACTTGTAGATCAACGCTAAGTCGGGTGGGGTGAAATATTTCTTACATCTCTGTAGAAAACCCAAACATTTCATCGCACTTTTAGCGATTGCAAATATATGATCAGTCCAGCTAAGATTGCTGGATATCTCAATACCCAAGATCTTTAGGGAGGGTGAATTGGGTATATTCACTCCGTCGACTGAAATGGGTTGGGGGTGGACTGGGCGTTTTTTAAGGGACATTAAACAGCATTGAGTTTTGGATGCATTAAACGTAACACGATTTGCTCTGCCCCAAGCGAGGACCTTAGAAATGTCGTTGTTTAATGATCTAAACATGCGTTCCCGATTGACTTCTGTAGCATTTCCACGTGAATTCATTACAGAATCAAATGAGTACGCGAAATCAAGGGTGCTGTCGTCGGCAAAACTATGAATAGGATTGAGAGTAAGGGATAAGAGATCATTGATGAAAAGAAGAAATAAAGTTGGTGAAAGAACTGAACCCTGAGGTACACCGGCATTTATTTCGTGGGATGCAGATGTAGCGCCGTCAATAACTACACGGATTGAACGGCCTGACAAAAAGCTCTCTATCCATTTAACGAGGGTAGGATGCAGACCAAATGTTTGAAGTTTGGCTAAAAGGGCAGCATGCCAGACTCTATCAAAAGCCTTTGAAATATCAAGAGCGACGATTTCGGACTCACCGAAATTATGGAGACAATGATTCCAACGCTCCGTTAGAGCCGTTAGTAAGTCTCCGGTTGAGCGGCCAGCGCGGAAACCGTACTGGCAATCGTTGATAAGATGGTTATTTTCTAGATATGTCAACAACTGAGAGTTGATGA
Source organism: Leptarthrus brevirostris (assembly GCA_964036015.1). Taxonomy (NCBI): domain Eukaryota; kingdom Metazoa; phylum Arthropoda; class Insecta; order Diptera; family Asilidae; genus Leptarthrus; species Leptarthrus brevirostris. The sequence goes on along the minus strand of OZ038373.1, from coordinate 130,234,693 downwards.
GTGATTCAAAAACTTTGGATATTATCGAGGTTAGTGCAATTGGTCTGTAGTTAGAGGGGTCGCATGCCTCTCCTTTTTTAAGTATCGGCTGGACATGAGCAAGTTTCCATACACTTGGAAATATTCCTGTTGAATATGACAGGTGAAAAAGTTTGCGCAGAGGTTTAGCTAAAGCAGAGGTGCAGCATTTTAAAACAAGGGGCGAGAAACCATCAGGCCCAGTAGCTTTGGACACGTCGAGTTTCGAAAGTACTCTAAAAACTTCCCGAGTGCGAAAGTGTAGCGGCTTTTGCCTACTAATGCACTGTGATAGAGAATGAAGTGGCTGCGATGATGGTGGCAAGTACGAGTTAGCAGCAAAATTAGCAGCAAACAGGTTGGCCTTGTCCAATGAGTCAGTAAAAACATTCCCATTATAAATGAGTGGTGGTGTTGACGAACAGGTGAAATTGTTCTTTACGGTTTTTACTAGAGACCAGAAGCCCTTACTACCCTTTTGAGTAGAAAATACCTTCCGTCTGATGCTCTGGTCGAAATTGAACTTAGCCCGGCTAATTGCTGAATTGCAAATATTCCGCGCATCTCTATAGATACGTCTCAATTCCTCTGAAGGGCACAATTTATATGCCTGGAAGGCTGCTTCCTTCTTTTTAATGGCTGCGAAACAGTCATTATTGAACCAATTGGTGTTAGTTGGTTTGATGTTCTTGAAGCTATGAGGAATAAAGCGATGCATTCCAAACCATAGGATGTTCAAGATATAATCGGTGCTTCTGTTAACGTCCTTCATAGAAAAGCAATCAGACCAGTCCAGCTCTCTGAGATATTTATTAAGTCCCGCCCAATCAGCATTTTTATAATGCCACACTAATCTTTTGGTGGAGTTTAGATTAGTGGTTGTCAGAGAGGAGATGGAGAATTGGGCGGAGATTAGACAATGGTCCGAATTACCCAAGGGAGACGTCACCGAAACCGAGTATTTTTCTGGATGCGATGTTAGAAATAGATCTAAAAGGTGCGCGTTGTGCCCCGAAGTATCAGGAACACGAGTCGGAAACTCAACCAGTTGCTGTAAATTAAAAGACTCACTAAATAACTCGACGTGTCTTCCAGACGGGCTTGTGGTAGAAGAATGCCTGAGCCACTGTGTGTTGTGGACGTTGAAATCTCCAGCAAGAACGATTTCAGAAGAGGGGGATAATTCCAAAATCTTATCGATATCGGAAGACAGTTTATCGAAGGAGCACACAGTGTCAGTGTCAGACATATTCGGGCTGCGGTATAAAAAGCAGAAGTGAATAATGTGCCGATAGAGTTTAAATCTAATCCAGACATAATTAAATTCTGGATTAGTAGAAGAGAATTGAGGGAGATAGGAGAATGGCACATCATTTCTAATATAAACCGCGATTCCCCTCTGAGGAGAGAAGAGCGGCACTAAGTGATAACCAGGGATGTGATACTGATTAATATCAGAATCGGAAACAACCTTGGTTTCGCTTAGTGCAAAAACTGCCGGATTTTCCGCGATCAAGTGGCAGTAAACCGAAAAATGGTTACTTTTTAAGCCAGGAATGTTGCAAAAATTAATGAGTACACTCACCGGGTTTATTTTCGTGGAGCTCTGTTTTATGTTATTTTCAACACTTTCTGGGTATCGGAGGGCTCACACCTCAGGCCATTCTTATTTATAATTTACATCAATGATGTATCTACGATTCTGTCTCACTCAAATATTCTTTGTTACGACAACACAAAGATATTCCGCACTGTGTCGGTCAATGCAGATTGCCTACTTTTAAATTCTGTCTTAGACGTATTTCAGAATTGGTGTTCCATTTCCATTCCCCTAAATATCGGTAAGTGCACTTCTATGTCTTTCTGTTTGATGACCTCTACATCATGAAGCTTCTCTATTGCACTTTTGTCAGGCCTATTGTGGAATATGCCTCTACAGTCTGGTCACTCCTTAATATGACACGTGTCAATCGCATTGATACTATTTAACGGAGGTTCGTTAGGTTCGCTCTTCGAGGCCTTCCTTGGTATAACTCCCTTATACTACCACCTTAGTCGATAGACTTAGTTGCATTTAGATAATCTTGAATTGAGACGCTGTAACGTTAGGATCCTTTTTGCTTTCGACTGCATTCGGGGGTCTATAGACTCTTCTGTTCTTTTGGCAAGTTTTGACATACATATCAGTTCCGGCTCGCTCCCTGAGGAATCACGATTGTACCTTTTCATTGCACTAATTATTTATGGGTTAAATGAGCCGATTACATCGATGTCGCGATTTTTTAATTGCTCTTTCGATCGTATTGATATGTCCTTGTTCTATGATTTTATATTTTTGTTTATACAGATATGGTAGTTTAGTCAGCACATTGATTAAATTTTTTAAATAAGTAAATAAATAAAGAGCCCGAAACTCTTAGATGCGTGGTGCGCTAAAATCCAGTTTAGGCTGGATTTGCATACAATAGTTCGCTAAATTAGTATCCGCTCTGTTAAGTAGTTTACCTGAGAATGCTTTATCCAGTTGGATCTCTCGTATGATGCGCCACGCAGTTTCCTGCAACGTCACTGTGCCCTGGAACCCAGCACTGGTGAATATGGTACTGCTCTGCCATATTAATTAGATATGACCGGCAGCTGTTTACAGTTTTTGACAGATTCTAGAGATAGCTTCGGCTTGACTATCCGTCTAGATACAAACATCTTTTTTACATTTTAAGTATGATGTTATTTTGCAGCCAAACCCAGGTTTGCTGAATATCCATTAGTTCCGCTTGGAACACACCCCACTGGTCCGGAAGGGTAGGTTAATATTCACTTTTTCTGAGAAACACCCCACCCACCACGCTGCCTACAGCTTAGAACCGTTCGTGTAGTCGTGTCTGTTTAGGATCGTCGATCTTAATAAAATAAGGAGTTCAGAATTGTAGAGTGCTCGACACGACCATGGCACCACTAAGAGATGGCTGTGAGTCTGGGATGGAAGCCCAACACGTTACCACTTACTCTACAGTCGACTTAGTATTTGGTATGGACTGAATCTCAGTCGCCAGTTATTTTAACCTTTCAATTTAATATCTGAAATTCTATAATTTCAAATAACATTTTCAATTTGAAAAAAAAGCAGAAATTATGGGGCCCCATATTTGACATATGTAGAGTTTGTAAAATAATGAAGATTGAATTTCTGCCTCAAAATCAAGTATGGAGGTGTGGTCAAATGAGTTGTCGTGATGCAAGGTTCATATATTGTCTGACAGAGTTCTGTGCGGTTTTTACTGATAGTTTTGAGCAAACGTAATTTTTTAGTTTCAAAGAAAATAGCACAAGAACTAACATAATTTTTACGTGTCCAAATCGGAAAAATATCAATATTGTCTTCACAATTATGCTTATTGCTTAAAAACTAATGAATCAACATAACTGAATTTTTAGCCAAATTGAAGTGTGAAAACAAAACTTGATAAAAATTTAGTTTTTCAAATTTGAATTTAAATAATTTTATTGAAACACTACACTGACATATATATCTTAAAACTAAGTGTAGGAATACATTAAGAAAGAGGCTATTATTAAGAATAAACACTAATTATGAAGAAAAGACTAAATTAGTTAATTTAACAAAAGGATTCAACTTATAAACTTCGGAGAAATATAAACAGAGAATAAAAATAGAATCTTCAAAATATTCAGTTCTATGTAAATTTTACATATTCAAAAAGATTTTCTTGAAAATTACAGTCACTTCTGTTCCTTCTCACTTGGATTGGAAGAAGGTTCCATAGTCTAATGAACGAAATACTGGAGTTCACTAGGTTGAGAGGAATAACGCGGAATATTAAGTGAAATAGTTCTACTAGACTGAATTCCGGTTTCCTATACAAATAAAATGGCTCTTTAGTTATAAATAAATTTCGTAGGCACATAATTGCGGAAAATTTCAAATAACAATATATGATCAATTCCACGTAGTCGAAAAATACACCGCTTAGTTAAAGCCACATTCAGTTAACAAGTTGACACCGAACCCAATTTAATAAAAACTTTTCACACCCATATGAAATCAACAGAACCTTGTTGATATTACAAGCAACTTAAGATTTATAAGTTGCAGATAAAGACCGCTTTCGTAGGGTCGCATATAATTTCCCAACGATATTGTTGACATGATTTGACCAACTTAGAGACCTATTAAGAATAATGTAAAGATTTTTAACTGAATGCGAATAACTATATTATCAAGAATAACACTTCGAAGTTAAGAAATGTCTAAGTTAGATTTGTAGATTATAATAGGGTTCGATTTAGAGGCATTACGATTGAAACAATTTTGACCAGTCCATTTGGACACATTCATTAGATCATTCAATCGCCAAATAGCGTCCAGAGATCTATAAATATACAGCTGTATATCATCCGCATAAAGAAGATAGTTACAGTACCGTATAATTGTCGGCAGATCATTAATTAACATAGAAAATAAAAGAGGGACGAGAATAGATCCCTGAAGTACCCCGCTTCAGATAGTAAAAGTTAAATATCGGACCAAGTTTCCAAAACAAGATTCTGCGATCAACTTTGCCACAGGCCTTCGAGAAGTTAAGCAGAATCAGCGCTGTAAATTCATAGTTATCACAGATGAGATTATTGTGTCGTTGTTAGTTTTGAGCAAAGCCATGGTACAGCTGTACTTAGTTTGGAAGCCTGATTGAAAATTGATAAAAGGGTGCTGCTATCTAGATGGTGTACAATCTGCGTACTTTTTCCAAAGCCTTTGAAAGAAATGATAGAATCGATATCAGGCGATATTCCAAGGGATTTGTAGACCTCTTAGGGGAAGGCACAATTTTTGAAATCTTCCATATCATAGAAAATGTTGATCAAACTGAATAATTGGAGGTAGTATTTTTATATTTTAACCTTAAATGCAGGAAATCCAGCCCAACTGCATTAGATTCTATAGATATCACCACAGATCAGACATCAAGACGAAAAGCCTTCGGATGGTCCGCACCATAAAATCCGTTGGACGTGAAAATCCTATTCAGCATTTTCGCAAGTTTTCTTCGAAATTCATGTAATTAATACACTTATTTTTTATTTTTATTATATTGCCCATATATTAGGATAAGTTAAACCGCATCCTTAGAAATCCGTGGCTACCTAATTATTTTACTGCACTTTATATAGGAAATTCTTTAAATAAACAAAAATTTTAAGATAAAGGGTCGAAAATGTCTTTTCAGGGTACACAGGTAATTAATTAACTTTAAATATTACTGCAAAAAACTTATAAAAATGTTAGTGTAATTTTGTTTTATTTCCGATATTAACTTGTGTTAGCCAGAGTTCACACCCTAATATTTTGGCGTTCTGTTACTAATACCTGATGAAAATTTTGCTATCAAAGATGGTCAGCCAATAAGAATATCCAGCATAGTTAAAAAACAAATCTATAACTACGGGTGTTCTTAAACTAAAGGTAAAAATCGGCAGAATTTACTTTTGAGGAATGCACGTATATAATTTACATTTATTGTGTAGTAGGCTGAGACGAAACAGCGGCTGTACAGGAATATGAAAGGAGATTCTTTAATAGACGTGCACCCCAAAGATGGATACTTTCGCGGACTTTCCAAAGATTAAGACAAGGGGACCCTCCTTCCATCGCAAATTCTGAGACAATGTTGGTTGGTTGGGTTATTCATTTTGAAGCACGTGCTTAATAGCCAAATTTATGTCGACTTTTTGGAGCATACACTGTCAGATCTACTAGAGGATATCCCTATGGATAATCTTAGGACAATGTTTTACGACAATATAAAGCACCAGCGCGTACTATAATTGTAAAGGCAATACTGCATGAGAAATTTCCTGACCGCTGGCTTGGAAGAGGTGCACCGATTTCTAGATTTGCTAGATCCCTCTATCTTCTGGGGAATAATGAAGGATGAAGTTTACTCAAGGCCAGTTAGCAATAGAGACGAATTTGATACCAGAATTGGGACTAACGACGAAAATATGGGAGAGGCTGACTACAATATACCTTAAAGGGATTGTTGACATGCAACGAAAGTGCGGAGGACACTTTAAACAGCTTTTGTAACATACTAAGATTAATTGTAAAAAGTTTCGATTTCAATAAAAAGCATTTTAGGATAAATTTGAGTTTAATTTCTTTAAATTACAGATTTTTATAATATCCTCCAAAAGGTTTTCTACGTATATATTTCTATATCGTTTCTCTACCTGGGCGATTTGTACCTTTTTGGAATAGTACAAGGAATTTAATAAAAATAAAAAATAATGAATTTCGGAAAAAATTTGGGGAAATGCTGAATTTTGGTAGTTTCGAAACATTTTTTCCAATTTTGGAAGTGACTGTACCTTCAATGGTAAGAGATAGTTCAACGGTGTTGAGAATTTTGGAAAGATTATTGGGATAGTAGTTTTTTAGCGTTTGTTTGACATCTCCGCCCTGAGTAGGTCGAAAGAAAAAAAAAATATAATCAAAAGATAATCATAAAATAAATGAACATATTAATTATCCTGTAACTCCCAAGCGGATGAGATCCCCCCCCCCCCCCATCCATACAATTTTTGTTTGGTTAGGTGAGATCTATCACCCCACTTATTTTGGCACACAAGATCTGAAAAACCCTGTATATGAACAGCTCAGTTAAGAATTCTATTATAAAAATAATCCCGATCAACCATTTGGGAGTTACAGGGTGATTCATAAATTTCAGTTTTTCATGGTATGCACATTACTCTTTTATTTTTATCTCTTCATCTAACCAACACAGCCAGATGAAACAAACGCTAAAAAACAACTATCCTAATTGCCTTTCCAAAAATGTCAATTATGTTGATCTCACTACTACCACTGCAGGTACAGTCACGGCCAAAATTTAAAAAAATGTTTTGAAATTACCAAAATTTCAGAATTTTCTTAAATCTTCTCCGAAATTTATGTAATTACTATACCTCTTTTTTATTTTTATTAGATTGCCCGTCTTATTACCTTTCCAAAAAGGTGCAAGATGTCTACGTAGGGAAAGTATTCAGCAATTTATTCGTAGAAATCCTATCGGAGAATATTTTAAAAATCAATAAATTAAAAAAATTTAACTAATATTACCTCAAAAATTCTTTTTATTGAATTTAAAAAGAATTACAATTAATCTTGGTAAGTAACAAAAGCCGTTAAAAATGTCCACCGCAATTTTCGATGCATTTCAACAACCTCCTTCTAAGTCCCTGTCTAAGGCGTATTGCAGCTATCCTCTCCCGTATATTCGTCGCTAAATCCTCGCTATTGTTAACTGGGCTTGAATAAACTTCATACTTCATTATTCCCCATAAGAAAAAGTCCAATGGGATTAGGTATGGAGATCCAGCAGGCCAAGGAATCGGTGCACCTTCCATTCCAGCGGTTAGGAAATTTTTCACTTAGTATTACCTTCACAATGTTAGCCATATGCCCTGGTACTCCATCATGTTGGTGAGACATTCCCCTTAGATTATCTATAGGGTTCTCCTCTATTAGATCTGGAAGTGTATTGTCCAAAAAGTTCGCATAAAATTCACTATTAAGCACTTGCGGCAAAATGAATGGTCCTACCAAATGGTTGCCGATGATACCAGCCCAAACATTGACACTAAATCTCTGCTGGAATAAGGTAACCTGTGCCTTCTGTGGGTTAGTGTTCGACCAGCTATGGAGGTTATGGAAATTTCTGATATCATTCCTGGTGAATTGACATTCATCTGTCCACAGAATTCGGTGCAGAAACGCCCTATCGTCAATGTCGCGTTCCAGAAGCCAAGTGCTAAATTTCAGTTTTCTCTCGGAGTCTCCTTCCAGTAGTCCTTGGGCAGGGTGATGATGGTATGGACGTAATCCCCCTCGATAAATAACCCTCCAAGCCTTAGATGACAACAATCCTAATCGCCTTGCGACTCGTTTCGTGCTCGTCTCAGGGTCCTGTCTCACGATGGTGACCCTTTTTTATAGCAAAATTTCCATCAGGTATGAGTAACAAAACGCTAGGATACAAGGATGTGAATTCTGGCTAACACATGCTAATATCGGCAATAAAACAAAATTATACTAACATTTTAAAACTTTTTTGCAGCAATAATTAAAATGTTCGACCCTTTATCATAAAAATTTTGTTTACTTAAAGAATTTGCTACCTAAATGGCAATAAAATAATTAGGTAGTCAGAGATGAGAGAGGTTTTTCTAATTCTTTGTTTACGTTGGCATATTGCACCTTTTTGGAAAGGTAATAAGGCGCTCAGGGCAATCCAATAAAAATAAAAAAGAGGTATACTAATTACATAAATTTCGGAGAAAATGCTGATATTTTGGTAATTCAAAACATTTTTTTAAATTTTCGCCGTGACTGTACCTGCAGTGGTAGTAGTCAGATCAACATTGTTGACATTTTTGGAAAGGTAATTAGGATAGTTGTTTTTTAGCGTTTGTTTCATCTGGCTGTGTTGAGTAGATGAAGAGATAAAAATAAAAGAGTAATGTGCATACCATTAAAAACTGAAATTTATGAATCACCCTGTAACTGGCAAACGGTTGAGAGTCCCCCCCCCCCCCGCCTGTCATACAATTTTTTGTTTGTCTAGGTAAGATCTATCACCCCACTCATTTTGGCACGTCAGATCTGCAACACGCTGTATATGCATCATTTTACTTAAAAGTAGTACCTAGTAGTGTTGTATTGCCGAAAGTTTGCTGTTTGTATAAATTACATCTAATGTAAAGAATTAATCGTTGCTGATTTGAAATAATTTCGATTTATTCTTGCGGTTTACCTAGTGAGGTAGTTCAAATGAAATACATTCGAAATATTCCGAGTGAATGAAGAACTGCGAAAAGGACGAATACAAAACTTGGAAAATGTAAGAGAATGTGTATTTACATCCGAACTGATGAGACTTTTTGTTATTGCCAATCAGAATATTGATATGTTCTTGATGAATCATCAGCAAGCCTAAAACAAATTTTATTTCTATACAGTTTGGTCGGTCTAGACCTAGAGTACAATTTAAACAACTTTGAGGCATATTTTTAGATTGCGCGAAAAAAAAACGTACGTCTCAGTCTCAGGACATGTGATTAAATATATAAATAGGATTTGAAAAAATTCCCACGGTTTAGTTTCTATGTTTATTGTTTTTTAAGGAATGTATTTTTAGTAATAATACATATATAATTCGACTGATGAGAGAGCATAAACTTGTAAGGTGTTCTTTCATAGTTTTCTTATTCAGATTTGATACAATATACAAATGAAAATTGTTTTTGTCAAGAATATAAAGAAAGCAATTCAGAAAAAAAAATCTTTAGAAAAAACAATAACAAGAAAACTTTTGGGTCCTCTGGTCTGTGACTTTATTTTTTGACGCTAAATTAACCCGAAATAAAGTTTGGAATGGTAGGTATTAGTTTTGCGCATAAATAATTTAAAATAAATTATTATTTTATAATCTCCATAAAGCAAATTATTATTCCAAAAATGTGAATTTTTGTATTTGCAATAAATATTCTTTTATTTTTGGTTTGATATCGTATTTGACATTGTCACAATCACAACCATCCGTTCTCTCAGAAGCTTCAGGTTCTTGGAAAAAAAATTTTTTTTCTTTTCTATTTTTTATCTCAATGATGATGTTATACACAGCATTCAAAATGCACACAGTTAAAAAATTCTTATGGACAAATTTCTAATTTTGGCACAATTCTCACCATGTAAACACACTGCAGAGAAAATGTATATACCTTACTTGAACCGCGAAACATTTCAACGCAGTATCATAATATTTTAAATTGAAATGGAGATTAAAGGTTATGAATATTTCGAAAATAGATTTTAATCAAACCAAATCAAAACAGAGAAAAAGAACTCAATGTAAACAAAATCACGCAACAATCGAGTGATTTTGGCGGAAATCATTTCGTTTCTGTCGTTTAATTTTTAATGACACCCTCGTTCTCGGCAAATATTTTTTTAATCTGTTACCACTCTATCAGACTACTTGTCTTGGCAGCTTTTATCTCAGAAGAAATATTCAATTTGTATTTACTTCAGTGTTTTGCAAATATTGGAAGAATATAAGTGAACACATAGAACAATTTCTTTAAGAAATTCTGTTATAAGCAGATGCGTCTGCATTCAACAGTTATCTTGGTTTAGGTAAACAAATGCTAATCAACCGATAACCAAGTAAGCGATGCATTCGTTATAATAAACGAATGTTAAAGTTCAGTTTCAAATGTGAAAAAATTATCAACAAATTTTTTCTTTAATCTCGTTGTTGCCATATTTTTTTTATTTTTTGCGGAATTTATTACGAAAACCAAATCGCATTTTGATTCAATTCCTGAATGCTGCAGATAGCCGTAGAAAATGAAATATAGCTTTCAAAAGATTCTCGTATCTGAACTAGATTGGCTATGCTTCATTTCATAATAAGGTCAGTGTAATTTTAATCACAATTCAATTGCTTTTCTTCTAAAAAACAAAATGCTTAACAAAAATGAAAGTAGCCTTTTTGAAAATAAAGGTGGTACCCTAAAATTGCCTCCAAAGGACGAAACGCTTTACTTTTACGTAATTAACAACTGTTTTTTTAATCACAACAATTGGGAAATTTATCGAAAATATGGCAATTTGCTGACAAAATTTTTTATGCCCTTGTATTTTGTCGTTGTAAACAAATGCAAAAAAAATACAAAGAAAAGACACGTTACGATAAATGTCCATAATTTCACTTTAGGCACTGTTAAAAGTGAAACTTTCAATAGAGAATAATATGTGTGTTTGTGTTGTTCCATATTTTTATTAAATACAAATAGAACCACCAATAAAAGTACAGTGCAGTGCATCGAATACGCCGATACGCTGGCTTAGAGCAGTGATGGCCAAACTCACACTACTTAACGTGAGGAATGCTTAAAAGCTTTAGAAGCATTTTGTACTGTTTGTTTAATTTAGAACCTTAAAATGTTTGCAAAAGATTGTATATCTTAAGATATTGTACAATTGCTTACAAAACTACTTAAATATGAAGATTTTTTAAACTTTTGTATGCTTTAACAATTAAAAAATGCAAAAACAGGAAACCGAATACAGCCAAACAAGTGCATATACGAATTTAAAAGCTCAAAAGCTCACTTGCCCGCGGGCATAGGTTTGGACATCACGGGCTTAGAGTAAAAGAAAAGTTGTATACAAACAGAAATGGTTTGACAGTGAGTGTTTACGATTTAGAAGCTTATCCTTCAAGTGGCTGAACATAGTCAGAAAAACAAATTCCGATTTGGCGAGAGCAAATTACTTACGAACAAACAAAAACAATAAAGAATTATGTGAAGCTAAAAAAAAAACTTTATTTCGAATCTCTGGCAAAAGAACTGGGGGCGATCAGCGATTCAAAATCTTGGTGGAAACTAGCTCGTGCATTATGTGGCAAAAGGTCCATTAGTACAGATTCGTTTAGAAGTCACTTCCAAACCTTATTTAATCCAGCCCAGAGCTATAACCCTATTATATATGCTGCACCTAGCCTACAAGATGAAACGTTAAATAGACAGATCACAATATATGAACTCATTACAGTATTGGGTAATTTGAAAGATGGAAAAGCTCCCGCAATGGACCGTATACCATGTGAGTTTTATAAAAATGCGCCAGAGATTTTTCACAACAAGTTAGTTCATGCATATAACTCAATTTAAGAGAAGGAGGTCGTTCCTCATAGTTTTACCAGAACGGTAATTTTCCCAATATTCAAAAAGGCCGATCCTAATAATGTTGTGAATTATCGGGGCCTTTCCTTTATAGACAGTGAAGTAAAATTTTTTGCAGGAATAATTTACCAGCGACTAAGTAATTGGGAAAGAGCGCATAAGATCCTCTCAGAGAACCAGGCTGGATTCCGCACTGGTTACTCAGCAATTGACAATGTGTATAACCTTATTTGCCTAGTAAAGCTGCCTCATTGCTATAATATAAAAAAAGTGTATGCCTTTTTCATTGACTTTAGGTCAGCCTTTGACCTTGTATAACTGCGGTATTTCTTCTAAAATTATTCGTATTTTACAAGAGCTTTATAAAAACACTACGGCGCAAGAATGGGATGGCGTGGGACTATCCGAAAGCTTCTCAACGAACTGCGGGGTTAAGCAACGATTTCGAAGATTACTTAGGACCAGGCTTTCTAATAGGTAATATGGAGGTTAAGCTTTTGCTTTATGCGGATGACATCGTTGTACTATCAGATGATCCAGCCAAACTACAGAGAAAAATAAACGAATTGCAAGAATATTGTCAGCTCTGGAGTCTTAGAGTTAATTTAGAAAAATCCAAAATAATGGTCTTTCAAAGAGGGGCTGGTCCAAGAAAAACATCTGAAAATTGGGTTTTTAATGGTGAAAGCATTGAAGTGGTCAAGAGATATACGTAACTTGGGGTCACTGTTTCTACAAAGTTGTCTATGACTGAACACCTAAAACATCGCTTGTCTCTGACTAAAGTTAGTCTTAACTCAACGTGGCAAAATTTCATTCGAAAATCTAACATAGCACACTCTCAAAAAGTCAAACTATTTAACGCGGTTAGCAAGTCCATACTCTGTTATGCTTCACAGGTATGGGGCTACAAGCAGTATGATGACGTTGAAAGGTTGCAGAGATTCTTTTTGAAAAAAATTACTCCTACTGCCTCTCCAAACCCCAAACTACGGACTCATACTTGAGACAGGTTTATCGAATCTATACATCGACACGTTAAAATGTCTTTTTAAATACGAGCTTAGGACGTTATTCCATTACGATCCTGATAAGCTCCCTCAGAAGATAAGTTGGAAAATTTTGGAAAAAAATATCTTTTGGTTTGAAATATGGCAAGACTTAGCAGAAAAGCACAATGTTGAGTTGAATGCGGAACGAGCCTCGTTTTTCGAACTGAAAGAGAAACTCTCACGAATTGCCGAGCTCGAGGAGATATGGTTAAGGAACAGGGCTTTAAGCAGAGCAACGACTACAGTTAGGCACGGCTTATACGATAAACTTAGCTATTCTGCTGCACAAAACTACTTTAGAAATGATTTTGCGATTAAGAAGATAAGCCTGGTTTTCAGATATAGATGCGGTCTTTTAAATTTAAATGCTAGTCCATGGAGAAGGGACAGTAGTAGTCTTTGTTCTCTCTGCAATCTTTTGGAGGATGAGGATTTGTTTCACTTCCTTGGTGTATGTCCTATCCTCTCAGAATTCCGGTCAAAATCCTTTGGGAAAAAGAAATTATCTGAAACTGAAGTTATTGAGATTTTGAATGGTAAGAACATGTACTGGGACCTTTATCAGTTTGCTACCACGGCCTGGAAATTTAGGGAATTCCTCGTATCGGAATATAATAATTGATTTACTTTTTTGTACTTCAGCTTCCAGTTTTTCTTGCGTGATTCAAAATAATTTCATTATAAATGTAATATACAGTCGCTCAATGAAATTGTAGTATCGCCCTATGCGAGTTCTAGATACAAATATATATACTTTGTATTATATTATCTTACATACTATATTGTACTATATGATATTAGATATTGTTGTCAATCTCGGCAGACGGCTCTAAGCTATTGTCGTAGTTTATGAGGCTTACTTCTTAAATTAGGTACAAGGTAAATGAAATACTGAAATTTAGTATATAGACAAATTAACAGCGAATGAATAACCCTAATTGTATTTTATTTTTCATGAATTTAAGAATAAACATTATTATTATTATTATTAGTAGAGCTTCCTCCATTTTTTGCATTTAATTTGGCCAACCCAATGCTATAATAACCGCTATACAAAAAAAAACAACGTATTGCTGACAGGCTGAGAGTAAAAATGACCTATCTACAATGTCCGAGCAAACGTTGTTTAGAAAATGTTCCGCACATAAACGAACCGCGTGAGATTCCGTGCAAAATCGAATCAGAGAAAATTTCCGGGCAAAAACGACTTAACTACTTAAGTTGTTTTTGCCCACACCGAAAAGTCGGTTCGTTTTTCGCCGCGTCGAAAAACCTCAGGAAATCAATTAAATTTCACCCGGACAGAAAACTCGGCTCTTTCTTTGCTCGTAACGCAATCTCGAATAGTATTTTCTCACAGCACAAACTCGGCTCGTTTTCGGCCGCGTAAAAAACTGCACTCTATTTTTCCCGCCCAGATAACTAGTTTTTGCTTACGCCGAAACGCAAACTTATTTTCCCCACTCTGAAAAATAAGCCAAATTTTGTGTAGGATTATTAATAAAACTGCAGTACTTTTTGGTTTTTATATTTTTACCAAACTTCAAAAAACACACCTATTTGAAATTTTTTTTAAATTTTTAACATATGCATTTTCTATATATTTTTATAATCTCTGTACATCCGTTCACGCATATAATTTGACTACAGGTACACTTCTATTCTGCGTCACTAGCGCAGCTAGCAAAAGCGACATAAGTAGTTAAATCGTTTTTGCCCGGAGTTTTTCTCTGATTCGTTTTTGCCAGGAATCTCACGTGGTTAATTTTTGCATGGAACATTTTCTAAACCAGCTTTGCTCGGACCTTATAGATAAGTCATTTTAATTCTCAGCCTGTCTGTTATTGTTAAAGCGCATTAAAAATTAGGCCGTTATTTTTTGAGAATATGTTTGTGAATGAAATAAGATATCGAACTTTTGTCTGATCAACTGGACGGCATGGACCTCTAAGAAATGTGGTTTCAACAGGATGATGTCATATGCGATACAGCAAGACCACTCAAAGAGTTGTTTCCTAGTCGTGTGAGTTCCAGTAATGCTGACATTAATTGGCCGTCCGAATCTTGTGACTTGTTGCCGTGCGATTTTTGCCTCTGCAGTTTTGTAAAGTACAATATCTATTCTTAACCAACCACAAATAATTCCTCAAATGAAAACAGAAATCCAACGCGTTATTTTTAAATTGAGCCAACTGTCGTGCAGTATTCGAAAATTTAAATTTTCAGTACCAAAAACGGGGGGGGGGGTATCACTGCACTGAAATACTGGAGTACTATTCCTCAGAATAAAGAATTAAAGGAAGAGCTAAAACCCGATTTCAGTGTAGCAAATTTCTTGTGTAGTAGAAGTTCGGGGTATGTAGTGGTAGCAACAATAAAGGCGAAATCTAAGTCAGATTTATATATATATTTATAATTTGATTTTAATTGCTACGGGGAGAGGGGAGGGGGAATGAAACTGATGAGCGTAATTCCTTTTTTTTTTGTATAGAATATGTTCTCTAATTGATACGTTGTAAAAACATTACCTTTTTTGTTGTATAGGGTATTTTTTAGACCTAAGGTTAGGATGTGGTGTGGAAGATGGAGTCTAAATTCGTACGGGACGGAATCTAACTTAGTAATCAAAATTACCGGAACTCTAAAGCCTATAAACTTGAAATTTGGCAGGGGGATGATAAAAACACCACTACAGTCAAATTCTCGTAACTTGAACTTTTATCTGCCATCAATTTTACTTTATCTTGTAAAAAGTTTCAGTTACAGAAAGCCGGACAACGCTATGTTACAGAAAACACAGTTATGGAAATTTGAATGCATTATATTTCCAATAATATTGTTTGGAGTCGGTGCCAGTTAGTCATGTTAAATAATCCAAATAAAACTACCTATTATTTTTTTATGATATAGCTAAAGCTAAGGGGACAACCCTATGATGCGTAAACGTGGTTATGGCCGGAAGCGAATTAGGATAAGTTAATCAGGATAACTGAATGTCTTGTTTTTACATTGCTGCCGTCAAAAGAGGGGTGGATATTTTATTTATTGCAATTGGAAATTAAAAACTCATGGGCAAGCCGAGACTCGAACCTGCATACATGGCAAGGTTATCGTGCCACTGATCCATGGATCCAAATCCATTTTCTATTATGCAGAAGCTACCCATTACAGAAATAAAGCGATTGTACATATATAAAAGCGAAATACTCCCTATTAATTCACTCAGTTATCCTGAAATTTCGGTAACTTTAAAGTCTATGAACATCAAACTTAGTTATGGGCGGAATAATTTATTTGTAGTTGCTTCCAATCAGTGAAGTCATCAAAATTCGAAAAAAAGCACAAATACTATAAGTCGAAATGTCTGCTGTTCGTAAGTTTCAAAAATTATAACATTCACATTTGGTTAACGAATCTTATGGACCAAAATTTTAATATCTAAAAATAATGTTACTATCAAACCGCTAGCATATTGATTTTAATCTATAAATCCATTTTTATCTTCATGTTTCTTTCAAGTAGATTTAGGTTAAGATTTTTAAAACGTATGACACATTGCACTTTGCAGCTTTATCTATACATGTATTCCCATCTATTTTAAAATCCAGCTGAGGAGAAAGCAACATTTTTTTCTAATCTTATCAATTTTCAGAGTGCAATTGACAAAGTGGGTTTAAGGACTGATAAGCGTCAAGTAAGTTTAGTATACAGATTGCATGTATGATTAAAATGGAAATATCTTTAGGCTTATTATTACATTACTGTTTTTAAATAAAATATAAAATTATAAGAGAAAGTGTTTATAGGATAGAAATAATAAATTAAAATAATTATGATAGAAGTATTAATGGGTTAATGTCTTTCTGAGACAATTTTGATCACTGATATTCCCTGCCCACTCTTGCCGAAAACTCAGTCTTCAGAAACAGTTAAATATTAAGAAGACTTAGATATCTCTCTTTCTCTCTCTCTCTCTCTTAGGTACCTTTAACGCCTTATAGGGGAGTCTACTACACAGACTCTCCATCTGGTCCGGTTTTGCGCCAACGCCTTCAATAGTGGACACGATTTGTTGATCTGGGTTACTGGGTACCTTCTTCTCGACGGATGGCCTATTGTGCGATCTTGTTTGGCCCTTTTCTTAGTGTGTGGCCTATCCCTAGCCACGTTTGCTTCAGATATAGTGCTCTCCAAATCAGTTTCTTATCGAATAAATTGTTCTGTCTAATTAATATGGAGACGTAGTTGAATCAATTGGTTGAGCGGTACGACTACCATGCCATGGTTCCCAGGTTCGAGTACAAGTCTCCCCGTGGGTTTTTAAAATTAAATTTAAAAACAAATCAACTCCATCTCTGGGCTCCCCTACCTTAATTCGCTTCCGTCCAAAGCCATGCTAACGCATCAAAGGGTTGTCGCCCAGTCTTTGGTCACATCGTTAATAAAAAAAAATAAAAATAAAACATAGGGTGTGGTGAGACATAAAATTTGTATGCAATAATATGTTTCCATAGAACTCCGTTCCTTGTGCGGTGTTTTTACGGATTCGACAATAATATCAGTCCTTTTGGAAGTGGTTCTTAAGTACACGTGTGTACTAGTGGGTTTGTGGGCTGTTGTCCATGCGCGATTCGCATGCAGTACAGATTTAGCAAGTGTTAGGATAAAGCTTATCAGACAATTCACCTAGTTATATGTCCTTGAACTCAGCAAAAACGACGTTCATGTTTTTTCAAATGTTGGGCACATATCGAGAAGTTTCTGTAGCTCATGTGAGTATTTTCTCACTCGCAGTGGTGTTAAGCTCAATTAAGTTGTTGATGCTGGCAACAACAATTTCGTTTACCTTTACGTCACTACGAGTGGGAAAACACTCACGTGAGATACACACACTGACTAAAGATTATTAATATCGCACAAGGTCGGGTATGTGAAACAGAGTTCCTTCAACACCACAAACCGTGCAGGCTTTTTGAATTTGTCGATCGATATGTGACAGCTGGTTTGTATGCTCGGATTGGACGGATAGCTATAAATCACTCTACTAGTTATGGTACCCATTACTCCCAAATCTACTCCAAGTTGTGTGCGTCATCTATTAATACCTAAGTGATCAGTACTCCTACAAATAGATCGTGCAGCTGACGTGAAGTGAGTGTACTGGATGTCGTCTGCGGCGGTCGATACGAAATCGTTTATAACCTGAGTGCTAGGTTTCCTAATAGAGAGACAACTGAAACACTCTCGTGCTGTATCCACCAATTCGTTTAATTGTATGGTGTGGAGGCGTATCAATGTGCTCATCAATGACGTCTCCGGTAAATTGTCTTCTTCCGGCATTACACCTCTACTATTACTGAACACCGAATCTACTAATCTAGGGTGCAACCTGATCGGAATTGCTGAGAATTCTGCGTACCCATCTTCATTACGTCGGTCGCTAATGGAATGTTGGTCTTATTCTGTCTTAGGTCGTAATCGTGAAGATCAGGTCCTTGGACCAGTTATGCAGATATGGTGGGACGGACCGACAGCAGGTAGTAGTGCTTATCTTATCCTTGCGAAAGAACACTCGCTGAAATGGCCATTAAAATAAAATTTCATTGCCCAAGGAGCTTACCTACAGCTTACAAATCAAGCTGCCTTCAAATCGGAACACTTTTTGGAATTTCAGCGACACACACTGCCCCCCCCCCCCCCCCTTCAACCCCCTTCAATCACCATCACCTGTAAAAGTGTCACGGAGCCTTTCTCGAAGCACTCCCATTTCAGCAGGTGCGCTATGGACAAGGCCTTGCGGATCGAAGAAACCATCCAGCCCCCGTATATACACCTAAATATGTTAGGCAAGTATTTTTCCTTTGTATACCGAGGAGAAAATGTATTCTACTCCGCCACCTCCCATACAATAGGCCTTGTCTTTTGCTAAGGTTGACCGTAGCCCTTGTCAGTCGCTCGTGAGTAAACTTATATTAGTATATGGTAAGTGAGATCGGGTTATAAAGCATATATGAGAATCGCTGGATCGCTATACCTACAGCCCACTAATGAGCTCGATCCACTTGGACGGAATCCCGAACACAGAGAACGCTCAATAAATACGAATCAGTTTTTTCATGGTAGGCGAAAAAATGTTTTGCTACGGCGCTGTTGTCGTAGATACTACATACGACCTACAACGCAGTAGGACTAGAATAAGTATATTACTGAGACTATCACTGTGCGAAGTTGAGTTCCCAGTGTTTTGCTAGTTTTCTAGTCTATATTGCACAGAGTAACTAACCTCCAGTTTCCCATCCACTGGAATTCTCCCATCTTAGGTATTGGACGCATAACAGATCTCCAACAACTTGAAGGAAATTCATTAATTCCAACTACTGCCGAATTTAAGAAATCCAAAAGGTCAGGAATCAACTAAAGTGCTAATTGCAAAAAAGTGATAACTTAATGAACACTTATGAAACATGAGTGACACTAACGACGAATCTAAGAAGGCTAGACGAGATAATAATAATATTAATGTTTATTGCGAAAACTTTACATTAAATTACATACTCCATTACAAAAATTAAATTAAATCCAATTAAGTGATTTAATACATATCAAAGTTAAAATCAGTACAAATAAACGTAAACAGTGGCACCGAGGCTGTCTGTGAAACAACGAATACTAGGGGCAATAGCAGGAACCATACTGATTAATAATCCGATGAATTTTGTGTCAAACTTCCGTCCTGGAGGTCCTGGGTTCGAACCGCAGCGGTGGCTACTCCTAATTCTGTTTTACTGACAACAGATTACGAGTAAAAGGCCATTGGGGGTTGCAGAGTAGTGTTGCTGGTTTGAAATCCACCTTAAATTGTGAGTCTCAAAAACTATTTTTCGCCCTTAACCGTCTTCTTTCGGACAGGGTCAAATAATTCTCCTTCAATTAACCCTAATTGTTAATTGTTATGCCCAAATTTATTTGCTAAATTTACGAGCATATACGCACTAAAGTACCTACGTGTCTGTTTACAATTTAAATTAATATCTCCTTCACTGACAAATTATTTTTAGATTGAAATATCCAAAAAAAAAGAAGCACTAAAATTCAAACATAAAAAGGAGCACTGTTAGCAACAAATCCAAAAGGGTATGTATAGATATAGATAGATGCACATCTCTTTCAGTGTCTCGAATTTATAAGAACAAATTATTTTCATGTTGCCAAATTTCGTAATAATAAATTGAAAATGAAAGTTTAAAAGTTGTTGAACTGACCATGACAATCTAGCTTAATTGAACTCAATTGACTGGGCGCACTGTTCTTCTTTTGCTTCCCCTGATGAACTGCACGCGCAAATAATGCGCTTTATTGTGTCGACATAAAATTGATAACTAATAAAGGTCACTAGATAAGTAAATGACTGTTTTGCGACTTTTACGGATGTCACCTTTAGATTTTGTTCAAAAACTGTTTATTAATTTATGAAGATATTAAAAATTCAATTTTCTACGGGTACATGTGTTATCAGAATGGAAAAGTGAAAACAAACATTTTTCAACGGTCACCGACAAAACCAAATAAAAATATTTGTCCAAGATAATACTAAATTCTCTGCTAACCTTTCGCTGCCAATCACGAATTTTCAAACAGCTTATATTTCGTTTACTACTAATTTCCAACGATTAGAACAAAGTGGTAGAATCTGACGAAATTCACGTCCGCATATCGAACATTACCAGATTACATTCTATTGCCTATTCGTTTGTTCACTTCAGAAGCCTTCAAAAAATTCAAGTAGAGCTAGACTGTTTAGGTTTGGCACGAATGTGGACTTAATTTATGACGCAGAGCTCTTTTTCTAAGCTACCTTGACACTGACACTGTTACGAGATTAAGCTTAATTTAGTTCGACTTAGAAAATTGTTTTTTAGAATGCCTCATTGGACGGAGTCTGTACTCACTGATAATTTTCTACAGAGACTTACACAACATCTAATGCATTCACTCGTAAAATTTTTATTAATAAAACAAACGCAATTGATATTGTCGATTCTATGAATACAGATATTTTCCCGTCCTTGAACTTGATTAAATTACTTAGCAGTTTCATTGAACTTTCGCAAATTTTACTAAGTGGTATGATAGACAAGCCGAAAATAGACGCTTCGAGGGTGTTTGTTGATTATTCGCGATCACATAGATTGAGCTACCTATAATTCGGCAACAAATAAATGTCCTCGGAATACAAAATTCCTGAAAAATTGTTTTGAACTTATATGTATCATATGCGATTTAATTTTACCCTAGGGTAAGGAAAGGGGAATTGTGAACCAGTGTTCCATGTTGGCATGCTATAACTTCGCTATTTTTAATGCGAATTTTTGAAATATCTTTTCAGGCCTTTGAACATTTAATTTAAAATTCTATTTTTAAACATAATAAAAATTGGTTGCTAGTATAAGTAATATTAGTCCTAATTTAAGTTTATTTATTAAAATAAAAGGACAACTGAGATATTAATTTTTTTAAGATTCATCAAAGGGCTGATTACTTAACATGTAAATATAAATAGTTATAAAATGAAATAAAAATTACAATAATTACAATAATTAATAATACATAATAAGATAAGATAAGAAGGTCGCTCCAAGGAAGCCCACGAAGTGCAAAGTGAACAAAACGGCGCTGGACTGCCTCTACCCGGTCAATTGAGTCACGATAAAATGGTGACCAAACACAACTAGCATACTCCAGAATAGGCCTAACAAAGGTGCAGTAGAGAAGCCGGGTGATATAACGGTCGTCAAATTCCTTTGCCCATCTTTTTATAAAACCCAATGTAGAATAAGCCTTAATAACTATCTCATCAATGTGATCGTCAAACGTAAAACGACTGTTCAACCAGACACCCAAGTCCTTGGTCCTATTAATTTTTTCCAGAACACAGCCATGCATGGTGTAGTTGAAGTCGAGAGGATTATTTCTACGAGTAAAAGACATAAACGTACACTTATTAACATTGAGGGGAAGATAGTTATCAGAACACCAGTTGTAGAAAGCTTCTAAGTCAGAATTTAAAAGTTCACAGTCTCGAATAGAGGACACAACACGGAAAAATTTGGCGTCGTCAGCATAACAAAGAATTTTTGAATATTTCAAGAATTAAGATACATCATTGATGTATATAATAAATAAAATCGGGCCCAGATGATTTCCCTGAGGTACGCCAGAGGAATTTAAAATAAACTTGGATAGTGATCCACAGAAGGACACACGCTGAGTCCGATTTAGTAGGGAAGAACGAACCCAGTCTACAAACAATGAAGGAAACCCGAGGGCCGTCAACTTGTGAATCAAAATTTGGTGGCTTATTCTGTCGAATGCCTTGCTAAAATCTGTAAAGATACAATCCACTTGCTTTCCAGCCTTAATTTTGGAAAAGCAGAAATTTGAGAATTCCAGTAGGTTAGTCGCAGTAGACCTACCTTTCATAAAGTCATGCTGGAAAGTTCCAAGAAAAAGTTTGCAATGAAAGTATAGTGTATCACAAACTAATGCCTCAAAAATCTTAGCAATGCAACACAAGTTTGCAATGGGCCTGTAATTGGAAATATCACATCTCTTGCCTTTCTTGTGTAGAGGGATAATAAGAGATGATTTCCAAGATTTTGGAAAGACTCCACGAGAAATGGATAAATTAAATAAATAACAAAGAACAGAAACCAAGGAAGAAGAACAGTTCTTATAAAGGGAAATAGGAATACCATCAGGACCGAACGAAAAACTATCTGCCAAATTATTGATGTAATTCGCGGCTGTATCGTCATCAAATGTAATTCATTTCCAGTGAAGAAGGAGGAAATAATGTCAAGTAGCTAAAATCCTTAGAGCTAATATCGCAGTTGTCAGAAAGAAAAACTGTCTTAAAAAAGTCGCCGAAGAGGATCGCAATCGTCAAGGGATCAATACTTTCAGTGTCACCTAGTTTTAATAAAGTAGGATAGCCGTCGGTGCTACGCTTATAGTTAACAAATCTCCAAAATTGCTTAGGCTCACCGCGTATAATGGACCTCATTCTGTTAACGTAATTATTATATGAGGCATGAATTTCGGAATTGAACTCATCGCACAATTTTGAGTAGATATAAAAATTCGAGTCGCTCCTTGATGAGCAGAACTGCTTCCATGCTTTATTTTTTAAGTTTTTAAGATGCTTCAGCGAGCTATTGAGCCAAGGCGGACTAGAGAAAGAAGAAAACGAACGAGAAACAGGAACACAAAGCAAGAAACAAGTAAATATATTGTTAAAAAAAGCACTTACTACCACATCAATGTTCCGCTCATAAAAAACATTAGACCAATTACAATTCAATAAAAAATTATTCAATATAGAACAGTCAGCCTTTTTAAAATTAAAAGAGAAGTCGTCGTGAATCAGAAATGCAGCAGGCAGTGGATCGAAGACCAAAGCAATTTGAAGCGCAGGATGATGAGACGTCTCTGGAATTAAAGGAACCGGGAAACGCCCGACCAAGGTCAGTGCTGAACACCAAATCCAAAAATCTTCCGGAATCATTAGCGATGCTGGAACACTGTACAAGCCCGGAAGAGGTAATGCTGTCGATGAAATATAGAGAAATCTGCGATGCAGGTGATTGGGAAGGAATCAGCCCGTCAACATCTGATGACACCCAGCTAATACTTGGCAGGTTGAAATTAGTCCAGGGAAGTAAGACTTTTGATTTGACACTCACTCATCCAGCAAACCGGCACGGTTTTCATGTAATATAAGCCTATAGAAATAACCCTTATATAAATTCTACAGAAAATTCTTTGCGGTGTTCGATTTATAAACAATTAAAGTCGAAAAATTGCAAATTTTTGCGTATTTTTGAATTTTGTTGATAAACGAATTACTTGAGCAACAATTCATCGTAATGACCTTGTAGGGAATAGAAAAACCTACAAAATGCCGTTTGAAAATTGTAAAAATGTTAATTTGTTGCTTAGAAAATCGCAAAAAACCAAGAAGAAAGGTAGGCATAATATAGTGCTCTATAGTGCTCTATAAATGGGTAAAATTTCACATCGATTTGTTGAATAGTTTTTGCATAATTCCATTTGTTTATCCCAGAGAAGCTTATTTTGCAATAACGTAGTCCGCACAATTTAGAACAGAAAATGGTTTAAAAATAGTGGAAAATGGTCTCATATTGAAGGGGAGGTGTTGCTCTACGAATACAATTTCTGAAAACATTTTGACTATTGCAAAATGAAGTTACAAAAGTGTTATTATTTTTACCTTATAAACAAATGGAATAACTCCGTTGCTAGGGCTTTTTTTTACATATTTCGTTTTGATTTATAAAAAGCTGTAATTTTTTCACAAATTTAAAAATCTTTTGATTTTAAACAATTTATGTCTCTAACAGTTTTTTCCTAAAGTCCTTGGTTTAGCTGTAATTTGCAAAAAATTCCTCACATTTCTTATAGAGTATTTTAAATGGGATTTATATGGGGAAAAATTCCTCAAGTGTACCAGGTGAAAAAATTCGATGTCTCCGATTTTGTTCAAACTTCACCAAAATATTGTTACTGGTATAATTATCGTGCTAAATGATTTAAAAAATATGTTGTGCAAAACTTTTGCATTTTTGCACTTTTTCTCGTGATCATATCTTTTTTGAAAATTCATAACTATCGTCACCATTGCAGTGATGGTGTTGTGATGACAGGAAGGGTCGGAAACTGTTTATGAATTTATGAAGTCACTCTTCTCATACCCTTGTTTTTCCATGTATGATTCTTCTCCTTCAAAGGATTGCAACAATACTTTATATCTTTCAACTTGTCTGGCATTTTGACTATTTGTGGCGATATCTAACTGTATACTGACTATGAGAACATTCTTTAACGCGCCATCTACATTTTCTTATGGCATGATATGTTCATCTGTTCTAAGCAACAAACAAGCAAAAAAGGCGTGACCGGGCTTTCAAAAATCAAAAATTTACACTTAACATTGCTTTGCCACTCTAAATGATACAGGATTTTAAAGTTAAGAGATTGACACTTTTATTTGAAAAAATATGAAAAAATTCATGATCAAGTATTTTGTAAAAAACCAAATTTTTTTTTTCAAAGTCAAAATTTTTGTTTTTTTAAATTTTGTTTTTCGGAAAATTATATATTTATTCGGAACGGCATGTAAAAATCTTTACAAATCACTAAAGATCACCGTTCTACTGCAATGGTGGCGATAGTTATGAATTTTCAAAAAAGATATGATCACGAGAA
Organism: Leptarthrus brevirostris; assembly: GCA_964036015.1. Taxonomy (NCBI): domain Eukaryota; kingdom Metazoa; phylum Arthropoda; class Insecta; order Diptera; family Asilidae; genus Leptarthrus; species Leptarthrus brevirostris. Next base: position 130,209,566 of record OZ038373.1, on the reverse strand, counting down.
AAAGTGCAAAAATTCAAAAGTTTTGCACAACATTGTTTTTAAATCCTTTAGCACGATAATTACTTATACCAGTAACAATATTTTGGTGAAGTTTGAACAAAATCGGAGACATCGAATTTTTTCACCTGGTACACTTGAGGAATTTTTCCCCATAAAAATCCCATTTAAAATACTCTATAAGAAATGTGAAGCATTTCTTGCAAATTACAGCTAAACCAAGGACTTTAGGGAAAAACTGTTAGAGACATAAATTGTTTAAAATCAAAAGATCTTTCACATAAAGTTGGTAAATAATTTTAAATTTTTTTATTTTTTTGGAAAATTCAGAAAAACCACCAATTTTGACTAAAATCGGGCCATATCTCGAAAAGGAACCATTTTTGAGGCTGGTAACCTCGAAAAATCGATTCTCCGTGCTGAAAAACATAAAAATATGATAAGTTACCGAGGGGACCTCAAATTGCATACATAACTCCCCCATTGCGCCCGGACTATCTAAGGGTTATTTCTATAGGCTTATATTACATGAAAACCGTGTCGGTTTGCTGGATGAGTTAGTGTCAAGAACAAGGTATTTTTTTCGCTTATTTCTCTGGACTATATATGCTATTTTACAAGCTTTTATTTAACTTGCAATGGATGTATGTATGTATGTAACTATGTTTGTTCAGGTGGAATCTTGCAACTCAATTTTGAAGCAGATATCTTCAACCGATTGAGCTGAAATTTTGTATACACGTTTAGTTTGGATGACAATGCATGGTTAGCTGTGTGACGTCATTCTTAATCCAACATGGCGGAACACCCAAGTTGGCGGACTAATTATTTTTAATGCACTCTTACAATATGTGTATCAAATGAAAGGGCTTGCTGAGAATAACTCGAAAAATAAAGTGACGTCACTCTAAATCTAATATGGCGGACTTATAAAGATGGCGGACTAAGTTTTTTTTAAGCTTTCCTACAATATGGGTATCAAATGAAAGGGCTTGCTGAGCTCTGGTGAATGGTGCCATTGGACATATTACAGAAATCTTATGGCCCTGCTTCCGGAGAGCACAAATGTATGATACTGACATACTATCCGTCCGTATAGACTTCGGTAAAGATGGTGTTCATCTCATTTCACCCAAGACTGTGCAATTTCCAGCAAAATATAGTCACGGCACTGCAGAACGAAGAATGCTGCTAATTATATTGTGTTGGAATTGCACAGTACACAAAATGCAGGGTAGTACTGTCGACCATGCCGTTGTATACTTAGGCTTGAAGCTCTTCGCTGCTGGTGAAGCATACGTGGCCTTAAGTAGGGTAAAATCATTAGAAGGTTTCCTTATTTAAGAGCTAGACTATTCGAAATTAACCGGCGAACGACATTGCAACAATGATGCGTTGAATGAGATGAACAGACTGTCCAGCGATAGCTAAAAAGTAAAATATAAATTAAAAGTAAAAAAATATTTTTAAAAACAAGCTTCTATTTAAATGCGCTAAAAAGAATAAAATAAACATTTCCTTTAAAACTTTTACTATCAACTTATAACGTCATTAAACAATTTATATGATATAAATGCTTGTCGCGAGATTTACCTGCGTAGATAAACAAGTAAATTAAATAACTTGATCTGATTGATTTAAAATTTTTAAAATTTTCAAACTAAGTAAATACGAGTACTTAAATCTCGCGACAAGCTTTTATATCATATAAATTGTGTAATGACGTTATAAGTTGATAGTAAAAGTTTTAAAGGAAAAGTTTATTTTATTCTTTTTAGCGCATTTAAATAAAAGCTTGTTCTTAAAAATAGTTTTTTTGCTTTTAATTTATTTATTTTAGATTAATTAAAAATTTAGTACCCATACCGGATTATCAACTTTGTACGGAATACCGTTGACAGTAGTTGTTATAGACTTCTGCAAAATGTTCCTTATGTAGATGCTTATATAATGGCCTCTACATCGTTGATTTTTCTAGTTGACCCTCTTCAGTGTAGTAGGTGCAGTCAATAGAGTCGAAAAAATGCATTTAATTGCATTTTCAATGGACAGAATTTGTTTTCTGCTATGTATTCGGGTACATATCCTCATTATAAAACCAAGTTGTTGGTGTGGTATGATGATGGGAAACGCTGCTGGCTTGAAAAAGGGGGTAGGTTCGTTTTTATTTTATAACTCGTTCGCTTTTTAGTTTAGCTAAATAACATACATGGACCCGGGGGTGGGTGCAATGGTTGCAATTCCCCCCCTCCCCCCCCCCCTTCCTGAGCAACGACCGAACTTTTTTTTTCTAGGGAAAAAACCCGTATACAAAAAATTACGGCGAAGATTGCTGTAAAAGTTACTATAATTAACCGGAGCGATGGACGGAGTCGAATGTAGAATTATTTCAAAAAATCAGCCCGTACTTTTTACAGTACAGTTAAAGAATTTACTGGATCACGAATAAAATTTCCTACAAAAGGTAAAAATTCCCATTATAAGAAATTATCTTTATTATTATTTTTTCGGGATTATTTTTAGAATAGAATTCGATATTAATTCTTAACTAAACTGATCATATATTTGCAGTCGCTTGAATTTTCTCCAGAAATGTAAGAAATACTCCTTCTGACTTGGCGCTGATCTACAAGTCCCACATCAGGCCTATACTGGAATATAGTTACCATATTTGGGCAGAGGCCAGGCATACCGCATTGTTTGATAAAGTTTAAAGAAAGACTATTAAATTTATTGGCGACTTCACTACCTCTGAGAACATTGACTCTTTCAAGCATCGACGGAATTTGCGGTGTTTTTCACTCTGCCATCGCGTTTTTCAATGTTCTATAGCTGTTTCCGCGGCCTTTGTTCTAACGAAAGTGCTAGCCTAATTCTACAACGCGCGATAGAAGAACTTGAAGTTGCTCCCACCCCTATACTCTAAAGTCGAATTTCGTTCGTCTTTATTAATGAATAATTTTAAATTCAGTAGGTAAAAAAGAGTAATGAAAAGCATTAAATAAATTTACAACGGTTACTAGCTGATTATGGCACGGTATGGTGGGATACAAATATTCGTTTACTGTTTGTAAACATGTGGTAAAAACTTTAATTTCATAAGAGAGACAAACAGAGTGATATTCAAATGTAAGTAGAATAATCTGCCATGGATATTCAACAAAATTTCAATTTATTACACAGAAATCAATAACATTCTACCGCCCCCCCCCACCCCCACCACCACCACCACCGACACCACCACCCAAGTTGGACGGGAAGACGCTTTTCAGTTTCCCAGCCAAGGAAAGGATGTTGGTAGGTATTTGAATGTTGCATTTATTTATGCAATTTAAACAAAATGAATTATAACCCTTTTTTTCTATATTCAAGTATAGGCCTTATGTGGGACTTTTAGATCAGCGCTAAGTCAGGTGTGGTGAAATATTTCTTACATCTTTGAAAACCCAAGCATTTCATCACACTTTTAGCGATTTCAAATATATGATCAGTCCAACTAAGATTGCTGGATATCTGAATACCCAAGATGTTTTGGGAGATTGAATTGGGTATATTCACTCCGTCGACTGAAATGCATTGGGGTGAACTGGGCACTTTCTAAGGGACATTAAACAGGATTGAGGTTTGGATGCATTAAACGTAACACGATTTGCTCTGCCCCAAGCGAGGAACATAGAATGGCGTTGTTTAATGATCTAAACATGCGTTCCCGATTGGCTTCTGTAGCATTTCCACGTGAATTCATTACAGAATCAAATGAGTACGCGAAATCAAGGGTGCTGTCGTCGGCCAAACTAGTAATAGGATTGAGAGTAAGGGATAAGAGATCATTAATAAAAAGAAAAAATGAGGTTGATGACAGAACTGAATCCTGAGGTACATCGGCATTTATTTCGTAGGAATCAGATGTTACTCCGTCAATTACTACACGGATTGAACGGTCTGACAATAAGTCCTCTATCTATTTACCTAGAGTAGGGTGCAGACCAAATGTTTGAAGTTTGGCTAAAAGGGCAGCATGCCAGATTCTATCAAAAGCTTTTGAAATATCAAGAGCGACGATTTCGGACTCACCAAAATTATGGAGACAATGATTCCAACGCATCGTTAGAGCCGCTAGTAGGTCTCAGTACAAAGTTGCAAGACATGTAACGCAGAGCCAAAGCCGGTACTAAAAGCTGTAACGTCAAAGTTGCAAGTGAAGTGACAATAGTTGATATGTTTTATAGGTTAAGTTAGGTTAGAGTAGCGGCATACCAAGGGAAGGCACATCTAGCCCGTCCCTATAAAAGAAACCTAAACTGGAAGTCGTTATGAACCGAACTAGGTCCCCGATATCAGCTGGTTCGGCTAAATCCTTAAAAACGGGGAGCCTTTTTTATTTCTGTCTGGTATTTGCTCGAGGTGAACAGGGCATGGTCGTCACCGTAGGCAATAATTAGTATTAATATTTATTTTTAGATAATTCATACAACAAGATTTACATCTTTCATAATTTGTATGAGATATCAAACGATTATAAATATCTAATTGTCCGCGAAAGTCCGCTAAAGAAATACAAAGAAAAGCGAAAGCTAACTGCCAAAAATTCAAATACAAAGTTGTGCTTGGCAAGACCTGCAAGATAAATAAGATTTAAATTGGACAGAAATGTTGATTTATTAGCTTCGCGAATGTCGTCACATCGGCTGATCCCCTGACATCTGCAGGCAAGGAATGCCATTCTCTCGGAAAATACACAAAGTAAGAACACTGCTTTACCAAGTCCTTACATCTGTGCATCAATATTGTCAAGGAGTGCAAGAATTCAAGATGCTCATAAGATATGCTGGCGAACGCGTCATAATAAGTCTAAAGAGGAAAACCAAAGCCTTTAAATTCACATAAGTTCTCGTTCTCAGTGGGTAACCCAATAATGAGTTGGTAAATTGGCTCACGTGATCGAATCGCCCCAATCCGTATATAAATCGAATGCAGTTATTAAAAGCTTTGTTTAGTACCAGCAATATTCGGTGTCAAGTATTGCATAAATAGTACTGCAATAAGCAAAGTGAGAAATTTTAAGCGATAAAATGAGCTTTTTCGGAATTTAATTGGTAGAAGAAGGCTGAAAGCCATAGCTGTCGAAGACCGCCATACATCTTCTGCAGCGTAAATGAGATTTGGTCACATCAAGAGAGCTTGCTGTTAACAATGACTCAAAGGTTTTTCGCTTTGTTTGCATACGGCGATATTGCACTATTTAGTTATATGGGTGGTAAACTGGAAATATCTAGTTCAGTTCTGTACAAAGCAAGACACGTTGATATTTTTGCATTGGGGGTTTGTTTGCCGTAGACCAAGCAGATATGCGAGCAATATCACAGTTAGTGCGCTCAGTGCAATCTTCTGTTTACCCAATTGGTCTAGAAAAATAGATCTTCATTAACGTATATGTGTAAATTCGCATCATCGATTACATCAGGTGGATCATTTATAAATAACGCAAACAGCAGCTGGCCTAACGTGGATCCTTGAGGTACCCCTGGGGAGTAAGGCAGAGGATTAGATATATTCTAAGGAGTTCTAAGTTGCTGAAAACAAAAATCCCCACTCTCGGCGTCTTATAATTCACTCGTGACATGAAAAATGTTTGACTGGGTATATTGAGGATCTGCAGAACTGAAAAATTTGTTCAAAGCATTCAATATTACAATCTGGTGTATCACAGCCTTACATACCGTGTTTGTTGTGAACGTAGTACAGCATTTCATAAAATAGTTACACTGGTCATTAACATTATCATTAGTACAAATAATATCTCAAGGTAGATGGTTTGCGGTATCAAGAAGATCTTCGACTTTAATATTTAAGTGGTCACGATATTTGATTAGTTTCGGTTCAGGTCGCAGATGCAAATCATAGGAAAGGAAATATTAATCGAATATATGATACTTCTTGGTGTTATTTGGTTAAAAAATATGACTTTGCTAAGATCTGCACTAACAAATAGATCTTATAAAGATGGATTGTCACAATTGTAATAAGTGCCAGGAAGGCATCTGACGAGGCATATTCCATAGTAAATTCATATTAAAATTTAACATAGCACAATATTTGGATAACGATGAATTAACTCTGAGTGAGCAGTTTTAAATTGTAGAATACCTTCAGGTGTGATCTTATTTGACGGAGTGTCCTTATTCCAAATGTGCGTCACTGAGGTGAAGATTCCATAGAAGCGGGGAGAAGATCCCTCCTGGTTGCGAATCTTTGTATGGTAGATGCGCCCAAGCTGGACGTTGAACGGGATCACAGCGCTTCCGGCGACAAGATGTCAATGAAGAGATTGGAGATCGTTAAGATGAGGGTGATGGACATAGCTATGTACATGAAGAAGAACGTGCAATACATGAACCATCATTTGATAAAGCTGGTTGTTTTAACGACGTGACAAACCGTGTGTCGTGACCTTGAAATTCTATAGAAGGACCTCTCTCTCAAGAGAGCTTCTTCTAAAGAAGAATGTATATTTCGCCTTGAAGATCATAGATCTCCAAGACCTTGAAAGGCCTGTAGAAGGACCTTCGTGAAAGAGCACCTTTAAAAGATATAGTAAAGATACCCATCGCAGTAAACTGAGAGGTGGTAAAATTATGTAACTCAGTCGCCGCCGCAATGGACAAGCCTACGTTTATCCTTGAAATTAACGAGGAAATGCAAGAACTGTTGTAGACAAATTTGGGAAAGGAGCGTTGGACGTACGATGTGTGACCATAAAAGCCTCACTCTCATTACTCACTTTTACAAAAACGCTGGAGGCGGGTAAGTTCCCATAACACTTGTTCTCTCATCCTCTCTAACAAGGAACGTACTCTTTGTGCATTTTGATGCATCGGATTTTTAAAATAAATGTGTACATCAGTATCGTAATCCCAGCTGAGGATTATACTGCTCCATAGGGAAGAAGTAGCATTAACCAACGGCAATGTAAACAGCAACGATAACGTCAACAACGGGAGTGCAAAAGGTAAAGACCGTCAGAAGATTTTCACTAGTGGAAACAGTGAACCAAAGAAGGCTCAACATAGTGATTTAAGGCGACATCAAGCACACCATGATATACATGATGAAGCAAGGATTTCAATGAAAGTAAATAGCATTTAGTCCAATATTTGATTTGTAGATGTATGTTCATGCTACTATATGGAGAGAATATCTAGGAGTGATTCTAGATCAAGCACTCACATGGAATCCTCAACTCAATAGGGTCACAGGAAAGGCTATGAGTGCAATATGGTCCTGTCGAAGACTCTTTGGCAAAACTTGGGGAAAAGGCCTAAAATGACCCTTTGGGCATATGAAACAATTATAGGACCCGTGGTCACCTACGCAGCTCTTGTGTGGTGGGCAAAAGTAGAACAAAAGACAGCGCAGTCCACACTGCAAAAACTGCAGATGTCAGCATGTCTAATAGTTACGGGTGCCATGCCCCACGGTAGCTATGGAGGCTCTATTAGACCTCCCTCCTTTACACCTACATCTAAAAAAGGAGGCTGCCTTAAGCGCAATAAGGCTGCTTGGCACCAATCTTCTCTCAGCAGGTAATTGGACTGGTCACAGGAAAATCCTTGAAGAATTCATGGATGATCCGGTGATCACCTCAATTTCAGATGCCATGCCGAAGAGGCACAACTTTGATATACCATTCAAGCTAATCCTTGAGAGCAGAGATTATTGGTTCAACAGTAGACATATCTTTGTAAAGGGATCTCTGGTTTGGTACACGGATGGATCCAAGATGGAAGACAGAACGGACCAAGATTAAGGCTGCACAAATCGATCGGTTTCGCACCAACCATATTTCAAGCAGAGATACATGCCATCGAACTCTGCGCAACTGAAATTACTAACACAGGTATACGCGTTGGTAAAGTATATATTATGTCCGACAGTCACATGGCATGGCATGGATACCAGGGCACGAGGGCATTGAAGGCAATGAGAAGGCGGATCACCTGGCAAAAAAAGGTGCGGATTCTCAGTTTATTGGACCAGCAGACCAGATTTAAGGCTGATAACAGGACTTCTAACTGGTCACGGCCCCTAAAAAAGTTAGGGCTGGCTGAAGATGATACCTGTCCTCTGTCACTGTGAGGCCCTCGGCCGTATCAGGCTCAAACATCTTGGTGGGGCTGTCCCATCACCATCAGATATAGGTAAGGAAGCCCCCAACGCGATTTTAGGTCTAATTAAAGAACTAAAGCAGGGTAGCTTTATTCTGAACCGGGATAAAGTCACAAAAGATCAACTTGGTCGAAGTGACTAAAGGATGTTAATAGTCCTTGATCCACTCCCTAATAATAATAATAATAATCCTGCCAAATTTTAAGCCACATTATAAAATTTTCGATCCTTCTAGTAATTTCTAATGTTTTCATAGGCAATTTTTACGAAACCACATCGTAAAATTGTTGACTCATAAAATTTACTGTTGGATTTAGGAAACATTTAAAGAATAATACACAATTTTTCCAGGAATAACTGAAAAATTTTACGGTTCTGCACCGTAATTTTCGCAATACCCTTCCCTGATACTCGAGGCACACCATTTAGTATCCTAATTATTACCGGAATTCTCGTATAAAAATTCCGGAACTTTTCTCTCCGCGTACTAACAATGAGAGTGAAAATTTCGCAGTGCGGTGGTAGCACCGTTTACAATGGATAGGGGTACAATATAGGGCGCCCCTCCTGTGACTACCAGTTCTGAACACATGCTCGTGAAGCTTAAAAAATTGAGCATGAGTAAAACGAAAGAAAGATACTCTTTACAAAATAATATGAGGCTCCCAACGTAAGAGTAGCAACAATGTTGTTAATTAAGTCGAAGTTTTAAGGCCGTGTGGACACTTTACGGTATAACCGTCGTCGCTTGGCCATTGCCTCGTCATCATGTCATGAATGAATCCACTTGAAGGCAATCACAACGACGTGTCGTTCAATTCATTTTTATTGATTTCATTGTCATGATATCGCGGCAGGAGGCTAGGCTCCTAGGCTCTGTCCGTCCAGTGTGCAAACGACCTATTACTCATAGTTGTACTGCACTTTGGAATTAAATAGAGAGGCTAACTTCTAGTTTTTCAGGACAAGAGAATTTCGAAAAAGTGCAAGTGTAAACAGAAGATGACGTTATTACACCAATTAAAAACTGATAACAAACCGGCGTATTTTGTCAACATCAAAATTGTTGATTATGTAAAGACGTCTATTAAAAATACTTGTTACGCAAAATACCTGACAGAGGTCACATATTTCGAAAGTGAAAATACGACACGCACATTCATACATATGTAATCAAACCGACGGAAAGTACAGGGCATTCAATGTTAATTGATCAGTTTATTATAATTGGAAATCATTCGGCTACACCGTGAAGCTTTCACTATCAGAGACGCTCTTATCAAAAATTATTTATGACTAAAAATATTTTCAGCGCCGGCAAAGGGGCTCTAATATTATGTTAACGAAGATAATAAGATTGAAGAAATTAGAATCTTCTAAAAGTAGCTATTGCTTAATTGGTAGATTTTAGGATTCAAGGCAAGTAATTTGCATAAATTTATGTCATATCAACTAAGAATTAAATCTCGAAGTCGTTGACCTGGTTATGACATTTGAGTCGAGTTATAACATCGATGACTGTAAATGGTAGCAATAATTACTCGGAGTTTGAATAGATTAAAGTTAAATGAATATAAATCGCCAAATTCGTTTCTTCAGTAGAAATACTTGGAAGAAATGTTTATATTTTACATGCAGTCCACATAAAATTTAAAATTCGAAAAACATCGCCTGATTGTGACAAAAATAACCCACAAGAATCGCAATAAAAAATAATAAAAGGAGAGTGAAAACAAACTAACAATGGAAAAAGTATGGGCGGGGGTTTCTAAAAATTGGACAATAAGAGAATTGACCCTATTAAGCTCAATGGAAAGTTTTTTTGATAAATCGAGAGATTACTTATAATTAGATTTGAATCAAATGCTGATTTGCAACCATTTATCGTTATCGGTTTTGCTATAATTATAAATAATTCTTTTCGAATCTCAAGACTGGCACATGATTGGTTCTTCAGTCTTTCGGAAAAAATCATCTGGGATTGCATCAATGAATTGGAGGGTGGGATGATCCCAAAATAACAAACTTGTCGTGTGAAGAGTTCAATTATGCAAGTGCATGCTTGAAGGAGATTATTTTAGTCAAAACTACAATTGAAATGATGCACGTGTTTTTAAAAATAAAAATACATTACTCATTTCTCATTTTTTCGGATATTGTTTGTCCAACCTGAAAAATTATGAGTAAATACAGACTTTCTACTTCACTTACAATGTAGGCAATTTCATTGCACTGAGCATTTTTTCACTTTAAGTTACAAATATGTTTTTGATTTTAGGTCATATTCCGACTTATTTTGCGAGACAATACTTATTGCTATTTTAGTAAGATTTGGCACACGCTTTATCTTGATGATTTATCTTGCTATGGCAGTAAGAAAGCCAGAGGTGTTGAGAAAAATATCTGTTCATTTTCTTCAGTATTGTTGACTCATGAGCTAGCTTTAAAGTGATAAATTTCAAAAATTAAAAATTTACATTTTATACTCGTATCTTTTGGCAAATTCAAAAGAGTTTTATTTTATCAAAGATTTACAACGCGATTTCATGCCATATTTTGAACTTGAGAAATTTGAGAAAAAAAAGGTGGAGGTTAGAGACGAAATAGCAAATATTTTTCAATTTCTCTGAATAAACCGACAACAAAGGAATCAAACTAAATATAAATCGACCAATTGCAATATAAACAAAAACATGTTATTAAATCAAACGTAAAAAAAATAATAAAAAAATACCAAGAACAAAAAATATGTAAAAAAAAAAAAACTTATAAAAACAACACTTAATTTCTGCTCTTATAAAAATGTGTTTAAATTTTATTTAGGGGTATGTTTCAGTTGTCCTTGGATAATGTGAACATTGGTTTTATATGCTATATGCATACATTTAAGTAAGCTTGCATCGGAGTGGTTACTTATCCTTCTCAGTGAGGATATCATCTCGGACTAAATCATAAATTGTACACCCACTTTTACACAAAGGATGCAGGTAAGCCGAGGACTTGTATCCTAGCCAAAAAAGACATTAACTTAATTTTATTATCAAATTACAGTACCGACAACTTAACTGTTGCCCAATGAGAAGGCTACAACATGGCGCATTACGACTACATGCTACCCTTACCTGCACAAGTTTACACTCTTGTAGATACAGCTGTAAGAAAGAGAACGGACCTGCTAACTGGATGTGATACCAACGCGCACCATTCGGTCTGTAGAAACTCGGACATCAATGAACGGGGTAAGCCTCTTTTTAACTTCGTACCTAATACTAGTCTTCATATTTGACGGGCTGAGAGTAAAAGTGACCTATTTATAAGGTTCGGGCAAAAGTGGCTTAGAAATTGTTCCGCGCAAAAACGAATCGCGTGAGATTCCGGTCAAAAACGAATCGTAGAAAATTTCCGGGCAAGAACGACTTAACTACTTAACTTTGCATTACTTTTTGTAGTTAAATCGTTTTTGCCCGGAATCTCACGCGATTCGTTTTGCGCGGAACATTTTCTAAGCCACTTTTGCCCGAATCTTATAAATAGGTCACTTTTACTCTCAGCCCGTCATTTGTAATAGGGACGAGCGGGCCATATTTATTACCGAAAATAGGGAGGAGGTTTTAGATATAACACTCATAACGGAGTCAAGAGGTCTAAAGATTGAGGACTGGATAGTGTCAGAGAAAACAATAAGCAGTGCAGTGGTACCGACTTGCGAGATACTCGATAATACATCGTCCATTGACGATTCAGTAGAGCTATTAACCAAGGCTTGTAGTGATGCCTTTACGAAGAGCTTTCCGCCAAGTAGACCCATAAAGAAGTATTATCCCGCATGGCGGAACAAAGAACGAGAGGAGCTGAGGCAGAAAGCGAGGAGGCTCTTCAATAGAGCTTAGTATATTAAAAAAGCTGAGGATTGGATAACATTTAAAAAAGGCCTAAAAGAGTATAAAAACTCCATACGGAAAGCCAAACGCACGTCATGTAGTAAATATTGTGAGTCCATTGAGTGTACAAGTGAGTCGGCTAGCCTAAGAAAAATACCCGTAAGTAGCACAAGTGCTCCCTCTTTCTTTAGGTGCAGTGAAGGTGTAGCTGCTTATAAATACGCACTCCCTCGGTAACGCGGCAGCGGGGGTGACAGAAGCATATATTGAGTTACCAGATTGGAATGCGCTCCTGAATATGCAATGTATCAGTTCTATTGTCATTCACGACAGGATTAAATCAGATACTTTGAACCAGGAAATAGATGGAATCTTACCCGTAATGCTTCAGAAAGCTCAGGGGTCCATTATTCCTTGGCTCATGGTGATATATAGAAGCTGTCTACTCCATTCTTAAGATGATCTTTATCTCCAAGGCAGGTAAAAACGGACACCTAATCGCTGGGGACTTCAGACCTATTAGAATTTTCTCGTTTCTCTTTAAAACGCTGGAAGAACTCTTCGACGTGCACCTACGTGAGCATACTCTGCTAACAGGGATAAGCAGTGTCCAGCACTCGTATACAAAAGGGAAGTCACTCGAAACCGCACTACTCGCAGTAGTGAGCACTATCGAGAAATCGCTTAATTACAAAAAAATTATCCTAGGTATATTTCTCGACATTTAAGGGGCCATCAATAATGTTAAGACTGTAGCAATACACGACGCTCTAAAATCCCATGGCACCGATAAACTCGTTTTCTACTGGATTGCCGCAATCCTGGGAAGTCGTCAGATCCACATAAAATTATGCCGAGGAACTCCCCAAGGAGGTGTGTTGTCGTCATTACTTTGGCTCTTAGTAGCTAATAAAATCCTAGTCTGACTTGAAGATGAGTGGTTAAAGGTGGCTTATGCAGACAACCTGGCCTTAGTGGTCTCAGAAGGAAAGAACTCTGAGTAAAATCTACAGGTGGGCAGGCAACTTCGGCTTATCGGTCAACCCACAGCTGTCACCATGGCAGCTATAGCAGTCCTCACTGATGGATAGAAAGTGGAGGACGGGGTGAGAGCTGGGGTGTACGTAGTCAGTATCGATTGCCGGACTACTGCAGTGTGTTTTAGCAGAGATCTTGACCGTAGAAAGATGTTGTGTGGATGTTACCCCGCCCAAATCTACGTAATGGTAGTGACATAGGAATTTATAATAATAAAGACGCTGGACTCAAACGTAATAAGGTTACATCTAGCACGTAGGTGTCAAAATAGTTGGGAGCGAGGCACAAGGTAACTCTATGCTGGATCCCTAGTCATAGTCGGATACAAAGCCGAGGAAGATTTTCAAGTGAACGCTTTCTGTATAGAAAGGTCGATCGGCCGGTCTCTAGAATCAGTAAGAAGAGAAGTTGACCTTAAGATAATTCAGCTTACTAAGGAAAGATGGAGAAATTTAACAATAGCGTTAGGTGCGTAATTCTACGGGGACTGGACGAGGCTGCTAACATAGGGCTAAAGCAGCTTCTACGGTTTATTAACAGATGTGGCTGATTCTATATAAACCCTATACTGATTTTTAGGTGCGATCCCGCGGTTGTGACCCTTTCTTAGGTTTTAGCTGATGCTATGCTTTCCGATTGTTTATAAGGAACACACAAGAAAACAGCTATTGTAAAAGATTTAAGTCGCGCTTTAAAGAAAATTCCCACTTACGCTATCGAAGGAAATTGAAGGAATATATGTTTTTTTAAATATAATTCATTCAATTTCACACCCCCAAAATGGGGTTGAAACATTTCCATTTGTTTAAATTTAGGGCTAAAAACATATTAATAAAAAATTTATCTTACCATAGTAAACTCTATAAGTACCAGGAAGTGGCATATTTTTCAAAATTTGAAAACTTTTAAAATTTGCTAAAAATATAGAAACTTCATAATATTTTTTTAAAACTTCCCTCCTATTTTTTTTAATTATCAACTTGCTTAGCGCTCAGAATATTTGAAAATTAGCGTAAAAATGGGGCTGGGCGCTCCTAGCTCCTCATAGTCGATGAGTGTTCATTATATGGGACTTTTTATTTTATTTTTGACTGAAAGCTGCTATTTTCGGTCTCTGCTAAAAACCTTTATAAAATATTTTTCGTGAACAAATCAGATCCTAAATCACAAGGTCCAATATTTAAGTTCTAAACAAATTGATGGAAGCTGCGTCTACATTTGCATTAAATAATTTTAATAGTATAGTCTACACACAGATAATTTTAGTGTAGATTATATAATTTCTCCGGAATCTTAACAAACTTAAACAAGTTCTGCAATAAAATACCTAAAAAAGTAAGCGGATCATGCCAATTTAATCAAAAACGGTCCATAAAATGTTTACAGTTGATTAAGTATCTAGAGCTGCTATCTTATTTTTAGTCAGATTTTATTGCTAGATTTTATGCTCATCGATTATACCCTGTGGATTTACACACTTTAAATAAAATGTGCTTGCCCACCTCATTACTTTATAACTTGAAAAAACCGCGTTAATCAAATTAAATTATTTTAATTCAAACAACTAAAAGACATTTAACTTTTCAAACTTAAAAACGATTTTAGAAGAAGCAAACGTATTCTTCTCAAAAGATATTTTTTATTTTTGATGCTTGGTGTTTGAAAGTAAAAGCAATTTCCATGCAAATCAGGCAGTGCTTACTGCTATAAGATCTATTAAAATTTATGCAAATTACTTTGAGAAGACATTTTTCTGCTTTCATAATCTGACGACCTACAAGTGTAAATCTATACTCTTAAATGCACCTGCATTCCGATGAACATATTTCTGATATGCTTGAAGTCAGATGTTCACAAGATAGTATTTCAGTTGCAATGCGGACAGATTCATCGTAGACAATCAAGCGTCACAAAATTCCTCAAAATCTCATAAACTTTTCTTAGCCTTTTATCTAAACCAACATTTTTTACTATTACAACATTTTTATGATAGTATTCTTAAATCTCTATTTGAGTTCAAAGAATTTATAAACTGGAAAGTAAAATCTAGATCTGGTGTAAGAGTTGGTATTCACGAGCAGAAATTTCAGTAGTTACACTATAAATTATATTAACTGGAGCTGTTACATAATTTTTACGATTTCCGTATATCTTCTTTGGTGTTATTCGGAAAACTGATCGATATAGCTGTCCGTTTAATTTATGTTTAACTTCATAGGTAAAGGGAAAATATTTGCGTTTCTAAAGGCCATAACAGGTCACTATTTTACCATTAAGGGGATATACCTAATCATCTAGTCGAAAAGGAAGGGTTTTTTAGGAATTTTTTTAATGAAACTATTGATTATACAAATTCGATTTTTCTTTAATTTAATAATCCATCTTTTTTACTACAATTTGTGAAATTTTGATAAAAAAAAGAAAAACAAATGGCAGCACTGCACTCATTTCCCTACGATCCCCATTTTTAAAGGTCATGGGTGTTTCAAATATATCAAGAACCGCTGAACCGATTTTAATGAAATTGGTATGCACATATGTTCTTTATGTATATCGCTTGTACTTGAAGGAAGCAGATTTGGATTTTATCGATAATTTTTTTTTATTTAGGAAAAATGTGGACAATATAAACGTAAATTTTCCAATTTTTTCATTAAGATAATCGGTTTAGTGGTTCTTGAGATATTTTAAACACCGCAAAGGTTCTTAAAAAAGGGGGTCGCAGGAAAACGTGTGTAGCTCCGCCATTTTACTTAATTTTTTTTTATCAAAATTTCAATTAAATAAAAAGCGAATTTATATCATGACTAGTTTTGCTACAAAAAATTCATGAAAAAGCATATTTTTCGGCTCCAGGTATATCCCCTTAAGGGGGTTAATACGCCTTTTCAAGGTGTACTTAAACAGAGTAAAAGTGAATCGTTTTTTTCTGAATTTTTTGCATGTTTTATTGAGGTACCAAAATAACAGAATTTTTTTTGTGTGTGCAAAAAGTTCGAAATTTCGGCGCCAATTTGACTTTTTTAGAGATTCAGATAGAAGTGATATGACTTGAGAAGCTGTGGTTAAAATTTCATTTCAATTGAGCCAATACTCCTGGAGCAATCTTACTTCAAGTGGTAAAAACGCTAATTCGAGTTAATTGCATTTAAACTATTTTGAGATAATTGCTGTTAAACTATATTGCTTTAAGCAATTTTTGAATCTGGAACAACTCGATGAGTTTTCTACTAAAACGGTAGTATGCTATGCCGAGTTCATACATTTCCATTTCTTTTTCCTCGTACACAACTAAACGCCCTGAAACCCGAAGCGTTCGCGCGAGTCTACTTGATTCTATACAGGGTGTTAAATTTATCTGAAGACACTGAAATATCTCCAAAACTACACATCGGATCAAAAAAATTTAAAATTTAAATTTGTTCGTCTTAAAGGGGGCATCCAATGATACCAAACTCGACACCCCAAGAGATGGGGGGATAAGAAACTTAAATAGGGACGCCTATTTTTAATTGCAGATTCGTATTCTTTGCTTAAACTTAAACAACTTTTGTCTCAAACATTTTTTTTGAAAACGTCAATTTTTTTAGATTTTTCAGGGACAACATTTAAAATTTTAGAAACTTAAAGATATTTACTGACAAAACTTTGTGAAAATTTGTTTAAGCAAAATTTTGAAAAAATAATTTTTTTATCCAAAATTTTCTAAAAAAAATCTCACTTCCTAGGGGTGGAGGGGGTGGGGGTCGAGTTTGGTATCATTGTATGTGTAGTGGAATTACAATTGGAATATCGTTAAATCGATTTTGATTTTTGATTTCTAGTGTGTAGTTAGAGATTTTATCTTCAAAATACCAGAGGTCGAAGTACAAGAATTGTGTGAAGATTGTTTTTTACACCAAAGAACTTTCATACAAATAGTAGAAATGGAAAGTAAGCTCTTGAGTGTCAATTTCTCTGATATTTTCAAGGAAGTCAAAATTATCATATAACGTTTAATTACAACAAATATAGTTTTAACAGTACTTCAAAATTCAATATTTCACGATCCACTTGCTCTTTCGGGATTCAGGAATTTTATTGAGAATAAAGACTTGTAGTTAGTGTTCTCCTGTACAATACAATTTCGTACAATACCCGGAAAGCAAGTCTTGAAATAAGATTTATTTTTCTAAAAGTAATTCTTTTATGTTGCGACTTCATTTCTCTCATCTATTTCATGCCATCATGCCGTTATTTATTTCGACCTTATTGTTGATTTATCTGCTATACATAGTCATAATTGTTTTAATTTTAGAAAGTCTTACATCTCTCTGCTTAATCGATGTAGCTGTAGATACGCTTTAAATGTTTATTTTTTTGCCCTTCTCTCGTAATGTGTTTCTATTTCCAACTCTTAAAAACTATCTACTCTAGTCATACATGTTTTTAATTTTACCCCACAACGGGTGAGGAAAACTTCACCTGATCCGATGATATACATTTCTAGTGGACGGTGAATTCTGAACTACTAATATACTCTGCAATCCCCAATAGTGTTTTAGTGCAATGTGTTGTTATCATGGAGAAACTATGGGTTACGGCCGATGAGATTCGAACCTACGAATATCATGATGAAAAAGTAGTTACAAGCAGCATTCTAAAGCCGTATATTGGTTGCATTCAGTCATTAGGACTCAAAGTCATAACTCGCAACTGTTACGACTGTACGCAAGCAACCCTTAACAATATATATTCCACAATCATATGTAAAGGCTTTTTGGTTTCGATGTTTACCCTAGCTGTAAACTGGAAACCCTCTAAATATTTATTGGTGTTCACCTATGAAGTTGTGCCTTGCGCGCAGGGCTGTGTTATAGATTATATTGGATAATCCTAGTTGTTGGCTCCTTGTTTGTTGTTGTATAAGGAACATTTATTCAAAATTGGCAAGATATAGAATTCAACGTAGCTGCCATGTTTGATGGCGTTGTATTTCTGTGAAGTGAATTCTTTCGACATAACCTGACTTAGAAGTTATACGCATCACACTTGCGATAAACGAGCAGTAGCCAGTGTTCAACATAATCTAAGCATTGTAATGCACTTAAGAAAATTTTGGTGGAGACTTTTCTCGATGTTCAATATTTATGAAGTTCCGGAGTTTTTACATGTCAGGGCCTGATTATAAACAAAAACGGACGTAAAGTTAATTTGTCTAAAACACCATAAAGAAGTTGCAATACCTTCGAAATAGACACGTTTAACAGAAGTTTGTAAAGAATTAAAAAAAAAATCTGTTTATGCTCTTATATTGTATAAATAACGTTTTTTTTTAAATCACAGAAAAACACTTCTGTTTTATATTATACATAGAACAAGTTTTAGCCCGATTATTAGCCCCGTTCCCGAATTTAATCTTTTCAAAGTTGTAAAATCCGAGAAGTTTTGAAAATCAGGCGTTTTTCCATTATTTGTAGCTCCGGGCTGAAATAAGGAATTGAGATTTCCGTACATTCTTTTATGCAAAATTTCCCGTTCTTTTAGATTAAAATCCAAAATAAAATCGGTCCATTTTGGATCCACTCTTTTTCCAAATTTTGAAAAAAAACGACTTTAAACATTTTCGATTTTTTGTTTTCCCTCACCAATAGATGACTCAAAAACTACGCGGTACCAAATTTTCAGAGTGGGTCTCAAAAAAGAAAAAATTGCGAGCATTCTTTATATTTTCAAACAGTAAGGAGAAAAATTAAGCTTCTTCAGGAAAATTTCATGAAAATGCTTAAATTTTTTTCTCTTAACTCTTTAAAAATGCAAAAACGCTCGCATTTCTTTCCCTTTTTGAAGAATATTATGAAATTTTTGTACCGCGTAGTAGGGTCAAGAAATCGGTTGGTTCAACAACATGTACATTGTACAAGGTCGTTTTTCAAAATTTTCCATTTTGATAAAATTGGATCCAGAATGTATTTTTATTTTTTTTTTTGGATTTTCATCTAAAACAACAAGGAATTTTCTATAAAAGGATATACGGAAATGCCAATTCCTTATTTCAGTCCGGGGCCATAAAGAATAGAAAACACCTGTTTTTCGATAATTGTCTGTTTTGGTAATTTTGAAAAAATTATAATCGAGAATGGAGCGCCAAATCGGGCTAAATCTTGTTCTACCGATTTTTAGGATAGCATACCCTGAAGTTTACGAAAAAATTCGATGAAGTCTTGACAATCGGAATTCTGTAAGATTCACAGTTGTGAAACAGCTCTTCTGAGTTCGCTGTTACTTTGATATGGATCAAGTGTGTGTTCTTGCATTGCTTGACTTCTCCAAAGCATTTGTTATGGTCAATCACTCGAATTTGCTGGAGAAATTTTCTACTAACTTTCAGTTCCACCACACTGCTGTATCCTGTATCCAATGCTTCTAAACAAGTAGATTGCAGTGGGTTTGAGTGAAAGACAGCATTTCTTTTCCACTGTCCCGTACGTATGGTGTACCACAAAGTACTATTCTCGGGCCTTTGCTCTCCTTTCTATGGTTTGGGTAAAGAATCCACCATATCTGCCGGGTAATAGAGAGGTAGAACACACCTCTCTGCCATCTAACATTCGCAAAACCTGAGGTATGCTTGTGTAATTTCCAGCTTGCATGTGGCTAGTGGCTTGCCAAGCTGTTGATTTATGTCCAAGTCGAGAAGAGTAGTACTGATTCTCGCTAGCTCTACACTTATCCGAAATGTCACTATGCCCCCGTACCCATATGAGGCGTTGAGCGGCATGCTATGACCGTTTTCGAGGTCGTATATACTCCCGTGACTATCTGAGAAGCTGCAACGCAGGCAGATTTAAGTTGTGCAGACGGTTTACGTCTACCTTTAGAGCCATTATTTCAGCCTGAAAGACACTGCAGGCAAAAGAAAAGAAATTCCTACGTCTAAGTGTTTCCAAACATAACTCCACTCACTCTGCTTATCAGTTTAGAGTCGTCAGTGCATAGATGCACTGACTCTTCTAATTGAGGGGAACCATCCTCCCATTCCGACAGGAGTCAAACTTAGCATTAAAGAAAGGCTTGGGTGTGGTATAGTCAGTGGTGGCTTTAGCTGTAGTTCCGAGGGCACTTGCCATCAGTAATGCTGCCAACCTCTGAACCTTTCCAAGTGCTTTCAGGCGGGTTACTTTTTTCAGTGCTGGCCACTGTACGAGCATATATATAATATATGCACAGCAGGCCAAATTATAAAGAGTAATTAAGTTAGGAAATCGTTTATCAATTGGTATTGAATATAATTTATTATATCGAGGTTAAATATCCTTGAAGAAAACTGAGTAGAAGTATTGACATCTATATTTGAAAACAGGCAGGAATACACTAATCCACCATTATGAAAACTGCTAAAACATGAGTACTAAGTTTTTGTGGCACAAATTCATATGATTTTATCGTTATGCCAGAGTATATAATGCTTTTCCAGAGGATTTTCGTTGATCTTAACATAAACACACATTTCGTAATCTATTCATTGCTTACAAATCACTAGAATACTAACGCAGGAAACGAAACATACACACTCATTATCTGTTAAAAGTAGTCACTCCTTTACTGCTTTTTGCAGCGAACATTATTTAGTGCGATATTTGAAAACTTGCACATTGCCAATGGACATTTTTAAACTCGTGTAGTGTGTAGTGTTAACATTAGCTGTTTACACTTAAAATAATAGGATCAGTAAACATAGCTAGTTATTTGGAATTTTAATGTCAAAGGAATTCAGAAATGATAAATCGATAGCAACTGGAATGAGGTTCGAAGACCTTCGCATATAAGATAACAGATATTTAAAGTATTAAATTTAACTTTGTTTGTGTATCTTAGCCATTCCATCATTCAATAAATATAACGTTATTACTTATTTATCTCCAATGACGATTAGGGAGTCCACAATGGAGTAAAATGAATAAGCTAAATCAAGCGTGTTATCATTAAAATAGCTGTGCGCGGTACTAAAAGTAAAAGTCAAGAGTTCATTGGCAAGGGTTAGAAAAAATTAGGTGATAAGAGAGAGCCATGAGGAACACCAGGATTATTAATTTGGGATCAGAGTCCAACATAACGTGTTTAATGGAAGACATTTTCAATCTACAAGAAGCTTTCAATTTACGACACTATCTATAGAGATATGCCCAGCTTCGACTATTAACCCTTCAAGGTTTTTGAAATGTGTGAGTCAACTTCAAGATTTTCGTAATTCAGTTTTAAATAGAAGTTTTATTACACAACTTCTTATCGTTGTGAAAACTGCCAGAAATATAATAATATATACTGGAGAATCCTTAAGGCCGTTCTATACTATAATAAACTAAAACATATATATATAAATGTGTATTACTTGTAATGTGTGTTGTAACTTTTAAACGCTAGTCTAACCGAATAGATAAGCATTGGATGATGGCTGATGATGAAATAGATCGCGCTCTATTTTGCTGTTATTGGCATACAGGCAATTGTATTGTTGGCAGTAGTCAGTGAAGATTGATTGATATATTGGGTAATGGTAAAAAATAATTTCACATAATAAAACAATTATGCTTACAAAATTTTTAACAGATTGAAGGATCAACCAAAGAACAAATATTCAAGCTAATTAGCTTATCCGAAAATAACTAAGAGTCGTACTAGACAACACATAAATTTTATTGCAACAAGCATTGATGCGCAAATGCATTTATATTTTTCGTCTTCATCTGTTAATTCCAGCGATTTTCGTCACATAATATTTTTCTTTTGGTTTTGTTATTTCTGCATTTTAAAATAGTGACTTAAGTGAGTTAAGTTCCTTTGACTCAACTTCACTTTTTGACTTCAAAACTCAAAATGCGATTATAGTTCGGATGAGGGTGTAGATGCCTACAATTGTAGCACACTTGAAATGGTTTTCATCATGGTGCTTTTGAGCCTCACATATTCCAATGTTAAAAATGCCATTGGGGTTGCACAGAAAATGACAAGTAGTTCGGAATCCACTTTAAATTGTAGATCTACTTGCAACCGTTGTGTCGAATCGCGTGAAGCTCCTTTCCCGCCCCATGCCCCACAAGGGGTTACGGGAACTAGTGAAAGAGAGATAAAAGGATATACAGTGGCAACAAAATAAATAGCACACTTGTAGATATTAAAGCATTCTCCTAAGACAACCACTTAACCTTAGCCACGAATTGAGAAATTTAGATTATAATCTACAGGTTGCCTCAATTCCAACAACTGCACTTCTTATCACTTTGGGTACACTTTGCACAGCAACTTGGCAAGTATTTCATTATGTCGGGAAATTTTAATATTCTTCTTCTATCTATCTATCGTATTCTTCTATCTTCTATTATATATTAATAAAATTGGAGTGCCTGTTAGTGATTTAAAAATGATTGTTATTTTATAAGCTCATATGGTTATCTACATGATATGAAAAACTATTCAATTATTTTTACAATTTTTGTTTCTCTGTTTGCCCGGGCTTATCTTGGAAATAGCTAATCCGTTTTCGATGGTACTATACTTTCATGGGAAGGTTAAGTATTTTCGTAGTCATAGTTTAGAGAAACGGGGTGTAATATGTACAAATAATCGAAATCGTCCGATGTTAACGTAGAATTCGTACTTTTCGGAATCAGTAAGAGATGAATAATGATACTCCCGAAGCCGTGAAATAATTTGATAATAACGCACTCCTAGAGATGGGGGCTGAGAAGAGAGTGACATGTGCAAATTATCGAAACCGATCGATATTAGTGTGAGAATCTATAGTTTTCAGCGTTGCTGAGATAAATAATGACAATGATGACGTTAGATGCTGCGATAGTAAGACCTCTACTACCTCTAGGCGTAGGGGTGAGAAGGAAGGGATAGAAAATTAGAATTATCGACCGATGTTAACGTCGAATTCATAGTTTTCGGGATCGCTAAGATGAACAATCACAATCTAAATCTCGTTGGATACTGTAGGGTTAAGAGACATCTAGCACCTCTAGGGGTGGGTGTGGGAAGGGAATGACATTTAAAAATAATTGGAAACGACACTCACTTACCAAAATTCTGAGCAACGTCGGGCAAACGCAGCTAGTATTTACTGACAAAATAAAATGCGGAAAATCGAATCCGGAAGACTACTCCCAGAACAGACGCTGAAAATACATTATGTCGAGGGATTTGTCAAGGCTATGCCCTAAGGTATACTACGAGGAGTGTTCAAAAAATATCGACAATTATTGAATTTGGGGGCTATATTAGTTCGATTGTCGATATTCTTTTTTTAACTTGTTGGCACACGTGTATCGGTCGTATGTTTACATTTGCCACTGTTTTCATTGCTCAATTCCTTGGTGACAGTCGTGAAGGTTATAGGTGTTTCAGTTTGCTCGGCGATTTGTTATTTATTTATTAATTGCTAAAAGGATGGATCAGAGAATTTGCATTAAATTTTGCTATAAGAACGGAATAAAGTGCAATGAAGTTTTGAAAATGTTAAATGTTGCTTTTGGCGAGTCTACTATGAGTGAACGAAGAGTTTATGAGTGGTACAGACGTTTTAAAGAGGGTAGTGAAGACTTCGAAGATGACGAGCGTCTTGGACATCCCAGCACATCAATAACCGGTAGCAACGTGAAAAAAGTGGAGAAAATAATCATGGAAGATCGTCGAATTACTATCAGAGAGGTTGCAGAGAATCTTGGTATATCCAACGTCGCTTGCGTGAAGCAATCCGGAAAATCGTCCGGCATTATGACAAAATCGTTCATGGCTCTTGCACCATGATAATGCACCGTCTCACACTTCCTTACTTGTTCGTCAATTTTTGGCCAAAAACAAAACTTTTAATGCTGCCCCATTCTCAATATTCTCCAGATATGGCTTCATGTGACTTTTTTCTATTTCCAAAAATAAAGAAAACCTTGGAGGGTCGTCGTTTTTCGAATATAGATGAGATCAAAAAGGCATCGCTGGAGGAGATAAAAGATATTTCAAAGAACGAGTTCCAGAACTGTTTCGGAGAGTGGAAAAAGCGCTGGAGTAAGTGTATTATATCTTGTGCGGACTACTTTAAAGGGGATTAAATTGATATAGAAGAATAGATAAAACTTTTTATGAAATTCAAAAATTGTCGTTATTTTTTTAACACCCCTCGTATAAGTACTGTGAAGCATGGGGCGGCAGTATCATTGCATGGAGGTGTTTCCCCTGGTATGGTGTTGGCTCAATTCATCGTGTTGGCTCAATTCATCTTATTGGCCAATCTTAAATATTTATGTAAGTATTTAAGTCTTGTGTGGAAATTCAGAAAGCCTGGTACTGAATTACTTTATCCAGAGATTCCTCAGAGTTTAATGTCTTCGAAAAATCACGAAAAACAACTTTTTATTAATTGTAAGTTTATGAAGTATAAGTAGGGATCATCGAGCTCCCTAAACTGCCTTTTCACAAAGCCTACACTACGAAGACTATGTGGTGCCCGAAGAATAGACAATGCATTTTCTAGCATTTAAGAGAAGACGGTTACTGCAGCAGCAGTTGTGTAAAATGGACTATCTTTTCACAAAGCCTAGCGTAGAGTAAGCTCTGCCAACCACGAAGTTTATGTAGTGTTCAAAGTATATACGGGACCCTGAAGTCCTTGAGCCTGTAAAACCTGCTCAAGACATTTCCGTGCATAGAGTAGTCAAAGAGAATGGGACACTTAAGGGGAGACGCGTTTCGGAGCTCAAAAGAGTACAGTCGTCGTCCCGAGAGTCAACGCAACATATTTAACCGTCATTGGCATAACACAAGATTTTTGAACCGGTTAGAAGCAACGAAACGACATTTATATGAATAATAAAGAGGAGTGGACTAAGAATGCTGCCCTGAGGCACCCCAAAAGAAACTAAGATTTCATTGGATAGGGCACCATGGAACAAGATACATTAAGTGCCACTGGACAGGTAGGAGTACGGAAACCCGAGCAGATGAAACTTATGAATAAGAATCCCGTGTTTAATCCTGTCGAAAGCTTTACTAAAATCAGTGAATATGCATCCAACTTGCAAGCCTGACACAATCAGAGGCAAGCGGTTATGCACGAATTCGAATCCTTAATGAAGCCGTACAGAAAAGAGTTCGCACGAATGTCTGCAATGTAAACGGAGAACGTTACTGATTGAAGCCTCGAAAGGCTGCGAAACAGGAAACTAATTGGCGGATGGATCTATAATTGGAGATGTCCCTTCTTATCCCAGAATCCTTTCAGAATCCAAGAAAATGGTCACAGCACCTGCAAAGGCAAGGTTTTTAAACGATTTCTTTTTAAAAATATATGTTCATCGTATTATGGTACGTTGGAGCTTTATAATTAGAGCACTTGAGCGGTGAGGTAATGTTTAATTTTAAATATACAAGAAATCATCACTCATCTTAAAATGCCTTACATATTAAATTTAAAGATTATACCAAAGCCAAGATATTATACGGAAAATTCTAAAGCAAAATAAAGCAATTAATGCAACATCCGTAGGCACCTCAATAATTCAGCCACGTCTCGTTCCTTTGCAATTGGGCCGTTGACTTCTTAACAACCACCCATGATTCCACTCTTTTATTGCTTATCTAGTGTTGGCGGAAAAGTAAAAAGTACCAACGTCTGATTTATGCCATATTTTTGTTCTCTTCTTTGCGTACCGCGTGCTGATAATAATAAAAGCACGAAGAATGCCGGGGAAATCGTAATTGCCGCGATTCAAAATATGTCAACTGGTTTCCAGCATCACCTCTGGCATTCATGCGTTCTTGCAGGAGTACCGATCGAAAAGAGAGGACACTTTAATTCGCTTGCTACAAAGCTGCAGACCAGTCCTCTAATTATGAATTGTTGTGAAAACATAATACCTACTATATGAAACTATTTATGAAAAGAATATTGTAAAATTAATTCCGTTATTCTGACGCAATAAACATAGGAGGAAGTAACGAGCACCCAGTTCATAAAGACCTGAAATAGTCCGCTGTGGAATAATGTGAAAAGTGTAGGCGGAACATTGGTAAATTAATGGTTCAACTTAAGTTCGTTAAGCAACCAGATCGAATTTTAAGGCACAGGCGGCAACAATATTTCAAGTAAAGAATAGAAAAATATTAATTTATTTACATACCATACACAGGTCCCTAAATCGCCATAAAGTCATATACTATGTTTCCATGAACAAGAGTTGAATTAGAGTTAGGTTATCGTGACTTACGAGGTAATTCAATAGTGTTTCCAGCACTTCTTCTAGATTGAATTCACATTTGGAACATTTCCTGTTAAGTTTGGAGGATTTGTGTTGTACTAAAGATTCTCGAAATAATTTTAAATGACTCGCTATCATTTTTATCACAAGATGTAATTATAAATTCTAATCCGCATTATTTTAACAAATGCAAACATTATTTAATTTGGATTTAACGAAACTCTAGGAAGGGACGATTCTCGATTCGATCTCGACAGATCGATTAGCCGATTTTCGAATCGACTTTCTGTTACGTGGGACCAATTCAGCTTGAATCGATTTATTTATTTCAGATTCCGATCTATTTACGACGCACTAAAACTGAACAAATTCATTCGGGAATCTTTTTGCATTTTATCTTTAATTTGTGGAATAATTCTACAAATTTAAAATTTCGTACCAAAAAAATCCTAAATATTAGATAAAAAATAAAAAAATAAAATAATAAGTTAATTAAAGACAAATGAGAAATAAGTGATTTTGGAATGTGCAATTTTAAGATTTCATTCAAATTGATTTTAGGGTCTAGCCAATTTTATAGAATTATAGCTATAGCAACTATTGGGAGTACCTATCGGACTTTCAGGAATAATCTTCAACGCAAAGCAGCAGGCTATCCAAATTCCTTCTTTTACAATGACTTCTTAGGGTTCCGTAGTCAACAACGAACCCTTATAGTTTCGCCATTTCCGTCCGTCTGTCTGTCCGCGGCTTATCTAGATACTCTTAGTACTAAAAGCTATAATTTGGCATGGGTATACATATTAATCACGCCGACAAAGTGGTAAAATAAAATCTTGAAAAAAATTGTTTAGGGTACCTCCCCTACACGTAAAGTGGGGATGATTTTTTTTCTTGTCTATCCCATGGTGTGGATCGTTCAAAAATATTGGGGGCGTGTGAAAACCATTTTTCCGATTTAGGGATCCATTTGCGAAATATTAAGCTTTAAATTGCTAATTTTTGTTAGAGCCAAGTGCCGCTCCCCCTTCCAGCTAAACGGTTGCTTTTAGATATGGAAAAAAATTCACGGCAGTAGTATATATAACGAAGTTAAGAGTTGTTTCTTCTGGGGTACCTCAGGGCAGCATTCTTGGCCCACTACTTTTTATAATTTTTATTAATGACGTCTCGTTACTCCTTTCTAGCTCCAAGATTCTGTGTTATGTCTCCCGTGACAACGATTGTGCTCTGTTGAGCTCCGACATTAACGTTTTTCATGACTGGTGCTCAAGTAACCGTTTCCCTCTTAATATTAACAAATGCACCGTAATGACTTTTACCCGCAGAAAATGTCCCATTCTCTTCGACTACTCTTTGGATGGCAGTGTCTTGAGTAGGCTTCATAGGATCAAGGATTTAGGGGTAGTTCTTAATTCCCGCCCATCCTTTGACGACCTAGCATCATGCGAGGAACTTAACCGGTAGTTATGGGGAGGGGTAAACGACGCCTCCTCGGTTCTTCAATGTGAAATCGCAGCGGTAGAGATAGGAGCTAAACAGCTAATTGAACAGGGAGTAAGATCCTCTAGAATTGCAGGCGTCCATCAAATCTCTAAATAACGCCAAGGTAAAATCCAAAACGATAGAGTGATGTAAACAGGCACTCACGGAGTTAGGGAGACAAAACGATATCACCCTAATATACGTTCCGGGGCACTGTGGCATCAAAGGAAATGAAAAAGCAAATGAGCTGGCGTGGAGAGGCGTAAGGAGGAGGGCACTCCAATAATGCTCAACCGGAGCAGACCCATCCATGAAATTAAAAAAGAAACCATGGAATGGGTAACGAGGAGGAAAAATGGGAGGGATCCGATATCGCCAGACACACAAAAGCGTTTTCGGGAACTCTGAATGAGTAAATGTAGCAGAGATGGGCATTTTTTACTCCAATAAAGATAAAAGCTAAAAACTGAAATAAATTGATAATTTGATTACAAATTTTATTTGTTATTTGGAGAATTGTTCGCAGATAATTATTTGTTATTTGGCATCGATTATTTAGATTTTTTAGTTATTTTTTATTAGATCGCGCGTTTTTGGATAATCAAATAATTATTGGTTATTTGATGAATTATTCGCGAATCATTATCTGTTATTTCGTGCTTATTATTCGAATTTCAAATAATTATCAAATAATTATTCGATAGCTGATGTCTCTTTATGGAATACTTATTTGTTTTATGGTATCATTTACTAAAATCTTTACTGTAAACATCGAAACATAACAAGGCAGTTTTAATTTCCTAAGTACGAGACACCTTGTGATACGAAATGCGTGTAGCAAGAAATAATTATTTGAAATTTAACTAATGGACACCATAAAACCAATAATTATTCCATAAAGAGACATCAACTATCGAATAATTATTTGATAATAATAATAATTGAATAAGAAATAATTATTTGAAATTCGAATAAAAAGCACCAAATAACAGATAATTATTTGCGAATAAGTCATCAACTAACGAATAATTATTTGATTATCAAATAAGGCACGATCGAATAACAAATAATTATTTGAAATTTAAATAATCAGCACCAACTAATAAATAATTATTTGTGAATAACTTAAAATAAATTAAAAATCAAATAAAAATTTATTCGAATAATTTTTTATTCGATTTTTAAAAAAATCGGTATTTTGATTGAAAATTTATTCGAATAATGCCCATCACTGAAATGTAGTTATAACGAAATTTAATCAGTTAACCCATTGAATTGTAGAATGTTTAATAGACAATCTTAAGCTTTAATTTTGTTTAGTTTTTGTGATTTACCCAATACATGTTGTAAAACTTCTCAGTTGAAAACATTTTAGGTAGGTTTTTTGATTTTTCTAATTCTGATAAGGGAAGACTAAGTACTAATTTTATTTTTTAGAGTCAGAACGTGCTCATCTTTTAATTAGAATGCATATTCCTAATATTTACCAGGTTACACATATTTCCAATCTCTCTCTAGTTCCCGGAATCCCTTGTCGGACATGGTCAGCAACATAACTTTGCCATAACTTCTTCATGACCGAGATTGTGAGTGGACCTGAAATTAAAGTTGAATTTCGACATTGTTCTGCGTTCCTTACTGGATTTTTACGCATAATCTGTCGGGATTTGAACCCTGGTCTCTCGTGTAAAAAGCCAACACATTATCCTTCATACCACGGACAACTAAAAGTAAAAGGAAGCTTGTAGATTTAAAGCAAATCCATTTGCAATCTTTGTCACCAAATAGGGTGTAATTTTCCTTTTGACCCGGGTCCTTTAAGAGATTAAAAAAACCAACGTGAAAGAGAGATTAGTTAAAAAACGAGAAATATTCACAGCTGTTTTTAATTTAGAGATAGATGAGGGCTTTGTAGTCAATACATCAGGATTTGTTCTTAATAGACGGAGTTGGATCAATTGGTTGAGCAGCACGACCACCATGCCATGGTCCCCGGGTTGGAGACACCAGGTCTTCCCGTGCGATTTTAAAATTGAAATAAAAAATCCACTCCAAGAACAAGAGATTCAAGCTTCCTCACTTCCCTTACCCTAATTTTCTTCCGGACAAAATGATGCTATCAAAGGGTTGCCCACGACAGAACCCTTTCATGAGTATGCGTACAAGTAATTTTTAATGTTAACTATTAATAAGATATTGATAAAAATATTTAGAAGTTTTTAGAACATTCCAGAATTTTCGAGAAAATTCTATAAATTTTTGGAAATTTTTAAATCAAGCCGGTGAAGATTGTTGTATTGTAGGCACACGCAAATAGTTTTAAACTCTCAAAAATATATATATATAATGTGCAAAGTACGTCCAGCTTTTACTCATCGAAGCCCAACCCTCTTAAAACCCCAAAGTACGCTGGACATAGGCAGTTAGTAGATATATTATTGCTCTTTATCACGAAAATATGTTTTTGTTTATAGAAAACTCGAACTCCTGAATAAATTTTTATCAAATTACAGAAAAAATTAATAAATAATTTGCTAGATTAAAAAAGGTAGAGTCGTATTGGCAAAACTGCTTTCGCGAAGGTTTTGTTAATATGAAACGAATATAAAACAATGTCGCGTAATGAAATTGTTGTTCTGGCAAATTCCAGCCTATAAAAAAACCAATCAAAATTGCGACTTGTTACAATAAATTTATGAAACTCAATTAGAGGTAAGCGCTGAAATTTGTGAATGCAAAGTATCTGGAATAGTTATATGAAGCAACATAATTCATTGATACATACTATTGCCATGAAATAACAAACTTGCAAATCAATCAGTTAATTAGCAAGTAATATTAGTTTAATTTATTATATGCGAACATAACAAATTAATTAAAGAGTTCGTTAGGATCTAAAAACTTATGTCTTCGAAAGAGGTTGTTAACAAAATTATGACTAGATCATGACCCTGAGCACGTTACTATTGGTTATGTCAAAAAGCAATGCTGTATTGTGCAACAGAGATTGCATGGTACATAATCCAATTGCAATTGGACGACGTTCTAAACACTAGGGTTAGTTTATTTGTAATAACGTACTGAATATAAAAACATGCACACTACACACAAAAGTAATTCCTTAATGCGAAACGACAACGTTAGTTAGCAATTAACTGTAGCAAGGATCGGTTTTGATTTAAAAATCATTGAAAATTATAACGTACTTCTCGTGATGAAACAGGCGAGTTGAGGACGATGGTTCCGAAATAATCAAGCAACTTCAACTGATTTTTTGATATTTCACTTGCACTATTCCAGGTAAAACGTTGGACAGATTTAAAAGGCTTTAATTAAATAAGGACACGCAATAGAGGAACTTTTTATTCACAAATCGGTTTACAGTCACATACTTTATTTATTTTTCCAATTTTGAACAATTTTTAAATATTTAATTCGAATGCACTAGCGACAAGCACGTAAGCTTCATCTTTCGAATTCGTACTATAATTATGTTACCGATACAGATTCCTTAGCACTGCAAGTGTCAAGCCAAGGGCATCGCAAGGTCATTTAAATTTCGAAGGTGATTTCGGCACTATAAACAGTGTGAAGTGCAAACTGTAAATAAACGTGAAAACACTGTTTTTGTTCTTAATCTTGTCGATAAAAGCTCGCAGCCGTACACAACTTGTGACAGATTTATTTTAACGATTACCGAACAATTTTAATTCAGACCGACTAAACTCTCTTTCTAGAGGAAATGACGATTGGGGAATGAATTATCGAACAGACCGTCAACCGCTCCGGTACCGGCAAACTGTGACACTAGCAACCAGCATGTACTGTACATTTCACAGAATCTTTCGCCTTCGATTGATGAAAATTTTCTTTTGATAGGACTGGTCCACAGCCACAAACTTTCCGAATGTTTACAGCCTATCTATAGTATGTGACACTGTCAAGTCAATGGATTTCTCCCTCTCGATTTTGCTAGCTGCTGCTACTATCAGAAGGCAAGGTGATATATACGTTCGTGTATGACTACATACATTTTCATAGCGGGCTAACACAATAGTAGCTGATTTTCTCAGTTCTCAATTCCCAGTGGGCATGCGTGCAGTGTAAACGGAGCAGAGCAAACTGAATGCTATTGTGAAGGAGTTCAGGCCTTTAGCACGTGCATAAGCTACAATACTTCTTGGCAATTGACTTGGACACGTATACACCCTAAGAATGGCTGATCTGAGACGAAGGCTGATAAGAAGCTTGGAACTGGTTGACTTGGACTTTGAGAAGAACTCACAAGCAGTGCACTGGAAAGAAAACTAGTTATGTA
This sequence comes from Leptarthrus brevirostris, assembly GCA_964036015.1. Lineage (NCBI taxonomy): Eukaryota > Metazoa > Arthropoda > Insecta > Diptera > Asilidae > Leptarthrus > Leptarthrus brevirostris. The sequence goes on along the minus strand of OZ038373.1, from coordinate 130,177,446 downwards.
CGTACGGTGCATGCACATAGCATATTTTCAGATTTTAAACTTTCACACGACCATGCAAATGAAAGGTATGATACTTTTTAAATAGTTGTAAAAAGATTTGTAGGTGCTTCTAGAAGTCTAGACTGGGCTAGACAGTGCACGTAAATTCCAACCAGGTTAACATTAACAGTATGCTCTTCATGAGACGTTGGGGCTCACTAAGCCGGCAACCGCGTATCTATGCTAATTCATCTAGGCATTTCAGTGTACTGTACATAATGCTTCTAGATTAATGATGTTCGTTTGGGCCAGGTAGACATAAGGTAGTTTAAGAGACCGGTAGGCATATTTACTCAAAGACCGGTAAGTATAAGCTGGTATTTGTGGTATAAGACAGCGGTTGGTTTGGATAGGCTCAACTGCAACAAGGTATGTAATGTCGGTTTGTGGTGCAGCTGGAATTTATCGATAATTTGGATCAATTTGATTTCCTTTTTTTTTATTTAAACTAAAGAATAGATAATCTGGTGCAGTCGCATAAAAGTTAATGGACTCCTTTTGAGGCAGACGTGATCTATGCATACAGTTAAATAAAGGTAAGTTAATTAAAGATAAGCGAATTTCTGTGCTTTAAGCAGCACATGATTTTAAGGATATTAATAAAAGGATATAAAGAGCAAAAGTGACCAAGCAGTAGCAAAACATAACTGCCATTATCATCGAAATATTTTAAATGGTGATGAGATGGGATATATAATTTCATATACATTTTAGGTTATTTTTTTAGTATTTCAGTAAAAATTTTCCTGATGAAGAAGTTTAGAAAATTTTAACAACCCCCCTGGGGGCCTGGCGATAGGTGCAATTCATAAATTTCAAAGAAAGGCTATAAAACTTATTAGCGACTCCACAATCTGAGAGAATTGACTGTCTGGAGTACCGACCGAATGTCGGTTGTCTTTCACTCTTCTATCGCTATTTACACGGTCATTGTTCTAGCGAAAATGCTAACCTGATTCCACATTGAAATGTGCGATACAAGAGATACATGTCACTCCCACCGTATTGTCAAATTTCGGGAATCTTACTTACGAATAAATGCTGCTGAATTAGCCGGGCATAATCGAATACCCAAAATTAAGGGATCCAAAATAACTTTATAAAATTAAAGAGTGTAGAAAAAACACGAACTAAGAACGAAATGAAATACACTAATCTTAGCAAACCTAACTCTATAACGCGTGGACCGATTTGGATGGTTCTTTTTTTGTTGTACAGAGTATGATCCCCCAATAATAGGAGAAAAAAATTTGGTCTAGGGTGGGGGAGGGGGGAGGGGGAGGAGTTGTCTAACTTCGTAACGCGTGAACCGATTTGGATAATTCTTTTCTGTTGGGTAGAGTATGCTCCCTGGTTGATATCAAGAGATAAAAATTTTGGTGGGGTGTGGGTGAGAGGGGGTGGGGGGGGGCGGAACCTAACTTTGTAACGCGTGGACCGATTTGGATGGTTATTTTGCTGTTGTATAGAGTATGATCTCCCATTGCTAATAGGAGAATAAGTTGGTCCAATGAGGGTGGTGGGGGAGGGGTAGTAACTTCGTAACGCGTGGACCGATTTCGATGATTCCTTTTCTGTTCGGTAGAGTATGTTCCTTGATTGATACCATGAGAAAAAACATTTTAGTGGGATGGAAGTGGGGGGTAGGGGGTTAAACTTAACTTTTTAACGCGTGGCCCGATTTGGATGGTTCTTTCTTCGTTTTATAGAGTAGAAGACACTAGAAAGTGAAAAATAAAATAGTTTTTTAAAAAAAAGTTGAACCGACTTCACAAAAAGCGCTATAAAGCATAAAATAATTATTAATTTTATATCTCTTACGACATTTTTAAGTCCACCAATTAAGAACCACAATTGAAAATAATACATAATACTACCTGAACTTTTCAGCTCACGGGATCATAAGAAATGACGATTAAATACTTTTGTTGTAGTTGTTTGGTTTGTTTGATTTGCACCGACTTTAAAATGTCGTAAGAGATATAAAATTAAAAATTATTTTATGCTTTTTACCGCTTTTTGTGAAGTCGGTTCAACTTTTTTTTAAAAACTATTTTATTTTAGAAACATAATTTAATTATGCAGCTACCAATTCCGAAAGGTTAATTATAATATTAACCTTAAATTTTATATTTTTATTATTTATTAGATTGATAAATTTTACTGCTAGAATTATTTTAGAAAAGGAAATTAATTTGTTTATTGTATGCAGCTTTTGTTGTATTTCATTTTTATCAATTATAACAAAAAAAAATTTTTAAATTAAGACAACTAATACAAAAAAATATTTTTTCTACAATGACTATACCAATATTTATTGTCGCCGTGAAAGTTGCTAGCAAGTTGTTTAGCTAGCTAAACTTTGTTTCCATGCAACATTTCTGTTAAAAAAGGTAGAGTCGACGCCGAAAAAGATGATATTTTTAAATTTTGATTTAGCTTGCGCAATCTATTTCTACTGTGGAGAATCTGAAAAACTTGAGAAGAGAGTATTCACTGTTAAAATATATAGGCGTAAAATATCATAAAATGATAGAAAAAGCTATATTTTCTGAACTGTTTTAGCTATTTTGCCTTCTTTCCTTTCTTTGAAAAAAATATCATTTAGTACCATTGCCGCTTTCGTCATTTTTTCGGATGCTATGGGGAGCTACGGTGGGTTAAAATGGTAGTTTGACGGAGAAGTACAATCGAAATTAAGAGCTTTCTCTGTACAAGAAGTATCGCTACCCCATCGACTATGGAATTCGTGTTAAGTTCCAGTAACGATTCTAAAATTATTTGTAATTTATTTGCTGAATATTTTAGGGGCGCATTTGAATCATCCGATTTTTATCCAGATAGTAGCAACTTTTGCACATTAATTATAGAAATACACCCCCCGTACCTATTCCATATATCACGGAGGAGATCTTGGCCAAGCATATTGTAGATCTTCCGGATGACTTTTCTTGTGGCCCTGAAGGGGTTCCTGCTGTTGTCTTAAGGAAGTGTTCTTCGGGTTATTATGTCCCTTACTTTTACTCTTCCGGCGGTCTTTCTCGATGGGCCGTTTCCCTGTACTTTGGAAGACATCACAAACCTATTACTAAATTGTCTTGCATTCCAAAACTCTTCGGACTGATGATCCAATCCCAATTGTCCATGGGGTGTATGGGTTTAATTTCTAGCCGGCAGCATGGGTTCATTCACGGTTTCCAACTTGTTGGAGTTTGTTTCTGGCAATGTGGGTGGATTTTTGGATGGCTGCCAAACTGACTGCATTTATACCGATTTTAGTAAAGCCTTTGATAAGCTTTCTCACTCTATTATCGTTTTCAAATTGTCCAGGTTGGGTTTCCCGCCCCCCCACTCATTGCATGGATTAAGTCGTATTTATCCAATAGGACTTATAGAGTGCGTTTTCGTGATGCTTTTGTGCCTCCTTCTGGCGTTCCTCAGGGTAGTCATCTTGGTCCTTTGTTATTCATCTTATCTATTGATGATATCACTTATTTACTTCAACGAAGTAAAATTCTTATTTTTGCGGACGATATCGAGATTTTTCTCCCAATCAAATCTTTTGTGGATTGTGAGATCTTGCAATCGGACCTACACATATTTTACAGCTGGTGTGGCAATAATAATCTTAAATTAAACATTATAAAATGTCAGGTTATGACATTCTCGATTTCCCGCAATTACCGTACTTTTCAGTACAAGTTTGAAGGTTCTTGTATTCAACGGTTGGAAGGAGTGAAGGACTTGGGTGTGTATTTTGATAGACAACTTAACTTTACCCCTCACATTAATAATATCGCTGCCAGGGCCAACTTTTTGCTGGGATTTATCCTCCGATGGTCCAGGAAATTTCCTAGCCCTCACATAAGACTTCATCTTTATACATCCCTTGTTAGACCACTAGAGCCCAGTTGGTCTCCGTTTTACGGATCTCACATTAAACGTATTTTTTTATACGATTTGGCCAAATCTGGAGACAACCCTTTGAGCGTTAGCATGGTTTTGGCCGGAAGGGAATTATGGTAAGGGAAGTGAGGAATCTTGAGTCTTGTTATTGCATTGCTGCGAGCTAGACAACAGCCCAGAGACGGAGTGGATTATTTTTTAATTTCTTAATAAAAGCTCACGGCGTCATCTGGTCTCGAACCCGGGACCCATGGCATGTTGGTCTTGCCGCTTAATGTATTGATCCAACTCCGTCTCCATATTGAATCCGTTCAGCGTAGATTTATCGTGCTCTGCCCTGGAGTGACCCTCTTATTCTGCCTCCATATGATGAGCTTTTGGGACTGCTACAACTTGCTACTCTCGAGAAGCGTCGCTGGGTTGCTGATATAATTGTTCTACACCAGCTTCTACAGGGAAAGGTAGACAGTGCGGAACTTCCTTCCAAAATATTACCTAGGGAACTGTCCTTTTCCCTTCGAAACCATTCCAGTTTCCAGATAGTTTTCTCGCGCACTAGGTACGGTATGTTTGAGCCAGTTAATCGCATGTGTAGGTTTTCTAATGATGTTGGTGATGTTTTCAGTGCTAACGTGGACAAAGTAACATTAAGGAGGAGCCTCTACAACTTATAACCATCCTGTTGTACTCACTCGTTTTGTAGAGTTTTTGTATGTTGGTTTGTGTATGTTTTGTATTAGGTTGGCTTAAGCGTTCTCTGTTGCCTGTGCACCCCTGATTGTTGTGTTTGGGTGTGTTTTGGTTTTTGGGTTACTAATGCTTTTCCTGCATGTGGGATCATTCACCTCAATATTTTGTTATATTCTGGTGGAAAGGTCAATTGATTCCTGACTTCTGCCTGTGAAGTGCGCCTTCTGAGTTAGAAGGGTTAATTCTAATAAAAAAAAATAACTTCCTCAAAAGAGTCCAAAAGTATTTGTGGATTGAGTCCATCCCAGTCGGCTTAATTTGCCTTAGTACTTCTTCAAGCATTAAACTATCGATTACCTTAAACTGAAATCTCTCGCTCTTCTCATTCATATAATATACAAAATCTCTTTACCTACTATCTTCGCTGATTTTTTCGATTCTCTCTAAATAAAGTTAATTTAATTCACATGCAATTTATCTTAAACAACCCAGCGCCATGGTTGGGTAATAATATCTCCCGAATCTTTATCTCAATTGGATGATGATCCGATATCCCTTGAGAACATAATCTATAAGAGTTATTGAATTTCTTTCAATTCTTGTTATTTCTGTAAAAGCCTGCTCTAATCCTATACAGTCTATAACTTTTTGCATATTCCGGCTTTCCCAATTTGTATTTAATAAATCAATATTAAAATCACCCATAATAATAGTCTTCATCACATTATGCAAATATGAATTACACCACTTTACGAAAAGTTCTCTAAATATAATTGAATTTAACATTTTCGATTTATATAGTCCTACAAGAGTATATTTTTCCTTTCTTATTTTAATCGATACTGCCAGCACCCACAAACCACTATTTAATTTATAATCATTTATTACTTTAAATTGATATTGATCTTTAACAAATATAGCTACACCACCCTTATGCTTGAAAACAAATCACATCTTGTAATTGCGCTATCATTAAATCGTCAGTGAAATGGATTTCACTTAAGACTACGATATCAGGGTCTCCCTCGTACACCAACTGCTCTAATTCCTAAATTGTAAAGTTATCCAAAATTTAATTGAAACCTTCGACCAAGGAACTACTCGTAGACTAAAACTAATCGTTATTATGAACTGCATTATCAATTTTTCACATTTAGAACCCCGATTGTGTGCGTGTACAAGAAGAAGAAGAAGATTGAAGCTGTCAATTTCAATGTGACAGAACTCGTCTTTCCCGCTTTATTTCAAATAAATATTTGCTCCGTTTATCTAAAAGTAGTAATTAAAATGCCACAGAGCCCTGGTGAAGGAACTTCTGCAGATAATGTAGACAATACAAAAAGGAAAAACTTACCATGGTACTGAATTGTTTTCGAATTTGAACCTAAACTTTAACATTTTCATAGGATAGAAAAATATAGACCATCCAAGTTCGAAGAAATTGTTGGAAATGAGGATACTGTAACCCGGCTATCCGTTTTTGCAACGCAGGGGAATGCTCCAAACATCATAATTGCTGTAAATGTTATTTGAAATAATTAAGTGCATAAAAAGTATGTGGTTATTATTGCAGGGTCCTCCCGGTGTAGGAAAAACAACAACCATTCAGTGTCTGGCAAGAATTCTCTTAGGTGATAGCTATAAGGATGCTGTTCTAGAGCTAAATGCCTCTAATGAGCGAGGAATTGATGTTGTCAGAAATAAAATAAAGATGTTTGCCCAACAAAAAGTCACCCTTCCACGAGGTAGGCATAAAATTGTCATTCTTGATGAAGCCGACAGTATGACCGAAGGTGCACAACAAGCACTTCGTCGCACAATGGAAATATACAGTAACACAACCAGATTTGCCTTAGCATGCAACACAAGTGAGAAAATTATTGAGCCTATTCAATCACGTTGTGCCATGCTTCGATTTTCCAAGCTGTCGGATGCACAAATCTTAGCGAAACTTATCGAAGTCTGTGAAAAGGAAAATCTGAGTTACGTTGAGGATGGTCTCGAAGCAATTGTTTTCACAGCACAAGGGGATATGAGGCAAGCATTAAATAATTTACAATCTACTGCCAATGGGTTTGGTCATGTTAGTGGGGAAAATGTGTTCAAAGTTTGCGACGAGCCTCATCCTATGCTTATTCAGGATATGCTTGAACACTGCACCCAAAATGATATTCATAAAGCTTATAAAATTTTAGCTAAACTCTGGCGCCTTGGCTATGCTGCTGAAGATATTATTGGGAATATATTCCGAGTTTGTAAGAGGATGTCAATTGATGAAAAAATGAAGTTGGTTTTTATCCGAGAAATAGGGATAACTCATATGAAAATTGTGGATGGACTGAATTCGCTGCTACAATTAACAGGACTCCTCGCGAGGTTATGTGAATCATCTACTGAGTTTTAAGAAGCTAAAATAAATTGTTTTGTATTGAAAGTTTTCGGTTTTGCTCTAATTTGCTTGTACCACATCACTCTCCTGGAACTATGGTAATAATATTAAAGTCCTCAAATATTATATGAACTAAAACGTGGAAATAGATGAAAAGTGCTTGATGCCACGGGAAAGGCATAACAGCTGGTACAGTTGGTAGATAAGATGCAAGAATTCGTCATTATAATTTAAGATTAGAAAAAGCTAAAGCTAAAATTCTAGGCAACTGCGCAAAAGTAGTTTGCAGTCCCCATAAGTATCTGAAAGATAAAAGCCCTCTTACAGTAGGCTAGCAAAAATCTACACAGACCATAAACGTAGAGCTAAATTAACGTTTAATTTTTTGTCTATTGAACAAATTATAGAATGCGCAAAACTTTCAGTGCCCCCAACAATTTCACATATCTCGCTATGACATTGCAGTAGATTTTTTAAGAATATACTCGGGGAAGTTTTTATAAAATGCATAGGGGATTTTATCTACACCAGGTTCCTTATTGTTCTTACACTTATTGAGTATTCTTTGTAAATCATTCATTTCAAAACACCCCTGTCTATTAAGGTTATTCTGAATGAGGGCGCGACATAAAAGAACTGATGGCACATTTTCAAGGGGGCAGTAGACTGAATCGAGTGCTTAAAAGACTCAATATTAATAGAAGCTAGATAGAACGTCGCAACCACGGATCTCTCTCACACAACGCCGCTGCTTTTAATTTTGAGGCCAGACTACTATATAACTGCAATCTCTTGAGTTTACATAAATTTTTGAAAACTTTTATTAAAATTCTTTTAATTTTGCTGAAGGAGATCAAGATGGGTGCTATCAAGATATAAGGCTTTGTGAAGCGATGATTTACTCAGACGGAAGAAAGGTCGTTGACTTTTCACAGCATCCTGGTAATTGGTTTGTGTTGACCGTAGTTCGTGCGATCACGGTCGAGTCGGAAAAGGGGAGTGGACCTAAGGTTGCGGAGATTGGTATAGATGGGTAAAGATTGCAGGATTGAAGGGCAGTGTATGGTAGCAATTAATAGCTGATAAATGAAGAGAATTTCGGAAACATCACGACGTTTACTTAAAGGTTGTAAGTCGATTTTCATAAGGTGGAAAGCTGAATCTGTCTACCCACCGAAGATCACGTAGAGCGAAGCGAGTGAACCTATGCTAGACATATTCAATTCTGTTAATGTGGGTTGTTTGTATAGGTGACCATACCTTGCTGGCATCAAGGTCTGACGAAGGAGATATAGAGAGATTTGGAAACATAAGGATTGGAGAAGCCTTTAGACCAACGCATCACAAACCCTAGCGCGGAGTTAGCTCTGTTAATTATACTGTCAATGTGAACGGAAATTGAGTTCGCTATCACAGATTATTCCTAGGTCACACAAAGAGGTAACGATAGGGACTGGTACGTCGGTTAACATGTAGGCTCTCGGGGTGGTGGGAAGGCGTTTGCGGGAATAAGAGATGGACTGGCATTTGGAGACATTGAGGTCAAGAAAGTTTTTCATGCACCATGTGGTGAAGGAATCAAGGTCTTTTGGCAGGAGAAGAGAGTCAGTTGTGGAGGAGATATGTTGGATCATTTTCATGTCGTCAGCATAAATGGAGAGGTCTGAGTGATTGATGACACATTCAACATCATTTATTGTAAGGATGAAAATAAATGGACCGAGGTGGCTGCCTGAGAGACGCTGGAATGAGCGACAATAGGGTGAAGTTTGAAGATAACGTTATGGAAGATATCTAAATCTACCTTTGAGGAAGCCATGCTGGGAGAAGAAGAAGATACTTACAATGGGAGAATATGGAATCATAGACCAATCTTTCGTATAGTTTAGGTATGGATGATAATTTAGCAATGGATCTGTAGTTGGACACCTCGTTCTTGCAGCCTTTTTTGAAGATGGGAATAATATACGAGTTTTTCCGTAATTGAGGGAAAACCCATTGAGTGATCGAGAGGCGGAAAAGCAAAGTAAGGGGTTGAACTAGATGCATGGCACATGATTGCTGAAATGCCATCGGGACCTGGGTGAAAGTCGTCCTCAAGCCCGTTAATACTGGCGGAGATTAGTTAGGGTCGAAAGATGTAAACGAAGTTTGAGTGCACTTGTCAATGAATGAAAAGCAGTTAATTTCCGGTTGTAGGGAATTGTCGCTGAAAGATTTAGTGAAGAAGTGTGCAAAGAGGTTGGCGATAACCTTAGGATCAGACGAACAGGTATTCTCGAGCAAGGGTTGAGGGGTAACCATTGGATTTTCCTTTCAGTTTTTCTGCATAAGTGGCCGTGTTTCGAATTATACTAATTAAGCTATTAGAGAATAGAGTATTAATTTTAGAGTAAAATACGTGGGGAATTTATGTATTCCAAATCAGTCTCGAAAGAAGGGGCATCAATTTGACCTTAAGTAAATTCACTAAATCATCCAAGTGCAGAAGAAAGTGATCCGGAAATATCTGTACTTTGTACTAAAAAGCTCGTGTACCACAGATAACAGATTTTTAACTGACGCACCCTTTCTTCGACTGTTTAAAGTAATAAAGCCTAGATCATCACATAAGTCTAGGAATTTCCGTCCCCTCTTGTTAACTATCTTGTCCTACGAATTTTTTTCGTTTTTCAATTTTTTGCCCACCTCAAACTCTTGCGAAACACACTACTCTTGACCAATTCTCACATTAAACTCCCCTAGAATAACACATTTTTCTCTGATATAATCATCTTAGAATGCTACACACGCATTGAAGTCCTGACCCCAATTTGAACAGTTAAGTTGATACAAAGATGATTAGCGTTAAGCTAGTCGGCCTATCACCAATTCACGTAAGTTGTACTAATCCAAAATTTAGGTGAGGTAATTTCATACTAATTAAGAAGTCAAAATGTTTTGATTTAGGGGGAAAAATCTCCTAGATAGATATTATTTCATCGCGTTTTCTCTGAAGATATTGAATATGTTCTACAATTTTAAAATGCCTCCTTGCTATACATTAATTATTGAATTATTCCCGAACTAAGTTAACGTTAATGTGCCTCGGTACCGCACTTAGATTTAGTTCTATATTTTAAGGTACCGCATAAAAATCTGACTACAGATGTTAAAATTTTAAAACATAATTCGAAACTCAAAATTTTTCTTAAATAAATCGTATTAATTTTTACAAAAGATGTCAAATTTTTTACCATAATTGAAGGGGATTCTGAAAGCAGCCTGAAATATTTATGACAAAATAACAAATTTAAATTTTCCTTACTTCCATTACTAATTGTACGTTTATCCCATATTTTCCTACTATCTTTTGTATTTATGCGTTTTTATTACGATCTAAAATCCTAGACATTCTTCTAGGTTTTGAAAGCAAAATTTGTCCAAACAATTTCACTTTTATTTTTTGAAATTATACTTTCACGGTGCGGATTCAGTTATTAGTTTAAGCGCGAAAGTGAAATTGCTTATGTAGTGAAAGTTCGATATGTTTGGAAGTGTCAATCCCGATATGCTGAAGTTTGTTATTAAATCAATAGAAGTGTTAAAAACTAAAGATCTTATACAATTGTGACATTTATATAATAGCATCGAGTATGATATGTAAGGTAAATTATCAGTACATCAATTGCAATATCTATCCAACAAAGGTAACAAATAATATAATAATGGTTTTAGAAACCCTTTCCCAGGCCCTATTTAGGGTTTAAATCTATCGATACGTCTCCTATGGTTAATTACCTCTTCTTAAAGTGCTTTTTTATTATTTAGTTAAGGAATTAAACGAGTCCAACGTAATATTCTGCAAAAAATTAAGGGTAAATGTTGCAACATCTGATTTTGACAGATGCGCGATAAGAGTTTTAGCAGTGCTGACAGCTTGCTTTCAGATGTAGACCTTTTGATAAGGAGTTTAAAATTTGGTCTAAAATATTGTTTGGTTCAGGCCAACGTTTTGTCGTCATCATGTTATTAGGTATTTTCAATGAGATTGCTTAGAAAACGTTTTTTGGTATTGAATCGGCATCTCTGGATACTCTCAAGATATGTCTAGCTGAGGCCTGCATATCCAAGGAACTGACGGAGAGTATTCTTAACTTTCTCTCGAACAGAACTAAATTTGGGTAAATCAAAACTGCAAATTCACAACGGCATCCCGCAGCATAGTGTTTTGAATCCAACGATCTTTAACTTATATACCACAGCTTTCCACACTTCAAATATTAGGTTTGTTCCCGTACTTCTGCAGTTTACTTATTTATGTGGTGGGGGGTAAATTACTTCAGTACGGGAACAACCAGCTGCAATTTTCTAAAAAAGCATAAGAAGATTTGTTTTTGGAGGAACAAATCTTTTCCTATGTATGGAAACTAAACAATCACAGTTCTCCCTTATAGGCTACTTCACTTCCTTAATCCGACGCTTAACTAATTACGATATAAAACTCTATAAAAGGATTCACAAATTTCAATTGACAGTAAGATCTTTTAAGCATATTGCAGAATTCTTAAATTTTCTGCAGCAGGGGAAGTTTTGACGTAGGCAAAATCTTCTTGGAGAAGTGAATACGGGAACACTTTTCTGTAGATTTCTGCAGGTTTCTGCAAAGCACTTATAATGTCTGCAGGTACGGGAACATACCTAATGTAATGCTCTTATAAGATTGATAGCTCCTGATCGGAGTGTACTAAAAGCCCTGACAAATCACAACTCTCCAATATCACAAATAGTTGCTTTGAGAATATATAGATCAGCCTAAGAGCTAAGATAGATTAAATTTCTACAACTATAGTTAATAGACCCTTCTATATCGAGAATAAATTAAAAACTATTACCAATGCGGCTTTCAGAATTTGTCTCGGACTACCGACCACTGCCCAGGTACAGGCCTTTACACACTAGCAAGCGAACTCCCTCCAAAATATAAAACCCAGCTATTAGCGTCTAGAGAATTATCCAAAATGATTACTACTCAAGAAATTAATACAGACACAGAATTAAATCCTAAATCGTCCAATCACGCATCAATATATGTATATCAGGTTTAAAGAATTATTTAACAAGTTAGGCAAGATTAGACATACATCTCCCAAAAACTTCTCGGTGGAACAAAACTCTATAGAAACAGCAGGTCAAAATAAAGACTCGATCTCGGTAGAAGAGATAAAGCAGTCTTACAGAAGAATAGTACCGGAACATTCCATGGATTGGCAGATTTTGCCAACAGATGCATCTATGGAAAACGGTATAACAGGCACCAGTGTGATTATACACCCTACACATCAATCGGTGACAAATAGTTCCTCCTCTCTTGAATCATCAACTTCTGGTGAACTAATGGCCATCAGCTCAGCTGTGGACTGGGCGGTAGGTTCTAATCATGATCTTAACAGATAATAAAGCGGCATGTTTCCTGATTAATAAACCAAATAATAATTACTATGCACACAGATGTACACAAATGCATGCATGTGTACCTACGGAAAAAGGATTCACGACTTGCATACGACCAATAATTCTTGGAAGAAGCAATTCAGCTTCTGTGTGTGCATATGCAATATTTACATTACATAACGTATGAAGTTATGAATATTTCCTCCCCATTTGTGCAGAATCGGATGCTTCGCTGGAATGGCGTAATGCTGTACTCTTCATGTTGAAAATTTTAATAGAACGATTAATATCCTTCATGGTGAATCAGTTTCAGTTTGCCTTAATACTTAGTTTGGTGTTATTTATTTTCTTTTCACGTTTCTATTCGGTTACAGTGTAAGCTGGTCGTATATATTGTTATTTCGGTGAAATTTATTATCACGTGAACAATCATATAGTGTAGAAACATGGAACTTGAAAAACTCGTCAGTACGGAAAGTGCTTTTGAACATTCATCCGCAGGTACCATCCAGTAATATTAATCTCAAAACTGAAACTGTTTTCCTAGACGGATTTTTTTTTTAAACTTAGCTAGCAAATCGAGCTTAAATAAAATAGTTGATGTATGCAAGAAATGTTTTTTTTATACGATGTGGCCAAAGCATAGGAGGCAACCCTTTGATGTGTTAGCATGGTTTTGACCGAAGGGAATTAGGGTAAAGGTAGCGAGGAAACTTGAATGTCTTGTTTTTGCATTGCTGCGAGCTAGACAACAGCCCAGAGACGGAATGGATTATTTTAATTTCTTAATAAAAACTGATGTTGCTGAAGAATATAGATCCCACTTAAAACGAAAAAAATTGAATTTTCAGAGCATCCAATCTAATCCTTTCAATGAAGAAATGATTAAATTACACAGGCCTGCGAGGTTTTCCCCCTGGACAATGAATAGTTGTTTCCGCTGAAACCGAATCCGGGCTTAGAATTGCTCTATCACGTCAGGTTTTTGAGATATTCTAACCTAAAGGTGCAAAAAAACTGTTTTTTGACATATTTGAGGTTATGTAGCACCGCGATGTTTTTTTTCAAAAAACTATGTGCATGATCTTATAGTACAAGTCTTTATCTTTCAAATGCCGTTGAGTTTGCTCAAATATCTTTTTTTTTTGCCGAAATATCGCATTTTGAAATTTTCATGTTAATGAATTTCTCGGTATATGAAAAGTTTATGGTCACCTTATTCAAGTTACCAAAAAGATATTTGAGTAAACTCATCGGCATTTCAACGAAGAAGACTTGTGCTGTAGGATCTCACACATAGTTTTTTGAAAAAAAACATCGTGGTGCTACATAACCTAAAATATGACAAAAAACAGTGTTTTTGTACTTTTAGGTTAGAATATCTCAAACACCTGACGTGATAGAGCAATTCTCCTGGATTCGGTTTCAGCGGGAGAAATTACTTCGGAAAAAACTATTCATTGTCCAGGGGGAAATTTTTTTCTAATTTCGCAGGTCTGTGTTATTCGTACATTCCATTATACCACTAAGCTGTGTAGAAGATCCATATTTAAAAAAACATCTTTAATAATTTAAATATTGAGTCTTAGGTCGCTGGGGCGGCTTATTACAGAATATCATGCAACAAAAGCTTTGGTAATAAAAGAACTATTACAAAGGAATAGTTATATTTACTACTGTAGACATTTAGTCGGGCAGTAGGCGACATTTTTTAGCTGTAAGTGCTCTCTGGATATATCCAAAAGACTTAAAGAGAACGTCAAGGGTTCTGGCATGTCGTAGATTTCCCGGAATACACAATTTTGAATGTATAACGGGATTATAGGAAGACATTTATGTTGAATATGGTCTAGACATCAATAAAATAGTAGCTACAGTAACCGATAATGGAATCAACTTCATCAACGCCAATAGAATGTATGTTAAATACCATCGCAGTTCCGAGGTAGAAGATTAGAAACTTTTACTAACCGACAGCGAGGCTGAATCTACAGATTGCTTCAAAGTCGAACAGCGCTTACCTTCACTTGCAATGCTATCCACACACTCTTAATTTGATAGCAACTATTGACATACTAACATACTAAGAAACCCTAAACGTTGGCCTTAATAGAAGAGAATCCTAAACATAAACATACACATCTGGTAACTTAATTAACCATCGAATAAAGTTAAACTAATTTAGGCATCACATTAATAGCTGCGTGGCTTGGAATCTCTACGAAAATATAACAAATCCTTCGCAGGGAGAAGTGCGAGGTATTTTGTCTTCTACGACATATTTAGAGGAATGCGATAGCCCATTTCATGTTTAGTTAAAAAAAATTAAAAAATTAAACACCGACTTTAAAAAAGCCAAAAATAAAATTGAATTGTATGCTTTATGACACAATCGACAGCTAATTTATATATTATAACAACTACTTACAATTAAAGGCACTATTTCCAGAAACATACACAAATCCTCCCTGCTAGTAGTTTCAATGCAGCTCGTGAAATATAAAGGATGGATAATTTGGTTAGATAGTTTAACACAGTGACTTTGCAGTACGTATTTGATCTAAAAAAAATATTCATAAAAATAATTTTTTAGATGACCTTCCGCGATATCATACATGGAAACTTTGAACTTCCGCCACTTATTAAAGCCATTATAAACACAAAACATTTCAGAAGATTATTGGAAATAAAACAGTTAGGATGCGCTTATAAGGTGTACAATGAAGCAGTGCATACACGATATCATCATTGTATTGGGTAAAAGCAAAATTATAGTTTATTTGACTAAATATAAGTTAATCTAAACATTTTCAGGACATATTTTTTAGCCACAAAGTTTTTAGAGTGCTTAGAAAGAAATACGAACGATTTAGTTGTTCCTGAACTATATAAGGACTGTATTGTGGTAAGTTTTACCAAAGAGATGTTTAATCTAGATTTCTTATATATTCTTTTTTTCAGATAGCGGGATTGCTTCATGACGTCGGTCATGGACCTTTTTCGCATTTTTGGGAGCGTGTTGGTGACTTTGATGTACAAAATTTATTTTTATTCAGATCTTGAATTAATTTAAATATATTTTAGCATGAGAAAAACAGTCAGAACTGCATAGATGTTATATTTGACTCAATACCAAAATCACTGTGTAGCCATTTATTTGGATGGGGAATTGAACTCATAAAAGCACTTATCATAGGAGATAAAAAGATGCTAAAAAAAACAGTAACATCAAATTTTGAATTTATTTTTGAGGTAAGAAAACGTTAAAATTACCTCCTTCGACGCGCAAATACGTATCCAATTGATGAGTCAAATAATTTTAAATATCTTGTGACTATCCGTATTTGAAACTTGGAACAAACTTGTGTGTAGAAAATTTTTAAAACAACTACGAAGCTTAAATTTTATGGATTTACCGATATAAACTTGACGTTTTAAAACATAGGATGTAATCTTAACGGTTTAGGAATTACGGGGTGATTATTAAAGTTCGTAGTTCGTGAATCTGTTTATTTTTAATATTTTGTTACTGGAGTAACCTAGTGAATTGCTGAAACGAAGTAAACTATCTTTTCCTATGAAATAAGTCAAGGTTCCCTCCTACTTTTATCTTGGTTTATGTAATCAATATAACGTAAAGGATCGTGGTATTATTTGCCTTTACTTATAATTTGATGACATCAGTGTGTTAAATAATATTTTAAAATTTTACAAAGGAATATTTAGTAACTGTTTTTAGTAGGGGAGCCCGTGTTCGGAATTTTTTTTGAAAAATATTGAGTTCATGATGAAATAAGAAACTTTGACTTGCGTAGTAGCGGTTTGGGGCGTTACGGAAAGTGTTAAAATCAATTATCCGTCTGTAAAAAATCTATGGAAATAAGGGATACCTTTCCGTGAGTTATTCATGGAATAATATTAAAACTGTAAAATAAATCATGAATCCATCAAGAACGGACAGAAGGTTAGAGACGTGTTTATCTGCTTGGCTAAAACCTTGTTTAAATGATTAATTATGGTCTAAAAACCCCTCAAGAATTGACAACTGACATTTCCTGCGCCGCGCAGCTGTAGGAAGTAAAACGGATTCACTTTTATGCTCCTATACGAGCACGCGTCGCTAGAAGTGTTTGGCTCTCTTCGTCGTCTCACAGCGTAGAGCATTGCCTTCATACTTCTACCTTCGAGTATTGTTGTTACGTTTGAAAAGCTACAATGTATCATGTATATGTATATCGAGTGTTTTATATACTATATTTATAAAGCCATACCAGACCTATCAAAAATATGTTCGGTGAAAAAGTGCATTGTCTGTGAGGATGAGTGCCCGCTTAATAAAGTAGTTGCATTTACGTGAAAAACTATTGAAAATGTCGGAAAGTTATAGCAGCACGCAAAATACGGGGATTCTAGATTCACCAATTTGTGACATTTCTTTCTAACCTTTATTCTTGTACTAAATTCCGATGATAAAGGTTCAAAATTGCCTTAAATAATATTTGCCTCTATGACAAGTGAGAAAAAATGATTAGATTTTCCCTTAAAACACTAGGAATTTTCCATTATTTTTTCTACACAAAAATATTAGGGTGTCTGTTATTTTCCGAATTGAGGAAAGGTAAACGTTCAGTCCCGGAATCGAATCTATAGCAAAAATATGAGGATTCCCTTTGGAAATTTTTTTTCAGGCGGGAGGGAGCCATCCCTGAGCACCGAAAAGAGTTAATTTTAATGTTTTTTTTCGAATACTAGGCAGTAATCAAAAGGACGGAGCTTTTTGTGGAGTCATATTTGTACTGTTATTACGAATTTTTCCAAAATAAAATATTGGGTCAAGACATCTTAGGGGCTTTGTGCACTCCAAGCTGCAAAAAATGTGTTGCTGTCGGACCGCCAATTTTCCCAAATCCAAATCGGAGAAAAAATTGGGGATAGATAAACGTGCACGGCCAGAATCGAATCTATAGCCAAAATATGAGGATTCTAATTTGAAATATTTTTTCAGCCTCCAGGCGCTCGGGCCCTGTGGCCAGGCAACAACATTTTTCTGCAGCTTGGTGGGTACAAAGCTCCTATGACGTCACGACGTAATAAATATTCAAAAAAAATCGCAATAACAGTACAATTAAGGCTCTCCTACATACAAAGAGAGTTTTTTTCATTCCTAGTATAAAAAAAAATTCATTGAAATTTACCCTTTCGGTGCTCCCTTAAATGGAAAATGTCGCTAATTGTGATGAATATTTCACTCAGTCCTCCATTCAGCCCTCATCAATGTCTCACTTCATCATTTTACTTCCCTATCGCCATTTACTTCCTTCACCAATCACTCCCTTCACCCCCACTTCCTTTATCCGTCATTCACTTCACCCGTTACTCCGTTCATTCCTCACTCCCTTTGCTCCTCAATCCTTTCACCCGTCACTCCCTACACCCGTCACTCCCTTCACCCGTCACTCCCTTCTCCCGGCACTCCCTTCACCCGTAACTCCCTTCACCCGTCACTCCCTTCACCCGTCACTCCCTTCACCCGTCACTCCCTTCACCCGTCACTCCCTTCACCCGTCACTCCCTTCACCCGTCACTCCCTTCACCCGTCACTCCCTTCACCCGTCACTCCCTTCACCCGTCACTCCCTTCACCCGTCACTCCATTCACCCGTCAATCCCTTCACCCGTCACTCCCTTCACCCGTCACTCCCTTCACTCGTCACTCCCTTCACCCGTCACTCTTTTCACCCGTCACTCCCTTCACCGTCACCCCCTTCGCTCCTCATTCCCTTCATTTGTCACTCCCTTTACTCGTTACTCCCCTAACCCATCACTCTCTACACCCGTCAAAGTTTTTCTTGGAAAATTAGTGTTCTTCATACTGTTATTCTAGGTTTATATTCCGCGAAGTAAAAAGCGTATGTAATGGCTCTTTAACTTCATAACACATTAAGGCTTAGTGAGAAATACACAATTTTAGATAATCTCGATAAAGGGAAAATTGTGAACTTAAAGTTCCAAAATCAACTTTCTATGACATCAACAATAAAAAAAGAACGACAAAAAGATCTTTGATTTCTTACACAACTTTTATGACATTGGTAAAAACTGCAGACATTTTAAATGGAATTGAAAATATTCGTTTCTTGTGTTTTCTATTAAAAAAGAAAGTTATGAAAACAGGTGAGCATCCCAAAGTAGAGAAAGCCCTATATGGATATGTCCGATATTCTATGTGAAAAAGCTAAGGTATTTTACAAATAAATAAAAACCGGCAGTGAGCGTGGAAAGGGTTATGCGGAAGATTGGTTTGGACTTTGAGCCCTTTCAAGTAACACCCAGTAGTTTAGATGAAATTATGCGTACAAGAATTGTAAATTCTCAGTATTTTTAGACTTATCTTAAGAGTAAGCGAATATTTTAACATGGTATAAATCGGCGAACATACTCTTTGGATCAAAAAAAGAATTATACGAAACTCACTATTGATGAACTGAATCGTTTAAACATTAGTTATATTCCTAACGATCAAAAAATTCCTGACGTCCCACAGTTGAACCGATTGAAGATTTTTGAGCTTATCTTAAAACAAGAGTAGATGAAATCTATAAAAGAATTTCGAAATAAAATTAAAACAGAACTGTCTCGTTTCAATATTGGGATTTCAGAAAGCAATGCAAAATGCTTCAACCAATATTGCAGAAAAGAAAATAATTTAGGAGTTAATTAGTTTTTACATTAATCTACTTATAATAGTCTTTTAAAAAAATGCTTATATACTGAAGTAAAGAATAAAATGTTACAAAACTTCAAAATTTGTCTCGATTTTTTTCACCATACGTTACAATAGGTCTGTCTGTTTACTTTTGGGTGTAAAACGTGGGTAAAAATCAAGTAAAAATCGTTCTTCTGGTGAAGGGGATGAAAATGCGGAAGTTAACAGACGCTTTTTGGGTAAACTGACGGCAACTGAAGAACTGTCAAAAGTAAAGTTCAGTGCAAAGATCAGTGCGTTTACAAGAAATCGTAAAAATAAATAAAAATGAATAACAATTTACTCAACAAGTTAATAGCCCCCCGTGTTTATTTCAGTTTTTATTTCTAAGCTGTAATTTGCCAAACATCGGTCAGAAGAATTTTGCCGAAATTTTGTCCACACTCATCAGCGTGTGTAAAATTTGGGCAAAAGGGGAAATTACTCGACTGTCAAATTTCTTCAAGTACAAAACTAAACAGACGCAGTGTGGGTGAAAACTTTCCGTTTTGTGTAAAAACTTTCGAGTAAAAAGACAGATCTAATGTAGTCTACTTAGGCATATAACGTTTGCGAAGAATAAAATATAGGTCTAAAAAGTTGTTTTGTCCGAAAACCGAAAATTTATTAAAAAGTGGAGATACACTGTGCACTTAACCAATGTATTTTAAAATAATTTTCTTGTTTTTTTACAATTTGAAGGTAAACTACTTACATTATTTTATATTTTCAGATAATTCACAACGAACAGTGTGAAATTGATGTAGACAAATGGGACTATTTAAAAAGGGACGCCTTTTACACGGAAAAATACTTGCCCGCCGATGTTAAACTCGATTTAAATTTCGATGAAGTATTCACAGGTAAATAATGAAATTAAAGTTTATACAGTGTTTATTATTTTGGAAAAGGAACAATATTTAAGTATTTTATCCATTTTACTTAAATTACCTGTACATACATAATTTACATAATTACCTGTATTAAATATGATATGTTGAAATCTGAGGTTATTAACCATTTTCGATAATTACCAGATTCGTATTAATGGTATAAAACCCTTAATCTTACAACTGAATCTGAAATCTCACTTTTACGTTTTGAATTGCGGGTTGGAGATTAACTTCGAGTGAGGTCTTCTCTATTTCATTTCTAATAATACTTTGTGAGAGTAGGAGCAACATAACAAACTCGCGTTGTCAGGAACTGAACTCTTCATCATTCGCATGATATTCTACTACGCTTATTACCGGATTACTACCGTTTATTACTTATTATCCGTACCAAAGTTCCACTATAATTATTAGCCGGTTTTGTTGACTAAAAGGTTCTTGTTACTTATCTATACTATATATTGAAAGAATTTTTTTTCATCTTAAATTATAAAACGGAGTGCCAGGCGGGTTTTTGTCCTATATACTCAACCGTGAATTATTCAATTATGAATCTCTTAAAAATTATAAAGTTGTGAAAAAAAAAGAAAAATTATGCCTTTTTTGTCGAATTGTTCAATCTAGGAGTCTCCTGAAAATTGGTGCGTATTATCCAGAGCTTAGAATATAGAACGAAAGGAAAGGCTATCTTAAGTAAAAACCCTGTACGTGTGATAAGCATTTTTGCTTCCTGGCCAAGTGGTGAGTGCGTTAAGGGGGAATGACGCCTGAAATGTCAAATTGTACCGAATGTCGCCTTGAAATCAAAGTCGTCTCCGTAATACTGAAATATTTGGGGCATAAGCAAAGTGTTTTTAAATAGTAAAATTAAGTAAATTAATAAAATATGTTCGGGCAAAGTTATATTATATTGAAAGTGTTATAAGAATATATTTTAAAAACACCTAATTTAAAATATTATCAAAATGAGTTGGCCCCTAATGTATACAAGCATAATTTTACTACTTTCATGTCGAAACGCACACATCGCTTGGGTTCTACTACATATAGCAAAATGCTTAAATTTTTCCGAGTGATGTCCTTTCTTCTGGTTCTTTATTCTAAGATCCAGAGTTTATATAAGAACACTTCAGCACAGGTGTGGAATGATAGTACGCTATCGAACGGATTCATTACTAGTGTAGGTACAGGGCTGCATTCTTATTCTTTACTGTTTGCTTTTTTTATTAATGATCTGAAGGGTAGTCTTGAAGTTGAAATTTTATTTGATGATATTCAAGTCAAGTTATTGATGTAAGCGAGTAACATTGTGACAATGATCCATAAGTTGGAAAAGTACTGCTCCCTGTGGAGTCTCATAGTAAACCTTGATAAATAAAATTTAATTATTTTCCAACGCGGACGAGGGATAAAGATGGACAATGAAACATGGTCGTTTAGAAGTATAACGGTTGAGATAGTTAATTAATACACATACTTGGGATTTCTCCTAACGCCGAAGTTCTCTCAGTCTGCAAGCTTCGGGCAGCGCGGTGCATTAGCAAAAGCTGGCTTGAACATTACTTAGAATAATTTTTTAAATTTAAAACTTACAACATCAGGATTTCTGATAAACTCAGACTGTTTAATGCCGTTGCATGGTTCGTTTTATGCTATAGATGTCAAGGCTGTTTCAACAGTATTACTCAGCGGAAAATCTTTAGCACTGAAGTTATTTGAAAAATATAATATTAATGTAGACTAGAGCAGGGTAGAAATTCAAAAATTAAAAAAAAAATACTTTGAGTATGATAGTTAAATGTGACTGGCTTTTAAGTAAATATATCGATAGAGTCAGATTTATAATAAGACATGAACTGTACGAAAAAGTGGATTATTTAATTTAAATGTCAGTCGATGGAGAAGGGTAAGAAGTAGCTCTTCTTTACTGCGTAGTCTAGATGAGAAGGGCAACTTATTGCACTTTCTCGGCAGATGCCCCAAATTATATTTGTAAATTAGAATTAATGAAATAATAATTATTATTATTGTTTAACTTTAGGCGTATATAGATTGAGGAAGTATTAGTTTTGCGACTGTTTTCGTATCCCTTATATTTTCATTGTCGCGCAAATTTAAATATTAATATAAAAACCAGCCAACCAACTCAATATGAAATCTATCGTAGCTCTTTTAGCCTAAAAATCCTAGTGTTATTTATTTCATTCGAAACATCTGAAAATTCAGGGAAGAACGAACTGTTACTTTTATACCGTCCAAAAAAATAGCACTATTACAAAAAATTTCCATTATTGAACATTGTCTAAGTAAATATCCGAAATTGAGAGTTTCCGATGCGGTAATAGTACGTCTTGCCAAACAAGTGGATGAAAATAGCTGCATTGAAATATCAAAATGAAAACTCTGGACCGAAAAATTACAACAAAAAGAGGCGACCGTAATATAATGGGATATGCTTCAATATATTCGTCAATGAAGGGAACTTATAAAACTTGTCAACAAGAGTAAAATAGAAAAGCCGTAAGAAGAAGCCTTTATGACACTAATCTAAAGAGCTTTTTTTAACGGTCAGAATGAAAAAAATGAAAGGTAAAATTTGCAAAGAAATAGTCAAACTTTGCCATGCAGGACTGCCAGATGGTATTCATAGCTTATGTTGGAGTATGGCACTTTTTTTATTTTTCGCAGTATTTAAATTTCAAGTACGGACCTAAACAAGTTTTTAAATTTTGTTGGGAGGTTTTTTTGCGTGATAGTGACGGATCAATATCCATAAAATTAAGCTTTAATTTATTACTTCTTATTGGAAGAAGAATCTTCAGTATAATTTTCTGCGTCCTTATTAGACTCATTAATTATTTCTATTAGGTCAGCTTCAGTTAACGTAGGTTCTTGAATTAATTCTTCCAGGTCTTGCCTATTCAGATTGTCTCCATCTATCTTATGAACAATATGAAACATTTGATTGTGTAGAGTTTCCAAGAGTGAATCAGAATTCTCTTTTTGGACAATCTGAGGATTACTCATTCCAAAAATAGAGAATTCTTTTCATGCCTGGCTAAGCGTTTTACTTTCGTCTGACTCTATTTTTTGCAGAATTGTTTCAAACGATTTTCGAATAAAATTGGCTTTGAAAGTTGCGATAGTACCTTGATGGAGAAGTGATGTTGTATTTGGGGAATACAACCGTCACATTTGGATGATATAAGTCCTTGGGATGACTCGTGGCATTATCTAATAATAATAAAATTTTGAATCTTAATTTTTTTTCTAACACAGAATGAAACAGTTTTCAAACCACTCCTTAAAATAACATTTATATGAAATATGAACTTCATAACTTAAAATGGTCGAAAAAAGACCAAACAAATTTTGTGCATCCTGTCTATAACCTCAAAGTAGCAAAAAAACCATTTTTCCAGTACATAACCTGAAATATCTTAAAATCCTGACCTGATTGTTCAACTTTGACCTCAGATTCTTCGCAGCAAATTATTTCCCAGCTACACACGTACGGTCATGACCCCATTTTTTGTAGACCAGTCTAATGTACGTGCATATCGACGCGTCAAACATATTTTTTAAGCAAAACCGCTTCCAGAAAATACACTTATATTTTTTTTTCTTTTGATAACTTCGTATTAAACCGATTAGATCTTTTTTTGTCTTCCAAACTGAAATCCAAAAGAAAAAACTTTCCTTTTGTTTTTTGTGTTTTTTAAAAGAAATTTATTAAGGATTTTTATGTATACATTTTTCAGAAGCCAAAGTATCCAAGGATGGTACCCATATTCAGTACAAATATGAACATTTCAATAAAATATATAATTTATTCAAATCAAGAGAGCTACTCCATGTCTACATTTATCAAAATCCAAATACAAAAGTTTTAGAAAATATTCTTTTAGAAGCAATAAGACTGGCTGAAAAGATGAATTACAATTTTTACGGGTAAATAATGTTGTTAAGATAGTTTTGAAAATGATTTTAAAGGAATACAATATACATAGGAAAAAGTTTTCGAGAATTTCCAGTAAAGACGAAGAATTTTTAAAATTAACAGACAATACCGTTTTTGATGTACTTAATAAAATTGAAGATGCGGATGTCCGCCAGCTGATGAATTATCTTAAAGAGAACGCTTTAGAAGAAATTCATTCCAATAACAATGAAGAACATGTAGGTTTGCTTAGCTAGTGCGTAATAGTTTGTTAAAAACATTTTATATTTTAGATTATTTGTCCGCAGTATTTACGAGTACATGTTAAAGTAGAATATGCTGGGGAAAAAATGCCGATGGAAAACATCCAGTTTTACGGAAATCCCAAGTAAGAAATAGGGTGCGTGACTAAATTCAATATGTTGAGTATCACTGTTAACAAAGTTATTTCAAATGTGTCTTTATTCATCATTTTAATCAAAGTAATCAAAATCGGTGGTTTGTGTTGAAACCAAGTTAGCCGGTGCTCTCAACATGTTGAATTTAGCCACGCACCCATACTGAAGGTGAACACCTAATTGGTATTAATTTTTTCACTTTAATATTTTAGGGAAAAGCCTTGTATTGAAGCGACTGAAGGCTATTATGAAAAGATACACTATTTTAGAGCAACTCAGTCATCACCAAATATTTATTAAAGACATTTATTTTTAAACTTTTATGAATATGGTTTTGTTTCACAAATATTTTATTTTTATGAACATCGTGTTATATTTTTTACAGTTTATATGTGTTATTTGTGTTTTAATTTATTGCACCATCACAAATTTTGAAACGAACAAATCAATTAACTCTCAGCCCTTTTTGCTATTTTATTAAAGTATAAGAAATTATACCATGTATTCGAGATTTTTATTTTTAATAAAAAATGTAACTTAAATCAGCTGTACAGATTTATTATTAGTCCTGCTGGAACGGGTTAATCTTATTAAAAGACGATCGGATGAATTTTATAATAATGATAATAATAATAAATGTTTATTGTCTAAAGTGATATATATATATAAATACTCAATTTATCTATAGTTCAAACTCATTGATTACAATTCAAAAGACAAATATTCCAAAAAGTTATAAATGCAAATCCAAAATTAATAAGCTATCAAACAGAAAAAGAAGAGATATAAAGGATTAAAAACTATAAACTACGACAATCGATTCCAAGGCCGTCTGTCGAGGTTGGCAAATTTAACCTAAATATTTACTTTAAAACCTACTCTTAATCAAATCAGTTCTTCTATGTAATACAAATTTAATGATTTAAATGTACACCAGGGATTATAGAAACGAAAAATAAATTGGCGAATATCTAATACAAATTCAAATAACCTAAAAAAATTAACAAAAAGAAAACAATAAACGGGGTTAGCAATTATACTCATCGATAAGTATCTTTCTATATTTTAAAGATTTGCTGACGAATTCTAACAAGTCGTCGTAATTGTTCTTACCATTCAACATGTTGACAATTTCTATTTGAGTTAAAGTTCTTTTACCACTCTTCTGATTCGGAACTCTATTAGTATTGGACAAACACCGAGAAAGTACAACAGGTCTTCATCTTCACTCATATTACATAAAGAGCATATCGGGCCCCCATCACGCCTCCACGGGCTAGCATTCAGCTCAATAAGTCCGTACCTATACCTAAAGATAAGACCTATTTGTTTCAGCGAAAATGCATTAATGAAGTAGTTGAAGCTAGAATCATAATCCAAGTTATCAAAGAGTCCATGGTGGACTGTACATCGTGCCCTTTCCCTAGTCTTACTATTAAGCCAATCATCCTCAGCATTAACTATTTCCAATAACTGGAGTTTTGTATCATTACTTGAATTTCCTCTTAAATTAAGCTCTACGTCATGCTTGCATGCTAACTCATACCAAGTATCATACCAATAAATACCCCTATCAACTATCATCTATGCAAGTTTCGACGGCAACATATCTGATTGGTACTGAAATACTCGTAATGCCTTAAATATATACATGAAGTGAAACTTAAGAGTAGATATTTGAAAGTCCTGTTTCCAAACTCAGGGCATAATTGGGCGTATATCGCGGAAGATAGAACAGTTTGTTTAGAAAGACACGCTGCAATTTCTCCACGTCTTCGCACTCCGGAAAACCCTAAATCCTACAGAGCTCTAAAAAACGCTTTCCTCTTCCGTTTACCATAGCATCCTGTGATCTCCTGCGAATATTCATAGAGGAACCAACTTCAAGCTTTCAGGAAGATCCTACAACTGGCCTATTCTTATATTAAAGTCTCCCAAAATAACTTTGTTTATTATTTCCTCGGCAGTAAATAAATCGTTAAACCAGTCAAAATTAGATTCCCGACTAGTGCAATTAATGTAGGCTGGTATAAAACTAATCACGTCTGAGCCTTTTTTTTATACGATGTGGACAAATCCTAGGGGACAACCCTTTGATGCGTTAGCATGGTTTTGGCCGGGAGGGAATTAGGATAAGGGAAGTGAGGAAACTTGAGTCTTGTTTTTGCATTGCTGCGAACTAGACAACAGCCCAGAGACGGAGTGGATTATTTTAATTTCTTAATAAAAGCTCACGAGGTCATCTGGTCTCGAACCCGGGACCCATGGCATGTTGGTCTTGCCGCTCAACGTATTGATCCAACTCCTTGCCGCAGTTCAACAAATGGCCAGTCTCCCTTCCACAAGAATCTTAGCTTGTCTGCTAAGAATACTTCAGATTTAATTCCAAACAGCAGCCCCCCACGGCCCCACTTGCTCTTCCAAAGAACTTCGCATATGAATTATAATTTTCCTGCAATACATGAGTTTCATAAAGGCAAAAAATGTCGAAACTTCTAACATAACTGAAAAAGCCCGGAAATAACGTCTTGTTCCTTAAACCCGCAATGTTATATGATAAAATTTTAAGTATTCTTTGTTTTTCCCCCTTTTCCCCCTCGCCCATCGTCTCATCACGGCTAATCTGCGCACAGCTACCGAAATTCTGAATTCCATTGTTATTACTTAAATTTCCAACTTTATCCTCACTGTAATATTCCAAATCTTGACTTACCTGACAGATGGCCAATTCCTATTGACTACCGCTGCTCATATCAACATCTAAGCTACTCGTATCTGAATAATTCAAAGTTCTCTCACAGATCTGCTTTACAATTTCTCTGTTAACAAAATAACTACAAATTAAGTCGATCGCTGATCTACCATTGCTGAGAAGTGTGTGGTTAAATAATATAAATGCAGTGTTCACCACAATTAGCCTATCGTCACGGATATAAATCTTCTTCCCTTCATCTAACTTTTGTAGCTCGTAGCTTAAATAGTATACGCCTGTTGTTCCTAGTTCGGGTTGAGTAATCCCTCTAAATAGCGATCTTGGAACCCTTTAGCTTTTAGCTTTGTTCAAGATGCAGGAAACAGATGCTTGAGAGTTGAACTCTACAAGTAGAAGTGGGTCGCTTAATTTAATCGATCCAGTCTTACGAGCTGAAACAATTTCCAGGGAATCAGTAATGTTCAGCACCTCCTTACATAGCTTAGTGACCGAGTCTCTTGGGTGTTCATTTTTTGCAACTTGAAGCCCCCTAAATATCAGATTATTTCGTCTGATCTTACCTTCCATATATTCTAAGCGCTCTCGCAATTCCTTTTCACGGGATGCGAGATCAGACATGGCCTTGCGAAGGTTAGAATTTTCGCTTCTGAGTTCTACTAATTCCTTTCTCATCTCTTCAAAGTCACTTTTTGTTGCCAAATTTGACAAATTGCTCTGCAGTAGCTGAGACATCGCCTCCATGAGATCACCCATTGATCTATCGGTACGGTTCATGGCACAAGATCGTTTAGCAGATTTGCTGGTGCACAATGCAGCAGTTTCTGGTGATAATATTTGTTTTATCTTGGTTTGTTTTATGTTTTGTTTATTTCAGAACTTGTAATGGGTGAATAATTGTGGTGATCGTGGCTACTCATGAACGTTTACAGTCGAGCTTCCGTGACAGTAATAAAGGTTATGTGCCCGTGCAGTGAAGTAAGTTTTCTCAATTTTAATATTAGCACTCTATGATTTCTGGTTAATTATGCTATTACGCTCTATTGCTTACTACCAAGAGTGGGACTTGTTTTATGCTGTTTTCCCTGACAGTCCCCACATGTAAGAAGTTGATCGCAGTCTCCAGTGTACCAAGATGCATGTAGACCCCGGAAAGCAAGATAGAAAGGTGTTAGCTTTTCTCATATATTATTCCCGTTCGGCAAAACATATACTAACTGCTCGTAATCTATTGTTTTACCTATGCGAAACCACGAAACGCAGTCTCTCGTAATATGTAGCAAATTTGGCTCCAAAAAATCCAAAGCAAGTGAAGTGTCAAATTTTTCTTTCGCACAAAAAAGTTTTAAAATACCACTTTTAGGAGTTCGCAGCAAATTAGCAGTAATAGCACTTTAATATGTATACAGGTAGTACCCTAATTGATTAGTAAATTGACTTTTTTCTAAAAAAATATACTCTGCAGGTGTTTAATCGTTTGCACACTAGAGCAGTGTTGCCAACCCATTGGGGAGAATGGATAGCATACCTATCTAGGAGCGCTACAAGAATATTCTGTAATATAATACAAATTTATTATGCAGCAAGATAACAACCCCAAACAGTTCGAAATTCTACAGAGATTATTAAGAAGAAATGGAGATTCAACTCTCCTGGCCTTTTCAATTACCTGACTCTAACCTAATTGAATTGTTATAGGTGGAGTTAGACAAAAGTGTTCTCCAACGCTGTTCGTTATCTAAGGAACATTTAAGGCAGTTTCTACAAGAAGCATTGAACAATATCCCACAAAATAAGTTAGTAAAATTAGTTGGAAGGATGTCGAGAATTACTAGAGCAGCAAAGCACAAAGGGTAGTTTTTTTTGAAGAAAATCGAATTTAAAATATTATGTTATTTTTAGCCTTAAATATTAATTCTTTTTTCTCTTACTAACTGTTAATTACTTGTAATTTAACTATAAATGTTATATTTAACCAAAAATGTGTACAATTTTATATCGTGCTTCTCTCATATTTTCAAAGTGGTCGTAAACTTTGTGCCTGCAGTGTATGATGATTTTGCAGCACTCGTCTAAAGAAACCTTAAGGATTTGATCATGTGCAGTCAAAATATTCCCATTTCAATTAATTCTGTTCACGCCCCAATTTGGCTATACTACTCTAAGAATTGCTCTCTCTCTCTCTCTAGTTCCCCATGTGGGGCATGGTGCGGGCGAACAACTTCACTCGATCGGAGACAACGATTGCAAGTGCACGTACATTTTACAGTGAAATGAAGATATTTTCTCTGCAACCCAGTGGTCCTTTTTGTCGTAATCTGTTATCAGCAGAAAATAACCATAGGTTGGCATCCTCTGGATTGATTGGCCGACACGTTATCCGTACTTCACCTATGTAAGGTTTGCTACTTACTGCGTATTACCTAAAAATTCAATTTGATTGTTTACCAGAAAAGTACGGCCAATTCAAATATTAACAATTTATTTAAGTATGAAATTACAATATAGACAGGTAAAACTAGCGTAAAAATACGTTGATTGTATAAATAGATCACATTTTGCTGGTTAGCAAGGACGTCTAAGTTTACACTATCGTTAAAGTTTTATTTTACAGAAATATAAAACAAAAAATTTATAAATACAACTAATAACAAAAAAGGTAGAGTCTTAGCCTAAGGATTGCCTAGAAGTCTTTGCGGTAAGCTTACTGCTAAAAATTGTTTGTGTAATCTTTGCTTGCAGAATTGATAGAATTCAATTTCCATTGTGAAGTTGCGTCTAACGATTTCCTTGACTTCCTCGCTCACCGGCGGTTTAAAGGAGTTTCTGTTGATTTTGTTTAAGCGCTCAGAGCTTCCTGTAATTGAAAATATTGTAAAATTTTCATAAATTTTTAATCCAAAGGAAACATACCAAAATAGACTTCACTTGCTCCTGTGAAAAATTTTGGAATGTATTTCTCGAGGACAGTTAGAGTTGTATTGAGGTCTTCCAAAACTCCAACAACCGCATATTGACTCTCGACAGCATATTTTGCTCGTTCTAAGGCACCGACGGTATTAAACGGTCTAAGAATAGATTATTTAATATTTATCAAGAAAGGGGTATTCCATTTTACTTACGTGCATTCATAGTCATGGCCACAGAAGAAAAGAGTTTGTCGCCTATGATCTCCGATACCTTCATGTGTAACTCCTTGTGTAAAAGTACATTCCTTGTCTCCCATCCGTACACATGTTTCAAAGTCCTTTTTGAGCCATGCAGGATCTGGAAGTGGCAGTTCTGGGAAAGCGGCCTTTCTTTCGACAAAATACCACGGCGCTCTAACATAGTAAAACCAACTTATTACTCGTTCAATGGGATCACGAACGACATTGATGTAAATGGGGGTAGGTAAGTTGAATTTCGTAAAGTTGGTATGGCAAACATGCTTTATAAATACTGAAGGCTCTGGAAGGTCGGCAATGACTTCGGCTAATTCTTGTTGCTGATCCTCTCCTAATCGAATGGTTTCTACTCTTTGGACGGCATCCCTATGAAATTCAAATTCATTTCGAGCGGCCAGCTGACGTAGTAATTCCATAAAAGTTTGACTACCGACTTTCGGTACCCTGTTGAAAAAAACGATTTCAACACCTGCTTTTCGAGTGTTGTTCAGATCTCTGGCATTTAACGACTGCATCTAAAGTTGGAAAAAAAGAAACTATTTATTGAATTTAATTATAATTGTAGAATTTGTGCTGTCGCATGAGGAAATCGTGCAAGTAATTTTTACGTGTTTCGATGTTTGTAGCAGCACTTGTTGACAGAGGATAAACGCAGACTGTTTTGGGGTAAGCCTTGTATTTAGTGCCTTAAAGCATGTCCTTCTTATGATGTGGTATGCTAGTTTTTAGTGATTTTCTACTTGAACCAGAACGAAAAGGTAAGCTAAGCCTATTTCATTCAGTTTTTTTCGTGTGGCATGAGGTAATTCTATGAACCTAAGTCTTAAATAGTGCTATGCTTTGTAAATATTAATAACTATATCTAGTTTTTCCTTTCTACTTTTTAACCTGCCATTCGCCATATTAGGCGAATGGCAGGATAAAAAGTAAACTGGCAATCAAATTCTATTCGAATGTTACAATTCCTCTTCATCCATAATTATGTACGTGATGGATGGACGAAAATCCAAAATATAGTTAAGTTTGTAGGCCCTTTTATGACGACGATGAATGGACGAAAGTAAAAGAAAACTTAATTCGTTATCTTCAAATCAATTGTCACCTAACCAAAGGATAGTGTGGGTTCTAATCAGATTTAACATCCCCTTAGTCTTAAAATATTTCAAAGACTCCAGGATTTCAGCAATCAATTGGTCTAGGCTATTAGCCTATGTTTTGCCGATGCCTAGTTGTTGGTTCAGTCGTCGGTGGAGTAAGTCATAACGTGTCGGCCTACCAATTCGGAGGTCCCAGGTTCGAATCCCAGCGACGACGACCCATGGTTGTTTTCCGCTGACAACAGATTACAATAAAAAGGCTATGTCGAGAAAATATCAGTGGCTCTGAATCCACTTTAAATTGTAGGTACACTTGCAATCGTTGTCTCGAATCGGGTGAAGTTGCTCTCCAACCCCATGCCGCACAAGGGGTTACGGGAACTAACGAGAGTCGTTGGTTCATGCTTCGTAAGTACTTTTTTAAGCGCGGTTTTTTAAAGATCCTTTGCATCAAGAGTGCATTCCGTTTGCGTAAAAATAAGAGTGCACAAATTTCTTTCATTTGAAATTATTCGAAAATTGTTAGCATATCATAAAATCTGATGCCTAGTTTATGATGTGGATATATGAAAAGCAATGGACCCCGATGACTACCTTGTGGTACTCCCGATATCTTCTAAATTGTTTTTTTATCGAAGGCCTTGCTAAAATCAGTGAAAATGCCTGTTGACTTATCCATCAGCCTTAATACAGTATCTGCGAAAGTTTCACTAAGTGAGTAAACTCCTTAAAACTACTATTACTGATATTATCCAAGACCGTAGTCTTAAAGAAGCAACCGAAGGTTTTCTGTTCCTTGGAAATTGTAAGATTCTTGCCACTATTTACATCCTTGAAATACAGCGAGGATTGGTATCACTTGGTCTTGCACTTATGGAGTATGAACTCCCATAGTCGGCTGCGGTTAGAATTGATGTGTTTTTATCTGTGCATGCATTGTATGATGTTCATGTTAAAGTGGAGGCAAGAATTACAGTGGTCGCTGATTAATATGAGCACGCTTATTAAAATTAGTTGCTTATTGTGATCAAGCGATCCGATCCCGATTCACTGAAGCTGCAGATCTCAAAAACGCCCTAAAACATTGGTTTGGTCAGTGGATATGAAAAAATGCCCGACTGGATGTTCCTTTGATGAAGATAGAAGCGGAGCCTCTGGCGACAAGGATGGGCAGAGAAATTGTCTCAGAAACTGACGGTTGGTTTTATCAATGGCTCAAGAGTCAGAACATTCTTTTTCGATGACCTCATGGTGAACCTGGTTCCGCTGAAAAGCCAGCTGCTGACAAGTGGCTTACAGAGGTAAATTTTTGTGAAAGCATATTAATTTGATTTTTGAAAATTTCTTTCATTTAAATTATTATTGTTAGGTATTGCTTGTGAAAGATCGAAAGGGTTTAAGGAGTACAAGGATCATGTGACCATCCTCTGTTGTGTGAATATGTCTGTTGGAAAAGAAGCTTTGCTGGTCATTGGCAAGAGAAAAAATCCAAAATGTTTCAAGAAAAGTAAAAAAATTGCCAGTCAAATAAAGGAACAACCAGAATGCATGGTTGGTCAGACTGCTTTATGGATTGGGATCATAGATTAAAGAAAAAAATTCTGTTATTGGTGGACAAGCGTATAGTCCCATTGCAAATTGTCGAGCTGGTGTACCCGCCAGCAAACACCACTCCAATAATCCAATCGTATGACCAAGGTATTATCCGGAGTTACTACCGACAGGAAATGCTTGGCATAGGTCTGGGAAATTAAGGCTGTTTGGATAATGTAAATACTGTGGCCAAAAAGAAATCGCTTCTTGAAGCCTTACATTTACCTGCAAGATCTTGCAGCAAGTCACAGAGGAATCTATTGTAAGTTGTTTGATGGTGGTGAAATGGAATTGGACGTGGAAACCGTACATGAAGAAATCAATGATTATGTAAATATTGATGAGGATCTAGAAACTACGTCGGATATGACCAGCGGACTTATCTGTGCTCAATATAGGAACAGTGAAAACAATGAAGTTGAAGATGAGGAAGAACATTCGAAAATCCCAAGCATAAAAATAAAAGGCAAACCAGAATTGATAATTTTTTCTCAAGGAAATAATGTAAACATTGTATTCTAATAATAATCAATTTCCCCGCCGTAGATCGAAATTAATCTACATATAATCCCTATTACAGAAAAAGAATTATCCAAATCGATCAACGAATTAAGAAGTTCACATACGTCCCCTTCACCATCCCTCCCTCCATCCCTTTAAATTGTCCAGGTACCAATGGGGGAATATATTCTATACATCAGAAAAAAATCAACCAAATCGGTTCACGCATTACGCAGTTATACTAACCCCTCCCCACATCACTCTAGATAAATTTTTTGTCCAATATTAACAATGGGGGATCACATTCCCTACAACAAGAAAAGAACCATCCAAGGTAGGTTTAACCCCCACCAGCACCCTGACTATTACAAACATACTCTGCCCAACAAAAAAGAATCATAAAATCGTTACGCGTTACGAAATTATTCCTTGTCATACGTAAAAAAAAAAAAAAATACATGTCATACTTATAACCTTTCGTTTGTTTGGAAAGTGGGCTTAAAACTTTACTTTTATCTTTTTTCCAATGACAATAAATACCACAAACTAGTAAGATATTACAATCGAAACCAATTTAACCAAATAAAGGCCTGCAATCTGGGCCTGCGGTATGGAAAGCCGACACTTACTTCACTGACGACAAAAAAAAAGGATTAATAGTTGAACTTAATCGCCCTTTTTTAAGAAATTTTAAACCGGACTAATTATTTTGCATCAGAATATTATTACTATATCATATGTTTTTATTGTTAACTGTACTTTAATGCATCCTTTTCTTTATTATTTCTTTAATGTATTTAAGTATAATTTCGAAAACAACATTGGTAAGAAACCTCTGTCTAAAAATAACAGTTTTAGGTACCACAAATGTTGTACTTGACATCCCGAATAAAAATAATTGAGTTGGTATATTTACGCCCAAAGCAAGTACAGACGAGCTCGCATAGCGAACAAATGCGCCTGGCTGTATTATGCACGCTTTTGTTAATGCATTCTGTCTTTAACATATCCGAGATTGGTGATGCACCGCGTGGGTTATGCGCAATCTCACCCATATAGACGCGTGTTCAACGTGTTTATCTTTGGCCACCTGGTATTAAAATCGTTCTTAATAGTCGATGACTTATAAGGTAGGTCATGTCAGTAATAATGACAAAATATCCCTGAAATTTGTTACTTTTATTCTTATATTTTCAAGTTTCAGTTATAATCTTTATTAACCCGAGTAAAAATAATAGAAACGTTGCCGGTAACTGCGGAGATAGTTTTGTTTTTCCAGACGTCTTTTCATTTGAAATTTTAGTCTTTAGTGTGAGCGTGTACCGTGCTTGGTTTAGAATATTTCGTGCGTTGATATGTGCCTGCAGCGGGCTGGCATTTGGAAAATTATAATTTTTACTCAGGCGTACCGTGCCTCATTTGAGAGCGATTCAGACGTTTTGACACTGTTCGTGTCCGTTTTGGGCTAGAAATGGGCCAGTTTTATTTTTACTTGGGATCAAAGAATCTTGAGTTTTCCATTGGATTATTTTAAAAATGACCTGAAAATTAGGAAAACTAAAAATGTATTGCTGATGTATAAGATTTATTATTTAGTACAATTCCCATATAAAAGTCTTTCTTGTTTTGAATTTATTTATTTTGATCCAATTTAAGCGCAATGTATTGTTTGTACAATCGCTGCTTGCAAAATCTGTAAAATTCGATTTCATTTGTAAAGTTTTTTCCAATTAGATTCCTAACATCTTCATCTATTTGCGGTTTAAATTGACTTTTATTTTTATGTCGAATTTCTTCTGTATTTACTAAAATAATCAAAGATTTATTAAATATGTGAAACATAAACTGTTGTATTACTTACAGTAGTAAATTGATGACGCTCCTTCAAAAAATCGTGGAATATAATGTTCTAAAACTGTCAAAGTTATATTCGTATCTTCCCAAGAGCCAACTACAGCATATTCTTTTTCCACCGTTAATTTTGCCTTTTGTATTGCCGCTGGAGAGTTAAATGGACTAAATCCAATCAAAATGGTTATTACGTATCTCCATAACGTGAAAATTGTTT
This sequence comes from Leptarthrus brevirostris, assembly GCA_964036015.1. Classification (NCBI taxonomy): domain Eukaryota; kingdom Metazoa; phylum Arthropoda; class Insecta; order Diptera; family Asilidae; genus Leptarthrus; species Leptarthrus brevirostris. The sequence goes on along the minus strand of OZ038373.1, from coordinate 130,141,878 downwards.
TACTTACAGGCAATCCTGTTCATGTCCGCAAAAGAACAAAGATTGTCGACGATAATCTCCAAACGAGTTAGCAATGGCAAAAGGCTCATAACGACATTCTGGATCACTATTTCGGACGCATGTATTAAAATCCTTTTGGTACCATTGCGGACTATTAATTGGTAAATCAGGAAATCTTCTATGACGAAGAACGTTGAACCATGGTCCTCGAATGTAGTAAAACCAACTCATCACCCTTTCTACAGGGTCACGCACAAGATTTATGTAAATAGGCCTTTGCAGATTAAAGTCAGTAAAATTAATGTAATTCATGTGCTCGACGTAAACGGCTGGCTCTTGTAGATTTAAAATTGTTTTGGCTAATTTTTTTTGCTGTTTTGTCGTATACGTTGACGGTTTTTGTTTTCTGGGACCATTTCGGGCTACACGAAATTTATTAAGTTTTCCCAACTTATCCAAAAGGGCCGTCATTGATTCGCTTCCTGCCTTAGCCACCCGGTTGAAGAATATAATATCGGTTTCTGCATTTGCGGTGTTGTTGAGTTCTTTTACTTTAATGTTCGTTAACTAGTGAAATTTTTAATTACATAAGAAAACTTTAAAAATAAACTTTAAGGCATAACGAAATACTGGATAGCAATTTAAAGCTTTTTGATGAATAGAGAAAATAGAAGTAGTAAAAGCGATTTAATTATTTTGATTGTAAAACAATAAATTTTGAAATAAAAACATTTTGAAGACATTGGGCAAAAATAAGATAAAGTTCAGATTAGACTCAGCATACCTTAAAATAATACTAGTTGTTGTCAATTTAATTATAGAGCAAATTTAACTATACTATCAAATTCAATCATTATCAGACGATTAAAAATTAAAATATAAAAGCACTTCCAAAAGTAAGTTGACACCAAAGGAGTTGCGAGAAAACACATTTTGATTTCAAATAATTCGAGTAGGATCGCACCAGGTAAATTAAAACAGAAGAGAACTGTAACTGTAAAATCGCGAATGAACAAGCAAAAATGAATGTCATTTGCGATTATTTTTACATGTCAATCCCACCCCCACCACTAGGGGTGTCTGCCCCACAGTGTATAACCGCATCTAGAGTGCTATTATTTATATCAGCACCCCGAAAATTATGCATTCAACACTAATATTGATCGTTTTTGATTGTTTTTTCATATTATTCCCTTCCCACTTCCACTTTTAGGAAAATTAGGGATATCTTACCCCCACCATATCAGAACTAACATTATTCATCTCAGCAATCCCCAAAGCTATGGATTCTACACTAATATCGATCGCTTTCGGTTATTTTTAAATGTCAATGCCTTCTCACCGAACTTCTAGTGGTATATTACCCGCACAGAATCTAAAAGAATCGGGACTATTATTATTCATCTAAGCGACCCTAGAAACTTTGGATTCAACACTAAAATCGACCATTTTCGATTATTTTTACATTTCATTCCCTTCCCATTCGAACACCTGGGAGTGTCTAACCCTCGCGGTATATAAATGCCTCGGGAGTTTCATTATTCATTTCAGCGACTCCAAAAACTATGGATTCGATACTGTAGTAATATCGGTAGTTTTTGATTATTTTTATATGTCCCTTTCTTCCCACCCCTTAGAGGTCCCAGCGCTAGGCGTGTCTTACCCGAAAGTATTTTTCGCCAGATTGTAATTTCCATAATTATGCTAGAAGAATACATACATACCGACATCCATTTTACATAGTTGTGCCATAATTTCTGTCCCTACAATATAACAGGGAACTAAAAGAATTATAAGTGAAAGTCAATTAGTTTTGTCATGTGATCAATCTCTCTTTTGTAAAGAAATCAGTTCGTATCGACAAGTTAAAGAGTAAACATGGAGTGGGGTGTCAAAGAGAACAGAATCGCTGTCGTTCAACTGCGCAAACGCAAGAAGATACAGAAAGAAATTCTTTACCGTACCATAAAAACGGCTTCCTCTTTAGATGACCCGCCCAGGAGCGGCCGACTACGCATTTCAAGAAATCCTCTCCGCTCTTAGGCTCTTACGGAAGTACGCAAAACCGCGAGCACCGGCGAATCCTGTTTACAGACCGGTAATTTTTACCATAGAAAAAAAATTAAACGCCAAAATGTTCGAGCGTAAACACACAGTTCTAAATAAGCTGCTGAGAAAATTTTCAAGACTGTGAGAGGTCATCAAGCAGCATCAGTCATGCTTTGACGGGGAGTGGCCTACGACGGGAGCGCAGAGCTGCATTTTTCGAAAATCATAGCCAAAAACAACCAGCGAGACGTCTTGGATATTATTGTGAAAACCTTAAACACGACTTTGATAAGGATTCGACATCGGCACATAAAGCAAAGACTGGCTTAGAACGAATATTCCTGCATTAATCGCCGCAGAATCCGTTTGACTACCGGCTTTGAAACATTTTTATACTTCTCACCGAAACGTACTGCAATAGAAGAGTGGCCTGATAGATTGAAGAAGTGTGTAAAAGCGTACGGGGGACATTTCGAATTATTTTGTATATATTTGTATAGTAAATTATCTTAAGTATTTAAATATATCAATTGATTCAAAATAAATCTTTTGTTTTTATAATTATTTCACTAAATATTAGCGACAGAACTTATGGCACGACCAATCACGTATAACTATGGACGGACAGTATGCTATTTCATTTTGAGACAACTTTTGTGTCCAGTAGTGAAAAACCTTTTTTGCTTGCATTTTTATTTCGAGTATTTAGCTAATACTGCCGAGAGAAAAAGCCATTATTATATACAGATTCAATTGTCTTTTCTGAAATTTTTGTTTATGTTATATTTTTTCTCTGTACTGCTCTTATTTATTAAAATAAAATTTACAAATAAATAGTTGTTTTCCTCTGGAATGTGCTTAATCAGAAGGACAGCTCTATCCGTCCATAGTTATAAGTCATTGGGTACGACTATGTGTATACATAGATTTAACCCAATTCCTTTACCCTTAATTTCTTTCCTGCCAAGGTATATTTATGTATTAATTAGGTATTCAGTACCAATATTTAAAAAATTGTAGAGTCGAAAGGAATTTTGCCATAAATATTGAAAGGATACAAGTTTTAAAATGAGAAACCACGACCATCCTAGGCCATGATCATTTCCAAGAAAAACAAATTGCCATTCAAAGCAATTAAGGTCCAAAAGTTTTTACATTCTTCTAAGCTCGCTATATAAGACCAACAATGTTTCTGCGTGTTTCACATAAGGTGTGCCAAAACAAATGGGGTGATAGACCTTCCCTAACCAAACAAAAAAATGTACGGTAGAGGGTAGGTAGAGAGGAGGGTACGACATCAAACAAACGCTGAAAAACTACTATCCAATGATCTTTCCAAAATTGTACCGGTACCATTGCAGGTACAGTCATTTTCAAAAGTGGAAAACATGTTTTCCGATCACTTGAAATTCAGCATTTTCCCAAATTTCCTCCCCGAAATTCATGTAATTAATGCATCTACTTTAATTTTCAGGAAAATTCGAATATCTTCAGAAATGAAGAGCTTAAAAGGATTTGTGGCAACTGCAAGTTGGAGAAAAAGTGCTCCCCTTTCTCATTTAATTAAAAAAACAATTTTTTTTTAAATTTTTCACCGGGAATAAATGCAGGAAAATCACTTCCACAGCAATAGTAGTTACTGGTTGTTTAGAACTTTTAAGTATAATGTCAATTGCTATGTTTGATTGAATTTTAATTCGATAGTATACCGGAAGATTGTGTTCCGTGAATATTTTCCATGTATAGGTAAGAACTCCAAAAAACAATTTCGCGAATATTTGTTACTTGTGAAATTTCATAACAAAAGGATATGCAATTAAGGAACAACAGGAATGTGTTTCACAGCCAAAGAAACGAACATGACGCAATTACACTAAAAACCTAGATGAAGACTTAATGTAACTCTGGAGGTTCACACGATAAACTTCCGAGTATGATGAATATTGAATATTATGAATAATTTTTAGGATTTTTACGATTTATAACGATGAGCCAAATAAAGAGCTATACATACATCTTTATTTTGCTCATCGTTATAAATCGTAAAAATCCTACAAAAACTAGCTACCATAAAAATTTTATAAATATTAAAAAGACACAGTACTAAAGATCAAAAAGAACAAAGCAAAAAATGATTCAATATACTACGTTACTGTAAATAGGTTAGATAAAAAGGACTCTAAAACTTCAAGGCAAGAACCTATAAAAAAAGAGAATATAAAGAAATTTCGAAAAGCCTCCAAGTAAGTGCCAGCTCTAAGAAAAGTTTCCAACAAATTTTGAAAAAGTTCCGAAACTAAACCTAGAGTTAAACCTAAAACGAACGAACAAAATGAACCGAAACCGAAAAATCAAACTAGAACATGATTGTCTGAGTGTTCCCCGAGGTAGATGCAGCACCAACCAATGTTCCTCCGGGAACACTCATCCATAAATGTTCTAAACGAAGGCACAACAATTTCGAATCGATTAGAGTTCCGCGGGACCAGCCTGGGAGTCATTTACGTCTTCCAACTGTACATCACGTGCTGCAATATCAAAGCGAAGAGAAGCTTCGTGGATAAGCTGCTGCAAGTCTGCGGCTTGTTATTCCTAGTGAAAGACGAGGCTTCCGTTCCGCACCGACGATAAAGGTATGTGTCGGCCGCTGTTTCCCAGGAACATTAGACAGAATCTCCTCCTCAATCTGGCAATGAAGTGGTTCTTAAGTGCACGTGTGTGAAACTGTGGGTTAGTGGGTTGTTACCCAGGCTCGATCCTCATGCAGTACATATGAATTGTTGACTTAGCAAGTGCGAGGATGAAGCTTATCAAGCAATTCACCTGTTCACATGTCCGTGGCTTCAGTAAAAACGACGTTCTTGTAATGCCGAATGTATCGTGAAGTGAGTGTACCGAATGTTGTGTGCGGCAGTCGATTCAGTACGAAAGCGTTTATCAAATCAGTACTAGGTTCTCTGTGGCGGGAGAAGAACTTCACCCGATTCTAGACAACGATTACAATTTAGGATGGATTCCGAATCACTCACTTACGCTGCCGCTGCCGATGGGGCCGCACCTGGGACTGCCGGGATGGAAGGCCAACACATTATCAGGACTTAGTGATACTATCAGGGAAAAATATTAAGGTAAACAATATAATTAATTTTGGGAAATTGGAAACCGAAGTAAGTAAAAATAAATAAAAAAAAAGTGTATGGCAAACTTAAAACCTTCTTGTTTTTGGGAAGTCGGTTAAAAGTAGTGAAAGATTTGCTTATAAGTGAATATTAAGTATGCTATCTAAGTATTAACTATCTACTAGATTCTGAATTTTTACAAAGGTCCAATAGCATACTCTTGCTAGATTTTATTAACGCTTAAAACCAAGGATAAAAAATGAATTTTCAGAATTTATTCAAACAAAATATTGAAATTTAACTGTGTAAAAGGGATAAGATATTGGGAAAGTTTAATTTCCTAACTAGCTGGATCAATTACATATAAGCTGTAGGGGTAGGTAAGGTAAATATAAAAACTTGAACCTTTCTTTTAAATGTTTAATTTATTTAATTTAAAAAATTGCGTTTGATTTTTATAGCCAAGTACTGTTTATGCAATCGTTGCCTACAAAACTGGTAGAACTCTATTTCTTTGGTAAAATTTCGTCTTACAATTTCTTTTATTTCTTCACTGATACGAGGTTTTAACATGCTGTGTTTTCGAATGTCATTTTGGGGACCGTTTTGGTTCACTGAAAAAGAGTTGCTAAAAGTCCGGTTAAAGATAAATATATTGTACTTTACTATGTACAAGAGAACTGGCCCCTGTGAAAAACATTGGTATATAATCTTCTAACACTGCTAAAGTTACTTTTTTATCTTCCCAGGTTCCTACAACAGCATATTCTTCTTCAACTATACGTTTGGCCATTTGAAGTGGAACGTCTGTATTAAAAGGTCTACAAATTTTGTGATTTTAATTCAAAATTAAATGAACAACAAATCAAAACCATACAAACAAGCAGGGTCATGTCCGCAGAAGAACATGGTTTGTCTTCGGTAATCCCCAACCATTTTAGTGGAACCTTCATCGTATAAACACTCCTTATCTCCACTTCGAACACATTCTTCAAACGACTTCTTGTACCATGCCTGAGGGCGTTCCTTCCAGTATTTTGAATATTTTTGATGTTTAAGAAGAATCCACGGTGCTCTTCTATAGTAAAACCAACTAATAATTCGCTCAACTGGGTCCATTATTAGGTTAATGTATATTGGACGAGGCTGATTGAACCTCGTAAAATTTATGTAGTTAACATGCATGATATAAGCTGTTGGTTCATTTATTTCAGAAATATCAGCAGACAAATTTCGTTGTTGATCTGAATCAAGCGTAGTCAATATAGGTGTATATGGTGGCTCTCGAAAGACATTGAAGTTGTGCAGGTTTCCGAGATTTTTCAAAAGTTCAATAAGTTTTTCACTTCCTGTCTTTGGAATTCGATTAAGGAACAAGACATCAATTTCGGCGGAATTAGTGTTGTTAAGATTTTCCGGGCGTAGGTTATTTATCTAGAAAATTGAGACGCAAAAGTAAAGAAAACCTTAAATGTTGTACGTAACTGTAGATGAATGAAAAGATTGGATTTGAGTGAAGCGTATATTAAAAAATGCGATGTTTAGAAAGAGAAAAAAGTATCAAAGCAAAATCAGAACTCTTCATATCAATCAAGAGCATGCGGGTATCACTTTAAGTTAGAACGCATTTTTATTAGTGTAAGCAAATAAGGAAGTATTTTAAAGTATCGATTTACTCTGGAACAAAAAAAAATTAGCAAACTTATATTGAACATGCTGCGCAGGACAGGATTAGCTAAGTAATGAAAATAACTTTTTTAGCATCATAACTTTGCCTTCTTCATTTCAAACCTTAAAGGGCTTTTAAGCTAATTGTTGCGAGGTCGTTAAGCAGACTTCGTTAACAAAGAAATACGTAACCAACCAACGTTCTCTTTATTTTTATTGTGTGGGGTAGAGCTTCTACTAACCTCCCGCAAGCAGGCGAAACCATCACTACTTTATCGTGGCAATATTCGGTTAAGCTAGTTTCTCTCGCTGTGGTTCCCGTAACTCCTTGTGGGGCATGGAGCTTGAGAAGAACTTCACCCGATTCGAGACAACCATTGCAAATGGAGCTACAATTTAACGTGGATTTCAAACCACCGACATTACTCTGCAACCCCAATGGCCTTTTATCGTAATCTGTTGTCGTAATCTGTTGGGCCACTGCCGGTTTGGCTGAGACCTCCGGGATCGAAGACCGACTGTTATCCCTTACTCCACCGGCGACAAAACATGTTTGGAGGGGAATAATTCGTATTTCCACAGAGGTTTAATGACAAGGTAAAGGTTATGTGAGGGGGAGTGCTCTAACAACCCTTGGTTGGCACAAACTTCGCAAGGGGTGGAAACAAATTTTTTTTGCACATTCATTCTGGCTTACGTTAACCGAGAAGACACGTGATCACTCAATGAAGCTTTCACGCCGCATCAAGTGAAGAAATGGGTGTGCGTTTCTGTGCTCTTTGGCATGAGGCGGGAGAAGAACTTCACAAGATTGGCTCACACATCTGAGCCCGATTGGAAGTGAAAAGAAATCAGCTTTCGCCTACTTGGTTGACCCTCTTTGTTTGAAAAACCGATCAGTTATCGACGATATCCGTTATCCCGATTGAGAGTCGAAAAAATGGTTTTTTCCGCTCTTTGGGAGGGTTGTCTAAATGACCATGAATAAATAATATTATAATTAATATTGATTATTCCCCTCCAAAGATGAAATGAATTACCGAGCAATACTAAAAGAAAAAAAAATGGTAACACAGGAGGATTGCGGGAGTGGGGGTCGGGTGGGATTCTGTCGTGTTCTCCACTACCGAAAACAAAGGGGGGAGTAGGATATGCAACTGCAGCCAACTTTAGGAGGTTTTTCCAACTCAATAACTTTACTAAATTCCTCTGTCCTCAGTTAGCATACTTTTCCTACAGCTTCCTATTTTCTGGTCACTTAATTGATTTTATGTGAGGTCCAAATCAGTGCTTGATAGTTACGTCACAAGTTCAGGAGAGTTTTGTATGTATACTGATGGCAAAAATTCATTTAAATTTGCCTAAATTGTATATGTATACGACTATTATGGCCAGTGGCGGATCTCGGATTTTGCCTTGGGGGGGGGGGGGGGGGTTTGGATTTTAACATCGAAACTAATTATTAAGACAACTTCGTTAATGATTTCTGTGTCACACGTGGATCCGGTTTTTGTTGAGCGGGCGGAAGGGGAAGTGGGTGGGTTGGGGTTGGGGCGGGTTGAATAATTCTTTTAGACCTCCCTCTAGATAGTTCTCCTAAAATGCAGAAATGTCTTAACAGCTTTTGATTTTAACCCTTTAATCACGAGATATTTGGTTAGAAAGCCGATACCAAGGCGACCCCCACATTATAATTTTTAAACTATTGATATTGAAGCAAAAATAGTTTATGAAAAATTTAGATATAACTCTACGGAACTCTAGAATGTGCGTGTGCAATATGCCCTTAACCAATCCTTGTATTATATTATTAATAACAGAAAGTCGTCGGTGGAGAAAGTGCAGGCTTACCAATCCGGAGGACCCAGGTTCGAATACACCCGGCGGCGACCCATGGTTGCTTTCCTCCACTGACTATGGCCTTTAGTGGTTTCTTTTGAAGAAAACAATCAGAAGTTATAAGACCCTCACATGAGAAAGTTAAATTTTTTAAAATAATAATTTCAATTTTAAATAAATAAATGGTGGATCTACGAACTTCTCAAACGATCTCCGAACTCGAAACTCACAGGGAAACCATAAGAATAAAGTTATTCCGTGAATAGTCTTACCCGATTGGTAGCAAAATTCTCTTTAATTTTATATGCCCTACGGCAATAGAATAATATTCGTAGGGTTACGGATAGAACTCGATAAGATATTATTTTCGTGTTATAAGCCTTCAAAACAAGCCTTGTTTTGTAAATCAATTCATTCTTAATTTTCTGCGGCATATTTTAAAATTTTACTGAATTTTTAAATAGGGCTTTAGATTGCTGGATAAATCAAACCCCAAATGACTAGGATCTAATGGTTATTTTTCGAATTAACCTTAAAAACCTTTTTTATCAGTACAGTTAATAAATAGAATATATACTACCCCGAAATTGTTAGTATTTTACTCGAAGATTTCCTACTATTTGATTTTAAGCCGCACTATAGCTTACCAATTTTAAAGTCAAAGCCAAAATAAAGGTAAATAATATTAGGATAATAGAATACATGACTCAAACTCAAAATAAGTACTATTTGTCTATATAGAAACTTCAGGAAAGATGTCAATTATGTACATATCTGTTCAGTTTAACTTACATTAGTTGACTATGTTTTATGGCTTGTCCATATCGAGTCTCCAGAAATAATAGTATATCACTTACGAGATCAGACCAATTTTTATTCAACTGCATTTTCATTCTGATAATTATTATCACTACGTAGAGATAGCGGCTACTCTTGTTTGGGTACATCGAAGAATGTGGAAAGTTGCATAAGTTGTATGACTACCAATGCCGCCGTTTATTTGCATTGGTTCAAAAATAACTTGATTGATCGTAATCTGGGATAGCGCCATGTAAACCTAAATGGTTTCGTGTTATGTTGTCCAAATTCCTTTTCTAAATTTAGTTTTGCAGTAAAGTGGAAAAAATTGGAAGGCAACATTCTTTTACAGAGACGCTGGCAGAATCTTGTTACTGAAAACGATTACTTAGCTAAGTGCAGGTATGCGTCGTTTGCTTTCAGTAATTATTACGCTACATTTCTGTATAGGTTCATTAAAAAAGGCTACAGATATTATAGTACGTTCGCGGCTCTTAGCGATCCAACGAATTTTTCTGCTAAACCGAGATCTACGGTGGATTCCTCTGAGATCTCTGACGCCGCTGCACTGAGGCCGGCGAACCTTCCTCGATGTTTCTTCAGCTGGATTCTACTTCGAATCATTTAAAATGGTCGTCACTGATTCTTTGTTCCACGATATCGTTTCTGCTGAGATCTGGCCTAGTGGAGCCATTGTGCGGGAGTTTATCCCAAAGAATCGTTCCGGCTCAAAGTTTGTTTGAAGAGCCTTATTAGCAAGTTCTCTTTCTACTATACAAATGTAACTGGGTTTCGCTCCAAAACGACTACTAATCTCTGAATCAATTCTACTATTTCATGATTCGACGTGGTTTGTCTGACCGAAACGTGGCCCTGTGGAACCATTGCTGATGCTGCTCTTTTTTGTCCTGAATATATAGTTTCTCGACGTGATTGTCATCTTTGTATGCTCCCGTTGGTGGAGTTTTGTTTGTTGTTTGGCGTAGCCTTTCATCATCCATTGTTGAGTTTTCACAGTTGGCCGACCTGGAGGTTCTGAGTGTTGTCTTAAACTTACTTCATAAGTGCTTATTTATCGCCACGGCGGTCACTCCTCCGTGGACGACTGCGGATACTTATGAACGGCTTGCTTTCCACATTGGCGAACTCTTTAATGCCTTGCTTTACTCTTTGGTGATCTTAACCTCCCGACTGTCTACTAGGTGTCTTTCGATGATGACGGATTGACTCCTTTTTATTTGTCCTTAACCGTAACCTTAGTTCTTCTAGTTTGATACAGTGTTCCGATGTTATCAACGGCTCAGATTGGTCTTCAGTACTAATTTCAATGGTATGGGGTCGTTAAAATATTGCGTAACGCAGTTAGGGGGGGTCTTGTGAAACGTTACGGTGCGTTATATAGGGAGGGGGCGGGCAAGCAACGCGTAACGTAACATTAAATTTTTGTTAAAATAAGAAGTCCTAACTCTTAACTCGTGACTCACGGCTAAGTTTATATGGTGAATCTACATTACACATATTTTTTTTACAGACGAAAAGAGTCGCATCACTGAGTATACAGAAGTATATATATGTAAAATAACCACAATAACCCGTGTACCACGAGTCCATAGTTAGTACTCTAAGAGTCCGACCGTTGCGGTCAAGCAAAACTACCTGAACGACAAGCTATGAACTTACGAACTTCACGCACACACATTAGGGCAAAAGTGGGCTGAAGTTTCGTTTTACTTACATTGCTTTTTATTCCGGTATTTTGCGCAACAATTGACATTTTTAGGTAAAAATAATAATCTGAGTGTGACGTATGTTTGGGGGGAGGGGGGGGTGATTGGGGGGGAGGGGGGGGTCCGAAAACGTCAAAAACTGCGTTACGTAATATTTGAACGGCCCCTATCTTGGTTAGGCAGTGCTGGCTCTCTTGCTGTCCGAGACGTCTCATCATCCTACTTTTTAGATTGCCTTGTTCTTTCATTTTGTGACTACAGAATATCCGATCCACAGTAACTATTGTTTTAAGTTCAATGACTTATTATTAAATTTTAACTGTTGTTATGTTTTTCACGTCAGCGACATAGATGTGGCAGGGCGTGCTTTTTTTTAGTTTTTCCGGCCTCCCGTCGTTAACTCATCGAATCACTTAAAAAATTATTTTATTCTAATTTACGCGACCAGTACTCCTTAGGTCTTCAATCCTCATACAATAGTAACGTCGAAAGAATCAAGAAAATTGTACGTAACGAGCCTAAAAAGTTTGAAGATTTGTGGATTTTAAGTGTAGGACTGATTTTTTGACCATTGGAAATCTTGTTAGTGGGTTTTTATGACCGCTTTCCTTGAACATAGCTGCGATATTAGTTTTAAGGATTTTACTTACTTGAAGTCATTTTCCCCGACTTCGTTGGAAATGAAAGATCCTTTATTTGATGATGATGCAGTAGTGCAACGCATTAATAGCTTGGCTAGATGGTATTTCTGTTTCTCTGCTTAAAAATTGTTCTCGTCCTCTAGTCACTGTTCTGCGTTATTTATTTAACTCCCTTCCCTTTCTTGTCGGGTCTCTTAGTATTTCTCTTCATAAGAAGGACAACAAATGCGATATAACGAATTATCGCCCGATTGCTTGTATTGCGAAGATTTTTGAGGCTCTATTATGTCATATACTTTTTATAGTACTTTTGAGCATAGTTTTCTGAAAGGGGGTCAACGACAACGCTTTCTATTTCGAATTAATCCCTTGTGGTTTTGTGAGGCTTGAGAACAACAACCCGATTCGAAACAACGAAAGCAAGGAGATCTACAATTTAGAGTGGATTCCGAACTACTGACAACAACGAACATGGCCTTTTTATTGTAATCTGTTGTCAGCAGAAAACAAGCATGGGTCGCCGTCGGTGAGATTCGAACCTGGGACCTGCGGTTTTGTATGCCGACTAATTAACGATTTTGTAACTTCTGTATCTCATTTGAGGTAAGGGAAAAACGGTTGGCGATATTTATAAGTATAAATATGGAATTTAAGGGAAACTGGTTAGTTCGTGTTTGCGTTAGGTTTATCGACACATAGCGAGCAAAATCGTTGGTGAAGTGAGGGATAACGTATTGCACTTCCATGATAAAGAACCCAGATTCGGATCCAAACGGCGGATCCATATTACCAACAGAATACGCAAAAATTGTGGGTGCAGAATAAAGTCGGTGATTCGGAATCCACATTAAGTTGTGGATCCACTTGTAATCGTTGTTGTCGAATCAGATGAAGTTCTTGTCTGCGCCACAAGGGGTTGAGGAAACTAGGTAAAGAAATAGGTAAAAATGTAACATTTGTAACTACTGAAACTGGAACAAAAATCAGTTGAAATTTACGGGGTGTACAGTTCCATAATATTTCGCAAGTGGACTAATTTTGTGAGCACTAAATCTCATAATCTATTGACCGGTTTTCATAAAATACTCGTTGATCTATAAAAAAAGGATAACCATGTGTTATATGGAAACCTTAGTTTTGATAAGGGATTCGATATATGGGTTTTTGTATTTTTTTTTAAATTTTGTTTGCTTTTGTAATAGAATTTTATGCCCCCTGTATGATGGCGGTGCTTTTTTTGTAGGTGGATAGTTGAATCTTTGTGGGTAGGGCGCAAAAGTTTAAACTTTTTCAAACTGTATATGCCAAATGAAAGATATATAGGGTCATTTGAGATATCTTAGGAAAGAGTACGCAAGGAGGAATGTAAAATTTGTTTATTGGGGTTTATGGTTGAAGACGGGACGAAACCAAAGTAGCACCAAACTAGCAACTGCTATGGACAAATCGGAGTTTACGGCTTCAAGCACCTGGAATATTGATGAAACAGGAGTTTCTACTGTATGCAAGCCGAGTAAAATTGCAGCTGCGAAGGACAAACGGAATATAAGCTCGGTAACTTCGGCTGAACGTGGTACCAACGTAACATTAATTGTAGCTGTTTCAGCTTCAGGAGTCACAATCCCAGCAGTTTATTTTCCCTCGCAAGAAACAAGAATCATTTTTTTTTCGATGGTTCACCAGACTGTATTGGAGTTGAAAACACCAGTGGTTGAGCCACAGATGACGAGCACTTCATAAAACACGTCAAACCTTCATTTGAATGCCCAAGATTGCTGTTGCTGGATAATCACTCATTGCATTTGTCCATTAAAACTTTGAATTAAGTCAAGAACAACGGGCTTGTTATGCTGTCGTTTCCAGCTCATTGCAGTCATAGGCAGCAACCGCTTGACGTGTCTGTATTTGGACCGTTCAAAAGATATTTATCAAGAGCACAAGATGGATGGCTTCGGAACAATCATGTTCGGACGATGACTTTTTACAATATTCCGAGCTTAGCAGCTGAATCTCTTCCATTAGCTGCTACTGGACGTAACATCATAAATGGCTTTCAGTATTCGGGAATATTTCCATACAACCGGGAGATATTCAATCTAACCGACTTTGCTCCTACGTCACAGATCGTTCTAAAAATTCATCAAGCCTAATAGAAACACAACAATCTAGCACACTATTACTTCGGATCGGGTTGGATATAACTCCCATCATTGATGACGACCCTATAAAACTCAACATCCCAAGGTATATCTACGTCATTTTCTCCTGAAGCTATCTTACAATTTCTAAAGGCTGGACGATGTAAGAAAACAAAAGTCGGAAAAAGAAGAGAAGAGCTGCAATCTTGACGGATACCACCGAAAAAGATGCGCTCGCTGAGGAACAAAGGGCAAAACAAAAAAAAATCCAAAAGCAAAGAGAAAAAAAGAAGAAAAGATAAGAAGAAATTCCTGCAGGAATCCAGTTCTGAAGAAGAACAGGAGTGATATTTAATTGTGGGTTTGGGAACTTGCAGTAACAGCTTGCCAGGCGAAGAATGGGTACAGTTCCATAGCTACAGACAGAAGATTCACACAAGGTACGCAACTAATTTTGCTTTACTAAACTTTTGCGTTAATTGCGACAGTGATTAGCTGTCTTTTTCAAGTTTTATAGTCTGATTGACGGATCTCATTTTTTAATTTTCTTATTTTTTATTATATTATTTGTAACAATATTATAAATTTAATTTCAATAAAATAATTTAGTACCTAATATTATGAATTTAGTATTCATTTCAATCCTTTTTCAATTTTTAACCGACTTCCCAAAAACATAGAGGTTCGACGTGTATTTTTTTAATTTTTTTTATGTCTGACTGGGTATAACTTCGTAACGCGTTGACCGATTCTGATGATTCTTTTTTTTGTTGGGTAGAGTATGTCCACCGATTGGTACCATGTAAAAATAACCTAAATTTGTAACGCGTGGACCGATTTGGATGGTTCTTTTTGTGCTGTACAGAGTATGATCCCCCATTGCTAATAGGATAAAAAAATATGGCCTAGGGTGGGGGGAGGGAGAGGGGAAGTCTACCTTCGTAACGCGTGGACTGATTTGGATGATTCTTTTTCTGTTGGGTAGAGTATGTTCCCTGGTTGATACCACGGGAAAAAAAATTTTAGTGGGATGGAGGTGGGGGTAGGGGGTTGAACCTAACTTTTAACGCGTGGACCGATTTGGATGGTTCTTTTTTCATTGTATAGAGTAGAAGACACTAAAAAGTGAAAAATAAAATAGTTTTTAAAAAAAAAAGTTGAAACGCCTTCACAAAAAGCGCTGTAATAAATATAAAATTAAATATTATTTTATGCTTATTAGCGGTTTTTGTGAAGTCGGTTCAACTTTTTTTTTTAAAACTATTTTATTATTTTCCTTGTCTAACTTACCCACGAAGCTGTTTCAACATACCTGGCTAATGGGGCAGATTGAGCCACTCGGACTTCGTCCATGTAAGATGTTTTTTTCCACAGTAAACGCTCTCTTTGTTTCTTTTGCTTTTGTAACTAAAACGCCATTTGTTTAACTTTTATTCTGGTATGACTATTGTAATTGTACAGTGAATAAGAATATTTTTATCAGGTCTGAAACCGAAAGTAGCTCAATTAGCCCCACCCTAACTTACTCAGAAATCGGGGAAAACTTGCGAACGTCGCGTTTCCCCCCCTTGTATGTTTTAGACCAAACTTATCTGAAGAAATAAGTTGAACATTTACGTTATAAAAGCACTAACACACAAACCGCTTTAGTTTTTATCCAAGCCTACTCAAACTTGTTCATGTACACTTGGAATTTGGTAATGATGATACGTTAGCATGGTTTTCCTCGGAAGGAAATAAGGGTAAGGGGAGTGAGGAAATTTGAATATCTTGTTTTTGCATTGCTGCGAGATAGAAAATAGACACATAAACGAAGTGGATTTTTTAATTCAATTTTAAATACCCACGGGGAAACGTGGTTTCGAACCGGGGAATCATGGCATGGTGGTCGTACCGCTCAACCAATTAATCCAACTCCGTCACCAACATCGTCTTCATCTTCGTTTGATTAAGATTTTGATATTTCATCATATTACCAATGAGGGAACATAATATATACAACAGAACACCGTCGATCAAATCAGTACAAGCATTACGAAGTTATGTCCCTTCATATATATAAAAATTTACGTTATTTCTGCATGTTCTGACTTTTTGGAATAGGTTTTTTAGTTTAGTTACTTTTTGGACTGAAATATTCCAAAAAAATGTTAAAGATATTCAGGTTTCCTCACTCCCCTTACCCTAATTCCCTCCCGACCAAAACCATGCTAACGAATCAAAGGGTTGTCCCCTAGGGTTTGGCCACATCGTAAAAAATCAGTGAAATGTTTAACGATTTCAGATTCGATTGCATTTCTAGATGGTAATCCTAACGCATTATTCATAAAAATTATCAAATTGAAACAAAAATTATATTTTAAAAAGTCGTCGTATATTATAATTATTTGAGGTAGCGACAATATGACACAGTATTGTTAAAATTACTTAATTTATTTTCTATAGTTCACCAGAGTCATCATAATCTGCACTAGCTTGATGTTGGCCCAAAGCATCGTATTGTTTGTATAATCTTTGCCGACAAAATTGATAGAATTCAATTTCCCTGGTAAAGTTCTTCTTGACCATTTCGCGAACTTCTTCACTGACATCTTTCTTTTCATGATTTTTGTTAAGCTTCGAAAGCTGGTCATGAGAAACTAAGGAAAAAATAAATTATTTATTTATAGTTAAATACTTATAATTTTGTATAATTTTGACTCACAGTAGTATGCAAGTTTAGCGTGTTTAAAAAACTTGGGAATGTAATGTTCCAAAACGGAGAGAGTTACGTTTGTATCTTCCCACGTTCCTACGACTGCGTATTCTTCTTCAACCGTACGTTTAGCGCGTTCCAAGGCAGTTTTTGAATTAAAAGGCCTAAGATTTGATTTTAATAGTAATTTCGAAAATAATTTTGTGATCTTTGATACTTACATACAAGCAGCCCTCGAGTGTCCACAGAAGAACAAAGATTGTCTTCTGTGATCACCAACATTGTCTTTCATTGATCCCTGCACGAACTGGCAAGCTTTATCTCCGGTCTTTACACAAGTATCGAAGTCCATGTTCATGAACGTTTCATCAGGTGTTTTGATATCTCCTCCATGTTTTTTTCTCATTTGCTCATAGTACCAAGGCGACCGAATATAATAGTGCCAACTTATAACTCTCTCAATGGGATCACGGACCAAATTAATGTAAATCGGACGAGGGAGATCCAGTTTCGTAAAATTAATAAAAGCCAAATGTTGCGAGTAAACTATTGGCTCCTCTAATGCAAGTATTTCGGCAGCTAATTCCATTTGCTGCATAGGCCCTTGTAAGACTTGTTCCTGTCTTTTCGGCGTATCACGACTGGTTTTAAAATCATTTACTCTTCCCAATTTTCGTAAAAGTTCCATTAATGTTTGACTTCCAACTTTCGGTACCCGGTTAAAGATTATAATGTCAACTTCAGCTTTTCTCGTGTTATTCAAAAAGTATGTTTCGGTATGTTTTATCTGAGATATCAAAATAACGATTGCTAATTTAGCATATAAATAGTTCGATTCAAAGCTTAATGATGAACAAGCAGCAATGACAAGAAAAAAAGAATCATCAGAAAGAAAAAAATGGTGAAAGAAATAAGTAAGATAGTTTATTATTCAGAACAAAAGCGTTTCACTTATTATCAAGATATTAATTGTATTATATGAGTTGACTTTGAAGATAAATTCATGCTTGAAATATAACAGCTTTAGGCTACTTTCGATAGAAGGAGAACCAATTTTCTACGCAATGTACTATGAGTGGTTAAAGTCACCAGTCATTATTGAATTTGCACCATTCCGCCCTCATGTTTTCTTTTATAACAAAATAGAACTTATATCTTGAATGAAAAGAATTTAAGAGGAACATATAGGGAACCAGAAAGTCAGGAAGTGGAAATTCGATAGAACAGTCTATTATGATTCTACAAAATATTTTTTTTTAAGTGGAACTGACTTCATAAAAAGGTTAAAACGATAAAGTTATATTCGATTTTATGTCTATTGCGACCTTGTGACGTCGGTACAAATTAAACAAACAAAACAACTAACTTCATATAGTAAGAAATATTCAATCTATGCATCTCCTTCATTTTGATCTCATGTGCTAAAATGTTTAAGCAGTATTAAATGGTATCTTTGATTAAGGATTAGTTTAGTTGTTAAATCCGGCTACATACGAAATTTTTGCCGCCCACTTTCAATACCCAAACTCTAGATACTGCTAGACTGTAATGTACTCCATACATAAGGCGACTACCATCTAGGTAGTAAATGTTTTTCATAATACCAATGAGGAAACGTACTGTACACAACAGAATTAAACTTATCAAAGAACTTTAGCCGATTCGAGACAACGATTGCAAGTTCATCTACAATTTAAGGTAGATTCCAAACCTCCGAAATTATTCTACAACTTCCAATGACCTTTTTATCGTAATCTGTTGTTACAGAAAACAACCATGTGTTGCCGACCGTGGGAAGACCTCCGGATTGGAAGCCCGACACGTTATTACTTACTCAATGGACGACAGAACCATGGTGCTATCGAATAAACATTGAAGAACAAAGTATATTCATCAATCTCATTTCCCTTACCAGTATCATTACCAAACAAAAATTAACAAAACAATTCATTTGAAGTAAGTTTTGAAGTTCCACAAGGTTACCTACTTTCGTCTTTTCCTTTTCTTAAAAGGCAATAGCATCTACTCAATGCTCGAATTCGAGAGTGGATATTAGTAACCCACCATTTAATTTTATTATGTTAATTCCCCTTATAGCATTTGTTTTAAGAGTTCTCTGATATTACTTTTTTCCGATACTTTACGCTGCGTCCAGATTGGACGTCGCGGTAAGGACTTCAAGCAATGTCATATTTCCATCAGGGTAATATTGGCCGTAAAAATAGTTACAAAAGGGTGACAGACATCCGACATCCCGTGGATGGTTCCGATAGTTGATGATTTCATATATTAGGGAATCGTCAATGAAAGAAACAGTCTATAAGTTTTACCCTCTAACCTCCTATAATGAGCAGGTCTGTGTATAATTTCTTCTGTGGAGGTACTTCCGAATGTTCTAGAGAGCTAAAATTTGATATCAAAGCTAGATGTTGTTAGAACATACACAACTAAAAAGTGAGTTTGAAGAAAGGAACGGTGGCGTGCAAGCAATACCTTCTTTACCCGACTACGCCAGAAGGAAGGGCCGCCGGGGGTGATTTTTATTTAAACTCGTGCTAGTGCCTAATCTATTGTTTCTATGAAAAGACTGATTTGTTCTATTTGAACGAAGTAAAAATAATTCATACCATATTTAAGAAACTAACAAGCATTTGTAAGCCTAAAAGCGGGGAATTGTAAGGAAAGGAGAAATTTAAAAAAAATTCAAGCACCAGACCATTTAGATTTATTGCTTGCGTTTTGGAAAAAAATTTGGTTTGCGACTAATTTCAGGTTTAATCAGAGATTTCTTGTTATATCAGTAAAAAAAGTGTATGTACTCATGTGTAGCCAAGCCCCTAACTCTACAAGGCCCAATTCTACAACCCCTAACTCTTAAAACCCTACATCTTGGTCAACAATTATGGTTTGGCCGTTTTATGGATCTAATGCATGACACAACATTAAAGACCCAAGACAAGCCAAGATGTAGGGTTTCTAGAGTTAGGGGTTGTAGAGTTAGGCCTTGTAGAGTTAGGGGCTTGGCTCCGAATGAGATCTGATAACATTTTAAAGCTAAAAGCGGTATGAGCTTGTGAGGATTGAAAACCTTCTTTACATGAAATGTTTTTGGTGGTATTGTTTGTTCGGCTAAATTCAGAAGCAGTAAAAAGAAACTAAGCACTCTTAACACTCTTAAGGTATGTTGAATGTGGATTTTCTTTGTTTTGTGAAATTTCTTTGATTTCGTTAAATTTCGTTTTTACTGAAATATATATTTTTAAAAAACCATTGAGTTTTGGCGAAATATAATTAAAGCATCCTTTGGAATGCTATTTTTTTTTCAAAGAGTGTTATAATAACGTCTTTTACGACACTCCTTAATTGGCTAAAAAAATTAAAAGACTCCTTTTATTCAGTTACTAACCATTTCATAAAGTAAAAAGCCAAATTGACTTCTCATATTTGCTACAATAAATAGCCTACTTTGAAACCTGCTATTTTGGGCTTGAAAAATTAAAAAGCCGAGCTTCAAAACTAAAAACGGTCAGAAATAATAACTAAAGAAAGCTTTTTCGAATAAAGTCATAACTGGTCCGGTCCCTGTTTTATACTAATCCATTTTCAGCCTTATCCGACTGCAAGGAGTGCACGCAATATAATTGGGACATTTGATTTAGAAGATGAGTCAAGAGCCTGTCTCTGGCCTAACATCATTCAGTCTAAATTGCTCAATTCGCCAACCAATCCCCATAAACTAGTATAACCAGTGAAAAGGCCAACCACTTTAAACATTGACGTGTAATTTAGAGCAATCATTTAGTTTGGTTACACATCTGGTATAAATTTACGAAGAGCATAAATACATAGTTTCAGATGTTGAAAAGCCATTGACACTGAACGGCTTCTCCGCTCGCTTCGGTAGATTATATCTTAGTGTAACTAATCCCCAACGTAATGTACTCCATTGACAAAATTTTATAGATCGACCATTTTGCCTTTTTAATAAATTTTTTACTTTATGTGCTGCTAGTCTGAGTCTATGCGGCTGAGACTAAGTCAAGTGTACTGTGCCAATTATGAATATTACAAAATTGCATTCTAGGCATCTAAAAATTTACAGTATTTCCTTCGCAGCTCTAAAATTATTTTCATAACTTAATTTTGTGAAAGTCAACAGCCATATGTTTGCAACATGTTAAGTCTACCGGTCCGTGATTCTACTTGTGGTATTAAGTATTGTGACCGTTCACTTACAGCGTGGGTTGAGTTATGCAAATCTTGTAAAAGTAAGTCGATATTCACTTATTAAGCTAATTAAGGGCCACAGGAAAAATATTGCATAATTTTGAGCAGGTTTATGAAATTACTTCCCGCTTTTGAAAAATAGTCTGGAAAAGTTTAATCGGAATTTCAAGCATCAGGTAGTCGAGATTTTGTTGTAATCTTTAAAAATAAACACAACTAAGAGTCTAAATTGAATATAACAATAGAAATAATAAATACAAATAATTTATTTGAGGTAGATATTAATCACAATATGTAAATTCACAAAAATACTGCTCCTTTTCGATTTAAGGTTTGAGATTCAACGCCCTGTACTGGTTATATAGCCGCTGCTTACAAAACTGGTAAAACTCAATTTCTCTGGTCAAGTTTCTTCTCAGCATTTCCTTAACCTCCTTACTTACAGGTGGTTTAAATGCGTTCCTATTGACTTTACTTAAATTATTTTTTCCAACTGTTTGGGAAATTATGAAATTAGTAAATTGGTTATTAATTCATAAAACTGTCTTACTGTAATAAACTGTAGAAGCTCCCTTAAAAAATAGTGGAATATAATGCTCCAATACTGCCAATGTAATGTTAGTGTCTTCCCAGGATCCAACAACCGCATAGTCCTTTTCAACTGTTTCTTTCGCTTTTTGCATAGCAGACAATGAGTTAAAAGGACTAAAATTTGGTGAAATACTTTCTTTAGTTTTGCCAACTTTAGATAATTAAAACAACAAATACTTACATGCAGTTTGCTTTAGATTGTCCACAAAAGAATAGGGTTTGCCTTCTGTGATCGCCCACCCCTTCGCGAAGTGAATCTTGAATAAAACTACATTCTTTGTCTCCATTTCTTACGCAAGTTTCAAAATCTTTTTTAACCCATTTCGCATCGGGCAACGGTAGATTCTTAAAGCGTTTCTTCCTTTCAATAAAATACCACGGAGCTCGAACGTAGTAATACCAGCTGATAATCCTTTCAACAGGATCTCTTATCATGTTTATATAAATAGGACGCGGAAATCCCAATCTTGTAAAATTAATGTAAGCTACGTGTTTCGAATAGACTGCAGGTTCATCAAGATCAGATACTTCTTCAGCGAGATCGCTTTGTTGTAGCGGTCCCATAAGGACTGTTTCCTTACTTTTAGCAATATCTCGCGCGACCGTATATCCATTTAGTCTTCCCAAGCGTTTTGTTAGTTCCATTAAAGTTTGACTTCCGACTTTAGGAACTCGATTAAAAAATATCACATCCATTTCAGCTTTTTTGGTATTGTTGAGATCATCAGCTTCAATGTTAATCATCTGCGATAAGTTCATCAATATTTAATCTTTCCATAACTTAAAATTTGGGAATATGTTAAACCGGCACGCCGTTGTTAATTGAAAATGAAAAGTATTTTGAAATTGAAGGCACCTTCAGTAACATAATATTTATAATACAACACTACTTTGGTGAAAAAAACTGAACACTGCAAAACACACAAGCTACTATCACCGGAAAAACTACTTCATGCACTTCAAAATTATACAAATCTCCAAATGAGGAGAAGGATTATGTAAGCTTTAAAATATTTTGCTGATTTTATAGCTAATACTTTACATATTCATCCTGGAACATCGAAGAATTTTGCAAATACTATACTTTTGTATTTAAATTATTTGAACAATCAAAGATGATCTTTTGCCCGGATATTTAAAACCTTCATTATGTAAACATAAGGTTCCATAAAGAATTGTGGAAAATATCATACAAAGTCATATCAAGCTATTGTCAAATTCAGTACAAATATAATTGAATGCGACAAAAACTTGTAAATATTATAAAAAATTCCCATTACATAGTACTAAGCGACAGACGGTAAAACCTAGACAAATCTGTTTCAATCAATGAGACCAGTGTCAGTGTCAAAGACTCCAGTGTGTTCGGCACTCTATGTACTTACATATATGTATCCTAAGCCGATTAGGTATTGAATTTATATAGATAATACTAACTCTTTTCCTGACAATATTTCTGAAATTTAGATGATTGGCAATAAACGACAACCATGTGGTACAACCATGGGTCGAAAATGTTGTGTGCAAAACTAACCGCGTGAGATTGCAGACAAAAACGAATTAGAGAGAAACTCTGGTCAAAATCGATTTAACTACAAAAAGTAATGCAAAGTCGCTTTTGACCGGAGTTTTTCTCTGATTCATTTTTGCCCGGAATTTGCAGCGGTTCGTTTTTGCGTGGAACATTTTCTAATCAAAATTTTGCTTGGACGTTATAGATAGGTCATTTTGACTCGCAGTCATTTATCAGTTCGGCTTTCGTACCAAAATGATAAAAAAGGACCCTTACGTTGCAACTTCGTCTACTTGCCTGTCCGTCACAGATGCTTATTTTAGTAACTACTATTGGAATCGACTTGAAATTTGGAGTAGTTTTAAATAATGCTTGCCTACCTTTATTGCCAATGAAGAAATTTCAAAAATATTTGCAATGAAACAAAAGGGAAACTGGGAGGTGGCAAAGTTTTAAAGTGGCGTTATACTAGGTCTAGTGGGGGTAGTTTTAAGCTGCATAATTTTCGATTATAATGAAAAATGTCCCCCCGCCCTCGCCCTTAAAATTTGCAAAGCGAAAAATTTGAAATAATTAGAGTTGATGGAGTTTTATGAAAATATTACAGAAAAAATATAAGGATGTTTCTAACTAGCACAGATTTTTAGAAATCAGCAGTTTTTTAAGGTACGCATTTGACCGGTAATTTTTTTAAAGTTAGCAGAACTTTCACACTACTGAGTAGCAGCCCACTTAAAGGTAAAGTTAAACGTTATATTATGAGAAAAATTGTAAAGGAAAACTGAGAAAATTATAATCGTGGTGGACTTTATTACCGACATGGAGACCAAAATAGCAATTTTTACAATTTGTGTTTGTTTGACTATGCACGATCACGTGAAAGCTACCGTATGGATTTTCCGGGTCAACATTACCCCGGTAATAAAAAGAGTTCCAGCGGAGTAGTCAAAAAGCTATATCCTTGGAATGGCTCAATGGAACAAAATAAAACCTTCAAGTTTCTGTCACTCACTAATATTGGTTGTAAACAATATAGTTTCTGCTACTACGAGTATTTTAACATGCGCTTACGTTTTGACTTAACGAATCTTAATAGCATAGACGCTCTTGCGCTGGAACACTTCCAATTAATAATTCAACTGGAAAACTACAAATACAAAAACGGACTTACGATTTTCCATTGTGATTTGTGCTGCTTCTATCGGTTGATGACTTATTGTACGATTTTTGGCTCTTGATAGTGTTCATAGGACGTATGGGGCTTACAACTCCATCGCTCCTTTGTTTTGCTCATTCTCTTTCTGTGCATTTTTCACAGTCAGATCCAGATGTCATATTGCCATCTTCTGAAGAGTTTGATTTTCCTCGCTTCCTACTATACAATATCTATGAATATGACCTTCTCTGTGTCGGCTTGTGGTACCATATTCAAATAGATAATGAATCTATGTAACAGAGAAGGTTGTAGACCCCGACAGTTGGAATTTTAAAGCCAGTTTTACGAAACAAATCAAGTACAGAGTAAGAGAGAAATAAACCGGTCGAAAAAATACAAAAAAAATAGAAAGGAAAGATATAAAGATAATAGAATAGAGTGAGTTAAATTACGGACACTCTTTTAGGAGATCTTGAATACTTTCGATATAGTTGTTCCCACAACTCTAAATGTAGCGAATTAAAATTCGAACGAAGTCAAAAATATGGCTAGGGCTAAAAGCTCTGACTTTAAAACTTAAACAAGTTGCCTGTCTTAAACGTGAAGGATGAATAAGCAAATACTGTGTAAGAAGTTCACGAAATTTTGCCAGGTAACTTGTTTTAAGACTCATAGAGTTTTTATTTTAATTTAGCTCTTTTACCTACCAAAATTAATAGTACTTTCTACCGTAACAAGACCAGACGCAATGGCTTTTTTCGCGTAAGATCTTGAAAGCATTACACAACAGTGATGGAAGGTCTTACTATTGTAGTTATCTTAATAATTGCACTAATCTGATTCACGCCCAAGCCACTCTAACAAAGAGGTACACATTTATGGGGTTAAGGGAAATAAAAGGAGGAAAAGTGGATAAACAATTAAGGGCGATTTCTAGTTGACTTCAAAAAATGGATTTTTTATTGTTGCATATTTCGATAATCTGAAGCCTCTTGAATAAAACGATGTTAGCCTTTTTATCATATATAGTATGCCTTAGAAAATGAGTTGTAAACAATTTCAAAAAGGCACGTCGGGTCACGGCAAAGCACTTCCAAAACTTTATATGCGTTTTTCTCGAAAATATGTTTTTGAGTTGGTGTGCAGTACTTCGGTGTATATAATTTTTTAGAATAAAACAAACTTGGGCTTAAAATGTCCGGCAGATATGTGATTTTTGCCGTGATCTGATTCCGACTTTTCGCGAAATTAAGGACAAAGTTACGGCCCTTCAAAGATGAAAAAAATTGAAAATTTGTTAACCTTTTTGAACTTCGCGCCATTTGTAGAGTTTTTGAAATTTTCACTTGGTATCAGAAGTAGGCTTCTACACATTAAAATATCAGAAATATGCAGAAGTTACTTCCAGAAGTTGAAGAAATTATCTGGAAAACATTTTTTGCTTACATCCAGATGTGACTTGCAGCACTTGCTGATAACTGGAGGCTTTCTTCATAATAAAAAAGTTTTTTTTAAAAAAAGTTGAACCGGCTTCACAAAAAGCGCCAAAAACCATAGAATAATTTTTAATTTTATATCTATTACGACATTTTGAAGTCGGTGCAAATCAAACAAACCAAACAACTACAACAAAAATATTTAATCGTCATTTCTTATGAGCTGAAACGTTCAGTTAGTTTTATATAGTATCTTCAATTGTGGTTCTGTAATTGT
This sequence comes from Leptarthrus brevirostris, assembly GCA_964036015.1. NCBI lineage: Eukaryota > Metazoa > Arthropoda > Insecta > Diptera > Asilidae > Leptarthrus > Leptarthrus brevirostris. The sequence goes on along the minus strand of OZ038373.1, from coordinate 130,116,004 downwards.
TTTATTTGCTTAATTTGCACCGACTTTAAAATGTCGTAATAGATATAAAATTTAAAATTATTTTATGCTTTTTAGCGCTTTTTGTCAACTCGGTTCAACTTTTTTTTTAAAAACTATTTTGTTTTTCACTTTTTAGTGTCTCCTACTCTATACAACGAAGAAAGAACCATCCGAATCGATCCGCGCGCTAAAAAGTTAGGTTTAACCCCCTACTCCACCTCCATCCCAAAAAAATTTTTTTCTTATGGTATCAATCAAGAAACATACTCTACCGAACAGAAAACGAATCATCGAAATCGGTCCACGCGTTACGAAGTTACAACCCCTCCCCTCCCCAACCACCACCATAAAACCAAATAATTCTCCTATTAGCAACGGGGGATCACACTCTATACAACAGTAAAAGAACCATCCAAATCGGTCCACGCGTTACAAAGTTAGGTTCCACCCCCCCCCCCCCCCCCCCCCAACATTTTTTTTCTCGTGATATCAACCAGGAAGCATACTCTACCCAACAGAAAAAGAATAAGCCAAATCGGTCCACGCGTTACGAATTTAGACTACTCCTCCCAACACCCCACCCCCCACCATAGGACCAAATTATTCTCCTATTAGCAATGGGGGATCACACTCTATACAGCAGAGGAAGAACCATCGAAATCGGACCACGCGTTACGAAGTTGTGCCCGGTCAGACATAAAAAAAAATTTATAAAAAAAAATACACGTCGAACTTAGAACCTCTTTGTTTTTGGGAAGTCGGTTAAAAATCTCTTCCGCCGCATTTATTTACGCGTCGAATAACTAATGGCGAATCTTTTTAATTTGAAAAACCAATTTTAGGAAGTAATTTTCTTAAAGAGTAATTGTAAGAATTTTTTTATTGAGAAAAGAGGAAGGAAATCTATGCGCCAGCCATACACCTCGTCTTAGAGAAAACCTATGCGCTACTTAAATAATGCCCGGGAGAAAGGGTTTTTAAGATAAGGTTATTTATTCTATTAGTTGGGCTTGTGATCGGCTAATCTGAAAAATGATCCTTACACACGAAAATTCTAGTAAGCTTTGAATACCTTGAACCTATTCTGTTATAATAACCTTAGGCTATCGACATTGGATACTTTTGATTAACATTGAGAATGGAAAAGGTGGACTATTATATAGGCTATTAACTAAGAAAAGAGCCGAACATATAGAACCCAAAGAAGACGCTGAGTTGGATTACCGGCAAATACATGGAAGGGATTAAAAGGACCAGAGAGCTCTTTCATTCTGGGCTAAGTTAGATATCGGTGTCCGAGCACGATAGAGGCAATAATTAAGAAAAGAGACATAAATGCCATGAGTTGCAGGTGTCATCGTAAAACTTGACCAGGTGGAAAGGGTTTGTATAAATGGGGTATTAAAGAAAACAGAAAAATATTCCCCACTGGACTAATATAAGTGGCGAATAAGCATACCACTAGCCAATTATCTAAAGCCCTATACGAGTAAAATGTCACGTATGCATCGAATTAATTTTACGGCAATAACCAGCTTACTTTTATATACATAAGACTATGACTAAACAGTAGAATATTGGCGTTATTTGGGCTAAATGCGGACAGTTTGATTATAATCTGATTGAATGCCGCAGTGGTTGAGTATTAGCCATATTCAGTATTAAGATATAAAAACCGCATTTTAGTAATGAGATATAAGAACCAAGACTAATCAAATGAAGATGCAATGTGGAACACCGATCCTTACTTGTTGTCGGGGCTAAGTGTTTGCTAACTGTTTGCTGATAATTTTTTTTTGTTATGCCGGATTTACACAAGTGGCATAATCGTCATTATTTATGTCATTATCAAGGTCTTTGCAAATGATGAAAAACAGTTGTCACTATAATGACATCGAGTAAATGCCCTATAAATATGTTCTGTACATTATGACTGCATAATGACAAGCCATAAAAAATGAACTCACTCAGTCTTTTATGACAAATTGTCATTTATAGAAGTACGGTTGTGGTTAATTTTAAATTGAAGAGTAGTGAGCAGTGAGTTTGTAGTAAAATGAAGAGCAATCGTTGGTAAAGACAAAAGTGTACATTCCTGGCCAATAATAAGCAAATTTTTCTATATTGTTTTTAATTTTATAATATTTTCAGAAAATTTATAAATGAAAAGAAAAATTATTACAATTTATTAGAAAAACGATAGTTCATAATTGAAATTCTTAATGAAAGAAAAGCGAAAAAGTTCTCGAATTTTTGACACAACTGTGATCAGAACACATCATCGTTATGGCGTTAACCTACGAAGATAGAACTAGAAGAATGGCCATAAAAGCAACTTTTTTAATCATTTCAAAACTTCAAACAAACTTTCCAGTATAAACGCAAATTGATCATTTATATTTTGTTTTCTAGGTAAAATTACTGAAAATATTACGTTAATACAAATAGCATACAATAAAAATGTTATTATATGACGTCTCTGCGCCAACTTCAAACCTAGTTCAAGCAGCATAAAAAAAAATCTAGCCAAATGTAAACAATAACGAAGATGTATTTTTGTTACTACATTTCATTAAACATTTTTAGTAATTAATTTATTTTCTGAGTTTAGAGCTTACTTACTACCTATCTGTAGCCAAATATTTTGAAGAAACTCATGTGTGACAAGATATTGGATGGACTCGATGGATTCTCAACAGTGAACGACATTTTATTGTTTATATTTTGCACTTCAGCAATTTTTCCTTTTGTTAAAGTTTATTTTACAAATTTTTATTAATTATATTTTACAAATTAAACAAACTTTAAATTAATTTCACGAGAAACAGTGAAATTTTTGAAACTTTGTCCCGGAAAGATTTTGTTTCTCTTTAGTTCATCGCCAATTGTTTAGACATACGTTAGCATGTACATTGAAAATGACAATTCAAGTATTTTCTTCTAATTCATTAATTTAAATTTACTCTTCCGTCCCCATACTTTATCCACAAACGAGATGCTGCACTAATGTACAGAGTTTTTACAGGGTATAGCCCTTCCCTTTAGTTGTTTCTTCGCAGACGTTAACTCTAATTGATCACTACCTTCTGTTCTGTCATTACAGAAGTCGTCATTCGTATAAATAGTCATGTTCCTGTTCTTGTCATTGGAAAATTAAAATTCTTCATAAAATAATGAAACATGACAAAGCTGTCATTATGTCATTAGTTTGTGCTTTGTAAATGGTAGGCCATTACCAAATGACAAAAAGTCATTATTATTGCAACTGTATGTCATTCTTGTAAATCCCGCACACTTATTCTTGGTTTGTCATTATGAATTGGTTTAAAAACTTAAAAAAATACAATTATATTGTTATTTAAAAAAACACAGAAATATCAACAAAAACAAACAAATTAAATTGTGTGAAGTAACAAACAGTGTATAATTTGCATTATGACCTAAAAAATATTTACATAGATTACTGTGAAAATAGAAAGCAGGCCATTCCTATACATTTCGTAAAGTTCAATTTGGAAAAGGTATCTGATTTTCAATATTCCAAGCGAAAGTTAATCCCTAAAATTGTTACTAAATAAATTAAAAGCAATCAAAGAGGTGCGATTCCATTAATAATCTGTTTGAAAACACTTTTACAGGAAAGTAGTAACTGGCTTTATTCATTTCCGTGATGAACGACGCTCCTACTTCATACTATAATCACTGCACTGAGCTGATCGCAATCCACGATTTAATGGAATAATTTTCCTAATGACGCTAAACAAAGGAACTCACCGTACCGCCATTTACTAGTCATTTCTAGACGACAAACAGAATAAATACGTGAAATGTTGCAAGACTCTTACCGATGAAAGGTGAGAGATGAAGGTAAAATGGACTTAGCTTTGTTAAACAATTTCTCACTGGGAGCCCACGTGCCCGCTCCATTAGCAGACTGCAGGTGGTACTTTTGATAAAAGTTTCAATTTTTTAGTTAAATTGACTGCGAAAGGAAATGCCAGACTAGATAAATGAATAAATGACACTTGAATTATAAATTTTATTTCCAATGTTACTCGTTTCATGAAAACCTTTTACTGGTTACCGAAGCGTATCTTTCTCGAGTTTATTCCGAAATAACTTTGTACCTTTGTGCCTAAGCAAGACGTCAACATCAATTCGGTTTCACTGCAATTGTACATTTATGGCTTCATAAAAACGCCCTTTGGCAGCTAGAGAAATTATTTCATTTTCAAAAATAGCAGATATGTTCGATACGACTAAGACCAAATAATGGCTTCCTGTAAGATAGTTAAGGTTTGAACTTAATGGCGAGTGAAAGTCGATACATTTCCCAGCATAAATGACGACCTTGAGCTACGGACTTAATTGAAAGTACTTTGTACTTTGTTTTGGAGTAATTTGATTTATTTGTGTGTGCTTGGAATTCATTGTGTTATATATAAAGATATAACAAGTTAAGTCCGATGTTCGTAATAGCTTAAAGATATCATCCGAGAAATGAATAACGACTTTTATATGATGTACTTAGAGTTAAACCTTTTGTGTAAAGAAAATTTTATAATTAGAAAGTGTAAAACTTTTAAGATTTTACTAGTTTTAACAAATTGCATTGAATCTAATGACCGTTAGTAAATTCGTTAATATCACAGATCAATTTTGGTCTATATATATGCTTTTTTGTGTAAGGTCAAGGTTTTCAACAATATTGCTTAAAATCCTTTGCGCAACATAAATTGTCTTTTTATACAGACACTCACGTTTGCGATATAAAATAATTCTCTTATTTATTTATTTATTTAATTTATTTTTTTAAGTATTCTCTAGTTCCCCATAACCACTTGTAGGGCATAGGGCTGGAGAAAAACTATACCACGGAGTTAGATCAATGCGTTGAGCCGCACGACCACCATGCCATGGGCCCCGGGTTCGAGACCAGATCTCCCCATGAGCTTTTATTAAGGAATTAAAATAATCCACTCTGTCTCTGGGCTCTTGTCTAGCTCGCAGCAATGCAAAAACAAGACTCAAGTTTCCTCACTCCCCTTACCCTAATTCTCTTCCATGCTAAACCATGCTAACGCATCAAAGGGTTGTCCTCTAGGATTTGGACACATCGTTAAAAAAAAAACCAGATTGGAGACAACGATTGAAGTGAACGTATAATTGAAGGTGTTAAAAATTCCGTCAAATTCAAATTCAGGACCCCCTCCCTCCATTCTTTATATCAGCGAGAAAAAATGAATCGTACATACTGCTCTATAGAGGGAAAGAAATATTTTGTAAAACTCTAAAACTTACAATTTTGGTGTAAAAATTACATACTCCCCCGCCCAAATGTATCATAAAATTACTCAGCATAATCACCCCTACGTTTTGTAAATTTGTACATAGAGAGATAAATGACAACAGTTGATTGGTTTCCCCTCTATAGAGCGGTCTGCGCTCTATAAAGCGAAAAATTAATGGAAAATGGGGGGGGGGGGGGGTGAAAAACTTTTGATCTTCGTTTTATTCTTCATTTTAGTTTTCGTCAAATAGCGGGGTCACGGAAATCGAAGAATCCCCCCGTTTTTCGGTTATTTGAAGCTCAAAAAAAAGTTGGTACATTTTAATAGTTTTAATTTAACCAAATTAAAAAAAAACGATTTTGGATATTTAAAATTTTTTTTTGTCCTCACCAATCGGTTTCTTGACTCAAAACTTACCCAGTGCCAAGATTTCAGAGTGGGTACGAGTAACAAAAAGGGAAAGAGATGCGACCGATTTTTACATTTTCAAAAAGTGAAAAGAGAAAAATTAATTTATGAAATTGATATAAGTATTTATAAGCTGGTCCTCAGAAAAATATCGATCATAGTTGAAAAACAAATTGACAACTGCAGGTGTTGTTAAGCTAAAATTTCTAAACAATGGCAGAATGTAATTTTAAGAGTACGCGGATATAATTTAGATTTATGGTGTAGTAGACAAAAACGATAGTACGGCTGTTCTCGAATATCATAGAAAATTTCCTAATCGACGTTCATCCTAAAGTAGAGTAATATCGTGGACTTTCCGAAGGTTAACGGAAAGTTTAATTTAAAAATCGATCTGAAACATTGGCAGATCTGCCGACGTTCAGCGGCAAATAATAACATTGTCTGGCAAGACCCTGAAAGGAGCACGAGTTTTTAGTTAAAATTTGAAGAGTTATTAATCGAGGGGGTTACGTCCATATGACCATATCCCAGTTCAATAGCTATTGAGAACTTCTGAGAGAAGATTGGGACATTGCACTTGGCGCACAGGGCGTTTCTGAGCCGGATCCAATTTACTACTATACTAAAATAAGTTTCTAATTGAATAAAAAGTATTTTAGGGATACATTTCTTAAATTCATTTAAATTTTATAGTATTCTGTAGAAGGTTTTCTACGTATAAATTTGTATATATTTTCTCTGCCTGGATATTTGGTGAATTCTCGAAGGCAATAAGATGGGCAATTCAATAAAAGCAAAAAGCAGGTGTATTAATTACTTGCATTTTAGAGAAAAGTTAAGGAATTGCTCAATTTTATCAAATCCCAAAACATTTTCACTTTTGGAAGTGACTGTACCTACAATTGTAGGAGATTACTTTTTAGGACAATAGTTTTTTGGTGTGAGTTTGATATCACTCACTGCGTTAAGTAGAACAAAACATAAAATTAAAATAATGATGTGCTCCCCCCCCCCCCCCAATTCCATGCACGGTTTTGTTTGCCTTGGTCAGTTCTATTACACCAACTATTTTGGCACATGTATGAATGTATAAGAATAGTTGAATTGGGCAAAATTGTGGGAAATTCTACTTAAAACACACCAAAGTTTTAGTGTATTTGCCAGAAAATCAAGTTCTTGTACTGGGGGTGTGTGTATTTGTGTGGGGTTGTGTTGGATTTGAATTGAGTTTGGATAATCTAGTGATTGATTTACTTATTGTTCGCACAGTGCCGTATTTTGGGGAGGGAGGGAATTCGCGTTTAACCCTCCACCCCATGAAGACCATTATTAACATCATTTTTCTTTTTCTTAATGAATGTTCGGAAATAATTCAAAAAATTAAACGTCTTATTATTCATCACTAGCAACATTTGAACTTCTCACCAATTCAGTCTTTTTTACCCAAAATTCTCGTCAAATCTCTTTCTGGTAACGTCTGTATAACAAATTTCATCTTAATAGTTGAGAGGATGGGAGGGCTGTGAGTTACAAACATACGGACGGGCGGGCAGACAAAAACTATAAGGATTCTTTATTGCTAGGGAACCGTAAAACCTAATACTTTACCTTCTTTCGTTTTTGTCAATTAATAAATTTAAATTAAGCAGGTTTAAAAGAGTAATGCAACAACAAACAAAACAGTGATTTTGGCGCCACGTGGTTTTTATGATTCCGCAAACTGGATCTTCTCTTACTTAAAAGTTAGGACATACCGAGAATCTTTCCGTAATACTTTATCCATAATCGTAAGGGCTTCATCTGGCGTACCGCAGGGCAGCCATCTGGGGCCGTTGCTGTTTATTCTTGCCATTGACGACATTGTCCCTCTGATTAAGCACTCCAAAGTCTTAATATACGCAGATGATATGCAGATTTGCTCATGCGTTAGAAACAGTTATGATTATAAATGTAAAGTTGTGTCATTCTCTAGGAACCAAAATCAGCTCGTCTTTGATTATACCTTTGAGGAAACTAATATCTGTCGCGTGCAGTCCGTTACTGACCTTGGTCTGAAGCTTGACCGTAAACTTGATTTAACTCTGCACATTAACTACATTGTTTCTAAGAGTAATTCAGCTCTGGGTAACGTAAGGCGTTGGTCAAGGGAATTTTCTGATCGGAAGACTTATTCTTTTCTTTGGTTAGGCAAATTCTCGAGTATGCATCTCAGGTTTAGTTTGCCTGCTATGCTGTTTATTCTAGACGCATTGAGTCGGTGCAGCGGAAATTTATTAGGTTTGCACTAAGAGACCTTCCGTGGAATGATCCACTCAGGCTTCCTCCTTATGTGGATCGCTCCGGTTGCTTAGTATGCATTCGTTGGAAGAACGACGTAGAGCTGCTGACCTAATTTTAATTCACCAGCTTTTGAACTCAAACATAGATTCTTGCACTCTCGCAAGTATGGTTTCTTATAGGCATACCCCGTGTAGCTTAAGGAGATTGCCTTTACTGCATGTTGTTGACTCTCGGTCTAACTATGATATGCATAAGACTATAAATCGCATGTGTAGAGCCGTGGATATGTGTACTGTTTTTGGCCTGACTCTTACGAAGAATTTGCTGAAGCGTTCTCTGTTGTCCGCGCACCCCTGATTGTTGTGTGTGGGTGTGTTTTTGTTTACTAATGTTTTTTGCATGGTGGTATGGGAGCCTAATTTGACTCAATATATTGTTATATTCTGGCGAATAGGTCAATTGATTCTAGACTTCTGCCTAAAAAGTGCGCCTTCTGAGTTAGAAGGGTTAATTCTATTATTCTATCTGTTACAGGAAGCTCAAAAACTGTGGAGCCGTTTAAAAAGTATCTTTTGGAAAGCGCCCTCTGCAGTGGTCAAAATGTACTTAAATTGGAACAAAATAATTTTTTTATATTCTTAATATGTTTTTTTAAAATGCCCAAAAGGAAGCAGTTCAATAAATAAAATAGTCTTTTCACAAAAAAAAAAAATTAAAGTGTATTTTTTTTCCGTTATGAAAAGAAAAGTCCCCTTAATATTCTTTGAATGATAATAAACGATCCAATAAAAACAGTTGTAGATTATTAATTGAAGAGCAATACTTTTGCAATACACTGAGATTTTTATAAAAAAAAATCTGTTTTAGAGACGACTTCCAAAAAAGTGACTTTATCATTTGGGAAGATTAATAATAAATTTCGTTGGTTTTTATCACCATGTCTTTGCTTTATATAGGTATATTACGGATGGATATTCAAGTAAATTCACGAAAGATTCAATTTAATAGTCGGATAACTCTCATTAAAATTAATAAACTAATGTTTGCAAAAACTATGAATCATTGAGGGGATAACTTTATGAGAATAGAAGGTTCTGCTACCAAAAAATAAAGGTATAATGTAAGTGTAGAATTATGAAAGTATTCTGGGGCATGTTACGCTTTATTATTCAGATCCAGAAAGGCATTAAAACATTAGTAAAACGCTCCTTAAAATTTATTTCAAAACTAATTTAAAACGTTTGCTTTTGCTTCTTCCAAATAACTCGCAATGTAGTTAAGCTTAGCTAATCCCGATTCTATGATTTTAGTGAAACAATTGTTATTTTGTAACGTTCATTATGAGAACAAAATAAACGAATAACTAAATGCTAAAGAAGATTGCTTTTTTTATTATTTTTATCGATTTTAAAGATTTTCTCTGTTCTTCTGCGAATGATTATAGAAAAGCAGCAGTTTTGGGTATGTTTTTTTAATTAAATAATATTTTTAATGTATAAAAGTGGTTTAATTCTATATATAAAGATTCGGTAAAATAGCACTCAAGCTTTATGATTGGATTTCCCTGAAATTTTTTATTTGCAATACTAAGTCTCAATTGATTTATGTAATTTAAATCTACTTTACTTATATGAACTAGATCAGTTCAATTACAGGTACACATTTCTCCCAAATAGGGAATGAAATCACATTAATTTGGTATTGGATTTTCTTCCGCATTTTGTAAGGTTTCTGCTTTAAGTAAAATTGCTGGCACTTTCTCGTACCTTAAGTTGTGCAATAAGATAGGTATTTGTATCACCTAGGCTGTGTAGAAATATGTAACACATCCAAGAAAAGTACAGAAGAAGAAAGTAGGAGGATAGATGAAAGTACGTTTTTAATTTTGCAGTAGATTTAGTAAGTAACATTCCAAATGAAATTGATGCGTTTCAGCGATAAGATGTCATAAGAGAAGTTTTTGTAAGTCGAGACCAGCAAAACGAGTAGGCTTAGAAAAGTCCAGCAGAGACTGTGGTCAGTAAAGAAGGAGGGACCAGATCAGTCGGTGTAAGTGGTACGGAAATGAAAAGTAGAAAAGTTTTCAAAGATCTGCAACCACCGAAGAATGTCGGCTACCAGTGCAACATTTCCTCATACGCTTTCGATCACTGAATGCAAAAAATGTTTACAAAATAAAATTCAAACTCACCTGCCCAGTACTCTTCAAATATTGATAGGTTCCATGTACACCTTTCAGATCATGCTCTGGAAAGAAGAAAGATTGAATTAATTTGTGGCTGCAAAATAATAAGACAATGAAGAAAAAGTGGCATAGGTATCCTTATGTACCGTGAAACGGAAAACTGTTAATAAGTACTTTTTGATCTCCCCAATATACTCCCAATAAAAAGGTGCAGTCAGTAATGATGCACTCCGTTTTATTGTGAATGAACTTGAATGAAAGTTGCCACACCGGTTGAACCGTGCACACTTCAGACGCTGTAATTTGCTATATCGTCGGATAATCAAAAACTAAAGGTTGTCGTGGCGCACGCGGATCGTACAATTAGCCGCTTGTAAACTCGTTTGAACAACGCCTCCTGAATACTGGAACGTTTTCATCCAGCTGTGACTATAACTTGAGATAGGAAATCTGTTCAAGAAAAGGTTGCTTGATTTAGTCGTCTAGGCTTAGGAGTGGGTATTTTGTATGTAAGAAGATGAACCTTTTTAGTGAAAGTGCATAATACTTATTATCATTCTACTCGGATGCTGTGATACAATTTGAGTGCGTGAGAAGGCAATTATTTGCCGAAAATTGATTATTTTCTACATTTTATTTACAAAACTCAAATATAAAATCACTTGAGCGATAATAATGCCGATTAATCGTTATTATCATATGAATAAATATAATTTAGTAACGCAAGATTGATATGCGGACAAAAACAGGTAATCTAGCAGTAAAATTTTAGCGAAACTGTTTTTACCAAACAAACGAGGAACAAAATTTAAGCTAAGGGTGAATTGACAGGCAGAGAGGAAAAATGACCTATCTACAAAGTCCGAGCAAAAAGGTGGCTTAGAAAATGTTGCGCGCAAAAACGAACAGCGTGAGATTCCGGGCAAAAGCGCATCAGAGAAAAAGTAATGCATAGTTAAGGAAATGAGAAAGCAGACGTACTGGCAAAGCTAGGGGCAGCATCGAGTTTCCAAGGTCCGGAGCCGTTCACTGCGCTAGGCAGGGGCACGGCAGAGGGCCTCTTAGGAAAGTGGGCCACGAGGGAGCACTGGGGACGGTGGAACGTCGTGAACTCGTTCAGACAGGCTAAGATGGCAATTGTAGCGACCAGATGTGCGAAATAGAGGGAGGTCTTGGATATGGATCGTAGGACCTGGAGATGGCTGACGGCACTACTAACAGGAAATGGTTACTTCCTCTAAAAAGGATGAACATTCTCGAGGATGATATCTGCAGGCTGTGCCTAGACGAGCAGGATACGGCGGCATACGTAGTGTGCCAGTGCCCTGCACTGGCAAGTAGAAGAAGAAAGCTGATGGGACACCACTGGATGGAAGAAGGAAGAATGGCAGAGGTGTCCTATAAGCAAGCATTTTTGCTCTCAGCCTGTCAATTAGTCAAAACAAATGAAAGGATTGAGTTGTAGTAAAATTAGGAACAGTTTTTCAATTTTATCTCGCCAGTACTATTGCTCGCCTCCAGTAATTCCAAATCAGTAATTTTGCCGCCAAATCTCTCAAATCCTTAAAGGCCTCTGTACACCTGAAAACAAAATTGCGCAAACTGCAAGTGCAAATATTGTTTTCAACAAGAATTTTTTTTGCAATTGTAGACGAGAAAACTGTTGTTTGCGCAAGGTTATTGCGGCATTCGAAATAAGATGGAAATAATTTCGTTAGTTGCGCAAGAGGACTAAGTAGTGATCAAATATGAATTGTTTCCCAAGTTAAATTTAACTGGAGACGTTCCCTTGCTGGAATAGAAGGTCTTAACTAACTATCCTATTCCCTTTTTTCTCTGCTACTAAAATTAAAAGAACTATAAAGTCTTACTGCGACATAAGCACATAATATTTCGAAATGTAGTAGGATTCTCACTTTCTAATGCTTCAAGCAGGCGTTGATGGAACCCTTACTCCTGTCTACGAACTATCCATTACCTAACCGATATTTTCCGCTCTTTTTTTCTTTATCAAAGTAGCTATGACTATTGTAGCGGAATATCTTATCTGTTTGCACGATATTTTCACACTGCTCAATTCTCAACGTGAAACGTTCAACAAATTGCACAAGTTTTAAGTTGAGTGTATGTACACAGTTCTGCAATATATTGTGGCAAACCTTGAACCATTTTATGAAAACAACTTGCAGCAAACAATTTTGCGCAAATTTTCCTGTAAGTTTAGATACAAGCGCAATAGTTGCAGCAATAACTTGCGCAAATTTGTTTTCCAGTGTACAAAGGCCTTAATAATAGAATTTTTTTCTGCGATAAGTTCTTCAATAGGCTCCAATAAAATATAAATACGCGTGTGATTCAGATAAATACAGTCTTTTATTTACTTTCTTATATTGGAAGCGAAGGTGCTGCAGGTTGCCCGTTCTGGCAAGTTGTACTAGGCCTATCGTTAGCCCCTAGTTGCTTGTACTGGACCAGCTCCAAAACGATAACGCTATTCAGAGCTAATACAAGTACGGACACAGTAATGTCATTGCAAACAGGTCAGTACAGGCGTGGCAGGGTGCGGTATGCTCCTTCGTATCTCCTAAACTACTCATCAGATTTGGAGAAATGAGGTTTCATTGGATTTGTATGAATGTTCCGCATACCATATGCTACATGACGGGCAACGTAATGGTGACAAGGTGGGGCCTGGGGGGGGGGGGGGGGTTTGCGGGCCGAGCTTTTTTTTACATTATCGTAATGTACATATATTTAAGTATATACCGAGATAATTTCTTGTCAATTCGACAAATCTTCTCGCAGATACACGCACATTAAAAAAAATTGTACTATCTGTAAAGTGCTTTTGAATGTTTTTAAAGTAGGTGTCCACGATATCTCGAGAACGACTGAACCGATCGGTCCTAAATTTTAACACAATCTTTTTGAATATATTTTTTAGAAATTAATCGAAGGATTTGCGAATCTAATAAATATTTTTCATTTTATAAGCAATGTAAGGCCAACATTTTCCTTAAAAATCCTTAAAAATTTCGTGAAAAATCAATATTCTGCTTATTCCTTCGATTAATTTCTAGATAATTTTATAAATTAACGAAATCTTTTTTGTTATTTGATTTCAAACATTCCAGTCACGAGATATCGCGTAAACCGCAAAACACCTTTTTTTCAAGGAGGTTTCGGAGATCATCTGTTGTGACCTTGAACATCATTACTTTTACAAATAACAAATATCACAATACTGTATAGAGTGCTTCCTACAAGCGTACAAAATTTCAAGTTAATTAACTAAAATGCCTCTCAACAAAAAAAATTCTTGAAAAATCGCTTCTTCTTGGCCTTCTGACTGCGTATAAACCCTTAAACGAAATTAGTGAAAATACCCAAATGTTTTAAATAAAAAGATAAAGTTAAAAAACTAAAACCCAACTGCCCTTTCAAAAGTTGTAAACAAGACATAGTAGCTGGATCTACATTGTGTATATTACTGTTTGAGCAGAGAATGAAATATTAAAATTTCTTTATACTACCAGCGTTTCTGATTAAGAAAAACTAAACTCTTTTGGCTCTTCCTTAACAATAGCAAAACATTTTAGGTTTTGTTTAGTTTTGAAAGATGTGAAGTTATTGCCCAAAATTTGAAGAAAACAACAAAACCTAGACCAATATCGAAGTAGATTGCAGCTAAATTTGAGAAAATTGCTCGTTCACGCCACTGTTGATGATTTTAAAAAGTTGATCGCTGAGTGTTCTAGAACTGCAAATGCCTCGCATTATAAGCGTTATATACAAAAATAAGTGGATAAACAATGCTATAAAGCAAGAGAAAATAGTTCAAATGGCTTTAGTTATACAGGAAAAACAATACACAATGTAGATCCAAATGTGGATCAAGGTGGCAGGACGATTAAGACGGAAGTTTGATCGCACGGCGTGGAGAACCGGAAGATGATCGAAGCAAGAGCGGCAGAGCAGTCAACAAAAAGTTTAACATCGGTCCACAAAAGTATGTCGTCTGTGCAGGAGAGAACAGTAATAGTAAAAGTAATTTATTTGGCCTGTATACAAAGATTGAAATCTTTTACAAAGGTATACTTTAAAACTTATGGAAAAATTTACTTGGAAAAACATCAGAAATCATAGTGAATTAAAATTAAATATTAATAAAGAAATGTGCAAAAAAAAAATAGTGTAAACTGAGCTGACAGAAAACTGTGTTCATCCCTGAATCATAAATTCGTCGCAGTAAATTGCCGTCTGAGTGCCTCTTTAAACGGCTCCAACCTACCAAGCCCCTGACATGCCCAACAAGATGTGACGTTCGAGGAATAAGGAGGCTTCTACATATGTCTATTTGATGGTAAAAACGTGTTCAAACAAATATGTGGGAGATTGTTAGAGATGTTAGTTAAGTCTGTCTATGCAATCTTCAATTAATCCAATGGGTCTCGATAAGTAAATCTGTACATCATCGGCGTAACGGTGTATGTTCACATTATGAAGCAAGCCAGGGAGATCATTGATAAATAGGCAGAACAATACCTTGTGGCACACCATTATATACACGTTCACATTTGGATATGTCATTTCCCACTCTTACCTGCTGAGACCGGTCTGTTAAAAATTCTCTTATTAATTTGGCTGCAGAGGAAGAAAATTGATAGCCTTACTAAAATCAAGTAATACTAGCGCTGTGGCGATTGTTGTCCTGTGCAGTGCGTATATCTGTAGTTATTTTCAGCAGGGCTGTTTCGCAACTGTGTCCAGAAAACCAGACTGCCATTTAGATATTAACTTGTTTTCGTTAAGGTACTGAATTATTTGGTTGTTCACGAGTTTTTCTAGTACTTTACTGAGAAAAAAAAGCAAGCTAATAGGTCGGAAATCGCTTGGAACTACAGGATTACGGGACTTAGGCAAGGGTAAAACTATTGCTTTTTTCCAGCAACGAGGAAACTGCGAGTAAGTAAGGCAAGAATTAAAAATAAAAACCAAACTGTCCGAAACAATGGGAAGAGAATTTTCAACATTTTGGGAGGAATATTATCAGATCCGCATGTATCAGATTTTATGGATATGAGAGATTTGTAAACTTCATCCTGAGAGACATAAAAAAAACTAAAACCATCATTATTCTCAGAGGGCTGGCTGTCTACGAAACTTGAAATGAGGAGATGGTGGATTTGAGACAGATGCAAAAAACGAGTTTAAAACATTGGAATCCAGATTGCATATATGTAGGTATATCTTTGCCACAAATTACACTGTGCTTAAGGTTAGACCTCAGTTTCTTAGGTGGAAGTGAAGGATCCAATATTCGGTCGAAATACTTTTTTTTAGCTCTCTCTACCTCTTTACTTACTCGATTCCTTATTGCCTTATAACGCAATAAGTCTTCTTCCTTTTTGGAAACCCTATATTTACGGTAAAGATATTCCCTTTCAGCTATCATGTAGTCAACATCTACGCTATGCCATGGAATACCTACAGTGGAAACGCGTTTGATTCGTTAAGGAATATACTTGTCATGCAAGTATGAAACGAGATTGTAAAAATAATCAAGTTGTTCATCAACACTTGCATAATTCCGTATGTTTTCCCAGGGCAGTACTGCAGCTTCACTCAACAGTTTATCAATTTCCACTGCGTCATAGCATCGGTATTTGACGTTTTTAATGCTCTCAGAAAATGAAACACTATAAGATATGAAATAAGAAATTAATAGGACCAACTTTTGATGTTTTGACCACTATAGTTTTAAAATCATCCCTGATATACATTGCTACACCTCCACCTTTACGGTCGACGACCTCCACCTGGGTTCAACGATTGACCTACGTGTGGGCATCATGGACGCGAGTAGCGAAGGGGGTTTTGAGCCAGCACAACCAGGGAGGTCCGGTTGAAGGCTATATACTTCTGAAAACGCCGGGGTTATAGTGATTAATTCGGTGACCTTGGAGGATGAAGCTGTCAAAAAGCTGTCATCAACCTATGAGAAGGCGCTAACTTGAGGGTGAACCGTATGGATATTCTTAAAGACATTGGAAGAATGATAGTCTTTCTCTCGGGGGAACCTGCGGACAAGGATATCATACTAAAGAGATTGAGAAACCAAAATCAATATATCCAGTGTTTCGGATGCTGAGATATGAGAACGAAACCTCAGGCAGAACCAGTCTGACGATCTAGTGTCAAATAGAGGATACGAAGGCTGTCAAGAAATCAGGAAGTAGATTGAATTGCCGTCTTGTAACGGCCCTCGTAAAGATATAGACGATTAACCAGGATCAGCTGGAGAAAAATATAGGCAGAGCGACTGGCAATCAAGTTCAGAAATGAAGAAGACGCCTCGCCAAGTTGGCCGTAAAATTGACTGATGGTGTGATCATAAGGGATATCCTTCACTTGGACAAGATAATCTTTAGATGGTTAATCATCACCAGTGCTGACAGGCTATGGTAGCTTATGGTATCATCTTAAGAAGATGTCACCTGCAGACTACGCCTGAATGAAGAGAAGAACAATATTTTGTTGCGATATCTTAAACAGAAGAAATGTTATAGATTTTTGATCATAGTTAGGTTTTGTCTCACTGTGCGTCGTTAAAATTTCTTTTTGGGGTAGTTATTTTGAAGCTCAGTCGTAGGTACTTAAAAAGCAATTTCAAATTAATTTATCTTCTGAATTTGTTTATTACTGAATTAGTATTTATCTTCAACGCCTAAATTGAAAACTTATTATTTCTACTGCCATGATGAATACCGCCTTGTAGGGGAAAGGTGGCATGAAAGGGACACGTATTGAAAGGGACAATTCAAATTACGCGCCAATTACAAATCTCCACGAAGCAATAATATT
Organism: Leptarthrus brevirostris; assembly: GCA_964036015.1. NCBI lineage: Eukaryota > Metazoa > Arthropoda > Insecta > Diptera > Asilidae > Leptarthrus > Leptarthrus brevirostris. The sequence continues at coordinate 130,098,973 of OZ038373.1, read as the reverse complement.
TATGTTCTGTGGCAACACCAATGCACATCCATTCGCAACTAACTTCAAGCTCCTGCCATTTCAAAGACGGCGAAGTTGTGCTCGTTATTTTATTCGTGCTTCTAAGTAAAATTATTGTAATTCTTTCAAAACGTTTGTGAAAAGTTTTAAATGGTTTATGGAATTTTTTATCATTGGATACAATTAGTCGTATATTCTATTAGAGGAGATCGAAAGGTCAGTACACCTTTTATATAAAGTTGTAGCTTTAGAGGTTGTTTTTAATGTGTGTGTAATATTTATGAAAGGGACACAACAAACGGTTATGAAAGGGACGTCACTTTCATAACTGTCCCTTTCATGACTGGTGTTTTTTAAGTTTTATATTTCTCATATTTTCAGTTTAAAAATGACACCTAAAAAGCGCGCTCGCGTCGGGGCAGATAAAATACAAGAAGCTGTGAATCAAGTCGTTCAGAAAGGGATTTCTGTAAGATCGGCTGCCAAAACATTTAATGTAGCCAAATCGCATTTGCACAGATTGGTCGTAAAAGCTAAAGCGTCTGAATCCTCGTCTTTTGTATATGAACCGAACATTGGTAATAAGAAAGTTTTCACCACAGACCAAGAATGTTCACTGGCAGATTATTTAAAGACTTCCGCAAAAATGTGCCATGGCTTGACAACAAAACAAGTCAGAGAACTAGCATATCAGTATGCTGTTCGTCTTGACAAAAATATATCAGCTTCATGGCAGCAAAATAAAATAGCTAGTCTAGATTGGTTGAAAAGTTTTTTAAAAAGGCATGATTCTCTATCCGTAAGAAAACCCGAGAATACTTCGTTAGCAAGAACTACAAGTTTTAATAAACACAACGTTCAAGACTTTTTTAATAATTTGGAGAAATGTTATCTTAAGCATAATTTTCTTCCAAATATGATATGGAATTTAGACGAAACTGGATGTACCACTGTAACTAGTGCTCCAAAGATAGTTGCGCAAACAGGTGTTAAGAGAGTTGGTCAGATCAGCTCAACAGAACGTGGCACACTTGTAACGATGCTGGCTTTTGTAAATGCTTCTGGCGGCAGTATTCCCCCTGCGTTCATATTTCCGCGTGTTCATTTTAAAGAACACATGCTTGAGAATGGACCTATTGGTGCGTTAGGGCTTGCGAATTCATCTGGTTGGATAACCGAAGATTGCTTTTTAAATGCATTACAGCATTTTGTTCGCTTGGTCAAGCCAACTGCTGAATCACCGGCTTTAATAGTCCTCGACAACCATAAGACCCACATAACTATTAACATAGTGCTTTATGCCAGAGAAAATAGCATAATGATGCTTACCTTTCCACCGCACTGCAATCACTAATGTAACCCCTGGATGTAGCTGTCTTCGGACCCTTCAAAGCTCGTTATAGAGTTAGCATGAATGACTGGATGACTTCGAACCCCGGTAAAACCGTATCGATTTATAATGGGGCTCAATTTTCGAAAGACGCTTTCTATGCTACTTTTAATATGAATAATGTGACGTCTGGTTTCAAGAACACCGGTATATGGCCTATAAATAAAAATATTTTCTCAGATGAAGATTTTTTACCCTCTTTCGTCACAGACCGACCGCAGTTGCCTCAAAACGTCACTGGTTTTGACGGAATTAATGACATCATCATCTAGATAATGATAGTCGAGAGGAATCTACTGCAAATGTAGAGGAACCGCAGCCTGCACCTTCCATTTCAAATGAGCCACAGCCTGGATTTCTCAACACCGAAGTGGTGCATTATGTAGCTCCATATTCATCAAGTCTTTCAATAACTCCGGAACAGATTAGGCCATATCCTAAAGCTCCACTTCGAAAAACCATAAGAAGGCAACGCAAAGGCAAAACTACAATTTTAACAGCAACCGAAAAAGATAGATTACTTCTAGAAAACATGATAGATATATTAAAGAAGGAAACACCCAGAGCTAACAAAGAAAGTTTAAAACTTGTAAAGCAAATTTTTAAAGACAGTTTAGTGGCTAAAGAATCGAGCAAAAACAAAAGTAACGTAAAAGGTAAAAAGAAAAAAACAAAATTGAACAAAAATGTGAAAGATTCTCGAAAGAAGAAGCCTGCCCAGAAATTGACAATTCAAAGCAGCAGTAGCAGCACCAATGATTCATTATCAAATACGGATTCTGACTCGATAGATGATATTTCTGAGACCGAAGTAGTTACTCCAACACTAAGACCTAGTAGCCAGTCAAAAGAACAAAGAAAAGGTGATGCACAATGTAATGTTTGTAAAAAAAAAATTTCAGAAAGCGTTGAAGATTGGTATCTATGTAAAATCTGCAACAACTGGGTCCATGAAACTTGCGGTGTTAAGGGTGTCTTGAACTTTTTTTGTTCATTATGTTATACTGATTTCCTATTTCTAAGTGTTTATTTCATTTAATTATCTTTAAAAAAAGAAGTATAAGACTATTGATTTCCACTTCATTTTAAAAATGTGGTTTTAAAATATAGGTAATTATCTGTACACGTACTTATCTATATATGCGTACACGGACTTATTTAGTATGTATAATGTAAAATACCAGTAAGTACAAAGTGTTCTTTTTTCTTGTTATTACACATTGTCCCTTTCATAAATTATTGTGTCCCTTTCAATACAACCTGTTAATGAAAGGGACATAATACACTTTTTCCAAACCTGAGAAAATATACAACTAAGAATAAAGAATGGTTTATTATTATATTTTATTTCAATAGTGCAATAATTGACGTTTTCAATTCTGTTCGTAACTGTTCAAATTCTTGCCTCATTTATTTATTGGACCCTACGAAATAAAAACGTCCCTTTCATGCCACCTTTCCCCTATGTGTAAGACTTTAATAGTTGTGTAGTTCTTCATAAAACTCTCGTATGTTCTAGTTATTTAGTTCCATATTCTGAATTGGGATTTACATCTACACATACACAATTTTATATCTACAAAAGAAATTATCACACCAGGGTTCATGTTTTTACTCCAATCATTACAAAAAAAATTACAAGCAAAAGCTTGTAATCTCGTGACGGAAAATGTATACTACTACGAGATATTTAAGGTATCTGAAAACCTGATTGGAACGCGTGTTATAATTTAGATCGTTTGCAATGATCCCATTATTCTCATGCTATGTTTACGGTCAAGGCGTTAGATTACGAGTATCTCAAACATAATTGCCGGATACCAGATGCACTTTGAGAAAAAATTGAATAATTTGATCTTGGTTCCGTCGTTCTTACTCTTGAACATTTGCTCGGTCTTTAGCATGCATGCAAATTAGACTGAATTCGTTAACATTTTTATTCTGCTCACATCAAGCGAAGAACTGCTCCCATAAAATATTAATGCAAGCCTTTTTCCTAACAAGTTTCTGTTTAGATTTAAATTACAAAAGATTCTCGACTGCATAAAATGCTCTGCCTCTGAGAAAAAAGGTGTTTAGCAGTTACAGAACGTAACTAACTTTTTTGAGTTGTCATACCTTTACCTGTAGCTTCCAGTAGCTGTCTACCGAATGTTTTGAAATCATTTTTTAAGTCGATACGAACCTGTCACTTAGACGAATGATGTAAGTGAATGCTTTTACGGTTTAGACAGCCTTAGTTATTTTAACCATTGAATAGCTAAAACTTTGTTTTCGTACGAATGCAGAAGCATTTATCACGTATCCATTTTTAATGCTATATGGTATATGCTAGTTATGGCTTTATTGCATGAACACGATAGTTTTTATTAAATGGTTCTATTTAACTTAACTTTCGTATATTTGTTTCAAATCTTGCAACTGACTTTTCACCCACATCTAATTGTTGTATTATAATTTTACAGATTTGTTTAATTCCGGTGACAACACAATGTTATGGTACCACCGAAGCGGAGTGGGGGTGATATGTATATAATCGAAATGACCGGTATTGGTGTCGAATCCATACTTTTCGGGGTTAGTAAGTTAATTAATGACATTCCCGATGCCATTAAATAATTTCGTGAAAAGACAGCTCTAGGAATGGGGGTGGTAAAGAGAGTGAAATGTAGAAATAATCCAGAACGACCGATCTTAGGGTAGAACCGATAGTTTTCCGCTGAGATCAATAATGACACTTCCACTTCCGTTAGATACTGCGATAGCAAGACGTCCCTAGGTTCAGAGGTGGAACTGAAAAAAAGATCGAACTCGAATAATGTTAATGTCGAATTTATCGTTTTCGGGATTACTTGAGACAAAACTAGCACCCCTAGGTGTGCGTGTGGGTTAGGAGCGGTACGTGAAAAAAAAGTAAAAAAAAACTTTTAAAGTTAAACGTTTTAATAAATGCTAGAAAATAATTATGGGCCGCAGATTTAGGGCTTACCGAGATAAAGGTACTGTCTAGTGATAAGAAATCGCGTAGATCCAATAGCAGACGTCCTCTGAGAAATAGGATTTTGAGTGCCTTTTGAGCGCTCCTTCTCAAAATCGCGACATTCTGACTTCGAACGCGGAAGTGTCTTCCAGTCTTAGATTGCCCTGGTGTTCCTCACTACATAACATTGATATTGACGGGCTGAGAGTAAAAGCGACCTATTTATAAGGTTCGGGCAAAAGTGGCTTAGAAAATGTTCCGCGCAAAAACGAATCGCGTGAGATTCCGGGCAAAAACGACTTAACTGCATTAACTTTGCATTACTTTTTGTACTTAAATCGTTTCTGCCCGGAAATTTTCTACGATTCGTTTTTGCCCGGAATCTCAAGCGATTTGTTTTTGCGCGGAACATTTTCTAAGCCACTTTTGCCCGAACCTTATAAATAGGTCATTTTTACTCTCAGGCCGTCAATTGTAGATGGTTAGTCGTAGTCGGCACAATTAAACTCAATTGAATTGGAATTGATTGGGTCGATTGGTCAAGCATGCAAAAACTTCAACAAACTGGTTACATCCTTTCCTTTCGCATATGATAAGTTTAAAAATCTCAATTAAAACATATTCACTGATGTTAATCATACAGACGAACAATTTTGCAATATAATGTGGCTTGCACCACACAGAAAGGCATTCTTTAATAAACTTAAACAAGCAAGTAATCTCATTTTACTCCCAGGTGTACTATAAACCGACAGAGCCATAATTTCCGAAAGAACCTTTGAAGGAAAGTATACCATTATTTTCCAACATTATTTGAAGTGTGTCAGTGCAGTAATAGTAAGAGCACGTCTGCTTTGCAGGTAATATTTATCCAAGCGTACTATCACATCATGTTAAATCTGCAAGTCCTACACTTGCTCCCTGGACCGTTTGTGGAGTGGAGGTTCAGGGCACTCGTGAGCAACCTGTTAAGCAGCAAGTACACAGGTGGCCTACAACGTGTGATTATTTTGCCTTTCTAAACTCTTTCAAAGACCTGAAATTCATTTAGGTGAATGTGCCACAAAAAAAAAATGGAAAAATAATGGCGGAAATATGCAACTGAAACAAATGAAGAATGTTTTCGGTATCGGTAAATTGTGTAAGAAATATGCGTGTTCTATACGTTTTAATCCGGTACAATGGCGGCAACCTTGCAAGAAATTGTGCGGACAAAAAAGTTCACTCTTCTTAATGATCTATTGTCCGTCAGATGGTCAAGAATGTACAGCGTCCATCCGGCCGGTGATAAATTATTATAAAAAGCTCTGCAATCAGATATAAGAAATAACAAGTCTGGTCGTACTTTATTGCAGGTGCTAGATGGGTCAATTGAGGGGATTTTATTGCCCAATGGGATTATAATGCGCGTTGGGACCTTGTTTGAGACCTAGAAAATGGATAGATTCTTGACATTTTGTCTCACGGGGTAATTGCTCAATTTTCTATCATTTTCAATTGCAGGTTATATATAAAAAAAGGAGTAATTGAGTTAACTTTTTCTGACCAACTTTATTTTCTATTTTTATAATTAGATGGTAATCTTCTGTAATTGAACTCAATGCATACGCACGATGAGGATAAATAATATATGAAAAAGTATTTGATCGTGTTTTGATTAAAAAACTGGAGGAGCTTGCACTAAAGTGTAGTCTCCAAAAATAAATATAGTTTGAATTCTTCGAATCACATAGGAAAGGGAAGTTAACCAAATTTTAAGGTATATTTAGTATACCATACAGTGGCCAGGCTCAGATTTAGCCTATTTGGGAAACCGACCCTGGTACCGAGCGGGCTGAATGACTGCCAACTGCGGGAGCTGTTGAACCTTTTCAGAGGGACCGGCTTACTATAAGGAGTTGAGAGGGTTAGCACAATAGGCCCCAGTGGCCACGGCGCTTGAGAACCTCACACCTCCAATTTAATCAAATCAAATCAAATAAAATCAATACCCTACAGTGTAATCGATGCCTTTGACTATACCTACGTGCGCTCTAATAAAGTCAAAATCGGTCCAAGCGTTACGAAGTTAGACTACCCCTAATCTTCCCACACCCCCCACGATAGGACCAAATTATTCTCCTATTAGCAATGGTAATTCACAATCTATACAACAGCAAGAGAACCATCCAAATCGGTTCACGAGGTACAAAGTTAGGTTCCACTCCCACCCCAACGCCCCTCCCCCACCCTCACCGCACCAACATTTTTTTTCTCGTGGTATCAAACAGGGAATATACTCTACCCAACCAAAAAAGAATGATCGAAATCGGTCCACGCACTACGAAGTTAGACTACCCCTCCCTCCTCCCCCCACTCTAGACCAAATATTTTTCTCCTATTAGTAATGGGGGATCATACTCTGTACAACAAAAATAGAACCATCCAAATCGGTCCACGCGTTACAAAGTTAGGTTTCACCCCCACCTTACCAACAATTTTTTTGACATGGTACCAATCGGTAAACATACTCTACTCAACAAAAATAGAATCATCAAAATCGGTCAATGCATTACGAAGTTATGCGCGATCAGACATATAAAAAAAATTTTAAAAAATACACGTCGAACTTAGAATGAGAATTTATAAACGTTTATTTGTTGCTTTACCATCCTTGCCTTATGGTTAGGACTTCACATCAACGAAACATGACCGATATTTTGGCACATCTCAGTCCGAGTCTCGTCAAGGTGAAGACGATCTTGCTCTTTCGGCGAGATAAAGACTAATATCAGTCCCGTCGCGCTCTCTGCCAGATCGAAAAGTGAATTACGGTGGGAAAATGGCGAGTGAGAACATGCGATATATGTCTGTGTATAGAATTGGATTTTCTTTTTATTCCAATCACCCCGGTAACAAAGTCTCTTCTTCGCTATTTGGGATAAACAATTTCGTCCACTCTCGTCACCCGAATCTCGCTCTCGTAATCGCACTGTTAATGATATTGGTTTTGCTACCGATCTCGTATCGGGGACAGAACTGGTAACGAGAATTATCTCGAGTATCATGAAGTCCTACTTATGGTAAATAAGTCAAAAACAGTTGCCCTCCACTGAACTGTTTTTGAGCAACACCCTTTAATTCGGTCGAGGTCTCTCAGCTGCTACAACTTTTGCTAGCATTATTCTTTATTTACTCCTCTCCTTCATGTTCTTTCGGTTCCTCCCGTTACAGTCGAGAGGTTGTTTGGGTAAGTTGTGGTTGGAACGACGCATTTCCTTCCCTGTATTTTTTTATTGATCTTAGCATATCCTGCAAGCGAATTTCTAGAATGGGACGAAGACATATATTGATGAAAACTCCTGAAGGAGTGAGTGATCTTCCATATTCCGGAACCGTGCCTTTACCCCTTTGCGTTGTTGTTGAACAGAATTCATTTAGTTTGAACTGAGATATTTGCTAATCTTCACATTCGAAATAATTGAGATTATGTGCCTATTACTTCACTTTTCTCCACCATCTTCGATATTAAAAGTACTGATGTAATAGAATTTTTCAACCGCTTCCATAGCTAATATTTTGTTTTAGGCCGATTTAATCTTAACACCAGTCGAATTGATTTGATCAGTCCGAATTTTAGGTCGGGCCTAAGGTAAAGGAATGGTCAAGATGCATCCTCGTCGAACCCTGGAATTCACTTCAAAGCTGTCTGACAAATTTCCACTGTAAAGAATGCAGAGTTCGAAATCAATTATTATTTTTAGCTCTAATTTGTTCATATCTCTACCAACAGAATATAATAATAATTCTCTAGCAACGTCATCTAACTATGATTGTAACCATCGTCTTCAGCTGAAGTTTTCTAACATCGTAACGAATCAGAATTATCTATTATCATTATATATTATTATACATCGTCGTTGTAAACGTCACCTCTATTATTATTATTACGTTTGTCATCCTCATTGTTCTTTCAAAGGAGTACCATCCAATGGTATTACTCTTCTTCCTCTTCTTCAAGGCTGTTCTAGTGAACCATACTCCCTAACCTTCATCCGCGGTGTTAACTGTGCGGAAAAACCCCTAGTAGATTGTGCACACTAATGGATTGCTTTGTACGATGACGATCTTGCCCGATGGTGGCTTTCACGGTTAATTTTGCAGCGTAACCTTGTAGACTGGAATGTGAATACAATTCATTAGCCACAATTTAATAGTATATATCCCAGTGCAGTTGCCACAATTAAGACTTCAAGCTCTTCGCGTGTAAGTGTAACTTTCCTTCAATTTTGCGGTGCCCCAGTTTTATGGCCGTGAAATAATCTGTTAGAAAATCGTTTGATAGCATTTTCAATTGCATTTTCAATTGTATTTAATACTTTAATCACTTACCAACGTAAGCTTGAAATTATTGGATTAAAATGAAAGCAGAAGTGGCCATTATTTCGGTTTCACATTAGTGAAACACGACTCCACTTTTGCTAGGGTATTGTATAAACGTGATTTAAACAAATCAGTCCTGGCCAGGGCAGTCACAGTTGTATGCCCAATTAAATGCTGATAGTCCTGTATACTTGTAATTTGCACCATTACCAGGTTCAGAATGCAGTACCAATCAAGTTCGTGCTAATTGCGAGCACTTATCGAAATCTATACATATAGGTGCCATCGGGTTTGCACTACTGGTCCAAATGAAAATTAATGCCGATTCGTTGAGTTTAAATTTATTAAATCTCCATACAAAACAAATTGTCCGTTTTTCAGTTTTTCTCATTTCAGGCAATTAAAACACAAACTTTTCAAATTAATTTAACTGAAAAGGATTTCAGTTGTGCTTTATGTTCTTGGCGCGAATAAATTTTAAAATCACTTCACCGCCATTACGTTTTGAAGCAGATGCGAACACGTTACTCGTTTTAATGGAGTTTAATCAGTATAGACCTTATATGGAAATCAATGATATAATGGAGAAGCGTCAAAAACGGAACAGGTAAAACAAAAATAATAACGTAGTTGCTAGGGCAGGGCAAACTCTATGCTGGGATTTATTCTTTGGTGGTCTAGGGAATTTCCGAGCCCTCATATAAGACTCCATCTTTATACGTCCCTGGTTAGACTCCTGCTTGAATATGCTAGTCAGGTTTGGTCTCAGTTTTACGGATCCCACATTAAACGTATTGAGATTTGTGGGATCGGCCCTACGTTCTTTGCCTTGGAATGACCCTCTTAATCTCTTATTCTTTCACCTTACTGCAACTTGTTACACTCAAGAAGCGACGTTGGGTTGTTGATTTTATATTTTTGAATCAGCTTCTGCAGGGAAAGCTAAACAGCGCTGAAGTAGTTTCCAAAATATTACCTAGAGAACTGTCCTATTTCCTACGTAATCGATCACCTTTACAAATTGTGTGGGCGAGTTTTAGTTTTTTAACTACTGATGTTTTTTTGCATATTGGTGTGGGAGCCTCATTCTCCTCATTTGCCTCAATATATTTTTATATTCTGGCAAATAGGTCAACTGATTCTAGGCTTTTGCTTGAGAAGTGCGCCTTCTGAGTTAGAAGGGTTAATTCTATTTAGTACTATTTAATTAAAGTGAAAAAGATGTTTTTGTGATAGAAAGTGATATCAATATAACAATAACAACTATGCTTTACAATTTAAACATACTTTGAAATGGGTACCTGGAAAATCTAGATAGCTTTCACTTGAGGGAGGTACACTAGCGTTGTCATTTCTACCTGTGATTAAATTACTCTTATTTATTATTATTTACTTACCTACTCACTTACATTTATATGAGAAGATTTTAAGTGGAAATAAGTAGATTGGTAGAAATAGAATAATTTATTTAAATAAATTGAAATTTTCTTTACTTTTAATTAAAGGACTAAACGCTAACATTCTCTAGTAAAATTAAATATTTGCTTTAATTTTTTTAAATTTTATGGAATTCGTTTACGTCAACTTTTACTTTATTTCTGTAATTTATAAATAAACTGAACAGAATTAGCTAATACGTACATACCTATATATATATATAAAAGTGTTCTGAAAATGGTTTTTCCACTACAATTCTCAAAGGATTCTATGAAATATAACCCATCAGAGGTATTCTAGCCTCTTAAGATTCCGTATTCAAAAGTGTAAAAACATACCTTAATACCTAGTATCAAATATTGACCGGTTCATCTGTATGTCTGGCACCACCCTTAACCTTCGCAACTGTGCCGGCTAGAAAGTTTCAAATTCCTGTAGATTTAGTTTTACGTTCCGTAGATGCTGACAGTTAAAACTCTATTATTGGGGCGTTTTTTAGGGGAAACTTCACACAAATTTTTCTTTTAATTTAGTGAAGCCAGGTATTGTTGGAAAGATCTCAATGTAAAGGTTTAAAAAAATATGTTTCCTTTCTATTCTCCCCCCACCTTCTTTTTCTCTCGTATTGGTCCACAAGTTCAAAATAAAATTGAGTATTAAGAACATTGCGAAAATTCAGGGATTCAGGGAACTTTTTATTGTTATTAATTTTTGAGTTAATAATAAAAGTTCTTTGATAGAAATGTGAAATTTTATATGTATATAACAATAGTAGTTTTCATCGGTATTGTTATCTCAAAGCAAAAATTGTTCACTTTTACAAAAAATAATAAGGATCTGCAATAAAAAAGGGGGTTTCCAATTAACATTTTAAAGTTGACCCCACCCTACCACTCGGTGGGGATCAACTGTGATATTAAAAATTTTTTTTTTTAATATTTAATACGCGTTTTTAATTTTTTGATTCGATGTGTAGTGCGCGAGTTACTTGATCGTTCCGGAACTTTTGGGACACCCCTAATATGTATGTATTGTAGTATAAGTATTATAATAGTAATACTTTAAGTACAAATACTGTAATTACTTTATGGTTTCATCAAAAAAACAAGAAGGATTTTGAAGTCCTACAAATGTTACAATGTAAAAAAAATAAACGAAATAAACTGAAAAATAATGGGAAACATAGAACTTTTATTGCAGAGAATAAACAGTAAGCTTTTTTGAAATAAATAATACTAAACTTGAATTAGAAAAGTTGTAGGCCATTTGTGTGTGTTTGTGAAAAATAATAATAATATATAACGAAGTAAATATCAAAATATCTTATATTGTACATACCAAAAAAATTTTGGTAAAAAATCACAAACTATTGAGACACTGCCTAATAAACAATACCTGATTTATTAATGCAATTTATAATAAATAGTAAAATTTCTGTGAAAATGGTCGTAACAAATTTTAAACAACTTAAAAATGTTGACAAATAATAGATTTAATATTGATAGCAAGATTTCAAAAGACTAAAAAGTAAAAAATAAAATTACACAATAAAAAAATATTATAGCAAAAACTTATTTTTATCCATTTCAGTATATTTTTATATTTTATTGTTAAATAAAAGCTTTTTTTAAAAATATCTTTTTATTGTGTTATTTTATTATTTATTTAATTTCAGTGCAATCTATTGCTACACATTAGTTGTAAAATAAAAATGAAGTTTGAAATGCTCTTTATTTAAAAATGCGAAAATCGATCAAATACTTAAATAAGTTTATTTTGTGAACTTTTGTGCGGATAAAAATTGAATAGTCAAATTAATTTTGGTAAACTGTAGTTCGCGAAAGCTTTTCAACGTGGCGCTTTAAAACGTCAATGCCTTGCGAATGCATGTTAAAGAAATTAAAAGATTTGTTCTGTGCAAAGCTATTGTAAGTAAAATTTGGAAGCTTATCGTCGATAGCTTTATTTTGTGACATTCACAGCCACATCCATTCCGTAGTTGTAATTAATTATTTCTCTTTTTGTTTTGTGTTGACACATTAAATGTCAAGGCAATAACTTTTATTTAATTGTGCATTCTTAAGATCATTATATCACTCAGAGTTAAGTACTACGTTTATATTTTGCTAGTTTGAACTGAATACCAATTTTTTTATAATGTGGCCAGAACCTATATTGACCTTTATTTTTTTATTTACCTTATGATGTGTTAGGATCATAAGGCAGGAAGGGAATTAGGGTAGAGAATGAGGGCACTTGAATGTCTTATTTTTTGGATTGCTATGAGCTAGACAACAGCCCAGAGATGGAGTGGTTTTTTAAATTTTATTAAAAACTCACGGTGGGACCGAGGATCGAACCCTGGAACCATGGCTTGGTATTTATAGAATTAACCCTTCTAACTCAGAAGGCGCACTTCACAGGCAGAAGCCTGGAACCAATTGACCTATTCACCAAAATATAACATATATTGAGGTGAATGAGGCTCCCACAACCCATCCAAAGAAAAATATTAGAAAACAAAAAACCAAAACACGTCCAAACAAAACAATCAGGGGTGCATTGATAGCCAGGTCAAAAATAGGACACATATTCACGGCTCTACACATGCGATTAATAGGCTCATGCATACCATAGTTAGACCGAGAATGAACAACATGTAGTAAAGGCAATCTCCTTAACCTATACGGAGCAGGCCCATAAGTTACCAAACTTGCAAGAGAGCGAGAATCTATATTCGAGTTCAAAAGCTGGTGAATAAATACTCAGCAACTCTACGTCGTTCCTCGAACGAGTGCATATTAAGCAATCGGAGGCGATCCTCACAAGGAGGAAGCCTTAATGGATCATTCCACGGGAGGTCCCTTAGTGCGAACCTAACAAAGTACTGCTGCACCGATTCAATGCGTCTAGAAGACCAAACCTGAGATGCATATTCGAGAATTGGTCTGTCGATCAGAAAACTGCCTTGACCACCGCTTAACAAAACCCAGGACTGAATTACTCCGAGATACGATATGGTTTATGTGCAGAGTGAAATCGAGTTTTCTGTCTAGCTTTACACCAAGGTTAGTAACAGACTCTACATGACGGATAGTAGTTTCCGCAAAGGTATAATCAAAGACAAGCAGATTGATGATCCTAGAAAAAGACATAACTTCACATTTATCCAGGTTAAGTTGCAGTCCATTTGAGGCACACCAAACTCTGAAGGTATTCAAATCCTATTGGATGCAGGAAGAATCATAACTGTTTCTATCGCATGAGAAAATCTTCATATCATCAGCGAAGATTAAAACTTTTGAGTGCTTAATCAGAGGGACAATTTAGTCAATGGCTAGAATAAACAGCAACGGCCCCAGATGGCTACCCTGCGGCACACCAGATGAAGCCCTAACGACTCTAGATAAAGTATTACGGAAAGAGACACGATAAGTCCTATTTTTTAAGTAAGAGCACATCCAGTCGAGCAACAAAGGCGGAAAACCCAAGCTTTCAAGCTTAAGTATAATCACGGAGTGAGGGAGCTTATCAAATGCCTTGCTGAAGTCGGTGTAGACACAATCAGTCTGGAGACCTTGTTGGAAGGCAGAGATAATGTGGGATGCAAATTCAAGCAGGTTAGTTGTCGTCGATTTACCAGGCAGAAAGCCATGTTGATTAGATGAGATTAACCAATTACTTTGCCCAACAAGCTGTGAATATATAACAGATTCAAACAACTTGGGTATGCAGGAAAGCTTCGCGATTGGCCTATAATTTGTTATGAAGTTTTTATGCCCCTTTTTATAAACAGAAATTATAAAGGAGCTCTTCCATAACGTACGAAATCTACCGGCCTGCAGAGATTTATTGAAGATGAGTTCCAATGGAGTGAGTAAGGCCTCAGAACAGGATCTCAAGAATGCGAGTGGAATACCATCAGGACCAGAGGAAAAGTCCAGTTTAAGCTCCTTGATACCATTCAAGATAATATCACGAGATATAATGGGCAAAGCAATGGAGGTAGCGGGACGGTTTTGGATATGGCCAAAATCATCCAGGGAAGGCACAGAGTTGCCTGGTGAAAAGGCGCCCTCAAAAAACAATGCAAAGTTATCGGCAATATCGGGCGCGCTACAACTAGAGGATCCATTATACCACATTGTAGATGGATAATTATCAGTTTTCTTCTTCAAATTTACAAATTTAAAAAAAGTACGAGGATCATTATGCAAGTTACTGCTAATATCATCAAGGTATTCCCTGTATAAGGATGAAGATAACTCTAAAAAGCAGTCATGACAATATACGAATTTAGAATAAGCTGACGTGCTACTACAGCGTAAGTAGGTTTTCCATAATTTATTTTTTTTATTCTTAAGACTCCGTAGTTCCCTAGTATACCACGGGGGAGAATGGCAGGATGATCTCGAACGCTTGAGTGGTACACAGGAATTAAACAGATCATAAATCTTATCATAAAATACAGAAAAACAATCGTCGACATCACAATCATAAAAAAGTGATGGGAAATCGACTGATAGGATCCTGTTTGAAAGATCAGAGAAGTCCGCCCTTTTAAAATCAAGAACGTACTGATCTACGTTCTGGTCAACAATATTAGAACCATCGTAGCAAAAATAGATGGAAATGGGCGGGTGTAAACTGTCGCCAGCGGATAATTTGCGAGAAGTTGGCTCAACTATAGTATTATTCGAATCGGAAGAAAAGATAAGATCTAACTGCCTTCCCATAGAGTTCTTTACATCACTCATTTGGTGTAAATCAGAGGAGGAGATGGCGTCAAGAAAATGGGAGTCTTTAGCAGTAAGACAGTTTGAAGGAAGGTAGTCATCGTCATCAGCGTTGAATACCCATTGAACGTTGGGTAAGTTAAGGTCACCAAGAAGGATAATTTTGTCTTCAGGGTTTGTCATATTATTAATAAAATCTAAGCTTAGAATTAAAATATCGTAAAGACTTCGACCATTTGCATCAGCATAGTTTGCCAAGTTTGGAGGAATATAAAAACATAGCAGGAAAATATGCATCTTCCCCAGAGATATGTTAAGAGCTAAGAGCTCGATTGAGAGTGTGTCGGAATAAGCAGGTATATCAACAACGCCGCAATCCAAATGCGATTTACATGCAACCAGCACACCGCCACCACGAGCCATAGAGCCACAGTATCTATCCTTACGAAAAATTTGATAGGACTCGTCAAGAATTTCTGCATCGTTAAAACCATTATGAAGCCAGGTCTCGGTCAGAGCGACGACGTCTTAACAACAAGCAAGAGAAGCCTGAAATAACTGGCTTGTTCTTGTTCTTTATCCCCTTACATTTTGGTAGTAAAGGGATAGCGTACTTAGTTTTTTTGGTTGTTAGAAGAGGTTCTGTTTTGAGTGCTTCCCGCGACCCTACGACGGGGCACAAACTCGTGTGCAATGATATTTTCGGGCCAGAAATCGGGGGCAGACATAATCTCAAAAAGCTCTGGCGATGATTTCAACTTAAAAGACGACATGAGTCCTTGAGAATGACGAGATCCTAGAAGTTGACAACGGAGGTGTACAGAGTCTTCAGCACCACTCCTCTCTCTCACGTAGCCAATAACGTCGTCAATAGAAGTAGATGGATCAAGTCGGGAAACAAAAAATTTGTGCCACTTAATCAATATGTTAATTGGAAGTCGGGAAATTATTCCGTTTACAAACTAGAGGATTCTGACAGAAAGATGAACAGACATAATATGAAGCTTTAGATCCTTCGGTTACAAAACCGTAAAAATGGAAAATAAAAACGAAATGCATTTAAGTTATTTACATAATTTGCATACTTTTATCATCAAGTCCATATTGTCATCATGGGTTCTAATATCTGTGGCGCCCCCATGAGAATGTTTATTCACAGTGCTAAGAAATTCCTTTTGCTCTTCGTTCTTAATGGTCGCACAAAATAGTCTATGCTATATAGAATTGAGGATTTCCCATTTAATTGTCGACATCTCGAGTTACTTTAAAATCCCCAGAGTCTTTTCGTAATAGCTGAGGTGTTCCCATTTTTATTTTCTTAAAATAACAAGTTATCACAAGCAGCCTTCACACCTCACTTTTCCGAGGAACACATTAAGGTTAAGTCTCAATGCGTCACACGTTTGCATTAAGAAAATAAATCCACTACTGGTGGTACCCAATTTGTTATGGCGAGTTATTGCTGCTCTGATGCTGTCCATTGAAAAGAAATTATTTCTTGAGATATTTTGCAATGCAGTAGAAAGTTGCAAGAGCTGCATAGAAACTTGTTGAATTGCAGTGATTTGTTGCATTTTCCCACTGCAAAATGCAGGCCACCCACCGGAAGGTTATTCATTAAAGTCAAAAGTTGAAAGGAAAATCCCCTCCCTTTCCGAGGTATCGGTGGTGGTGAAGTCAATCATTAAACGATTTTAAAGAGAACAAAACGTGCATTAAAATAAAACTGGAAATATTATAGTAGAGCAGAACTAGAAAGACCGGAAGTAACGTGTAATCCGGATGAGATGAGCTACATACATTACAGGTTTGTGGATACATCCAGCATCATTGCATAAGTTTTTACTCCAGAGGTCGAATGATGTGGCTACAATCAGGTGGTTATGGTCACATCTTGGTTTGGTTATGGGTTTCCGAGATTTGTTTGGTCAATCGTGCAGCGAAGCAAGACTATCCGGGTATCTGTCAGGTTTTCCATGACCTGTTCAGGTATTTTGTCTTTCTCTACGGTGTTAAACTTGCTATTTTGGTATCATTGAACTTGAGTGGGTTTAAGCGGTTCAGTGACTGAGTTTTAGACACTGAGAAAAGTGGACAATTGTTTTGGTGTACTTACTTGAGTCGTCATTGCTAATAGAGTTGCTTCCAGTTAATCCCAGGGCAGACAGTTCCGATGGTTGTAGCTTAATTTCCATTTCATGCAGGCGTGAGTTTAGTGTCTTCGTGTGCAGGAACAGGAAAAGTGTACAAGAGACCGCAATTAACGCAATGAACTCAGCTGACCTAGAAAAGATAAAACATTTGGTTAATTTTACCCAAGAAACAACAATAAATTAAGCAAGCTCTGGTAGACCGAAAGCATTAACTGGTCGCCCTATTTTCCACCATTTCAGGCTTAAGCTGTCGTTGTTATACTTTGTCTCTGTTGAAGCTTGAATGACTTTAATTGACATGGCTTTGATATAATCATTAAGATGTCAGAGAAGGTCGTAGCAGAAGGAAAATGACATATTTAAGGCCGTAAAATAATATTTTTATGATTTTAGAAGTGAAAAGAAGTCAAATAAAAATTAGTTGAGAAAACTCTATTGTCAGGCAGATATCGTTATTTCCAGTAGAGTTGCTCAGATTAAACTTTTGCAAAATAGGTGGATTCGCAACATTTCCTTGGTTTTGAGGTGTCTCGGTTCACTGAAGATACAAAATGGGAATGTATCTAACAGCTTGACGTCGAGCGTTAGATTACCCACAATCTGTCACGCTCACAAATCAAATTTGCTGTTTAAATTTGTTGGAAACGAGCAATTTTCTACAGCACAATTTTAATGGGACTTACTTCAAAGAAGCCGATAACTGTCTTCTGAAAGTTTTGCAAATTGTTTACGACTGATACATTTGCGGCTTCAGTAGTCATCTAGACGAATCATTGAAACCGCATAATTCTTAAATGAAGTTCAAGCTGGACTTGGGTTGAAAGTAATGAAAGATGCTCTCTTCATTCATATATTTTTGCAAACTGCCTATAAAATCATAATACAGTAAAAGCTCGTTAATTCGGAGTTCGAGAGTTAGAGAATGAGATTTTTTTTTGAATTAATCTGATTTTATTTTAAATTTACCCGATTGGAAAAGTTGTGCAAAGAATTCGTGCTTGTTAATCAATTAACGACTTTTGAAGACTTACAGAAAAAAATTTTCTTTTCAAGGTCATCGTGTGTGATAGCAAGTCAAAGGTTATCAAAGTACTAGTCCAAAACTTATAGTTTGCTTTTTACATTTTTCCCGAAATTCTGTCCAAAAACGCCTCCGAAAAGTATCGCCCAGAAAAATGAGGTCTAGATTGAATTTACCACCATCGCATTATCTAATATAGTTTTCTTGCCTCACAGACCACTTTTTTATTTGGGTTCTTTTTCCCTAGGTCACTGCCGCACATTCAGAAAAAAAGTACCAATTTAGTGCCTGTGATTGTTTCTCTTTATTTGGAGGACTCAGGTATGTAACCTCAATTTTATATTAATATATTGCTGTTTTAAATTAGTCCTTAGCGAAATAAATACGGAAACACTACGTTTCCGTTCATTTATAATACACACAGCATTGAAGATGTTCTTGAGATTTGTCGGGCGTGCTAGGAGAGTGCGATGTCGATCTGGCTCTGGACGCTTTTTACAACGTTCATTACGTCTGTTTTACCCGATGTGTTCCTATTGGCACTTCCAGGTTAGGATCCCCTTATTTGTTTCATCTCTGGCTTGACAGTGCCTGGCGATATCTGGCGAACTTGAGTCACGATGACTACCTAGCGTACTTCGATCTCTGACATCGGTTTTCCATTAGAGCACCTGTCTAACGTATCACAATGGGCCTTTTCAGGTCTAAGTGTGCCCTTTAAGGCAGCCACACGAACCTGTCTAACGTGAGAGGCACGTTGCGTAGCGGTCTCAAACAGTTCTGGAGTTTTATTAACTCGAAGTGCAATATTGAGGCTTATCCCTCCACTTTGAGGTATCGCCAATTTCTTCGCGGAATTTATCCGAATTTCTTTCTGTAATTCCTACTTTGATTTCTACTCTTCTGATTTTACCCACTTGACGCAGCTCCCCACCTACTTTCCTTGAATCCACACCTAGTATTCGACGATGCACTTGTTACTGAACACCTATGGTATTCCTGCTTGCTTCTTGAAGAAATGCCAATCGTCTCTTACTTGTGTTCTTTGTTATTTGTTCAATTTGTCCTTGCGTTCCGGCCGTTTTACTGAGCTGTGAAAGACTTCTGTGTTAATTTCTCTCCAGACGTTTCTAATTATTGACCGACTACGTGCCTGCAAAGGTTTTCAAGTCCCTCGTCAGCGACGTACTCCAAATTCATCGGTGGCTTTTTTTGGGTCCTCCCAACAAGGGGAAATCGACGACCATCAACCCTCTGGAATTCTTTAATTATTGTTTGCTGACCATTGAAGCAGACAAACAGGTCGACTGTGTATTTACAGATTTCAGTAAGGCATTCGATAGGATTGACCATGGAATCCTGTTCTATAAACTGTCTATTATCGGGTTTCGTTCTTGTTTCGTCAATTGCTTGTCCTCACACCTATCAGGTCGTACTCAACGTGTCTTATTTCGGGGAACTCATTTCGACCAGATCCTTGTCGCCTTCCGGGTGCCTCAGGGAAATATCATTGGCACGCTTCTTTTTATCCTATATATTAATGATGTTCCGCTTCTCCTGTCCAGTAGCAAAATTCTGTGTTATGCGGATGATGGTAAGATATTCCACACTGTTTCCCAAGAATCAGACTGAGGTCTTGGCTGTGTTCTGCGGCTGGTGTTTACACAACCGTCTTCTCCGTCAACCGTTTAAAAGACGTCCTTTCCTCTTCGACTACAAAGTTGATTGTGTTATCTCGGGCGGTGTTGATAAAGGAAGAGAACTGGGCGTGGTCCTCAACTTTCGTTTTTCTCTCAAGGATCATATGGACTCAATCGTTCGGAGGACGGCTAACTCGATGCTGGGTTTCGCTAGAAGATGCTCCAAAGAATTTGATAATCTTTTCCTAACTAAGCTTCTTTACTACATCTTCGTTAGACCAATTTTGGAATACGCTAGAACTGTATGGGCTACCTTCTTCGCCGTGCAACTCAACCGCATTGGGGCAGATTCCTTAGGTTTGCTCTCCGTGAATTTCCATGGAATGAAACTTTGGTACTTCCTTCTTATGCTAATCGTCTTGGACTAATTCCTCTTGACCCCCTTGAAAAGAATCGCAATATTTCCAAATTAGTATTTCTGTTCAATTTATTGCATTGAATGATAAATTCATCTCAATTCTGGGGACTGTGAATTTCTCCATCCAGCGCTCCTTGAGAAAGCCCGACTTCCTGTACGTCTCTGGTAACAGAACATGCATGAGCCCATTACGTTGATGTCTCGCCTCATCAACCAACACTTCGTCAGCTTCGATATGAATCTCTCTAGGCTGCCTTTTCGACAGAGGATGAGCCTGAGCCTAAGCCTGGGCCGCCACGACCGCGTGGTTGTCCTACCAAGAATTTTTCGGAGTTGGAGGATCAATCCCAGGTATGCAAGGGGCAGGGGGGATAGGCGAAACGTTACGGCGCCTTCAAACAACTTCTGTAGGAGTTGCCTCGACGAAGAGGAAGAGGAAACCATAATCCACCTCCTCGGTAACTGTCCGGCCCTAGCCAACCGCAGGAACCTCCTTCTCTGAAGAGTTAACCGAGCTAGGCTCCACTGATGTCAGGGACCTGGCTCGATTTATCAGAAGTTCAAAATGGTTTTCAACCACGAGTTAGGGCCGTATACCCTTCCCAACCTAGTCAAATCTATTTTGACTTCCCGAGAGCTGGTCCCACTGGAGACAGGGAACTGGCTCGGTGCACAGGGGGAAACATATCCACCCTCCTATTACTTAGGTTATTTTTATGGGGGTTGCTAAGGTTTCTGTAGCCTCAACGTGATATCACAATGGGCCTCCTTCGCCTAAGTGTGCCTTTCTTAGGCAGCCACTTTAACCTAACCTTACCTAACCTACGGCGCTTTACAAGGGGGGAAGGGGCTCAGAAATCTTCAAAAACTGCGTTACCGATGCGTTAGACCAATGCAGATGAATCGTCTATTGAGTATTTTGCTTCATTTGCATCATAAAAAAATTTTGGTCTTAGTGGTTTGGGAGTGGGGGCAACTAGAAATTTTAAAACTGATTTGTAACACGATAAGCTAAATTCCTTAGGCTCTTCTTAAACACCTGCAATGAAGATGTCGCCTGAACAACTGTGTAAACATTTTGTGTAATTATGCCTATACTTGTATAATGCCTGTTATGCAGATCTCTCTCTCTCTAGTTTCCATAACCCCTCTTCTGGAATCGATTCCGAACCACTAACATTTCTCTTCAATAGCCATGACTTTTTTATCGTACCTACTCTACTGACGACTTAAAACGTACATAATAAAAAAATTATTGTTGCCTACAATTGACTCTAGTTTGAATAGACAGTCGTTTGCTTGCCATGAAGGAAATTTAAACAAATTCAAGATTATCATAGGGCTGGACCAATCCTAATCATCTGACCCAAGCTTGATCGAAAATCGGGTTTATAACTTCGTGCTGAATTTAGTATACGACCATGGAATATAAGTGATAATTAGGATTGACCCAGCGTTAAAAAGTAGTATCATTCGAAGCCTGGCACTAAGCCTTGGTCAGAGAAAAGGTATATACCTACTCGTACATATAAAGAAATGAGTTAAAAAAAGGTCTTGCAATGACATAGTCTTGATTACGCCAAGTATTTAGTCCCAGCCGACTGGGGCAACATATTAATCCTTAATCATTTGCAATTCCTAAATGGGTATTGTAAAACCTTGTTAATTGAAAATTAATCAAAAACAAAGTAATTGTTTAAAATGTGTCTGAAATATTTACTGTGGCTGTACTGCAATGACTTGTCTAAGCGACCTTATCGAATTTACCCTTCTATTGTTTATCTGATAGAAAAAATTAAATTGATTGCTAATTGTACGCGGTAATTTCGTTCACGGTTTTGTCCTTACGCATAATTGTTGTGTAAGTATTCGTCGTAATATTTACTCAGGTAAACGTGCACCTAAAAGGTAATGTAAATTAATTGTTTCTAGAATCATTCATCAAACGAATTCTTTGAAATTTCAAAGCGCATTCATTCCTTTGATGAAGAGTTCAATGCTCTTGAAGTCAACGATCGCAAACTGAAACACTCTTTCACCGCACTGATTTCCTGAAACAAAAAGTTTTTATAGGAATCGCGAGTTGGTAATTTATGGCTTAAGCTTAAAAACTTTCGGTGAGAAAGAGGTAAAGGCCATTTACTGTTGAACTGGCTTAAACCGCGACTGTTCTTAAGCTTTGGTCTACCTTAGAAACCGCAAGAGCAAGCATAATCAATTCCATTCTTCGAAGGGTCAATATCTCAATAACATTGCTGGTGACCATATCGGCCACGGTCTTAGCAAAAATACTCGGGATTTGGCCTGAAATGATCCAAAAGTTGAGTAACCTGCGAAAAATTTTCTCAAACCGGTTCAAAAGTTCTTAAAACGGATAGGATTTTCTGGTATCTCTTGATACTTTCTTCGCATCCGTAAATAGCTTTTAATAGATTCAAACAAAAAAGATTTTGATTCAGATATGCAAATTGAGTTTGTGGGTTAATAAGCATCTGTTAATTGGCGAATGATAATTCGAATTATACCTATATTTTGTGCCTCGAAGTGATAACATAATTTAATGCTCAATAGATACAATTTTGGTGCGTGATAATTAGAGCTTAATAGTCGCAATTCTTTTATAAACATCGGAAGGTCGCCAACCGCAAAGAATTAGGAATTATTTGCTCTAAATAGCGCTAGTGTTTCGTCGTAAATTGCTTTGTGAGCAACTCATTAAATCGGCTACGCTTAATTTAATGTTGACAGGTTTAATAAGAGACTAGAGAAATATTCGAGCGTTGTGCAAGACACTAGACTTACGTTTAATCAAACAGAGTCACTATTCAAATATCTGAGGTAATTAAGATTCTTACATCAGAGAAAGTAGATTAATGATGTGTTCAGTGTTCGACGTTTTGAAGCAATTATAATATGAAACCATATTGTGTTACAAACATCCACGTAACCATAGCACTAGTTAAACGTATACAAACTATCTTTACATGACAAACTCCTTCAAATGAATGATTAGTATCGTACCGTGGAAAGGTTAAAGCTGCCTGTGTATACTAGTTATTAGCATTGCATAGCTATAGCAGTTTAATGTTATGTAATTATTAAAAATTTGTTAATTTAGATGGAGAATTGGAGAAATCTAGGCAATCTTCAGTAAGTTGCTTGGGTAAGGGTCGAAATAGGATCCAATAAAGGTCTGTTTCGTGGATCCGAGGGGGGGGGGGTGGTGGTGGTTTTAGTTGGCACAAGTTCCACACATTCAGGTTTCTTATCCTCTGCACGTCAAGAAAAAAAACCTAATTTGAACAATAGGGCATAACTTAGACATATCAAATGTGACCTAATTTAATTTAATTCTATTAGTATAAATCGAGCAGAAAGAACTAACGACGGTATTATAAGGTCACTTTTGTCGATACTTACGTATGTGTCGCTTAATTCTTCACAAGTCGTGTTTGCCTTATTTTGTTTAACTTCCATATTAATTTTAAATGACTTACAAATGAGACGTATGCTATACATGAATGGCAAAAAATATTGCAAACAGGACAACAAGCCCGAACTGGCTACTAAAAGTTAGTTGGACAAAGACTAGTTCAGGTTAGGGATATTAAAGAATGGTTTTGTTTTATACGACATGGCAAAATCCAAGGGGACAACCCTTTAATGCGTTAGCATGGTTTTGGCCGGAAAGGAATTAGGGTAAGGGAAGTGAGGAAACTTGAATGTCTTGCTTTTTGCATTGCTGCGAACAAGACAACAGCCCAGAGACGTAGTGGAGATCTGGTCTCGAACCCGGGACCCATGGTATGGTGGTCGTGCCGCTTAACGAATTGACCGAGCTCCGTATCCAATAGTTAGAGAACTCCGTGGACAATAGTTAGAGAACTAAAGCAAAACAAGTTCATATGTGGCAATGATTTATTTATTTATTTACATAGTTTTATCATAGGCTGATTAGTTAACAACAGAAGCGAAAGGAAAAATGAAAGTGGAAGCGAAGAAAGATAGAAAAAAGCAAGAATAAAAATAACAATAGCAAACGAAAACAACAATAGACTGAAAATAACGATCCAAATAAACTTATCAAAACACATACAAATTAAAATATAAAAAGAAAAGAAAAGTATATAAACTAAGTAAAAATATAACAAAATAACACATTTAGCTTAAAAAGACTCTAACGGAGCTGACATCTCGCATTTAACTTAGAAAGATTAAAATCGAGATGGTTGTTAAAACGATTAAAAAGGCGAGACATTGACGACAACAGCGCGGTGAAACGGAGCCTGGAGAAAGTCACTATGTCTAACGGAACGAATAGGAACATGGATGTTCAACTTAGACAGCAGCTAAGGTGAGTCAACAAAACCCTGCAAGATATCAAATATAAAGGAAGTCCTAGATCTGTTGCGCCTATCCTCTAGGGAGTCCAAAGAGAGTAGGCCAAGTCTTTCTTTATAAGCGGTGAGAATCAAGGGGTTATTCCATGGAAGGCCACGCAATGCAAATTTGAGGAACCTGCACTGAACAGCCTCAATACGAGCGCTATGAATCGCATAGGACGGAGACCACATGGGACTAACATACTCTAAAACGGGCCGGACGAAGGTACAAAAGAGAAGCTTGGTGATAAAGGGATTATTAAATTCCTTAGACCATATCTTAACGAATCCCAAGGAAACGTTGGCCCTATTAACAATGTAATTGATGTGAAAGACAAATGTGGATCAAAAATAATACCAAGATCCTTTACTATATCCAGCCTGGTAAGCAAGGTGCCACTGACAGAATAGTCGTATATCAATGGGACCTTCCTTCTTGAAGAAATCCATTGGACGAAAAGAGATGGAAAACCTAACATAGTTAACTTCAATAGAAGTAACTTGTGGTCAATGCGATCAAAGGCCTTACTAAAATCGGTATAAATACAATCAACCTGTTCACCAGCCTCAATAGCGGACATGCAATAATTAGAGAATTCAACAAGGTTAGTAGTCGTTGATCTGCCTTTAATAAAACCGTGCTGGAAGGATCCCAAGAACGGTTTACAGTGAAAGGAAAAGAAGAAAAATGGTAGACGATTTCCACAAGGACAAGTTAAACAAATTAGAAAGTACAGGAGTAAGATAGTGGGCACAATTCTTTAGGAGAGACACGGGAACACCATCGGGACCGGGTAAAAAACTGTTGGACAACTTCTTAATATGCATCATAACTGAAGCATCGTCAAAGAAAAAATCCTTAACCGATAAGGAGGTCGGGGGAAAATTCGTCAAAAAATTAAAATCTCCTAAACTAATATCACAGTTATTTGTTGAGAAGGCAGCTCCAAAGAAACTAGCAAAGAAGTTGGTCATCGGTACGCCGATCACCAAGGCGCATAACAGAGGGGAAGCCATCGCTCTTACGCTTAATATTAATAAAGTTCCAGAACCTTTTGGGATTAACACAGATGGAGCGTCCGGCCTCAGTAAGATAATTCCGATATGCAAGCTCGGACTCAGAAGTAAAACGACCACGCAGATCCGAGAATATAAGATAATCTTCGTCATTACGAGAGAGGCAGAACCTCCTCCGCGGCCTTGTTTTTAAGATTTTTAAGATGTTTTATAGACGCGTTAAGACAAGGTCGAAAAGAATTCCTAGAACGAGATACGAGAATACAACGGGTGAAACATGAAAACATAAAATCGTAAAATAACTCTAAAGTGACATCAATATCGCGTTCTCGAAAAAGGCAGTCCCAGGGGATATCTGCCAGAATTTGATTCATTTCAAAATAATCAGCCCTTTTAAAGTCGTAACAATAAATGTCAGAATTGGAGGGCACATCTAAACAAAGTTCAGAGCAGAAGAGCACATGAAGAGCAGGATGGAAGTCCGATTCAGGAAGCAAAGGAGAGAGACATCTCCTCACCATGTTTCCATAGTCATCCGTGGAGAACACCAAGTCGAGCAAGCGTCCAGAAGCATCGCCAATAGCAAAAGATTGCCGGAGACCAGACGAAGAAATGGATTCCAGAAAAGCATGATATGTCTATGAACTGCAGACCATTTTACACTATTGCTGAACCCGACTCTAAAATTGGTACTACGCATTATGCTGATCCATACATACAAGATACGATTTTAGATGTACCCATTACTGTAGAGGAAATACAGTCGGTCCTGGTGAAAGCCAAGCACGGCAAAGCCCCGGGTTTCGATGAGAAATCTGTTGAATATTATATAAAATAGTTTAAAAAAAATGTTGAACCGACTTCACAAAAAGCGCTAAAAAGCATAAAATAATTGTTAATTTTATATCTATTTCGACATTTTGAAGTCGTTGCAAATTAAACAAACCAAAGAACTACAACAAAAGTATTTAACTGTCCTTCCTTATGATCCTGTGAGCTGAAACGTTCAGATAGTTTTTTATATTATCTTCAATTGTGGTTGGGTGGTTGTTTTGTTTGCTTAATTTGCACCGACTTCAAAATGTCGTATTTGTTATAAAATGAAAATGAAATGGAAGACAATTATTGCACTAATTTATCATACTAGGTTACCGCGGTTTCGCCTCACTCCCGTAGGCTTCTTCAGACCGACTGAGTCAACTACATCTGTGAGCCATCAGATCTATGTTTGAAGGAGCGGTGAATTAAACACAGGGTGATCATTTAATGTCTCCAACCTATGGTCCCTGAATTTAGCGGCTATTCGCATGGATCGAGGTGCAAACTCGTGCAGATCTCGTCATAACCGAGGGCATAGGAAAATACTGGAACTTGTCAAAGATGAGATACCGGAATTGGAAATGCCTGTTGATGGTATAAGCAAAGTAAGGGTAATTGATAGGCACCACGAAACGCTTATAAGGGATGGGTCACTCCCTGAAAACCGTGTAAACGACATTAAAATATTCACGGATGGATCCAGAATTGATGGGAGAGCGGGCGCAGGTATCTTCAGTGATGACCTGAACCTGAACACCCATCTTTGCCTGGGGATATACACCTCAGTATTTCAGGCAGAGATGCTGGCTCTGATCTATGCACTCGATCGCATACTAGAGTCGAGTGAGAGGCAAAGATATAGTCGTGGCACTCGATAATCAGGCGGTGATCAGGTGTATGGATGGTACAGAGTTCAACACTGACTGAGTTGACACTGACGTGGGTCCGAGGACACGCGGGGGTCGAAGGAAATGAGAAAGCAGACGTACTGGCAAAGCTAGGGGCTGCTTCGAGTTTCCAAGGTCCGGAGCCGTTCACTGCGCTAGGCAGAGGCACGGCAGAGCGCCTGTTAGGAAAGTGGGCCACGAGGGAGCACTGGGAACGGTGGAACGTCGTCAGCACAACGGACCATTTATAGGTCTATGTGAGGCTGATCGGCTGTAGGGCTGATAGCCGCCACCCTAACCTAAGATGGCAATTGAAGCGACCAGAAGTGCGGAACAGAGGAAGGTCCTGGAGATGGATCGTAGGACGTTGAGATGGCTGACGGCACTACTAACAGGACATGGTAACTTCAGGTGTGATCTAAAGAGGATGAGCTTTCTCGAGGATGATATCTGCAGGCTGTGCCTGGAGGAGCAGGAGACGGCGGCACACATAGTGTGCTGATGGGACATAACTGGATGGAAGAAGGAAGAATGGCAGAGGTGTCCTATAAGGAAATGCTTGCACTGACCCGAGGAATCGAGGTGTGGGAAGAAAACTGGATTAATCCGGATCTCTCTCGCTGAGATCACAGGGGGTAGGGACGAAAAGGGACCCGGATAAAGTGGTCTGTTTCAGCTAAACCCTAGAGGGGTGTTTTTAGTGAGTAAAAATCTCACACTACCAGAGACAATCGGGTTTACTGGTGTCTTTGGAAGATTTTCAGCTCTCACGCAAAAAAAAACAAAAAAGTTCCCTGAATAGCCTATTAATTTCCAGGGTTTCAAGTGCATTCATTTTATATACCTTATTGATTACATGTAAGACTTCCTAGTTTTCTTTATTTTGCCTGTGATTTGTTTCAATAATATCCTTTAATAAGCTTGATGTGGGTCTGGTGTGGTGTTCTTTTATACGGGTATCAAATGATATTCGTGTTTGCCGTACATAGACGGCTGGTCATTTGTAAAATTTTTTGTTGTAGATACTTTTATCCTGTTGAGTGGTTTTAAAAGCTTGCTGAGATTTGGATTACAATAGAGTGCTGAATTGATGCTTAATTTCCTTAATTCTTTTTCCACTCTAACTTAAGAATTAAGAACTTTGATTATCTTTAGGAAGTAGAATCTTTGATGAGAAATAGTAGTGGCTGTTGTACCACCAGGTTGCGCTGTGGTACTCATTTTAAACAGATTTTTTTGAAAAGTAGAGGTTTAGGAAAAATGTTAAATATTTTTACACAACATGACAAGAAGGAGAACTGTGGCTCCGCGTGTGAGTTTCTCCAAAGTCGTCGCAGTCGAATCGATGGAGTAAGTGATAACGTATCGGCCTACCAGTTCGGAAGTCCCAGGTTCGACAACAGATTACGATAAAAAGACCATGGGGGTTGCAGAGTAAGTAAATGTGCGTGGTTCGGAATCCACTTTAAATTGTTATGTCCTGTTACAACGTTGTATCAAATCGGGTGATGTTCTTCTTCTGTCCCATGCCCCACGAGGGGTTACGGAAACTAGAGAGAGAGTTGAATTATTCACAAATCCGCAGAAAATAAAACATTTATATTTAAGTACTCAAGTAGTTTAAGTCTCGTAAGATTAGCTCTTGAAAGGAGGTTAATGTACCATTTGCATTGAAACAGGTCAAATGAAACTAAGATAAAAAAAGTCCCTTAAGTGCTTGGCTTGTTACAATTTCCGGATGTCTATCCAAAATCAATAATGTTAATTGTAATCGGAATGAGTCACACTCAAATTAAAGTACTTTGGAAAAACGTTGTTGGGCTCGGTAACTTTTTTGGTTGTTATACCGCACAATCTACTAAGTATAATTAGCTTGAATGTAATACATAAGTACATTTTGTATACTGTTTAATGTTAATTGCGGTCTAATAACAATTTGATTACTTTCCTCATTTTCTCTCTATGTTTTTTGCAAGAAAATGCTAATGTGCCAAAAAGTGCTATCATGCGTCTCATCAAACTAAGCGAAGACCCCGACGCTTTTACGTGCAGCCTTTCCGGTTAATACATCGATCATTAAACGCGTGATCAGCGTGATCAGTTATTGCTACCTATATGTATATTATTAGTTCATACGCAGTTGCGTGCCATCCTCTGGTTTCGTAACCTGCGATTGTTGTAGCATTAACTCTACAGGTATTAGGCTTATACGGTAGCGTAACGCGATCATAACTTAAACTGCTTTAACGATAATTAGTTAGGTGAAACGCAATCTTACCTACCCATCTTATACAAGCTTATACTTTTTATTGAATTAATATTTTCTAAGGTGAAAAAAAATGTGTTTTCTGTTTTATAGAGTAATTTTCTCAAAACTACCTTGGACTTAGACTGGTGTTCCCAAAGTCTTAATTCCTTTATTTGTCGTGATTTGTTCGAAACTTTGAAAAATGCGTTCATCGTGAGAAGCTCGAAATTGGAGCATAATTTCTTGCCGTAATTATATGTCAAAGCCAATCACGATTAATTTTGATTGTGAAACTGAAAAAATAATTTGCGAGGCTTTCTCTTTTCAATATTTAATAAAGTACATGCTTCGATGTTTGGTATTTGGATAGTCTTTATTTTCGAAATAACCAAGCATTGATACACTTATCGGTGAGATCTATCGCCAAATACTAATTAACGTGGATTTTGTTGTGGCTTTGGAACAAATAAATCTTTCTATTTCTACCATGGACACCTTGAGTGTCCAGATATAATAGGCTTTTGTACGGTCATTTATCAGTTTTAAGTGATCACGAGTGATACAACTCGGACATTAACTGGTCATAAAATAGACGGAGAATCTTCGTGAAGATACTGCCCAACATGTATTGCCTTACAGACTGAAGATTTGTGAATGGAATGAATAGCGTCTTTTGCAGATTGGTCTGGTTTCCTCGAAGAAGTAGTGTTTTCAACTCTTAATGATGTTAAGAGAATAATTTATAGGCACTTTGGTTACTGATAACTTTGATGGAGTAAAACGAGTATCTTGACGATACTATGAAAGTGTGAAGGGGTTTTCTTCTTAATTAGAAAGGTAAGATAATAGTCATTAAGCCTTTTTGTAGTAAAAGTTCAAATTTATTTTATATTTGTAAATATTTTGTTTTATGTCGCCAATGAAAGGAAAAAGTACTTTAAAACTTTCTTTTCCGTTTGCAATTTTTCGTCAGTTTAGATGTTTGGCAACAGGAGGAGATTCATTCGTTCTTTCCTTTCTGTATTCAATCCCCGAGTAAAAATAATTGTTGTGTTGCGTTGGTATATTCGTGCCTAAATCAAATACAGACTTTAATATTTTTAAAAGTATATATGCACCCGTTGCGAGCACGCACAACGAACAAATGCGCACGGTGGTATTATGCACGCTCCCGATACAGGCCCAAAAATTGAAAAATACGTCAGCCACACGGGTATGGACGTTACCTCTAAAATTAAAAATATGCCCGCCATAAATGCACGCTTCTGTTACTGCGTTCTGACTTTAACAGATTCGAGACTGGTGACTCACCGCATGGGTTATGTACAATCTTACCTATATAGACGCGTGTTAACGGTATGGGTCATTGGCCACCTGATATTAAAATTGTTGCCAATAGCCAAAGACTTATAATGATGACAATAATAATGATACCCATTTCTTGAAATTTGTTATTTTTATTCTTATATATTTTCTAGTTTCAGTTATAATCTGCACAAACGTTGCCGGCTACTGCAGAGATAGTTTTGTTATTTCAGACGTCGGTGTCAGTTTATTATTTTAATTTAAAATTTTAGTTTAGAAAAATGTGAGCATACCGTGCTTGGTGTGGACTATTTCGTGCGTCTTTTATTGATACCTGCGTGCAGCGGACTGGCATTGGGAAAAGTATAATTCTTACTCAGGCGTAATGTGCTTCATTTAAGTGCCATTCAGGTGTCTTGGCGCTGTGCATGCCTATTTCAGGCTAGGAATGGACGAGTCTTACTGTTACTGGGATCAACAGAAAGGATGTATGTTCTACGGGGTCTATCTTCCGATAAAGGTATCTCCTCCTAGTTTAGTATATGCATGATCCTTTCGTTGTCAGAACAAATTTGACAATCTTGTTGTCAGATTTACATGAAATTCTGCAGAATAATTGAATAGTAACGTTTTCATTGAAATTTCAGCCAACAATACCATCAATTTATGTTTAATAGTTCATATCTCTTAAACAATTCCTTTATTGGAAGGAAATGCTTTGTACAATCAGGACTGTGCGCAGTATTTGCTTGTAGGGGGGGGGGGGGGGGGGGGGTTACATAATTTTATAAAATAAAAGTAAAGCAGCTGTACAAAGAAAACTATCAACAAATGGATGTACATAAAAGATATGGCCATATACATTTTAGGTAATTTGTTGAGTATTTTAGTCAATTTCCAGCCCCCCCCCCCCCCCCCCCCCCCCTTCCCCGTGCGCACGGACCTGTGTCCAATTAAAACAGATAACTGAAAGCACTACAGAAACTAAAAAAAATTCTTACATAAAATTGTTAACATTGATCACCCCACGAAAATATAAAATATTTCAATATTAGAGCTGCACTTGCTAACTACTTTCTTTGCGAAGCGAAAATAGGTTCTGTATGGATGGCATTATATTGACTTTCTTCGCATCTCATGTGTGTGATTACATGAGCATCAATTTCTCTGAAAGTTCCGCTCACAAGAATATCATTATCTCTAATTTGAGAAGGTATGGTTGAGTAATGGTTTTATAGTTTTAAATTTCAACTAAAACTTCAAAATTGATCTTGAAATTCAAAATTTATACTACTCTTATAGAGGCTTTAAATTGTGTGTTTTTCTGGCTGTGCAGCGTGACCAGTTATTTTAAATAACCTCTCCTTATTTATGATGTTTGAAATAACCTAAGGTAATTCTTTATACGCCTAATTTATATTTTTTTTCATGAATAATCTGATATAATTTTATGACGCGTTAGGGGCCGTTCAAGAATTACGAAATGCAGTTTTTGAAGATGTCTGACTCCCCCCCCCCCTGTAAGGCGCCGTAACGTTTCGCGTTACCCCGTCCAAACGTTACGTAACACTCAGATGATTATTTTTACCTAAAAATGTCAATTTTATTGTGCGATATACCGGAATAAGAAACAATGTAAATTAAACGAAATGTCAGCCCACTTTAGCCCTAATGTGTGTGACTGAAATTTGTAAGTTCATGGCTTGTAGTTTAGATAGTTTTGCTTGACCGCAACGGTCGAACTCTTATAGTCCAAACTAAAGACTCCTGCTACACGGCTTATTGTGATTATTTGCCATATATATATTTTTGTATACCCAGTGACGCAACCCTTTTCGTATGTAAAAAAAATATGTGTAGTGTGGATATATCATATAAACTTAGCCGTGTGCCACGAGTTAAGAGTTAGGACTTTTAATTAAAAAAAAAACTTTATGTTACGTAACGCGTTACTTGACCTCCCCCCTATAAGGCACCGTAACGTTTCACAAGACCCCCCCCCCCCCCCCCATAACCGCGTTACGTAATATTTGAACGGCCCCTAACCGATTGGATGATTCGTTATTATTGGGGCAGGGGAGTAGTGTAACTTCATTTGGATGATTCATGCTTTATTGTACAAAGTATTTCGTTTCACTTGTATCATGACATGAATGTTGGTTTTAAAGTGGGAAAAGAGTTATAAAGTACACAAAATTGTAAATATACTATATTTTTCGAGTACGATAAATGAAGACACTAAGAGAAAAAAGACTTCAAAATGTCGTAAAAAAATCAAACTAAAAATTATCTTCGCTATTCGTGAAGTCTACACAACATTGTTCTAAAAAATATTTTATCGACTTAAACTATTCTGATTCCGTTCTTAAAACTTTAACCTACTCAAAACAGAAATCGAAAGAACTGATCTCACTCAGCAAACCAGATTCAAGGCTGATAACAGGACTTCTAACTGGTCAATGCCCCTTGGGCTACCACCTAAAAAATTTGGGGCTGGCTGATGATGTCGCTTCTGTTTGGAAGAGGAGGAGACAGCGGAACACATCCTCTGTCACTGTAAGGCCCTCGGCCGCATCAGGCTCAGACATATTGGTGGGGCTTTCCCATCACCATCAGATAGAAATTTTAGGTCTGATAAGGGAACTAAAAATTGGCGGGGTGGCTTAATACATAACCTGGATCAGTTCAAAAAAAAAAAGATCAACTTGGTCGAAGTGACTAAAGGATGCGGATAGTCCTTGACTCATTCTTTAATAATAATAAATACCCTTTTGTTATAAAAGAAGTGGATGCAATTGGGTGTGTTAGATCGTTTTAAAGACCTAGACTATTATATTTTGATATAATATAATTGATTGATACTTGTTTGCTGGCCTATCGAAACCAAGACCTAATCAACATTATAAAAAAATTAGCATTAGAAAGCAGTTCGCTTGGTCTAAATTAAATCCGTAAAAAAATATTAAATGCGGATAAACACTTCATTTACGGCGCTATATAGCAAAGGTAGGCGGGGAAAGGGGGGGGGGGGAATACTTATTGTCGATGCTGCTTGATAAATCGGACCCATTAATTTATAACCTTAGACAGGTTCCTAAAAGGAAGGCGGAGAAATTACTTTTAGAAGTTTTAAAATTAATTGTATGCCCTACTATAGTACTGCGAGGAGAATTAATGCGCGCCAGATTATTTTGACGACTCTAAAAATGATGATTAACTACTTATTACCTTTGCTAAGATTTGTAATTTTTATTATCTTATCATCAAAATTAATTATATAAGTTCTTAACACTTAAATAATTTTTTTTTAATATGGAAAATTAATTTTGACCGCCTAGATTTTTCTACACGAAACCCTTTGCGCCGGGTTGGACGTCTGCGCATCACATAGAAAATATCCGTAGAGAAGGAAGGTATTCAAATTAGAAGTTGATGACAAGAGCTTGTTGCGTTAGCACAAGGTAGAAACAGTTGAATGATAAGTGTAGTAGTAAACAGAGAATCAGAACTGGCATCCGTTTTTTAGTGTAAATTTGGGGGACATGGGGTAGGAAAAGAACCTCCCCCGATTCGAGACAACGATTGCCAGTGGATTTACAATTTCTGGTGAATTCTGAACCACCGACATTAGTCTGCAACACCCAATGGCTTTCTTATCGTAATCTGTTGTTAGCAAAAAATAGGTCACCGCCGGTACGGTTCAAACCAGTGTCCTCCGGAATGGAAGGCCAACAGGTTATTTCTTACTACACCGTAGACGTTACGGTAATATATGAGCAATTTATATTTAAATACCGAATAATATGCATTTCCAGTAACAACAACTAAGCTAAGAAACGTGCCCAATAATTATATGGCGTGCAAGTAGCTATTAAATATGGCTATATAACACACGTTAGATTTCCTTTGCGACATTTTTAGTTTAATATTTAAATTAACCAATATCAAATGTTTCTATTCATAAAATTTTTATAACCATTTATTAAATATAATAAAATCTGGCTAAAAGCATTCCCTTAAAATCATAGAAGTAAAAATCTATATTTACTCGTATATTACAATATTAATCTAAGGTGAGACTTTCGCTCGTTATCACGGCAGTGCTTTATAAACATTCAGAATTTATTGCAAAAATAAACAATCTCCAATAACTGGGATAAATGCAAAATATGCAAAATAGCCTATGAATTTATTCGTTGAGAGATCAAAAAGCGTGCAATAGCCCATAAATTTGACTGAAATTAGTGTCTTTAGCAACTTGCAGGTGATTTGTGCAAATTGTTGGTTGAAGATAAGCATCTTTCAGAAAGATCGGCAGCTTCCGGCATCAGAAAGTGCAATGAATGCATTTTCTCTCGATGGTTTCATGCACGATACCTAAAGTCGAAAAATCCAAATGAGCTGCAATTTGGCCAGCCATCAGACAGATTAGTCTGTGTCAACGTACAGACAATTGGTCTGTGAACTGTGACAATGTCTGATGTCCGTCACATTTTTTAAGATTATTTTGACTTAATTTTGCTCATATGCTACCTACTCTCACTACTTTCCTTTGCGGTATATGGGTACTTTCGCCGAAACCTTTCTCTTAGCCAGAAAAAACCAGTGATCTTGCGAACTAAAAAAGACAAAGATTAACACACGTGAAATGTGATCTGAAAAACGTTGGACGCAAGCGCAACAGAATACTTTCAAGAAATGTTACCTTCACCGCGGTCATGGTCGTTGGACAAATAACCGACAAAAGCTCATCAAAGCGATAATTTTAAAAATTTTCAATTTTGTCAACAAAGACAGAATTGTGGGTGTAGGCGAAAATTTCCGCGCGTTTTCACATATCTATCAACGAATCTGAAATTTAAATTATGAATACATAATTTCTTGAATGCAAATTATCTAAGAAAGTCTGTCTATCTGTCTATTGTCACCTATGACACGACTTTTTTTGTCAACACGCAAAGGCAATTTGACGAAAATTTTTGATAAACATCGGAATCACTTAGCCGTAGCGGAGGGCTCTTTCTTCTTTTGAGACATTTGTTTTTTTGGATCTCATAGTCTTTCACACGTAGCTGTTAATTGCCATTAACCTGTTTCTGTTTTTTTTCGACATTGTGCTGTCTTGGAATACAAATTAAGGCGGCGATGAATGAAAAATAATTGAAATGTCGGAAAATGGCTCACGTAAGAATTGTACGTGCCCGACGAATTGTATACATCTTCCAATGAAAGTGATATGATTCTTCGGAGAGTCTTGTTACCTTTAGCCCCAAGTTACCTTCAGCAATTACGCTGGGATAGAAGAACACATTATGATTAATGGAGTAGTCGTTTTCAAGGGTAGAATGAACATTTGTCATATCCTATTTAAACGAGTTCAAAGTCGAATAGCTACCATTAAACATCCCATGTGCCTTGGGACATTACGGGGTCACGACTATGCGAAAACATATGACAGAAAATTGTTTCTTTTTCTGAAATATGAAAAGGGCATACTATGAATACAGAACAAAGAATTGTTTCCGAGGGTTGGCACATGGTAGTCCGCATCAGCAGTAGCTCTGACAGAAAATGTCAGTTTTGAATTTAGCTAAAGAAAACATTAAAACTCACAGATAAAATCTACAATAGTGAGTAAGGATTTTTATTGACCTCAATTAAGATATTCTCAACAATTTGTAAGCTTATTAGTGCCAGATTTTGTTACAAGAGTGTACAGCAAGAATAAAACCGATTATTTAGAACAATTTACAAAAATTGGAGGAGATTGTACGTGAGATTAATTGGGTATGCGAATGTAATAAAGCTGAAATAGAGATGTGATAGCTATAAAAGCACGTTATACTGAAGACAAACTGGTTGAGCATTAAATGTGAATTGCACGAAATTTATGTCATATCATTTTTATGTAAGCTAATACAAAGTTTTTAACTTTTTTCGAAAGGGATTAAGATACATTATATTTCATAAAATTCGCCAAGTGCTGATGGTTACTTACGTGAAGAAAATTTCCATCTACCCTTAAGAAAAATAAATAAAATAAATAAAATCTAATCAAATTATATTCTTTATTATACAAGAATTGTGTATTTGTTGGTGGAGTAATCAATACCAAGGTCCATGGTTGTTTCTTGCTGACAACAGATTACGATAAAAATGCCATGAGGTTTGCACAGAAAATGTCGGTGGTTCGGAATTCTCTTTATATTGTAGGTTCATTTGCAATCATTGTCTCGAATCGGGTGAAGTTGTTCTCTCACATGCCACACAAGGCGTTACGGGAACTAAAGAGTATATTTCCAGTGTTGCATAAAACTAAAATAATACAAGCTCAAATGGTTTCAACGGGAAATGAACCACAGACTGATAAAACCCTCGTGGCTATGTTAGCTCGAATTTTTTTATGACCTTCTGAATTTGGCTTGTTTTTGGGCTAATTTTTCCACTTAAAGTGAAGTGGAAGTCAATCAAATGGTTCAATGTATTTATTTATTTTATTAATTTATTTCTAGGCTTAAAACATATACTTTACACTTTTATAAATTTCGAATATTATTATTCATACATCTGGGATAAACTAATGCTGTTTGAGGAAAATGCCAAATAAAAACCTCATTTGAATTGTCTTTTTTGTAAATTATATAAAAGGAATACTAATCTAGTTCTATACTCTAAGGTTACGTCTCTTGGTTAAATTCATTTTTACAATACATATTCGTGTGAGCTTCTTCCTAATTGTTTAATCAGTTCATTTTTTGAATTTAGATTACTTTCTAAGAACTTACGAGCTAAGCTTTCTGCTTTATGATAGCAAAATTTTATATGGGCTATTCTGTTTATAAAAGGATGTAACAGTTTAATTAATTTGTTTATTTTGTTAATGGTTTCCGTATATGTGTTGTCTATAAAGTAATTTAGTGTCTAGGTAAAGACCGAGGTACTTCAGTTTTGGGCTCCATGAGATGTTATTATTATTGATTGTTAGAGAAAACATAGTTTTCTTTTCCTTGTGAAGTAGATTGCTTGAGTTTTATCTGCATTAATTTTTTTCTTCCATTTTCTTTTTTGGAGATTATTTTGTATATTATAGCTGAACTCGTTACTGCTATATATGGCAGTATCGTCTGCAAGTAAAGCGATATGGCAGTTATTAATTTTTGGGAAATCTTGTATAAAATTTTATATAGTATTGGGCCAAGAACAGATCCTACAGCTTCCTCAAAAATAGAACTTCCTCTGTACATCTGTACAGAGACCTCTAGCTCATACTCAATTAATGTATGAGCTAGAGGACTCTGTACAGATGTACAGAGGAAGTTCTATTTTTGAGGAAGCTGTATATTATCCGTATAAGATTTTGAGGAAACTGCAAATTTATCATTTTGTATAGTAGGCCTTCATGCCATACATTATCAAATGCCTTTTCTATATCTAATAGTATCAGTCCGGTAGACTGTTGAAGGGGAAATTTAGACTTTATATAGTTTGTTATTCTAGCAAGCTGATGGGTTGTTGTATTACCTTTCCTAAATTCAAATTGCTCGTTTGGCAGAATTTTGTTTCTCTCTAGGTGTCAAACCAATCTTTGTTTCAAAGTTTTTTCCAAGATTTTTCCTAGCGTGCTAAGCAGTCTTATATATCGATAGTTAACAGGGTTTTCCTTAGACTTGCATATTGGTGTTATTTTTGCAATTTTCCAATTAGATGGAAAATAGTGTTGTTGCAAACATGCATTAATTATAAAGGTGAAGAATACTACTGAATACTGCTTTTTTAGGTAAATTCTTAACATATATATTAAGTAGGCCATTAATTCTAGGGGATTTATTTGGTGAGAATCAATTAATAATTTGTTTGATGTCTTTAGGCTTAATAAGTTTATTATTGGCGTCCGTGGTTGGGGTTGAAAAGAAATTTTGGATTGTTTCTAGGATTTCATTAGTAGTATTTTGATCACTAAGTTTGGGAGATAATGAGTGATTTCCGTAGAAAGTTTCTGCAAGTAACTCCACTTTCTCTTTCCTGGTGAGAAAGCGCTTATTGTTTATAAAAAGATATTTGTTTGCCTCTTAGGGGTTCAAAATGCCCTTCTTGGTCCATTTTTGGTACTTTTTCAGTAAATTTTTCGTATTTTGACCCAATTTTTCGGATTTAATATATTTTGTATAAAGAATGCGTTATGAAAAAGTTATTTTTGTATATTTTGTCTACTTTTCCAATGAACAATGTAATTTTTCCAATGAAATACAACAATGATAGACCGCTGTTTCCCCAACAAACCTTCATTGATTTCTTTTACTCTTATCTATCTTCATATACCCTGCAATATGATTTATGATAGTGTCTCCATTGACGATAAGGTTGAAACCTTAATGTCGTTGATCTCTCATTTATTTGAACCATATGTACCACTAAAAATGAAGTTTGTTAAACCAGGGTTTTCAGCTAAGGTGTAAGTTCTAATAGGAAATGCTTTCAATGACTTATGATTTTGTTTACAATATTTGACCAATTATTTAGAAATACTTCTTCAATACTATATACTGGAGTGACTGGTACACTCAAACTTTTTTTCTAAGAAAATGGGATCACTTTTCTTCAGTTGTTTCTTTCTATATTAGTATGTTTTTTTGTTACTGAATTTAAACCCGATTTCATCATTGCGACGTCATAATCAAAAAAGAATCTGCTTAATGCATGCGACAGAAATAAAGGACAATATTCAAAATCATTTTATATCGCTTTCTGGGTAAGCATTTTACAGATTAGGACAACCTTTTTTTGTAATAAATACAAAAGCGCGAAAAATTGGTGGCGAAATGATGACTTTTGCACGCTAGTGTCTATCAGCGCTGCAAACGCCTGAAGACAGCCGAAGCTAGGTTACTGTATACAATTACTCACAACAAAATTAATGCAGCAATTAAACTTGCGAATCGTCAGTATTGCAGTGCTAGACTTAGTTTGAATCTTGGGTCTAAAATATTATGGCGTAATCTTCGGCAGGCTGGAGACTATGGTAAGGATAAACCTGAGTGCCATTTCAATCCGACTGAACTTAATGCCTCTTTCACTGCAGTAAATATTGCACCTTAGATAGTTCAAGCCGGGCCCAATTTAACATGTCTAGTAGCTTACCGGTCGGTGACCTATCCAATGATCACTGTGCCTCTTTCTCATTCCGCGGTGTAGATTTGGATGAACTGACTACTCCCTTTTACTCTAACAATTTCGATGCAGCTGGCCCTGATTAGCTACCACTGAAATCCCATTAATAGGTAGATACAGTCTCTATATAATCAATCCATGCTTTATGTCGTTTTTCTTTTCTCGCAAGTAGAAAATCGCAACTGTATTGCTTAAACCTAAAAAGTCCTCTCCAATAAGCCTGACTGACTATCGTCCCATAAAGTAGCTAGCGTCCTTTCAAAAGTATTCGAGAAAATAATTTTCCATCAAAGTCTCAGTTATGGAGAGCAAAATGCGTTTTTAACGCACTGGAAATTAGGCGTCCGGGAATTTTATAGTTGTGAGATCGCAGTTCTTAAGCTGATTACTGTCATAAGAGATGACCTGGATCAGAATAATTTCATGGCGCTGATATCGTTCGATTTTTCTAAGGCTTTAGACTGTGTCGGCCGTTTTTTACTCATTAGAAAGCTTCATACGTTTTTTAATATCAATAGCTCTGTAACGGATTAAATTGGAAGTTTATATCTAACCGCTCTCAAAAAGTCAAATACAGTGGGGGAACTGTCAAGTCCTAAGCAACTTTCATGCGGCGTGCCACAGGGATCTGTACTTGATCCACTGCTGTTTAGTCTCTTTATTAAAGACTAACCTAGTGTGGTTAGCGACGTGTCAGTTCGTATATATGTGCAGGTGTATCTTAGTAGGTCTATGGACTACTGGAGGACTACATATAATGCATAAGTTTTGACCTATGCACAATATATAATTGGTTGAGAAATAATCTATTGGTGTTAAACCCCAGAAAATCCCAGTTTATTTACTTTCACAATAGTACGGTCGCCGTTAACGATATTCCTCCAGTACGTCTCAATAATTTCGCTTTGCCTGCGCAGGGTAAGATGTCTAATCTTGGAAACATCATAAGCAGCAGTATGAAGTTTTACGATAATGTTAAAGCGAAATTTATCAAAATTTACAGAGGACTGCGTAGACTATGGATTTCTGCAAGTGTTTTGCCACTTGGTACTCGACTGACACTGGTGAAATCCCTGATACTGCCACATTTCTATTTTGAAAGCGTGATATTTCCTTGTTTAGATAGTATTTATGCCCACAAAATAAATGTTGCTTTTAATGATTGCATACGCTTTGTTTTCAATTTAAGGAGGTTTGACGGTGTCTCAACATTTCGGTTAAGTTTGATTGGTTGTACCATAGATACTTATTTAAAACAAAGAGCTCTAATATTTTTATATAATTTACTTTATTTGAATAAGCCGGATTACTTAAGAGAAATTTGCAGTTTACAATATTGCGGCGCAACAAAAATTTATTGATGTCACGCTTAAAAAAACTGGTAATGGTTTTATCCTGTACAAGTGACTCGTCTATGGAATGATCTTTTGTTCATTTAAACGTAGTACTTACATAGCATACAAACTCTATTTTCTGTTATTCATTTCTTTTTGCGTACACATGTTGTAACTCTTCGCAATTGAATTGCTGTAACGAAGACGGAGGTGGATCAATTCGTTGAGCGGCACGACCACCATGCCCTGGG
This sequence comes from Leptarthrus brevirostris, assembly GCA_964036015.1. Taxonomy (NCBI): domain Eukaryota; kingdom Metazoa; phylum Arthropoda; class Insecta; order Diptera; family Asilidae; genus Leptarthrus; species Leptarthrus brevirostris. The sequence goes on along the minus strand of OZ038373.1, from coordinate 130,057,425 downwards.
TCCCGGGTTCGAGACCAGGTATCCCAATAAGCTTTTATTAAGAAATTAAGTTAATCCACTCTGTGTCTGGGCTGCTGTCTAGCTCTCAGCATGGCAAAAACAAGACAATCAGGTTTCCTCACTTCCCTTACCCTAATTCCCTCCGGACAAAGCCATGCTAATGCATCAGAGGGTTGTCCCTAGGCTTTGGCAACATCGTATAAAAGAAACCTTTTCTGGAATTTCTGTAGCATTTTAGAACTGCTTTGGCTGACTTATTTTGTAAGAACTTTCAAACAATACCATCTTTGTTAGCTTTCTTCAATTTTTATTTTATTATTTAAAATCTATTCAGTATCACATTTATTTTACATTTATTTTTACCATAAAAGGTATATTAATTGCATGAATTTTGCAGAAAATTTTTGGAAAAGCAAAATTTTGGGAAATCGGAAAACATTTTTTTTCATTTTCGCAAGTGAGTGGACCTTTGGTGGTAGGAGTACACATTGCTGAGATTTTTTGAAAGTATAGTGGGAGTATTGTAGTATTTTCGGGTACACTTGATGTCGCTGCATTGAGCAAATAAAATAAAATATAATAATTATGTGCATATGTGGCGGTTAGCAAAGCCCTGCATAGATCACACCGAGTCAATAGCGTTACCACATTCAGATGTCCTACGTCCTAGGAATATTGTTTTCTGAACGTCTAAGAGCTACTCTATTCATGTCAAAGGGACTCGTCTCCATTACGAACTTCAGAATGCTTTGCATGCTAATGCTCGAAGTTTCTTTTAACCCTTCAATGGAAAAACTCCTGTCTCATCTTTGCGAGCACAGGAGGTGTTCTTTAGTTTCTTTTATAAGAGGTGTTCTTTAGTTTCTTTTATATTGGGTTCCCGACAATGCCTGTACAGATCAGTGTCGGGAACATCAATTCTGTGAGTATGTACCTCCCTAACACAGTATGTAGATGTCGACCATAGTTCTACATTGAGTCCGAGTTAGGTTGAGTAGGCATTTAGTCTTCTAATTTTTCGAATTATGGTCTCTTCCCACCTTTTCTTCGCACGATCTAATAGCCCATCGTTAAGACATTTGATAACACCACATATAGGACCAAGTATATCTTGAGCTTCCATTTCAGCTCCTGTTCGTGCTTACACTCGGCAGAACTTTGTAGCAATCAAAGAGGGATTTATAAACCATACCATACAAATTTGGAAATTATGAATCACCCTGTAACTCCGAAATGTTCAGATTCCACCTGCTGTCACATCTTGCTTATTTTTAAAAAATGGAGCCATGTCATCTCCAGTTGTATTACCATATCATTCGAGTCTCAAAAGTTCATAAAAAGCCAGCATATTTTAGGAGGAATAATTAAGTTTCCTTTAATTGCTAAGACCTCCGGGATGGAAGGCCGACATGTTATCATTTACTCCACTGACGACCTGTCGTGTACAATACTCACAATGATGCAGAATGAACCTATTTGCAACGCTATTACGATAAAGAAAATTCATAGGGAAGGATTTCAATACAATTTTAAACTCAGTGGCATACATCCGAAGTAAATATATTTTAATCTGACTGTAATAATAATAGCAGTTAAAAATGCAATTGGGTTAAAAAAATATGCGAACTTTATTTGTTGTCGTAATTTTGTCACTAATCAGAAAAACAAACAACAATTGAATCGCCAGGGTTCAGTTTAATAGGGGGGTTGGACAGCTGGCCTTCAGTTATTTCGCAAATATTTAAAATTAAATGTAATGGAAAATATTCGGCTTTGTAAGCAAAAGTAATCAATTGAAAAGAGCGATGTAAAATGTCTCCCGGCTTATTGACTTAATTACACACACGTCATGTTGACAACATAAATGTTTACAATTATTTCTGTTAATCATTTATGCATACATATTTAATGGGCACCAAATGACCCATTACTTATCCCCTCAAATTTCACGGTTGCCTGTGATGTAAGGTAATGAATATTGTTAAGGTAAGTTTATTTAATGTTTTTAATTGCGTCGATGAAAATTATTAAATATTATATATCTTTGAAGAGTAGGTTTTACATAAATGTTAATGTAAATAATATCATGCTTATTTCTGGTTTTTATATTCCAATAATTTTTTAATTCAAACGCAATGACGCGCTATCGATTATGAAAGTCATAGGTTTAGATTCCGCTATATATATGAAGGATCTTAGATAGTTTCGATAGGATTACTTGCTGCTTCGTCACGGCCGTTATTGCATTTTGAATGCATTTATCGGAGATCTGATTTCTCTGTGCTCTTCGCCAAGAAATCCCTTGTTATCTGGTTGCCATGCTCACTTGAGCGATCTTGAATTTTTGTATGTTGAACTTAGGTATTCACATATGAGTATTTTTATCGCCACGGTTTACATTTTTCCGTTCTCACCTGCAGACAGTATGACTAGTTTTTTTCGTCAATTCGAATAAATTTCATATGCTTATCTCAAGCCTCTTAAGGGGATATAATATACCTAGTCATGGAGTCGAAAAAAGTATTTTGTTAGGAACTTTTTTATGAAAACTATTAATTAGACAAAAATTGAATGTTTATTTTATATAATAGCACATCTTTTTAAGTATAATATGTGAAATTTTGATAAAAATGAAACAAACATAAATGGCGGCATTGATCCCTCTTTTTTAAGTGGCTTTGAGGTCTTTCAAATATCTCAAGCACTGTTGAACTGATTTTGATGGAATTTGGTAAATATTTTTTTTATATATATCGCTTGTCCATGACCTATATAATAAGTCACCCGGAGGATCAACACACACCACTACTAGGCCTAAACCGGTAAATCAATTATCCTACTTACGTAGACCATTTATAATTACTAAGTCCTTTTGCGACTTAACTTGAATGTACTCACCGTAACACATTGCCCATTGTCTTACTCACTTCATTATCTAATTGGTCCTGAAGACTGAACCCTCCTTCCAGCATGCGATACTATTTTATTTTATCTCTTCGCGTATTCTCATTCTAAGCGAGCACGTTATTTGGTTATTCGACGAAAGTATTTTATTCAAAATATTAAACGTATAAATTTTTCACCAATAGCAATATTTGAACTTCCGCAATTTCAGTCTTGTTTTTCCAAAAAATCTCACCAAATCTCTGTTTCATAACACCCGTATATTCATCGTAATAATTTAATAAATAAGAGAATGGTACGGCTCTGACTTAGAGACAGACAGACGGACAGACAAACAAAATTTTCCAAAAATCTCACCAAATCTTTGTTTGGTAACGTCCGAACACCAAATTTTATCTTAGTAATTTTATAAATGAGAGAATGGGAGGACTGTGAGTTACAGACAGACAGACAGACGGACAAAGAAAAACTATAATGATTCATTGTTGCGACGCAACCCTAAAACCTAAACTCCACCTACATACATAAGCCCATGGATGAACTTCTTTTATTTCTGTCAATTTATAAACTTAAATTAAGCAAGCGAGTTCATCTGTAGTTTAAACGGCTATTGGCTTGATATTATCGCCATATCCTTGCTTTATACATATTATTATCGAATTAGGGTTTCACCCCGCCTCCTCCTCTTCCCATCGTCATGGTAAAATCCTTAACCCGCCACTGGTGTAGATGTTATAAAATCACAGTAAACCTTCGTATAAAGAGGTACTTATTCAACGGCAGTATCTATTTACCACCCTCAATTTGCAGTGTCATTTCCGTGTACACGGAAAGAACGCAAAAAAAACACGGAAAGTACACGGAAATTACACGGAAGTACACGTAAAGTACACGGAAAATACACGAAAATTACACGGAAAGTACACTGAAAGTACACGGAAAGTACATGGAAATAACACGGAAGTACAAAGAAAGTAAACGGAAAGTACACGGAAAGTAATCGGAAATCACACGGAAGGTACATGGATAGTACAAGTACAAATTTCACGGACTATACGGAACTACACGTAAGTACACGATGAGTGCAAATGGTCACTTCCATATTCATAGTACTGGTAATAGTTTATCACAGCCTGTTCTAGATACAATACTGGCGATATACAATACAGTTAATAATGAATCTAAAAGCCTGATTAATATACCTCTTCTTCCCATAAAGTGTAATACAATTTTTTTATTAGTCTTTCTGGGAGGAAGATGTACACAACAGGTTCCGCCAAATTTTTATTTGACTTTCCGAAAATAGTTATAGTTATAACTATAAAGGCAACTGTTTCCCCTATCCGTTTAGCTCCCAAGTGGAGACTGCCCCGTCAACAATGGAACGATAAGCCCTCAGAATAAACCCCAAAAAGCTGTGCAGCAAGCCGGACTTAAGAACTTTCTGAAGCTGAATAAGCCTTCACTAATGGCACTGATCTGAACCATTACTGAACACTTTTTTCTAGGGAACCATCTTTTTAAAATGAGACTAACCGATAATGAAGAACGGTGCACGGAGAGAAAATTCCAGGAAAAAATACGATTCTACTCTCACTGTAGTATTATTGCAAGTAACACATTCTGCCAAAATTTAATGTGTTCATAGGCAATTTTTACAAACAGCACCGTAATATTCACTCTTAAAATTTACTGTGTGATTTAGGAAAAATTAACTGCCTAATACACTATTTTTCCCAGAGTAACAGGCAAATTTTACGGTTTTTCACCGTAATTTTCGCAGCACTCTTCGCTGATACTGATAATGATGAAGTAACAAACTTCATTTTCTTCGTTGTGTGAGAATTTTCCCATTTCTTTGACGATTTATTAGAGGTGTGGATCGAGAGACTGAAAGCTATCTTTAAGTTCACAAGGCAACAACAATAGGATAAAGTATTGAGACACTGCTCTTGATACTACGGCCTATTCTTATTTTCTTTTAACCCAACGATCAGAAATTCTATGGACCCAATATCAGCGTTTTACAAGGGTTAACTATACTCTAATTAGATAAATAAATTTTAACTCCAGTTTTCAAAATGTTAAATATTTGCCAAATCACCGATGGAGTAAGTGATAACGTGTCGGCTTACCAATCCCAGGTTCGAATCCTACCGACGGCGATCCATGGTTGTTTTCTGCTGACAACAGATTACGATAAAAAGGCCATGGGGGTTGCAGAGAAAATGTCAGTGATTCGTAATTCACTTTAAATTAGGTCCACTAGCAATTGTTATCTCGAAGCGGGTGAGGTTGTTCTTCCACCCCATGCCGCACAATGGGTTACGGGCACCAGAGGGAGAGAAGCATTTGCTAATTGGGATAAGCACCCAATAGTAATGACACTAGTTCAATTATTTTTTATGTGCTGTAGTCGAGTTAGATTATGAATTATTATACTTAATTGAATATAATCTTTACTAATATTAATAATCGATTATAAAATTTACGTAACTGAATGATCTTCTTCTTAATTTAGAATCGAACAGATCTAGTTTTATTTCATTTGTAGTAACAATTTGTTTATACTTTTTCAAAGGCTATCTATTATGCTGCATTAAAATTCTAAAATGCACTTATAAAGGTAAGGAAAATTCAAAGAAGTAAACACAATTTATTAGAAAATGTACAAAAATGACGGTTTTTCTTTAGGTTCGTCATTATATTTTACAATCGCAACATAAATTATCAAATTTCTTTAACACCTGAGCTGTCCAAGTTTTGTTCAGATAATTAATCAATTTTGATGTATTGAAAGGTAGGAGTAAACTGGCTACGATCCAAATTGAATACAAAACAAGTCGGATAGGCAAGTTCAAGAAACTCCTCTTTTTTAACCTAAAAAATTATATAACTAATTGAAATTCGCCCGAGGTAGTAAACAAAGTACCAAAGTTAGCAAAATTAGTAATAGAAAATGGTGTTCACTGTTGATAGCACCGGATATAAATGGGAAACATAACTTTCAGAAATTATTATGGCAGCACTTTCTAGAGATAAATTTTTTACATTTCCTTTAAAATGAGTTACAGTGAGAAATATGCGAGTAAATGGCAAAAACTATCCTAAACGTGTTTGATTACGTTTTGTTGATTCAATTTCTTCTTAAGTTTTATGAACCATTTTCACAAACTGCCTTATTTCGCACTCTAATGGCCCCATTATAGGCCTTTATGTTCCAAAAGCATTGCCAAATACTCTTTCATCATTTAAACTGTGGAAAACATACGTTTTTATTAATATCATAAACATTTCATGGTGTGGAAATCTTTGTCAGTCGGGAAAATTTCCAAAAATGTTACAAGCAGTTTGTAAACTATTTTGAGTTATTCTGATTCTTATTCTCTAAATGCTGTACCAAAAAGAATATTCGTAAACATGCTAAAATTTAATTGTTAAAATTTAGAAATATCTGTACCTTAACCAAGCCAGTTAAAACATAGAAACTTAAATTTTAGTTCATAAAAATACAGTGGTGATTGAATAAGTGAAATTGTTCGGTTAAGAAATTTAACATAAATATTTTAACTAATATTCGACTGTTAACAGTGGCAGAAAACTAAATACCAAATTAATCATCAGCTTTCGCGGAATAAATTCCTACTGTCGGAAAAATGAAAGTCGAATTTGTCCAGAAAAATCGCTACATGTAATTCAGTCTGGCAGAAAAATACAAATAAAACAGAATTCACATTAGGCTTGAAATCAGCTGATTACTCAGTCATTATTACTTAAGTCAGTCAGTGGCAACATCCAAAAACTATGGTATATATATAAACCTATATCCAACTTCTATAGGTGCTACTGTGGTGTAACTCGGAAAACGTAGGCATAGGTTGATGGAAACATTGTCCTATTATTGTATGTCCTTCAATCTTAATGTTTTTGATCCGTATAAAGTGTTATTTTGGTGCTGCGAATTTGCGTCTCTGAGAAAGTCTATAAGACTGTTAAAAATTTTATAAATACGGATTCAAAACGTGTTCCACTATTTTTTTTATTTAAAATTTCATCAAGGTTGATTATTGACAATGATATTAATAATAAAAATACGGCGTGACATTGACGCAAACGGCTCGTTTGTATCATAATTAGGGCGACGAAGATGGACCCGGAGATAGTCTCTATGTCCGATGGAGCGAACCCGGATGATCAGCGAAGACAGCAGTTTCGGTGAGTCGACCCAGTAGATCTCAAATATGTTTAACAGAAGTCCAAGATTTGTTGCGCCAATCCCCAGGTTTGTCTAAAGAGAGCATTCCAACCCTGTCCTATTATGCAAGAAGAATCATAGGATTATTCCATGAACTGCCACGCAGTTCATATCTGAGAAATCTGCATTTAAGGGGGAACCTGAAGTTTTACTTTTCCAAAACCGAAAAAAGAATATTCGAAAAAATGTTAAATCGATAGCGCGCTTCTTTTTCCAGTTATGGAGAGTTAACCGAGATGTATGCTGCAATGCATGATTGAAATATTTTTATGTAGTAGTAGGGAGTCTTTCTTTCGTATATGGATGCATTTATGTATATGTGTTTCGATGTATGCTTGTTTTGATAGAGCAGATGGTATCAGTTAGGAGGTAACTGTGGCCAAAATTCCCTCCAATGAGACCCGGAGAGGCCCTGGTATCACTGATTAGTCGGTAAGACACTTTTCATACTTTTAAACTTTAAACGCGTTTTTCTCAAAACTGTTTTTTTTTAATTTGTTGGACATAAACTCAAAAATGGCTTTTCTGATCCTTCGGAAATTTTTTTTCACGACTTTATTAACATATTACCTTCTATTTATACCTATGTGTTGGTTATTATCTCACCTAAAAAGTTTTTTTTCTTACTAAAAAACGCCAAAAAATTTTTTTTTTCAAAATCGTCCCATTTTAAAAATATATTCCTTTTTTGGGATAGGTTAGGTATATAATCGAGTTATAGGTGTCTAAATACTATTTCTTTTTTTATTTGCGATTAATATTAAAGGTGTTACATGTCCAACAAATTAAGATGCACTGCTACGACGGGCCGAGATAATCATGCTATAGCTCCGCCATTTTGTAAAATATTGTTGTGAGAATTTTTTCGGAAATCCTTAAAACATTACAGATATTATATCCCAAGTTTCATCAATTTATTTAAATTCCTTCATATCCAAAATTTTTTTAAAAATTCACCTCCGTTTTATAGTAAACCTTCAAGTTCCCCTCCTTCTTACCCTCATTACGGGCAAATTGTACTGCATAGGATAGAGAGCAAACAGGACAGGCGTACTCCAACCCAGGTAGAACGCAAATACAAAAAAAGATGTTTGGTGGTAAATAAGTTAAGCTCTTGGACCATCTCTAAACGGAGGTCAACAAAGCATGATCCTTTTTAACGATGGAACAAACGTAATCATCGAAAGACAAACGTGGATCAAAAGCAACATAATCCTGTCCAGTCTGGTCAGGAAGTTACCACTTACAGAATAATCATAGATCAATATCTCCTTTCTAGAATACGAGACAAAAGTACATTTGGCAACATTCACTGGCATATACCATAGTTCGCAACAAAACATGAATTAAAAGACTGAAGATCTGAACAATTAATAATGTCACATGTCAGCATAGCAAACATTTTTCGAATCAGCTAACAGCACTTTCAGCTGACGCAAGTCCAGATCCCATAGCCGCCACAGAACCTAGGTAATTTTTCCAGAACTGATTCCGTGTGGGTACCTCCACAACCACTCCTATAGAACTGGATTTTCTGGATTTATTTTCGTCTTTGTTTTTTGTTTTTGTTTTTTTATAAATTTTCCCATTTGAGTTTCCACGATTTGGAGCAGAGATTACAGAAACAGGTGGACAAATATTATTCATACCCACTCTAATCAACTAGAATAAACAGAAGATTGAGCTGCTCCTAAGGAGACACTTATCAAAATTGACCTTCTGAAGTCTAAGTGTGCCCTTTAAGGCAGCCACACGAACGTAAGGAAACACCATTCGCGTCCCAATTATCCCTTGGTCCTGCAGAGTAAGGGGATTTTTCAAGAGGTTATCTCCTCCCGTATTAGTTAAACTAATCAACTACAACAAAAGTATTTGATTCTGCTCCTTTATGATCTGGTGAGCTTAAATTTTTAGGTAATTTTACATAGTATATTCTATTGTGGTTGGGTAGTTGTTTTGTTTGTTTAATTTGCAACGGCTTCTTGTCAAGTCGGATCAACTTTTTTTTTCAGATATACTACTCGAAGAATACTGCTCGTACGAACAAAGCGATTTCAACAGTTGCAAAGATCACTATCTCTCTATAGAAAGGAAACAGAAAAATCCAGATATGGCAAGAGTCACGGTCACCGTTTCATACCTTCAAGTTAGACACGTAATTCTTACCATGACGCTAGAGTACCATTGTTCTCTATACAGCAAGAGAGAATCACCATAGTCAGAGAATCATCGTAATCACACCATCTTAGGTCAACATTTTTCTTCATAGTAACACATTTATTGTATACAACAAAAACGCATCATTCAAACAGTTCTATGTGTTAAGAGGTTGGGTGAGAGATGAACCCATCTTGTGGGCAGTCATTGGTGCCCTTAATAGTTGGTGAGTCTCCTCCTAGGGTTGGTGAAATTTTCCGGCAGGTGAGCATCGCTTTGATCCACACCACCACCGAAGGTTCTATTCCCCTTTTGACGGCTGTCTCTTCAATGGATTCAAAGGAGCTCTTATCAAAGGTGCCTTCAATGTGAATGAGAATGTACCTCTTTCTCCACTAGTGTCCGTTCTAGTATATTAGTTAATTGGGGTAGGGCTCTAATTGTGTATTTACCCGCTTGGTGTGCATACTGATGTCCATGCAGTGGTGTTGTTTTCAGTATCCCATATCTGAGTTGATTGTTAATTACCTTAATTTCATAAAACTATACAAATGAAAAAAAGGTAATTTTAATAAAATCACGTAAGAACCTACTTTCTTTGCCCTCTCTCACATAAAAATTTTGATACTTTAGGTATCATTTGAAAGTTCATATTTCAAATTAATTTTATTAACCACTTGTGATTTAATTTTCAATTTCAATTATCAAAGTAAATAATTTTCAAGATTTAAAGAATTAATTATAATTTAAAATTAATTATTTAAATTTAAATTATTAATTACCATTTAATTTGATTTTTCCCAATAAATGAGGGGTTGAGGTTGTTGAATTTTGTAGCTCGCGACAACTTGCCATCGGTGGATCCTTGTTTAAACATATAAAATGCCCAGATGGCAAAACTGAGAATCAGATTGATCATAGTATAGTTTCAGAAACCTGATGAAAGTGTCTTCGCCAAAAAGCTGATGGTCTGTGTCATTACACCGACGACTCCATCAATCGAAAATGGGAAAGGGCGAAGGAATGCTTTCTCAGAGACTGCTAGAAAGCAGAAGTTGAATCAGTGACGTCCCACGGTCGGAACTACGAGAACGAAAACATATTAAAGACCGTAATAATTCTGCTTCCGATGTTGCAGTCAAACAATACTCCAGAACTATATGGCTATCCTTACAGAAATGCGTCCAAAGAACTGCAAGACATGATATGTGCCTATGGCTTCTGCAGTCTATGTCGCCAAGAAAAGCGGAAGAAAGACTCTTACAATGAGACAACTGACAACTGGCGGGTCCCTACTTATCATGGGGAGCTTCAAGAGCGGAGGTGGAGAAAATATTTTATTGAGGTCACCGGATTCGAATATCTCTTCGTTTCAGTCTGAAAAACCGCTGGCTCCACCCAAATTGGAAAAGGCGGACTCACTAAAGTCGACGGACCTCAGTAAGGCTTCAGGGATTTATGAAATGCCAGCGAAATTACTTAAGGTGGATTATCATTCTTTCCGTATTGCAGGGTTGGCGCTAATAGCGAGAACATAAAAAACATCACCATCATAAAGGAATCTTATTCATGAGCCCAATGTCACATCTTTTACAAGGGAAAAAGCTTTGCATAGACCACACCGGGTCGATAGCGTTACCACGTTTAGGTGTCCCATATCCTAGCTGCGACCGTCGAAACACTGCCTTTCTTAAAATTAAAGGTCCTTTTCAGCCGCCTTATGTACAGTCACGGCTTCGGCTTCGCTGGGAAGTCTGTAGGATGATTTAACATTTAGTTCTTGGCAATACATTGCTGCCTCTACCCATGATGCGGTTTGAGAGCCGTCGTATAGATATTAGCGAGATTTACAGGATTCTCTATTCTAGATTCCCAGAACAGCCTGTCTGGTGTTACTACTCTTAGCTTCCTATTGAAGTCTCTAATCGATAGTATGTATAGAGTGAGTGTCCGTAGTGAGACTTTTTCCCAAATTGCTGTGACCGTACCTCCGCGTCTTGAGGAACTTTGATTCCTTATGACGCAGCATTGCCACGGCGTTTTTAGAGTACAGATAAAAGATTGTGCAAAATAGTGTCTAGAGCACTGGAGGACGTGGAATTGAGTGCCCCTGTTATACCGATCCCTACCAGTTGTGTGTGTTCCAGTCTGGAGAGATAGGATTTTTTTTATCTACAGCTGGCCACCAAACCATAACTCCATAGAGCAGCATTAGTCGCCTAATCGCCGTGTAAGCCCAGTGCGTTTTATGGGGCTTTACTCCCCACTTATTGCCGAAAAGTCTTTTGCACGTGTAGAAAACTTTTATTTTATTTACCAGGTATTGGGCATGGAACCTGAGTTCCAACCACATTTTAAAAGTAGGTGTTATATATTTTCTTGCAATAAGTATCAATTCCGCATAATGCGAGTTAATATTGAGTCCTTCGGTTCCTGCCCAGGAGCTTAGCTTCCGTAGGGCTCTTTCCGTGAGTTCGTTAATCGTGCCCAGGCACTAATATAACGACATATCGACATACGCGACCACTTTTATGCTCTCTTTTTCGAGCTTCAGAAGTATCCCGTTCAAGACTAGTAGCAGTAGAAGGAGCAAAAGAATACCGCCCTGTGGTGTATCTCCGTGGACCATTTTATTGAGTGAAATGCCTCCCCACCCAGTTTACCGGTCTATTACTCAGCAGAGTGGTTATCCAACTGCATATAGTTCTGTCCACTTTAGCCATTTCAAAAACAACACACCGCGAGAGATCAGATGGACATTTTTTAAACACGTTACTCTGGATTACGCTGACGAGTTATATGTTCTATCTAGCAAACATGTAGCCAAAAAGTAAGAACAAAACCAAATAACATCGCTCAACAGGTTCTAGATTAGAATTGGCACAGGATCCAAGGAGGACGCCAGATTGGACGACCTGGGAAGATATGGAGAAAATCAGTTGAAAAGGAAGGTATCTAGATCAAAAAATCGTGGCATCAGTTGAAGACTTTGGCGCAGAACTGGACCTAGTGGAAAGCCGTTGTAATAGATGCCATATTCCTCACAAGGGGTTAAAGCAACCAAATAGCGATAAGCGCCTCCCACGCTTTCCATGATTAAAATATTTAAATATACCGGATGAAGTTAAGGGTGGTAAATAACAAATTGATTTTAAATGTAATTTAACTTTTGAATCTAATTTAGAGAGCTATTCTCATTCAATATGCATATTATGAGTGTTGCACGCGTAACATGAAGATTTTGAATTTACTTAGTCGAGTAATTGCAGGTGTTACGATCTAATTCAGGTTAACTAATTACTTTCAGTTACAGTGCTTTTCATGAAGCAGGCAAACGAACTTTACTTTTCTTTCATGGTAACTGAGCAACAACAATTGAGAATTGATATGACACGGTTAATTAATACATCCATGGTGTAATTGATATCACGAAAAGAAGCATTACACATAACATATTTTTGAATGACAGATTTCCAAAGAAAGCTCAATTTTGATCTTTCTCCGTTTGAGTGCAATCAAGCAGATTTTGGCCACTTGAATGACCAGTTGAAATTGTGACAGTACTCTTACCTTGATTATTTACCTTAATAAGTTTTCAATTAAATGGAATGAAACCGTAAAATTTTCCATCAGCAGTAATTGATCAATTGATCTTTCTTAGTGTCGAAAAAACAAGTACACAAATTTGAATAAGCAAGTGATGCAGGAAAACAACTTTCGAAATGACTTTTTATGTGGACGACATGGAACTGTTTTACTTTCAATTTCGATGCCATAAAAACGGCCAAAAAGTTAAATGATGGGCAGGTAACATGTAATAATATGTTAGGTGCTTACAATGACTGTTTGGATTCGTTTTCGCTACCTTTTTTCTCTATCAATGTGGAATTTGACGTATTCTGCTTTTATTGTTGTGTCATTTTGGGCGAAATTGTCTGTTTCCGTATACCTTGTGTGACACATATTAGTAGTAGGGTCCGCCAGAGTTGAAATGGACAACAGGAAATTTTGCAATTTTTGTTTTCTAGGCTAGAAAAGAATTGCAATTTCATGTTTAGAAATTTGAGCTCGTTTCAATTTAATGGCCATATTCAACTTTCTTTCGGTGTTTGTAAGTAATATTACAGGAGTCTTAATTGATTTGAACATAAATAGAAGTCAATAAATGATTAATTGTTACCCAAAGTTTAAACATTAACAGGTTGAAGTAGTTTGAAACATGACTTTGATTGTGACCCGACAATACAAATGATAGAACTGTAGCCGCTGTTTAAAAACTAATTGAGGAAGATTCGCGCTTGGCACAGTTTTAAGAATTTTGCGTGGAGGAAATCTACCATTTTCTGGTAATATAGGTATTTCGTGTTCAATACTTTCTTACTTTTCTTAAACGGATTGCATGACCTTTTTAGAAATTTTTATACGTTGATAATAATTAAATGGGCAGCGAAAATATAAAAGCCAAAAAACATACATTGAGAAATTCGCGAATATTTGGCAATAGGAATCATTCAACTACAAAAAGTTAGTGATTGCCGACGAAGTAAGGTTCCAGACGAGTGATCCTAAAAATAAACAACCTCATTGGTGCCGCCTATGAGAGGAGCAGAAAAAACTTTGAAAGCAGTACTCCAGTGTCTTAAACTGAAATAATATGTGTAAATATACGTTTTTTTTTCAAACATATTTAAATATTTTTAGGTGAAGGTTAGTGTAAAGGTATTTGCTGCTAATGGGTAATTTCAAGCTAAAATTGCAGCAAATGCATCACAATAAGACGATGGCTTCAAGTCACCAAGTTATTTTATTTTATCACTTGTAAGATGTCAAGACAATCCGCCCACAATCGTATATTCATGAGCTGTCATTAGGTACATTCTGACTGTTTTCGAATATCAAGGAATTACTTCGAGGAGTGGCTTTGTGTCTTCATTCTGAGGATCTATTGCTACGACTACGAAAGTGAATTAGAAAATAATCCACCTGAATTATGGAAAATTTTTAATTTAATCATTTAAGCAAAATGCGAAGTTAACGAGGTAAATGCGCATCTTCAAGAATTTTGGTCCCAACATCACGTGGGCTGAAAACCGCACCTCATGATCACGATTAGATAATTCTGGGTGGGATCAAGCGGGCAAAGGAACATCTGGTTCTTCAGCCTGGAAATGGAAGTCTTAAAGACTAAGGATCATACTGAATCCATTTTAATTTCATAAACATATTCTTATTTTGATTGCTCGCAACGAATATATAAAACCTTTCAATATTTCCAACTAGGGACATGCATCTACGGCCAAGGGCGTAGCCAGGATATTCTTTATGCGGAGCGTCTTGGAACTTCCAGGAATTTTCCCAAAATAGCATTCTTAAACTTATTTTTATTTTCAAGGACACTTTTTTGACGCGCCGCAACGTTAAGAAAGAGCAACGCCTGGTGGTGGTGCTTGTGGTATACGGCTGGGCTAGAGATATAAGAATTGATTTTATTGTAGCCAGAAATAATGTCCCAGCCTCTTTAAGTACTTCTACAAAATTCAGTTCATTTTTTGTTTTTTGCTTTAAAAAATCATTCACTATCTAAAAAAAAATATTTTTAATGTTTTAAACTGAATAGAAAGTCTAAAATGTCCGTAAATTATCATCGAAGTGATGTTGTTGTGATGTTTTTCTTGAAACGTATTTTTTTCCGCGCGCCGCGGAATATAACTTAAAAAGTAATAAAGCGATCAACTTGAAATTTTGTACAGATATTCTTTAACTTATTAGTATTTGCACAAACCTAAAATTTTTTATTAATTGTTATAATAAATATTGTTTTTAACGATTTGTTTATAACAAAAAAAGTCTTTTTTTTGTCCTCAAATTTTAACTTTTTTATTTATTTTTTGTTAAATGTAGGTTCATGCAAAACAGGGGCCTGGGCGTTCCACGGCGCACACTCGAGGAGTCAAGTTTGATCAGCTGTATCGCCGCCATTTTTTTTTTTGAGGAAAGAAAAAATATGTGTGTAGACGTCAAAATTATTATGTAATTTCATTCATAACAATAAATGCTCTGTTTTTTGTAAAAAAATTATTGAAAAACCAGTCTGTAGGAGGTTCCCCACTGAATATAAGGGGTTAAGTACAGTTGTTATTGTCAAAAAAATCGATTTTATATTGCATTTTTCTTAGAAATATTCTAATCAAATTTCATAATGTTCGGAGCATTAGATCCGAAGTTATAGCAAACGTACGGAAACTTTAAACGCGAGTATCTCGAAATATATTTTTTTTCAAAAATACCTTTGCGGTAGACAAGATTACAAAAAAATCTCAATCCGATCAATTCCAAATTTTTACTACTTTTTGATTATGCGATTATCTTGTCGCTGAACGAAGGATTTTGATTTTTTTGAAATTTTCTTTCACAACTTTTGAAATAAACTTTTTGTTAAAACCACCGCAATTTTTTTAAAAATCAAAATTTACATCTACAAAATATACGATATACTAAAGAATTTTTTTTGGAAATTCTGATTTCAGAAGAGCCATTCTCGAGTAATCCTGTCCACGAAAAGTGGTATTTAAAAAAAGGCGCTTCAGGAGAACAGCTGTAGTTAGTAGTGGAATATTTTTCTAGGAAAAAATTGCTATGTGCTAATTGATGTCATTAACAGTTTTTGAATAAATATTTATTATTGTGTCGAAAAAAAAAATCGAGGAAATATGTTTGTTTTTTTCAAAATTTCCTTTTCCATTTTGTTATCACGCCAAAATTTATACAATTCTTTTTTGATCACGCAAAACGTTATACCAACGTCGTCGTTGGAGTAAGTGATAACATGTTGGCCTACTAAACCGGAGGTCCCAGGTTCGCATCCCATCGAAGCGACGGCGACCCATGGTTGTTTTCTACTGAAAACAGATAACGATAAAAAGGTCATGGGGGTTGCGAAGAAAATGCTAGCTGTTCGGAATCCACTTTAAATTATAGGTTCACTTGCAATCGTTGCCTTAAGGGGGACTTACACCTTGTCACTTTCAAAAAATCAATTTTTTTTTTACATTTTTCTGATAAAGGGTCTTATAAATCAGCCTGTAAAAGGATTCGTCTCTATTTCGAGAGTATAGCTCAAAAAAAAAATAGAAAGTCTCTCGAGTCACTCAGTTTCTAACGATACTTCACGTAAGTCCCATGATTCACGTGTTGTACTGTTCTGAAACTTTGAACGCGGTTTTCCAAAACTTTAATGTTCCAAACTGGTGTACACGATTACGAGAGAACAAATCAACGTATTGGCTTAAATTTTTTTTTATTTTTTTCAGAAAACACTTAGCAAGGTCCCGATCGTTCATTTTAAAGAAATTTTGATTTACTGCATTTTGACAGTTTTACATAAGACAAAAAACATAGTACGAAAATGAATTTTGTGAACAAATACCCGCCATTTTGTGAAAAATCGAAATTTTGAAAAGTGAACGATCGGGACCTCACTAATGTAACAATAATTGAAAGTCTTCTTGGATTTTTGATTTCAGATAACTAGGGTCGATCTAATCAAGTACACTGTTCAACCCTTCACTTTTGAGGCGCGCGCTGTTAATGTCATCTCAAGGTCTTGTAAGTCAACATGACTATGGAAAAAAAATCATGTGCGATATTCTATTGTTCTACTAATAAATAAAAAAAAATTCAAATGAAAATCTTTTCTAGTGTCTTAACAATAAATTGTCAAAAACTAGCTCCAAAATTGGCTTACAAGGTGTAAGTCCCCTTAAATCGGGTGAAGTTCTTCTCCCTCCTCATGATATTCTCAATATACTCAAAGGATTCTTGCATATTAAAATTCAATAATTATAATTTATAACATTGAAGCAGAGTGCAACAAAAATGAAGAATAAGTCTACAGATTGTCATTCGATTTATCTCATATATATATTACTTGTTACAACAGAAATCGCTAAATTAAGCTTCTAGAAAATTAACGTACTACTGTGTCACACGAAAAGCGAAAGAGACAAGAGAATTCCAACTTAATACATTGTTTACATACAGTAAAACCGTAGCGAGGCTACGTCATGGTTTATTAGATATCCATATTTAATCATATTTGGTTGAAGCATTCAACAGTTCAGTAACGCTCTTGATTCAAATGACCGTATATGTAGTGTCGCCAACCATAACATGTGAGAAAAGATGACGGTGGTTGACGCCTACGTTGTTTAAAGAAGTAAGACGATGAAATCTATTTATTAAAAAACATCAAATTTGAATATTTGTTACCCAGGAGCTAGGGGAAATCGGAAATGACAGTCTCTATTAATGCATGGTAGAATACTCGCACAGAAGCTAGTAGGGATGGACGATACCGATGCGATATATCGATTTATCGATACTTTCTTCCTCGGTATCGAGGTTTTGACCTCGTTATTCTATTAAATCGATAATCACGAGTATCGATACTCGCCGTAGTATCGCGAAAATTATCGTTTGACAGCGAAGTAAATTGGAGAGATAAGAGGCCATAGTATAGAAAGATTGTAGGTAGTTCTAACGCTTTTCTCGGAGACGCGATGATATTAAAATATACTCGCCATAGTACCATAAAGTTGCTGTCGGTTTTGACGTTCGAAAATATAACAAAGCCAAGTGATTAATTGTCAGGGTATGTTTGATGCTAAAACATAAAAAATTTTTAAGAGGAATCTCTCTTCATCAGTTGAAAAAGACTATTTAATCAATGCAGCGGTGAAATGACGCCTTCAAAAAGTGCCGCTTGGAAAGTTTTCAATAGATAAAGACAGAATATGTTATATAATTTACTAGGTTTTTTCACATGCAGGAAGAATTTCGGGTGATGATGGTAATCGTCTTACATCAGCATCTATCCCAGTTAATTTTTTTATCCGGTGTAAATGGCCTAACTTGGAATTGTCTTACCAAATAATATGATTTTATACTTTTGTTGATGAAATACCAATTTAAGTCTATCAGCGTAAGGAGGCAGAAGTCGGTCATTACGCCATGGAAGGTTACGAAGAGCAAACCTTAAAAAACGTTCGTTGGACAGACTCGATACGCTCGATACGCTTAACATGGACCCCATAAAAAGCAGACCACACCGGGCTAGAATACTCAAGAATAGGCATAAAAAATGCACAAAAAAGGAATCGCGTGATATAAGGATCATAAAACTCCTTAGACTACCTCCTTATGAAGCCCAAAGCAGCATTAGGCTTACCAACAATAGCTTCAATGTGATCGTCAAAAGAGAATCGAGTATTAAGCAAGACCCCCAAGTCTTTGGATTTGTCGAGTCTATTCAAAGAGTATCCATCCATGGAGTAACTAAACAGCAGAGGATTTCTTTTACGAGGAAAAAACATGACAGTGCATTTAGACGCGTTGACAGGGAGGCAGTTGATGGAACACTAATTGCAGATCAGGATTAGCGATGGTCAATGGGTCCTTAACACTCGTGGAACCAAAGTATAAAGTAGAGGGGTATCCATCATATCCAGAATTGCTTAGGGTTATTAAGCAGAATATGTTTAATCCTACCAATATAGTCATTGTATGAGGCACTGACGTCTAACATATATTGGTGATGCAACTCAGAATAGAACAGATAATCAGGGTCACTCCTCGAAAAGCAGAAACGCCTACAGGCTTTGTTTTTTAAATTCTTTAGATGGCTTAAAGCAATGGTTGTGAAGTACAGAAGCCCTTACACCTAGAGATAGGGACTTAAGAGGGTACATATATACATGAAAAGTAATTTTTTTTTTTTTATAAAAATTTTTTTTTTAAAGTTCAATATGTCTAGGATATATTCCTAAAAGGGTTTTGCGAAGTTCGACTTACACAATTTTTGATGTAACTTTTGAGTATACTACATCTGTTTATTTTGAGCATTAAATAACTCATTGATGAACTTTAAAAGCGTTATTCTCGAAATAATTTTTTCAAAGTTGGTGCAAATGATTTAGAAAATCTATGTCCAATTAGCTTCTAGTTTTGAACATTATATTCGAAATTGTGTCTTTTAAGTATTGAACAACTAAGGGGCCGTTCAAGTATTACGTAACGCAGTTAGGAGGAGGGGTCTTGTGAAACGTTACGGTGCGGTATGTGGGGGGAGGTGGTCAAGCAACGCGTTACGTAACATTGTTTGTTAAAATTAAAAGTCCCAACTCTTAACTCGTGAATTACGGCTCAGTTTATATGGTATATCTGTACTATACATTTTTTTAACTACGAAAAGAGTTGCACCACTGATTATACAGAAGTATATATATGGCAAATAACCACGATAAGCCGTGTACCACTCTAGACTCTAGCCTTCACTCACACACACTAGGGCCAAAGTGGGCTGAAATTTCGTTTAATTTACATTGCTGCTTATTCCGGTATTTTGCGCAACACAATTGATATTTTAGGTAAAAATAATCATTTGGTAACGTTTAAGGAAGGGGGGGGGGCAATGCGAAACGTTACAGCTCGTTACAAGGGGGTGGGGTCCGGAATCTTCAAAAACTGCGTTACGTAATACTTGAACGGCCCCTAATAGTGCAATAGTGGAGACGGAGTTGGATCAATGCGTTGAGCGGCAAGACCAACATGCCATGGGTCCCAGGTTCGAGACCAGATAACCGTGAGCTTTTATTAAGAAATTAAAATAATCCACTCCGTCTCTGGGCTGTTATCTAGCTCGCAGCAATGCAAAAACAAGACTCAAGTTTCCTCACTTCCCTTACACTAATTCCCTTTCGGCCAAAACCATGCTAACGCATCAAAGGGTTGTCCCCTAGGATTTTGCCACATCGTATAAAAAAAAAATTGCGATTTTTGGCGGGAGATTTAACGAGTTTTTGCACTTTTTTTTAACGAGTTTTTGGACTTTTTTTTTAATTGAGCGCCAAATATGGGCATTTCTATAAAAATACACCATAGTGGTTTAGTACTACTATTTTAATGTATCTTTAAAATCCCGTTTACTTATTTTGTATAAGACGATCCTGTGACGAGATATAGCTTACACCGTTTATATATTTTTTCCTTGATGCCGTAAAAAGGAACAACAAAAATGTAAAATGGAAAAAAAACAACAAAATATTTTTTATTTAATTTTTCGAATTTAACTTATACCTATTTATACCTAAGCAGTGAAGCCTTCGAGAAAAAAATTATAAAAATGAGCCTGTTTTTTGCCGAAATTTAAATACCCCCTTAATTAAAGTCTGACAACATATGAATGTAAATGTAAAATCTGAAAGGAGCTGAACATAATAAACACCGATGGGAATTGTCATGTATGTCTTTTCGTAACCCATATTTACATACCTAGCAAATTAACAGAATACAACTGAATTATTAAAAATATTTTTATATATTCGTTGCAAGTATACAGTATTTAAATAAGAATTCTTTTACATGTTAAATCTCATGGACAACTCGCAAAAATTTCGTAACTACCTAATCGTCATCGAATTTAATTTAAAAAATAATTAATCTGCTGTCGTGTATGTCTGACACTTTTATAAAATGCATGAATTCACGAACAGACTTAAATTTCGCTCGTCTTGCAGTTTCTTCTTGCCGGGAGGTAATCCTTATGATTCATTTTGTATAAATAGTCTGCCGTTGTTATTTCCAAACTGGTAAGACAATAAATAAGCTTCACAAATTTTACCACCTCGGAGGTAGTATATTAACTAAACTAACTATCAACTACCTTCCTTAAGTCACCGTTTTGCTGAGAAATTATTATGCCTTTATCCATTATATAACAATAAAATACTATATGTAGAAATGGAAGTAATAACTCTGTTCTCGAGCTCGCAAACCCACTTCCTATAAATTCATGGACCAGGAGTTATTTATTGCACCGTCAACGTCGAACTAATTTGCCATCGTGAAATATATCAAATTATTTTTAATTATACTATTAACGATTTACTGAAGTCATGCAATTAATCGCCACACTAGAGATTTTATAACAGAGAAATGTCCATCGATAGAAAACTTGCAATCAATCAGTATAAGTCAGCGCTCCAGGCTTCAACCGATATTGATTGTTTTATCTACATCACATCGCTAATTACTTGAATGGCGTCTTTGGAACATTTCCTAGAAAGTATGTGGAAGTCTAGGTAGAATGAAATTTTGTAGGTACTCGAAAAATTATATATAATTAAATTTTATTTATACAAAAACGTTGAAGTCGAGTACGTCGAGTACGTCGAGTTCGAAATTAAAAAGAATTATAAATTACTGCTATCATTGAGCTGGACGCTGTGAGCACCATAAAAAGGAGTTTAGAGAAGCCAAGCTATTTAGAAAAGTTCCACGCAAGAGGCCGCTTTTGAAGAAATGTCACCGAAATCATCGGCTGAAGATTACTAGAACCCATTTAAGCTGGACCGCCGGTGAATGGAAGATCATCTTATGTCAGATGAAACAAAGGTCAACAATTATATTAGAAGATGTCCTGGATCTGAAAATAATCCCAGATACATAAAGCCTATTATAAATCTGAACGTGCTTTTCTTGGCATGGTATTGCACCCATTTACCGGATAAATGGAACCTTGTACCAGTATCAATATAAAAACATCATGGAGAATGTAATGGAGCCATTTGCAGACGAAAATTTGCCGGTTGTTTGTAAGTTTCAGCAAGATAGTGACCCCAAACATATGTCGAAGTCAGTCACAGCTTGGTTTTAGGAACACAGCATTAAGGTTATGGATTGGATTGTCTGTAGCCCTGATCTCAACCCAATTAAGAATTTGTGGGTGGGGCTAAAGTATCAAGTAGGAGGTCCCTTTAACATCTAAGGTTTGACGATTTTGAGAAGGCGTTTGTCAGGCGTTGATCGCGTAGGAGAGGCATCGCAGAAAAAATTATCACCATCATAAAGGACTCCTACTCAGGAGCCAAATGTCATGTCCTACACAACGGGAAACTGTCGGACCACTTCCAAGTGCTGAATGGAGTGAGACAAGGATGGATCCTTTGCTTTTTCTGATCGTCATCAATGATGTATTGTGTAGCGTCCTAGATGACCACCCATTGTGAGGGATTAGATAGAAACTCTTTAACCACCTTACAAACCTGGACTTTGCCGATGATGTATGTCTCCTATCCAACAAACAAAGCCATTTAGCCCAAATGTTCGAGGCCCTGAGCATAGAAGGTTGGAGATCAAGGCTTAAGATCAATGCTGCTAAAACCAAACTTAGGAGCTTGGACGCAATAAGATTTCCAGACGCACAAAACTCCGGATCTTTGAGTCGAACGTGAAATCTGTTCTGTTGTATGGCTCATCAACATGGAAAGTGACATGTCAAATAACATATTAGCTACAATCCTCTGTCGACCGGTGTTTTCGGCGGATCCTTAACATCCATTGGCCGGAGGTCATTACCAAAGAAGACCTACACAGACGTCCAGGCTAAGACGGAGTAGACACCAGTGTTCGTAGGCGAACGTGGCAATGGATAGGCCACATACTAAAAAAAGAGCACAACATTGAACATAAGGTTCTAAATTGCAATCCCTACGAAATCCAAGGAAGACGTCGAATTGGACGACCGCGCAACACATGGAGAAGATGTATCGAGAGGGAAGGTACACAGATCAAAAAATCCCGGCCACAGTTGAAGGCATTGGCGCAGAACCGGATCAGGTGGAGAGTCAGACGCCCTATTCCCCACAAGGGGTTAAAGGAACCAGAGAAGAGTTGGGCAAGATGAGTCACGAGGATTCAATCTGAAAGATTTGTTCCCTAGTACTCATTCTTTATGACAATAGATCTAATAAAAGATGGTTCCGTTTAGATTCCCCAACTCACAACCAATACTGCAAGGGAGAACTTCCGTGACATCACAGCTCATGTTCGTAGTCAGTCCGTCCACCCTCTAAGAGGACAAATCAGCAAGCAGACCAAATTTCTCTGACACACCATACCCAGCTCAGCAACAAATAAAAATTATATTAAAAAAATGTCACTGCGTTAGTGCGTTGTACGTGTGCTTCCATTATGTTTACTAATGGATTCGGACTGAATCTGTGAAGTGAATGAATGGAACGTGTCATACACCTGTCAAATACTTCCAAGCCTACTGGACTCAAATCTATAGTAGCCACCGGAATTGAGTCTTTCCGTTGAGAACATGGACTCGTTCTTTTGGGACGAATCAGTCGGACTCGAGCCATTTTTACAAGTAGGGCGAAGAGAACACTCCAATATAGATGAGCTCTAGAAAGATATGGAACAAATGTGGCAGCAAATTCCAGTGGAGAAAGTAAGGCGTTTGGTAAAGTCAATGCCTCGACGATGCAATGCAGTGATTTTTTAAATAAGGATTTTCTTCAAAATATTGAATAAATACTTTAGCCTTTTAAAGAGTTTCATAAATAAATTGTAGGAATGGATTCAACGGACACTTTGAATACAACATCCCTTGATAGAAGTTACAGTTCCCAAAAGCTCAACGAATTTATCTTAAACCATTAAGCCGTATCTACTCACTGTAAGTTTGTATAGATTGAATATGTGAACTTTCCCTCTTTTTTGGTTCCTTTAACCCCTTGTGGGGCATAGGGCGTCGACTTGTATTTTGTATTTTTATTTTGTATTTTTTATGCAATAGCTTGTATTAAGCTTAAATAAATAAATAGACTGCACAGAATCTCCACCTGGTCCGGTTCTGCGCCGATGTCTTTAACTGTGGCCACGATTTTTTTATCTGGGTACCTTCCCGCGGTCATCAAATTCGGCGTGTTTCTTGGGTCCCGTGGGAATTCCACTTTAGAGCTTGTTGTGCGAGCCTTTTTTAGCCCTTTTTTTAGTGTGACCTCCGGCTAATGGATGATAAAGATGTGCCGGAGACACCGGTTGACAAAGCCGTACCACAGAACAGATTTTACGTTCAGTTCGAAAACCCGGAGTTCTTGTGCATCTGGACATGTTGTTATTGCGAAACATCTTAGGAAGAGTATTAAATGAAACTTGGACCTTATTGATGCGAGCCTATACATAAGCTTAAGCTCTGCCGTCTGCCGTATGCTTGCGATGTAGTAAAATTTATCCAATTGGTATATTTGCTGCTCTTTAGGATACATTTCATGTTGTCTCCTGGAGTCAAAGCTCATAACTATGGTTTTAGCAGCATTGGTATGTGAATGTGTTGAATATGTGAATTCGGTGCCACTTTTCAAACATTATTAAACATTATTCGAAAAAAATCCATATAACCTCCTTTTTAATTCATTGGGTCTTACGAATTAACCCTTTGCGTTCGAGTGGAATGAGTTTAAATTTCAAAAGAGGTTATAAGGTTTTTGTCCTATCAAGTTAGGGAGATACCATTTTCTGGCTGTTTTTGTATTTATTTCGAGCCAAACCTGAAGTTGTTGATATCAAAAAATGAGAACCACCCTAATGCATACGTTAAATAGGTGATACAACTTCCTGGTCCAGATTCCAGATTTTTGGATTCATCATTGCGATAAAAATCTTTCGAGGGAATTTAATTATTTTAGCATATTTTAAGTTCGTTGACTGAATTCAAAGGTACAAATATATCCTCAGAGATACTTTTTTAATTGTAGGTATCTAGTTGTCTATTTTGCACCATAGTCTACTTCCGCATTATGATATTAAAAACGGAGATAGGATTATTGATGCTGTGACCCAGTTATGACGACTCATCATATAATTTCCATAACTAAATCTAGAACATGTCTTCTTGGCATATAATTAGTACAGATAGCCATGTGAAGATGCTGCGCGTATGCATCCTGATTTGGATTATAAGAGGCAAGGGCTCGGGAGAGGTGTGTCATTAACAGTGCAACAGTATTCTCACTTTCAAAGTGCTCGACAAAGAGCTATAAAACACCGAATCTACTTAGCATTATAATTCCTTCATTAACTCGAACAATGCTCCAGCAAAACTTAAGTGGCGAATTACTGTTGTCGAACACTCTCGCGTGATAATGTCGTTGCCGTAGTGGAACATGAAATGGCCGTTTTGTTTTCGTTTTCCGTTTGCCGGATTAAACTCTTGCAGTTATTTTTCCCAAAACTAGTGTAGGGCAAAGAAGCCTCTTCGTAGGTGGTAAGTTACGCTGGGAACAAAAACCGAAACCTTCAGAAAGTTCCTTTCAATAGAAAATGTAACAAAAGAGTCGAATCAACGACACTAATGTAAATGACTGTCAACTTATTTTGAACAAATTTCAAAACTTTGACTACGCTTCCGGCCCTACCACTCGTCAGTTTGACCTATTTCTTGAAGGAGTTTTATATGTGTTCTGACAATTGCGGAACCGGAACACGTTTTCAACTTTTTGGCAGAATGAAGCCAATTTTAAGTTCAAGTTGAACTGGAAAAGCAGGAGTGCCAACAAGCACTCCACATACTCATAGTTCTGGCCTCGGTTGAGTCAGCCAGTTATTTTTTGGGTTGAGAGCTTTTCCCCAATATTGCTCGAGGAAATATTTGGGTTTAGTGAACTAAACACGCACCGCATTAAAACAATTTTAAAGTTGATCCACATCGTGCAAAACAATAATTCTTGCAATTAAAATAAAAGTTTTGTTGTGCACTCCCGCAAATATCTTATAAAACCACAAATAACGTCTGCTCGTGTTTCCAAAATTTTCTACTTAATTTAACCAAACTTTATATTTCACACAGAGCATGAGGTAACAATATTCTGTTCCACAATTGTTGCTAACCAACAGGAACGCATTTCATTTATTTCACGTGACAGGAGTGATAAATGGGACATTATGAGGATAATTCATTAGAGAACTTAAGCTTCTGCAGCGTAAAAATACTTTACGAGAATTAAAAGTTGATGAAGAAAATGGTCTTCATGATATTATATCAAAAAATACACAGACTTCTTGGAATATAAAAGGATGCATAATATAAAGCGATGTTGTGTTACTATCGATACTAGATATTTCAACATCAAATGTACCAGAGTAGTATTGAAATCAATACCACAGACAAATTATGGCTAGACATTAAAAACTCAATTTTATGCTGGACAAGCTAATATTTAAATAACTTCACTCAACCTCCTAACCCATTTCCTTCATCCGTAATTCCTTTCCTGCCAAGGCTGTGCTTTAGCATCATAGGGCATCCCCTGAGCCCTGAGGTGTTCGGCAAATGTGGAGGAAAAGTGATACCACTGGATTCTTTGACGTGTCCAGATCAAAATTTTTTTCATACCCCCCCGCCCCCCCCAAAAAAACAACCCTTCCCCTTCAAAATCGCGTTTGAAAATTTCGGTTCCTTCAAAGGAGGTGTGCTTACTTTAAATGCTTGTAAGTCCTTTCGAAGACATTGAAAGACCAGCATTTAAAGGTTTTTTGAAATGATTATCCTTTCTAATGCTACCCAAGATGCCATAATCCATTAAAAGTTTTCGAGTTATTGGCCCTCAAACATGAATATTGGGAAAGTTTTGCACAAAATGTTGGCATGTTATCCTTGATCCTGTAAAATTTTTACACCTAGGAAATCATTTTTTTTTCTTTCTTTAAGAGGCTTTCAGGAAGCTCTTTACAAAAAAGAGCAGGATTAACTCGATATCTGCAGCCATTCAAAAGTTATTGTCATTTTATGCTGCTCGAGAAATGCTATTTTTAACCGACTTCCCCAAAACAAAGAGGTTATAAGTTCGACGTTTTTTTTATCTCTGACCGGGCATAACTTCGTAACGCGTTGACCGATTTTGATGACTCAGAGTATGTTTACCGATTGGTACCATGTCAAAGAAATGTTGGATGGGGTGGGGGTTAAACCTAACTTTGTAACGCGTGGACCGATTTGGATAGCTCTTTTACTGTTGTAGATAGTGTGATCCCCCATTGCTAATAGGAGAGTAATTTGGTACTAAGGTGATCGGGAGGGAGTAAGGGAGGGAGAGGGAGTAGTCTAACTTCGTAACGCGTGTATCGATTTCGATGATTCTTCTTTTGTTGTGTAGATTATGTTGCCTCACTGATACGACGACAAAGCTTTAAAAGTGGGTGGCGGGGGGTGCGGCGGGGGCACAATTGCACAATTTCTTAATTCACACACCTATTTGGAAGATTCCTTTTTGTTGTGTATTATATGATCCCCCATTGCTACTCTATGGAAAAATTTTGACCTAGGGTTGGCGTGGGGGAAGGGGAAACCTAACTTTGTAACGCGTGGACTGATTTAGATTATTCTGAATGCATAGAGTATCTATTCGTATTCTGACAAAAATTTTGCCTTATGGCAAGAGTTGGACGATGGGCGGCGCCTAGCTTCGTAAGGCATAGACCGATATATAGACATGATAAATGATAACAATTTTGTACCTAGAGTGATTACGATGATTTCTTTTATGCTTTTGAGCACTTTTTGTGAAGTCGGTGCACATTTTTTTAACTATTTTATTAAATTAAGTGACCCCCATTCTGCAGAACACACATTTCTGCTCTCGAAATAAGAGACCTTTTGATAACACTGCCAAGTCTAGGTTTATTTCTGATTCGGTCGCAAGCTGTACAGATTTTTTGCCACAATTACTCTTCTGATCTTATTTTTGAACCAAGGTATTTTAAATAACTTTATAGATAAAAGTCTAATGGATTCAGAGCAGGAGATCTTGCTGGCCAAACACAGTGTCCTCTTTTCAAAAAGATTTAAATGTTGGTCTTGCGATGTAATTGAAAGGACTTACAAGCAATGTTGATCATTATAGCGTTTCCTACACATTTAGCAAGCACTCTATACATATATAATGTCTATAAAAAAAGATGTTTCAGCGAGCAGCAAGTATTGTATATTTATTCCTGTCTGCAAATTAATGGTGGGCGGGCTGAATGATGACAAAATGTTTTTGTTCTAATCGACATTGAACTACAATTTTGGGAATATTATAGAAAATGCAATTTTTTTTATATTTTTATTCCTAAGGGAATATAACGACCTTTACAAATCACTAAAGTTCACCGTTCTACGGCAATGGTGGCGATAGTTATGAATTTGCAAAAAAGGTATGATCACGAGAAAAAGAGCAAAAATGCAAAAGTTTACCACCCCATAACTTCTGGACAAAAATTTTTTTTTAAATCCTTTAGCACGATAATTACTTATATCAGATACAATATTTTGGTTAAGTTTGAAAAAATCGGAGACATCGAATTTTTTCACCTGGTACACTTGAGGAATTTTGTCTCATACACCTAAGTAATCCCCTTAAAAATAGTCTATAAAAAATGTGAGGCATTTTTTGCAAACTACAGGTAAGCCAAGCACTTTAGGAAATAAATGCTAGAGACATAAATTATTTAAAATCAAAAGATCTTTCAGATAAAGTTAGTAAATAATTGTAAATTTTCTTATTTTTCCGGAAAATTCAGAAAACCACCAATTTTGACTAAAATCGGGCCATATCTCGAAAAGGAACCATTTTTGAGCCTGGTAACCTCGAAAAATCGATTCTCCGCGCCGAAAAACATAAAGATATGACAAGTTACCGAGGGGGCCTCAAATTGCATACCGCCGCCCCCCCCCCCATTGCGCCCGGACTAAAAAGGAAGCTGGGTGCTCCGTAGGAGGCGGCAGACGCACCACTTCAAAACCATTGCGTATATAAAGCTCATTGGGTTTCGTTTCCTCATCCACGAGAACGGAGGGTAATTAGGTTTCATCATTGCATATTCGATTTTGTAAAAATCTATTTTTTGCCAGTTTGGGATGGAGTATTATGGGATTCGTTAGTGAGGGGACATCGGTAACACTCACTGACAAGTAAAGTTATTTTTATAGTGAAATTGGAGAAAACCAGTATTGAAAGGTAGCGTAGCTGATCAGTTCTATACCAAAAAGGCTTCAGAGTCCCAAAGAATAGAGGATACCCCACCAGTTACTAATTAATTTTTGTATTACTTTTTATTTTTCTACCCGGATTTTGTATGTTACCTGTAAAAAGGGCCATTATAATTAAATAAAAATAATTAAATTATTTTCTAGCAAGCGTATTTGACAAGGAAATTATCAACGTTTGGACGTAGGCTAAGAGTTTTTGGTGTAAATAAATCATTAAAAATTTTATATTAGTAAAGTGGAAGAAATTGATATATAGGTACTTGAAACTGTTAGAGAAATGAACAAGGATTTAGTGAAAACTTAAAAGGAGGTGTATAGTGGAATTTTGTAAATCACGCCTAAGAAAATATACCAGAAATGGGAGGAGTGCTGGGATTAATTTCGAACTATTCAAATTTTACGTAAATATAAAACTTTGTAAATAGAATTTATGTCGGTTGGGCTGAGGGTTAGCAATCCGCTTCCGTAAAAAAACTCTTGCTACGAATCGGCAAACACTGCCTCGGATAACGACGGATAACACAATGACAACCTTTGCTTTTCGATCAAGGACATGAATTAAAATCGCCACGACCAGAAGCGATCAACATAACGACATAAACCGTAGACGGTTTAATGTAGATCTTTTGCGGTACAGTACCAAAAGATTCGTATACATAGAAAAGTTCCAGCAAAATCTGAACCAAAGAAGCGTTTCTGAAGAGACAAATTTAGAGGCATGTGGAGTGCAACAACTGCAACGCAGGACAGCATGGGTTATGTCCAAAGAAGCCGGCAACAGTGGATTTTGGACAGCGTGAAGTCCACAGGTGATCCAGAACGCAAATTGAACAGGAGTCTCCCAATTATTTATTTATTTATTCATTACAGATTCATCAAATACATAGATTACTACAAAATATATATATAATTCAAAAACAAAGAATAGAAAACTACTGCCAAATTACTGCCAATTACGTCGGGAAGTAAAAGATCCTTTCGACGGGATAAAACGTGACAAATAATCGAGCTCGCAGAAAAAGTGGAAAACGCGGCAAGCACAGGCAATAGTAAGGTGCTGTACCAAATAACTAAAGAGCTCTCGCGAAAGCACTCTACTAAAAAACATGCCAGAAAGAGTGCAGATGGATGGCTGCTATGCAACGACGAAGAGCAAATCCAGAGATGGAGAGAACATTTTCTCAGCGTCCTTAACGGTTTTTTTTATACAGGAACCTGAAAGAAATATGGGCAATGCGCAAAAAAAACATTAACATCCGCGTTTCATCTAAGATAGAAATAATAACCGGAATTCAGGCAATTGTCAATGGGATAGCACCTGGAAAAGATGACATCCCGCCAGAATTGTTGAAAGCCGATTCAAGCCTCACAGCAGACGCACTACAACCAATCCTGGAGATAGCATAAAACACCTGTAATTTTCCGAAGGACTGGACGGAAGGTATCACAGTCAAAATACCGAAAAAGGGGGACCTAACGATATGCGATAACTGGAGAGGCATCTGTCTATTATTTACTGTGGAAAAAGTCCTGTCCCACATTAAACTATCAAGCATAAAGGAGGCAGTAGATCGAACGACCAGAAGGCAGCAGGCTGGATTCAGAAAAGGTCGCTCCTGTATAGATCACATTAACACCTTGAGGATCATTGTGGAGCAATCGACTGAACTACGATCCCCCCTCTACCTTGCCTTCGTAGACTACGAAAAGGCGTTCGACTCGATAAATAGGGGTTTTATCCGGCAGGCTTTTTGCGGCAACGGGCTAACCAGAGAAAATAATAGCAATTCCAAATGCAGGGTTCTCCACAAATCAAAGCGGTCCGACAGCTTTGAAGTGAACTCCGGTGTTCGACTACTTACTTTTACCACTACTTTTTGTTATAGTAATAAACGACATCCTTGTCAGCGCTTTCGGTAGACGAGCAGGTGGCGTATAATGCGGACTGCTAGATCGCCTCAAACACCTCGACTACCCAGATGATATCTGTTTTCTGGCCCATCGACACCAGGACCTAAGCACAGAATTTAGCAACAGATAGTAGTTCGATAGGCTTGAGGCTAAATCCGACAAAAACTGAAGAAATTCCGATAAATGCACCACTGCACGCACGGCGCTAGATAGTCAAGACGTGGAATTGGTCGATAAATTCTGTTACCTCGGTAATGTCATTACGGAAGATGGTGGAGCAAAAGAAGATGTCAGTTCCCGAATAAATAAGGCGAGAGGCGCGTACTCACAACTGTTCCGAATATGGAAATCAACAGAGATCTCAGCTAAACTAAATTACGGCTGTTAAATTTTTGTCACTTGATTTAAAAGAGCTCTTCCTGAAAAGTTATGGTAATGGCGCTTAACATGGTCCAATTCTAAATAATATAAAAATATTTTTTAAGTATGCAAAGATATTTTTCTCCTAACTAAATTTGAGTCGAAACATTGAATCTTCGAAATCTACAAAATGCACAAAACTGGTGCTTCTCAAATGTCGTTGACTACAAAAAAGTGAAACTCTTGCTTGATTTACAGATAATACACAATTCTTAAAATGCAGGAAACGCATCCAATCACAATAGCTTTAGCTCAATATATTGAGTTTATGTTTTCCTCTATATGATAAAATATTTAACTTTCACTCACTAAAATTTATGTTATTCGCACAAACTTGAAACGACTTAATTTTATTGTTACAAATAAAACTACATTCCTCCTCTTTTTTTTATTAATTATAATTTATTTTGCTTGCATTTGTGCAAAATTGTGGGAATTGTAAACATTTCAAAGAAATTCGCACATTTTTATATACGAATTGTCTCAACTTTTAATGTAGGTGGAATCATTCGAGTTAATTCACATGAATCGGGCAAAATGCATTCAATTTTAAATGTTACAACTTAAATGATTCCCCATGAGAGCATTGGTTGGCTCTATCTTGAAATTTTTGACATTAAAGACGAAATAAATCTTTTGTTTTAATGAAAGTCGTGTGATTGTTAATAAACAAGAGAATTACTAAAACCTAAATGTGATGAAATTTATTGCTTTAAAGATAAATCTGTGCAGGCGCGTATTTTAAGGTTTTTCTTTATAATTAATTATCAAGAGTAAGTCTAACTATGGATAGTGGTTTTACCAAATAAATATTAAGAACATAATTTCTTAGCGGGATAAATGAAATAGTTAACAGATTGCTTTAATTCCAAATTGAGATTTTGGGGAGCTTCATATCCTCTGTTATAAATACTGGATTTTCACATACTTTTTC
This sequence comes from Leptarthrus brevirostris, assembly GCA_964036015.1. Lineage (NCBI taxonomy): Eukaryota > Metazoa > Arthropoda > Insecta > Diptera > Asilidae > Leptarthrus > Leptarthrus brevirostris. The sequence continues at coordinate 130,024,968 of OZ038373.1, read as the reverse complement.
TTTATGGTAATTTTTCAATGCGTTTCTCATTGGGCAATATTTTCCCTCTTCCCATTCTAGGTAAGTGATAGTAAGTACTCATATTTAACGACACTTTTTATTTGAAATCGATAAAAAATGGACTACCATAGTTTTTCCCCTTATCCCTTCATTTTAAGGCTTCTGTACAAACATGGTAAAAAAGGAAAGGTAATAAGACGGGCAATCCAATAAAAATAAAAAGGAGGTGTACTAATTACATAAATTTCGGAGAAAATTTTGAAATTTTGGTAATTTCAAAACATTTTTTTCAATTTTGGCCGTGACTGTATCGCAGTGGTAGTAGTGAGATCAACATTGTTGACAGTTTTGGAAAGGTAATTAGGATAGTTATTTTTTAGGGTTTGTTTCATGTAGCTGTGTTGGGTAGATGAAGCGATAAAAATAAAAGAGTAATGTGCATACCATGAAAAACTGAAATTTATGAATCACCCTGTAACTCCGAAACGGTTGAGAGCCCCCTCCCCCCTGCCATACGATTTTTGTTTTCTAGGTGAGTTCTATCACCCCACTCATTTTGGCACGTCAGATCTGAAACACCCTGTATAACAGTAAAGGATTACAGACCAATCAGTCTTTCATCTTTTACATGTTACATGTTTACATAAGAGAAGTTAGGCACTGCCTCTATATTCCAAATATACAGCACCCCTATACCAGAAGAAAATCCGCTGAGACGGTACTACATGCAGTAGTGTCAGTCGTGGCGAGGTTCCTGGAGTACGAGGATGCTTTCCTGGATATTGAGGGAGCCTTCAATAATGTGAAAACGGAAGTAATATATAATGGATTGAGGAAGATAGGAACTGAAAAGGGTCTTTGTGATTAATTCAATGGTTCGCAACATGACAGTCAAATCCAGTGTCTTAGCGAGTCAAAGGTCCGTCTGTAGGGGTTACACCGCAGGGAGGGGTGCTATCCCCAATCCTGTGGGGGTTCCATAGCAGTTGCCTATGCTAATGATCTAATAATTCTGGTATCCGGCAAATTTCTGTCCAAAATAAGGGAAATGTTCCAGCATGTGGTTTGTAAGCTTGATAGCTGGGCCTCAAGCAGTGGACTAGACGTAAATCCTGGAAAGGCAAAGCTGGGACTCTTCACCAGCAAGAAGAAAATATTAAAGTTTAGTACTCAATGCTAGTGGGGGAAACCAGGATTTTCCTTGTAAAGCCAAGTATGTAGGATTGATGTTATACTCCAGACTCGACTGGAGGAGTAACATAATAGAATGTGTATAGAAAGCCAATGTGGCATTCTATAGTGTAAAAGAATATCTGGAATTAGTTGGGGACTAAAACCCAAGGTGGTGCAGTGGATGTATAATTGTATTGTGCTATAGTTAAACCTATCCTCTTCTATGGATCATTGGTCTGGTGGACAGGATCGGAGAAGAATTGCAATCAGGACCTGCTGTCTTAACTCCACATGGTGGGAGGTATTGGTACAGGATATCGATGTACGACGCCAACGGCGGCGCTAGATATTACGCTTGATATGATGCTGCTGGTTTTATAAAAGCATAGCAGCGACCAGTGCAGTCAGTTGAAGACTATGGGACCATATGTCCACTTGGACATTATTATTAGAGCTGGCAGTGGCATGAATTATACATATTGCTGTACAAATGTAGTGTTTTTCAAGCAGAAATAGTAGCGACTTACCAGGCAGCACTGGTGGTGTCAAGAAGAGGAGAGTCCGGTAGGAACATCCGGAAACACACTGACAGCCAGGCCCTTAAGGCGCTGGAAGTCCTGGTCGTACAATCAAAGGTCGTATTATGTAAGGATAGTCTAGAGATAGTAGCTAACTAATAATCCTGGCTAATGAAAGAGTGAATGAATTAGCTAGAAGGGAAATGGAAATGGAAATGTTTGCAAGTCCTCTTAAATAAATTTTTTTTTAAATTTGTTAATGCCTTTTCAGTGCTATTTCAATTCAGTTTCAATCCGTGAGAAGTGGAAATTTACTTGGCCTAACTTAAACTTACCACAATTGTGTTCCATAGTAAAATATATTTTCACAAAGATGACAACTTACCTGAAAAAGACATAATAATAATTAGTTTGGACATAAGAACACAAAAAGATTAAACAATTTATATTTATTTAAATTCTATTTTAACCTTAATTAATCAGCCCATAAGTGGTCCCTTCCATATACCTAAGACGGTCCTTGAGTCAGATGATATAATGGCATTAAAGAGAGTGGGATATTGTTTCAGGGACTGTCCCTTCCGGCCAAAACCATGCTAACGCATCAAAGGGTTATCCCCTAGGATTTGGCCACATCGTATAAAAAACAAAAAAAATAATCAACATTATCGAGAAGTCCATTTACTTTCACGTATTTTACAAAGAAAAACTCCCCTCCCCTTAATCGTCATTATGCAATGTGCATAATGTTCTTTTTGTACTCTCCTCGTATTCTTTTAGTACGCCTCGAGTGTTCTTTTAGTACTCTCTGTGTGTCCTTCTTGTGTTCTCTTCGTGTTCTTCCGCTCCTCTATTAGTGCTCCTTTAGTACGCTCTCGTGTTCTTGTAGAAATCTTCAAGTGTTATTTTAGTATTCTCCTCGTATTCTTTTAGTACGCCTCTAGTGTTCTTTTATTACTTTCCTCGTATTCTTCTAGTACACTTCTAGTGTTCCTTTGGTGCGCTTCGTGTGTTCTTTTTTCGTTCCCCGAAGATTGCGAAAATATTTTTCGTATTGTACGATTTCACCTGTTGTTGAAACTGGTAAGTTATCCAGATACTTTTTACCATCAATGAAAAAAAAAATAGAACACATGTATGAGTAATATTAAAAGTAAAAAATAGTGAATTGGTGAAACAAACAAACTTTTGAGCAAGGGGTATGATTTTGGCATCGTTTTAGCCAGATCAAGAAAAGGCGTTTGATAGCGTCTCGCACGAGTATCTGCTGAGCGTCCTCAATGCGCTTGGGCTTCCGTCCAAGTGAATTGAGATCATCAGTGGTCTGTATAAACATTCAGTGATTCTCATAAAGCATAATGGGCATATATTGTCTCCTATTCCGTTTCGTCGTTGTATCAGCCGGTGATGTAGTTGTCAAGTGTGCTTTAGAACCTGGAGTCCCTATTAGTAAATCTTCGTCGATCGTTGCGGGAATATTTAGTTCACTTACCATACACTAATACAAGGCCACTTATATTAGCTCTTCGTAGGAGTAAATTCTACGGATAATTTAGGTGTTAATAGATGGCGCGCACATCTTGGGGTAGATTTGGGAGTAATGGGGACCATAACTAGCAGAGTGATCTATAGTTATCCGTCCAATTACAGAGACTCTGATGTGGCATTAAAAGTATCACAGCCTCGTGCATCCAAACCAGCTGTCGCATATCGATCGACGACCTCAAAGATCCTGCACGGTTTGTGGTGGTGAAGGAACCCTGTTCCACAGATACTTCACATGCCCGAGCTTGTGTGGCATTAATAATCTTCTTCGCGATATATGTCAGCATATCTGCCCAGATTGAGGAAGTGATTACGTCTAGAATTCCTAGCAACGGAGGCCGATACATTCAGCTGCACCTGGCCACCTTTATCGTCGGTGCGGAACGAAAGCCTCGATTCTCAGCAGCTTGTCCACGCAGCCTTTCTTCGCTTTGGTATTGCTGCAAGTGCTGCGGGAAGGACAAGTCTCACGTTGTAATCGTAGAACTGGGATGATGATGGGAGCAGTTTACATACGTCAATGACTCTGCAGACTGGTCCCGCGGGACTCTAATCGGTTCGAATTTTTGTGCGTTCGTTTAGAACATGTTTGGGTGAGTACTCCCGGAGGATTAGAAAAATGGCGAACGGCTCTACGGAGAGGGTATTCGCTTGGGAGCAGTGGTTCCCGAGTAGGAACTTCGCCTGATGCTGCATCTACCCTCTAGAAACACTCAGCCAATCATGTTCTAGTTTAAGTTTTTTCACGGTTTCGGTTACTTTTGCTCGGTCGTTTAAGCTTAGCGCTAGGATTAGTTTCTAATTTTTTTCAAAATCTTTGGGATCTTTTCTTAGATCTGGCTTGAAGGAATTTAAAAATTTCTTGTATTTTCTTTTTTACAGGCTTTTTACTATTTTTTGGCTTCATATTTGAGAGTCGTTTTTACGAAACATCTTCAGAGTAACGTTCCGTGTCATTTTTTATGTTCATTTTGATCGTTAACTATTGTATGTTTTTGTTCTGAATATTGTAAATTTTTTAGGGTAGCTAGAGTTTTGTAGGATTTTTACTTTATAACGATTGTGCTTAATATACATAAGAAAAAAATGTTTATTACTTCACACAATAATCTTACATTCCATCATCTCGATTAAACTCGCTTATATAAAAACCCCAAACTAACTCTTATTAAAAAACTCACCGATTGTAAAAACTGCCCATTAAAACAACAATAAAAAATTTTTTGCCAATTGTGTGATCATTGGGAATTATTGTTTGTTTGATAGAGCTCAAATTTTTTGGTAGGTAGGTTTACTGAAATTGTCCGACAACCTGCAGGAAACTACCAGTAAGAAACTGGAGTTCTACCTCTTTAAAGCTGTTAACTATTATTCCACTGATGAAATCAATCTTTATATTAAGGACTGTGCGTGATAATACATATTTTCCTAATTGTGCTACTTGTCAGAAAATTGTGCTCAAATAACGTTAAATCAGAGTTTAAAATCACCGATTAGCACATCATCAATACTACTGACATTCGTCTTGCTCAGTGTTATAATTACACTGATCATAAATATTACAAAATGATTAATGTTTTCACACTAAATAAATTAGTTTTGATATTTACAATCTCGATTAGCCTGAGGGATAAAGGATACATTAAATATCATCAGATTGCATGCGTACAGTGCGGGATTTAAGTCAATACAAAATACATAGAGGTATTATGGTTTCATTAGTATGATTGATTGCTCTACCAGTTTGTAGAATAGACATGCCGCAAAGGAGGGAATTGTTGAAAATAAATTGAAAGCCTCATTTGATGACATTTGCTAAGTTTCGTTGAATTGACGTGTTCAAAATAAAAATTAAGCTAACATAGTCCTCCGGTTTTATGATGTCTAAACAGACAGCCTTGTACAACTTCCAGTTTAATGGTACGAAGAAGTGAAGAATGTCACAAATGACGTTGATTCAAACCACTTGCAATTATTGCCGATATTCATTTTCCACCAATTTGCTGATGAGGGAACATTTATTTAATTTTATTAATGACTAGAAAGGTTGCGATGCGAACGAAGCTGTATTCGAATCAATTTAAAGTTAAAATTTACACAAGAAAATTTTGAAGCAATGAGACGCAAAATATTTTCTTAAAATGATTTATCATGATCAAATAAAACCGAGATGATTAATGTGAGTTTCGCAATTCTGCAAATCTAGATTTATAGCAATTACGAAATTTTGTGTAGGATTCGCGATTGGACTATTAAAAACAATGACTTCCTGAATACCTTTTCACTCGAAGGTAAATTGTAATTAAACAAGTTCAGCTTTAGACTGATGAAGTGACTTCATTGACACAAAAATTTCAGTACTTCATGAATGCTATAGTAAATTCATACCTACTCTGTTAAGGAGTTCGATTACAATTATTGATGATTTGCCATAGTCGTAAATAGCAGAAGGTCGCCAGTTTGGCTAAAAATTCATGCCGCCAAAGAAAATTGCAAGTGAAATTTACAATAGCACATAAGAGTTTATTAACATTGGCAAACGTAGGTAATTTGTTATAGTTACAAATATGAGTGGAATAATGGGTAAGGTGTAGTCCACGGGTGAATTAATGTTTTTGGGTAGATTATACCCCGCTCTTAAAAGTATTGTTATACCTAAGGTATTTTGCATGAGGTGTGCCAAAATAAGATGCCTGATAGATGTCATCTAGACAAACAAAAATAGCATTAAAACTCCAAATTTATGAATCACCCTGCAACTTCCAAATGGTTTAATCCCCCACCCCCCCCTCCCGAACTCATTCAAATTTTTGTTTTGCTAGGGGAGACCTATCATCCTATATTATATGAAAGTCGCCAATTCTCAATTAGGGTTCACTAATATGTATTTAAATCTAAGAGGTTTCCCCTAGGCTTTGGGCACATCGTATTAAAAAGAAGTCACTTATCTATATTTGCATAAAAATCACCGATATTTTCAAACCAATTTTGAATCAAAATCGCACAAACAAACAAATTTTGGATCCACTGTGCAATTCTAATTTTATTTAAGTATACAGGGTGTTTCAGATCTGACGTGCCAAAATGAGTAGGATGATAGATCTCAACTAGATAAACAAAAAATTGTATGGCAAGGGGGGGGGGGGATCTCAACTGTTTGGGAGTTACAGGGTGAGGGTTTTGATCTACCAAACGAACGCTTAAAAACTACTGTCCCAACAGCCTTTCCAAAAATGTCAACAGTACTGATCTAGCTCCTACAATTTCATGTACAGTCACTTCCAAAATTTAAAAAAATGGTTTGCGATTACCTAAAATTCAGCATTTTCAATAATTTTCTCCGAAATTCATGTAATTAGTGCACCGGAAGGAGTTGGATCAATGCGTTGAGCGGCAAGACCAACATGCCGTGGGTCCCGGGTTCGAGACCAGATGACCGTGAGCTTTTATTAAGAAATTAAAATAATCCACTCCGTCTCTGGGCTGTTGTCTAGCTCGCAGCAATGCAAACAAGACTCAAGTTTCCTCACTTCCCTTACCCTAATTCCCTTCCGTCCAAAACCATGCTAACGCATCAAAGGGTTGTCCCCTAGGATTTGGCCACATCGTATAATCCTCCTTTTTATTGAATTGCACATCTTATTACCTCCAACACGGCTAGGTAGACACAGGATTAGAAAAACCGCATCCTTAGAACTCCCTGAGTACCTAATTATTTTATTGCCCCTTAAGGTAGGAAATTCTTTAAAGAAACAAAATTTTTAAATAAAAGGTCGAAAATGTTTTGGGTTAACAGGTAATTAATTTTAATTATTGCTGCAAAAAAGTTATAGGAATGTTAGTGTAATTTTGTTTTATTGGCGATATTAGCTTGTGGTAGCCAGAATTCACACCCTTGTATCCTGGCGTTTGGAGAGTGTCTAGTTCAGATCTATCACCCCACTCATTTTGGCACGTCAGATCTGAAACACATGTATAACAAAAACTGGAATTTCACTGTGAATTATAAATTTTTTTCTCCGGATGATTTTGATTCAGAATTGGTTGGGTTTGGTTTAAAAAAGTCGATGAAAATGGTTTGAAAAAGGGTGTATCAGGTTAAAATTTTAGAGAAACGAAATTGAAAGAAGGCGACTTGCATATAACTCCTCCATAGCCGGTCCCAAGTCCGGTTGAGAAAGGAGGAGGGAAATACACTCTCGGTGACTACCAGGTCGCCTTAGGGAGCAGCCCTCCTTCTGGGATAGGGTAGGTAGGTTTGTAACTCGCTTATCTAAAAAAAAATACACACTAAACGTCTATTACGCCTCAGATACTTCGGACCTTTGGTTAAAAACAATGGACTACGATCGGGCTATGGAACGTGAGAACTCTGTGGGACGAGTGTGGATAAGCAAAGATCATAGAGGTAGAGCGGGATATGGCATATAAAAAAAATTTTAAAATCAAAGGAACAATCTCTGTAAACGGAGGAATTTCATAAGGACGAAACGTCAACATTCGGCTCTATTTCAAAACGACACGCTACTTCAGATCATATTAGTCGGAGTTTGCGGAATGTTGAGAAGCAAGTACCACTGAAACACTTGAAAATTAAGGACATTGTTTAAAAAACTGCAAACAGTGCATTATATTGAAGACGAAAACGAGGACAGGCTCAAGAGGATGTATGGTGCTTGTAATTTTGGCCTTAGCGTAGTCTCAAAGAAAATAATTAAATAATGTGATATCGCATGATCGTGGAGGACAATAAACGGGACCATTTTTGAAAATGATATTGTTACCAAACCTGCCACGAATACGGTAAATTTTTCTGGATATAATGAAGTCTAAGGAATAGTCTGAGGATTACTTTCACCCCTTTTGTGACAATTTTGTTTATTTACATATTTATTTAAGCAGAAATGACAAATGAGCCTCATTACTAAACAAAATATTGAGATAAAAGCTTGGATTAATTTGCAATTGTTCATAAGCCAAATCAACGAACAGATGATGCAAACGATGTTCATTAGGCTTCAGTTTTATTTTGTAAACCAAGATTCCAACGCAAAATTTTTCATGTGGTGGACGGACAAAACAATAGTTTATTTATTTTTGCATCCATCAAAAAGTGGCCATCCTGGCTACTATAAAACAATACACGATTTACACTTAAATTACCTGAAGTTGGGTATTCAGCTGCTACTTGGAATGTCCGAACTCGATGTGGGCAGCAAATTCATTAAATTGTCGCGACATAGAGGCGATGGGCTCGTGCACTCCTTACAGTGTGCGGTGGTGGGGCATATGGGGGAAGTGGTTACTCCTTAAGGTCCGCTCCGGGACGGGAATGCAACAGATCATATAGAGACCTTGCGTCTCAAGAGAGTCTAGCAGGATAGAGAAGAAGGTAGGTAGGATCGCGATAAGAGAGGTCGCGAAGGGCGAGCCAAAGGAACGCGTTGGACTGACTAAATCCGGTTAATATGGATGGGAAAGTAAGGATCCCAAACCAGACTGGCGAACTCCAGGATAGCTCTACCGAATGTATAAAAAAGAAGCCTCGTTAAGTGGGGACCGTCAAGTTTTCTAGACCACCTTTACACAAAGCCGAGCGTGGAATTGGCTCTACCAATCAAGAAATCCACATGGGGCTCGACGGAGAGGAGAGTTGAGAATCACCCTAACTACTTCACCCTATCGAGCCTTCCCAAGGCGTAACCGCTTATAATGTAATTGAAGGAATGGGGACGATTTCTACGTGAAAAGGACATAACGGTGTTTTTGCTGGCAATTAGTGGAAGGTGATCATTGGAGCACGTATCAAGAAAAATTCGCACATCAGAGCTCAACAGAGCGCAGTCGTCTTCACTGAAAGCCGCATGGAAGATTTTGGCATCATCAGCATAACACAGGATTTTGGTGCTAGGCAGAAGCAACGAGACGTAATTAATATAAATTTTAAAGAGGAGTAGTCCAAGGATGCTACCCTGAGGCACCTCAGAGGTGACCAATATTTCGCTGGATAGGGCGCCATGGAGCGTCAGAAAACCGAGCAAGTCGAACTTACGAATGAGAATGCGAAGGTAAATCTTATGTGAAGAATTGCTAAAGTCGGAAAATATGCAATCGACCTATATACTCAACTTGATCGGGGGCAATCAGTGTTGCACAAATTAAAGTAAATTGGAAATCGTTGAATGAAGACGTGCTGGAAAGAGCCGATGAAGGATCTACAATGAAAGCTGAGCACGTCGTTTATTGAAGTTTCGAAAGCCTTCGAAAAGTGTGACAAATTGGCGATGGGTCTCTAGGTAGATGTCTATCTTCCTTTTAATAGGGATTATCACAGAATCCTTCGAGAGTTCCGAAAAACGACCACAGCGCAGAGATAGATTAAACAAATGACAGAGGACACCGAATGAAAACGTGACAGCTAATTTTGACAAATAAGACGGTATGTCGTCGAAAACCAAATCTTTGGATTTAAGGGATGTGAGCGGAAGCTTTGTCAAATGGGTGAAGTCCGTAAAAGCGATATCATAGAAAGCGGCACTAAAGAAGTCAGCGAACGAATAAGTCAACTCAAAATGATCGTCTCTGTCGAGGTCACCTAGCCTCAGGGAGGAAGGATATCCATCGCAAAGAGTTAATGAACTTTGAAAACCGTCTAGGACGGATCTATAGTTAGCCAGAAATCTACTACATTACGCTTGTAGACCGGAAGAGAACCTAAGGTAAAGGTCGTAGTAAACTAAGTTGCCCTCGTCGCGAAAATGTCCCATCCATCCAGTGCTGAGACAAGGAGCCAGAAAAGGAGATCGGTCGTTGAGAACGACGTTAAATCGACTTTTCTGGCCCACACTTTCAACAACATTGCATTGTCTTGTCGTTGATCATATAGTGAATAATTAGTACAAAATTGATCACTAATACAATCTATAGTGAACTGGTTAGACAAATCAAACGCACCATAAAATTTGCGAAGAAATCTATAACTTTGGCGACCTGAAAGCTTATTGTTAAAGTTAATTCCCACAATTTGCAAGCGTTGCTCGCATGTAATGCGATCCATTATTAATTTGAGCATTATTAGTGAACACAAATGTCAAAAAGAACTGTCATATTTAGTTTGACGGGTGACCCAGTTACATATCGAAAGTTCTATTTAAGACGGTGAAAAGACGAAATGTCACTGCGTAACGCATAGACCAATTTGCAGGATTGTTTTATTGTTGAATATAGTACATACGTTCCCCCAGTACTACTTTGGCAGAAATTTTGAAGTTAAGGTGGGGGTGGGGGAAGGAGAGCCCACCTTCATAACGCCTCCACCGATACGATATTTGTTGCTGTATATTGTACGTTTCCCCATCGCATTTAAAGAAAAATATTTGAAGGAGTGAGGCTTAACTTCGTAGAGAGTAACTTACTTAATAATTCAAACATTTTGGCCGTTTTATAATGTTGCATGTGATGTAGAAAATACACCTAGAGTGGGGATATGGGTATGTATAAATATAACAGGTAAGAAAATTTCGAATTTTTCATTTGAAAATACAATAAATTAAGGGTTAAGTACTTTAACAAAATTGTTTTAGTAAATCTGATTCAAAACCATTTCTCGTCCCTATTAATTAATAATTTAACATGAGTAAAAAGCTCAATTTTCTATGAGTTTTCCTCATCTTATTCAAATTTAAAGCAGTAAATTAAAAGAATCAGATTTTGATATTGTCGTTGAGGAGTAAAAGGTGCTTAGAAGTGAAAATATTGTATGGTTAAAGAAAAACGTGAGAAAAAGAGCAGAGTGATGGTAGCTGCGTTAACAAAATATTTATAAAACTAAGAGTACCTATTTTAACACTTGCACTAAATAGCACGACATTGCACAATATAATTGGAATAATAAATTCTGAAATAAATCTTCAATGGCTTACTGCAGGGAGAGATTAACCCAAACGAGATGTTGCGGTAGGTGCAATAACTGACTTCCAAGTTGAGTTGATATAGATGCACGTACATTCCGGTTTTGAACTGGACGAAGGTGTAACGCTTATGTTGCGAAAGATTCAAGCAAGGCTGCTGTCTGGTTGACATATGAGATTAAAGAAAATTCGAAAGGAATTATGCAACGCAACCGTTCATTATTATCCATCCACTCAGAAAGTTTCCTTCATGTTTAAATTCTGAATTTTGAAGACGACAGAATGCCTTATAAAATTGCTTACCCGTTTTCGGTATCGCACAATTACCAGTACTTGTTACATGCGTCAAGACCGTGCCAACTAATTTCTGTGATCGAGCAAAGATCTAACTAGATGCCTCCTCACCTATCCAAAAAGTCACTGTTTCTTGTAATTTAATTAATTTTAGTTAACTGTGACATAAGATAGTATAATTGTAGAATTTCATTGTAAACTAAACGAGTAAATGAAACCTAATTATAATGTTGCGATGATATAGGTATATACCTAGATATAATGTATCTTAAAGTATCTTACATAAGATCGTGCATAACCACTGCAAATATTAAAAACTCAAACAAGTCATTGTTATATATCATAAAGGTATATAAGATGAGAATATAACCGTGGCCCACACTAGGTTTGATTGGCCAGGATTAAAAATTCTTTAGAATCGAAATGGTACTTTAGTATCCTGTTTTTTTGTACGGTATCTTTTCTATAGAGGTAGAGCCGATAAACGTCGTCGTTTATCAATTTTGTAATATCTGGTCCGACAAAAATTGCTTATTTAATTTTAGAGAAGGCAATATTGGGAAACGGCTTAACTAGGCACTGGAAACCTGCCATGACTTTTAGTACAGACGACAGGTAAATTATTGTGACAAGATCACCTACCTTGCTGATTTTTTGCATACGCTTTAAGCCCCCCTGAATATATCAAAAATCATCGGCAGAGTAAAAGATATCGTGTCAGCCTACCAATCCGGAGGCCCCAGGTTCGAATCCCACCGACGGCGACCCATGGTTGTTTTTTATTAACAACAGGTTACGAGAAAAGTCCATGGGAGTTGCAGAGAAAATGTCAGTGGTTCGGAATCAACTACAAATCTTAGTCCACCACTGAATTAGAGAGAGAGTATTCCAAATGCATTAAATTTTATATTTTTTAGATCCCGCGGGAGGGAGGGGGGCTAACAGTTACGAAAATTGTTTTTCAATTATCTCGGCTTCTTTTTATGCTAGGATAAAAGCGACGATACTAGCATAGAAGGCACTAAAACTTTGCCCCTTATGACTATCGTCCTAACTACGATCGTTATAGATTGGGGGTGGGGCAATTCTTTTCGGAGTAGATATTGTTTTCCTAAGATCGCTCAATCGCAACTTGTTTCATTATTTAATTTTTTCTCCGGAAATGGTTGCCCACTCCCAATCGATAACCGTTGCAGTTACGACGAAAGTCATAAGAGCAAAGTTGTAGTGGCCGAACCGCACTCTACACTGTTTTCATCGCTTTTGTCGTAGTTTGAATAATAAATAATTGAAAAATAATTTGTGCACCTGTTAGCCCCTCGGTACTTAAAAAATAGAAAAATTTAGGTTCGTAACACTTGGAGGGGTGGAGGGGGGCTTAAACTGCATTCATAAAATCAGTGAGATCTTGTCACAATGCCATACGAAAAATCTCTGGACTATTTGCCATTTTTCGAAATGGTGTGACAGCCACAAATGTAACAAATATACTCAGCACTGACTTTGCACGACTTTCTTGAACTATGTTTTCTTCGATATTATTATCTCATCCAAAAATAAATTTTGTTTTGTTTTTCAAACAATCGATTCCTTATTACTTCAATATGATTCTGCTAAAATTTCAGATTGATATTCGAAATATTTTTCGAGTTATAGGTACATATACTTGCACATAAATATTTACTTAGTCAATTTTTCGACGACATGTGCGTGTATCATAGAAATATTTTTTTTATAAAAATGACGCCGAAAATACCTCGTTATAAAACGCATCTAAAATGTTCAAGGAATAATCCGGTGATGTAAAAAAGTAGTTCTTAAAAAGATGGTCCAGTAATAATTAATAATTAACTTTTAACGCGTTTTTTCCGAATTCATTTTTTAAGCGGTAAACACTTTGCAGCGAAAACAAAATAAGCTATCGAGGTATGTAATAAACCGCCCTCCTATTCCAAAAAAAAAATTCAACCCTCCTCACACCAAAACATTTTTAGTGTCGAAAAAAATCAAATTTTTCAGTACCTACTTGTATTTCAAAACTCTGCCGTGTTTTTCAATTTAAAATTTTTTTTTCTCATCCTTACATGGAAATACAGCTCTAGTTTTATACTTTCCTTGGTTTTTTTGTTTCAGGTGTTTTAAAGCAGTGGAATTGTGTTTAACGCGGAGCAACTATTTTTTAAGAGTCACTATCAATGCTCTTTAGTATTAAATTGTTGAGGTTCTATTAGCCAGTTACAAAAAAAATCGATTTTTTTGCTTCATAAAAAAATCTATAAATGTGTCAAGAATATGTATTTAAGATTTCAGGTCAAAATTCAAAATAGAAAAAAAGTTATACCGATTTTTGTGTAGTCATGTGTTGACGACGCTGCGTAAATTAATTGTAACTTTAAACTTTAGACGCGTTTTTCTCGAAATGAAATTTTTCAAATTTGCCTAAATTCTAGCTCAAAAACTTATTGTCCGATTTTATAAAAACTTGCCTCATTTTGTTTATGTTTATCTATGTCTATTATGCATCCCCCCACGGACCCTGGTGACTTTTTTCTTTTCTTTTTTCTCGTTAGAGACTTAAAAGCGCGGGAAAATGAGGCTGTTTTTAAAACTACGCGCTCTTTTTCGAGAAAACGCTTTACTTCTGGTTTTGGTGGGGGGATGCACAACTAAATATGTCTTTATTAAAATACCATTTGATTATTTTTCTTCAGATGTACTGGAGAGGCTCTATCATTTCGCAGATTTGGCCCCTTTTTATTACTTTAACTTCAACGCCCTCTATACTAGAGAAAAAAAATAATAATAAAAAAAATAATTTTTTTTATAAAATATAGACCCTAAGTTATCACATGTAAAAGTGACTTGTTCTCACTTTGTCCCCCTTAACGCATCTTCGGCCAAAGAAGCCTTCTTTACCGATCAGCTCTCCGTTTCAGGTCTCTTTCAAGTAAGCGGAGTCAGGAACTTCCTGGACAGACAATTAGACTTAATCTTTTCTTCAGACCCAGTGAATTCGGCTGTCGCAGAAAGCAACCATCCTCTCTCCTCCCTCGACCGTCACCATCCTCCTTTGTTCCTCTTTTTCACCTACGAGCACCCTCATGCCGTTTCAGGCTCCGAGTCTTCTTTATCCTTCAATTTTCGTAAAGGCGACTTTGAAAAATTAAATCGCTTGCTCCTCAACTCTAATATTGGCGACATCCCTCAACATCTCCCAGTTGACGTTGCTTTAGAGGCGTTCTATTCGGAAATACGCGCTTGTCTTACACAATCCATCCCTCTTCTTCCTCGTAAAAACTACTCCTCATCCCCCGTATGGTACGACAAAGAATTAAGCTCTCTTCGCAACAGGAGAAATAAACGTTGGCAAACTTTTCTTCTAACCCAGACTGAGTCTGACTATTCTTCCTATCTATCTGCTTATACCTCTTTTTCTGAACGTTGTGATACCCTCTACCATGAGTATCTCCAACGGATGGAAACTAGCCTCATATCCGACCCCAAGCGTTTTTATAGCTTTATTAATTCTAAGAAGAAATCCAATGATTACCCTTCCACCCTAAAGCTTGAGTATACCTCTTCATCTGATCCTAAGGTTACAATTCTCTACAACCCGACCTTAACTATTTTGCATTCATGGACAAATGCACTCAAACGTCGTTTTCATCTTTTGACCCTGATCCTGAACTAATCGCCGCCAGTATTAATAGGCTTTAGGACGACTTTCACCCAGGTCCTGATGGCATTCCGGCTATCGTTCTGAAAAAGTGTGCCGTGCATCTAGTTCAACCCCTTACTTTGCTTTTCCGCCTCTCGGTCACTCAAGGGGTTTTCCCTCAATTATGGAAAAACTCTTATATTATTCCCATATTCAAAAAAGGCTGCAAGAACGATGTATCCAACTACAGACCCATTGCTAAATTATCATCCATACGTAAACTATTCGAAAAATTGGTCTATGATTCCAGGTTCTTCCACTGTAAGTCTATCTTCTCACTCTCCCAGCATGGCTTCCTCAAAGGTAGATCTACAACCACCAACCTTACTGACTTCGTCTCTAAAACACTATGTGCCCTGGAAAACGGTAAAGATGTTGATGTTATCGCCACCGATTTTAGTAAAGCCTTCGACAAGATCACCCATAACGTTATCTTGTTCAAACTTGATCGCCTAGGCTTCTCCCCCAGATTCATCTCCTGGATTCGATCCTACCTCAACAACCGTCAGTAGAGCTCAATGTCTCCAAATGCCAGCCCATCTCTTATTCCCGCAAGCGTCTTACCACCACCCCGAGAGTGTATATGTTAACCGACGTACCAGTCCCTATCGTTACCTCTTTGTGTGACTTAGGAATAATCTGTGATATTGAACTCAATTTCCGTTCCCACATTGACAGCATAATTAACAGAGCTAACTCCGCGCTAGGGTTTGTGAAGTGTTGGTCTAGAGAGTTCTCCGATCCTTATGTTTCCAAATCTCTCTATATCTCCTTTGTTAGACCTCTCCTTGAATATGCCAGCCAGGTATGGTCCCCTACACAAACAACTCACATTAATAGGATTGAATCTGTCCAGCGTAGGTTTTTTCGCTTCGCTCTACGTGATCTTCCGTGGGTTGACAGATTCAACCTTCCACGCTATGAAAACCGTCTGAAACTGATCGACTTACAACCTCTAAGCAAACGTCGTGATGTTTCCGACATTCTCTTCATTTATCAATTATTAACTGGTGCTATAGACTGCCCCTCCATCCTGCAATCTTTACCCATCTATACCAATCCCCGTAACCTTAGGTCCACTCCCCTTTTCCGACTCGACCGCCATCGTACAAACTACGGTCAAAGCGAGCCAATTACCAGGAAGTTACGAAAAGTCAACGACCTTTCCTCTTTTGACTTCCATCTGAGTAAATCATCCCTCCACAAAGCCTTATATCTTGACCCCGCCCATCTTGATCCTGATCGCCTACCTTAATTCTTCTTCCTTTCGCCTTCTGCCAGTAATAAATATATATAGCTCATTTTGTAGCTTATACTTTTTAATTTATTTATTCTTATTATTCTTATTATAGTCTGTAGAATTAGTATTAAGCTATAGCTTGTATTTTGTATTTTTATTTTTGTATTTTTTATGCAATAGCTTGTATTAAGCTTTAATAAATAAATAAACAAACTTAGCTCTAAAAATAAATTTTTCATTTAAAGAAGTATTTTTTTTTACTTGACTCGCTAATAGTACCTACATTAAAACAAAAAATTTAAGGAAAACGAAAAAAGCCAAAGTGCTAACTTTTTGTCTTTAGAATGAGAAACCCCCTTAAACGGGAATGATACGTTTTAAATATAATTAAATCGAGCACAGTATTGACACGATCAGCTGTTAGTAGGTGTGATAACGTAATGCTACCAAAATATGAAATGTTAAAAATTTGGCGGGAAACGGGCGGTAAAACTTATAGCCATCTCGAGCAGACTTTTTCAGCACGATGGCTGATTTTTTCTTGTAGTGGTCCACTCGAACATCGAACATTTCTTTTTGACTTTGTCAATTTTTGCGCGCCAATAATGACAATTTCAACAGAGCTGTAAAAGAAATGATAGCTAGAATTTGTTGTTAAACTTGATAAAATATTCTTATATGAAATTGAATAGCTTGGATAACGTTTGGGGAACGGTTAATCAACAAATGAATTTGTAAACAATTAAGTAATGATTTGACAATTTAAACTGTCAAATCATTTGTACGTTTCTCGCAGTAACACTGCAGGAAGGAAAAGCAATGGCCCATTGATTCTAGCAGTGCCACTGTCAGGAGTTCTATTAAAAAGTTTTAACAGCGATACTGCTAGAAAAATTCGAAACTCGTGGTGCACTAAAGTTACATACCCTCTGCTGCAGGCAGTATTGGATTCATACAGAGCAAGAAAACCTTGCAGAAGTCCATCTTTGAGCTAGTACAAATAACCATACCCGAAATAGATCGGGAAAGATACTCATAGAAACAAAGACAAACTTCGGAGCAGCCATTACTATAAAGGCCGAATGGGCAGATTTCCCACGAATTTAATAAGCATCAATCATTAAGGGATAACGTAGGCATTTTTTCAGAAGACTTTGGTCAGTAAATGTACCTCCGCTTCAAACAAAAAAAAAAACAACAACACACTACGGGTTTTTAAACTATGATCAAGGGGGTATGGGGCGAAAGCGGAACTTCACCCGATTTCAGACAACGATTACAAATCGACCTACAGCTTTAAGTGGATTCTGAACCGTTAAAATTTTCTCTGCAACCCCCAAAGGATATTTTTATTGTAATCTGTTGTCAGCAGAAAACAACCATGGGTCGCCGCCGCCGGTGTGATTCGAACTTGGGACCTCCGGGTTGAAAGGCTGTTGGGCACGTTATCACTTGCTCCACCGACGGCTAAATTTTAGAATAGGGGGGGGGGGGGGGGGGGAGAACTATCTATTAAGACAATCAGGTATGAAATACAAATATACCTTAAACCTTATTTTTTAAAGAAATGATGTAGCAAGGTTTTGATAATATCACTGGACAAGGAAAAGTCAGATGAACTGCCTTACTAAAGCGCTGAGCTGGAGTCTCAATTACTAACCAAAGGGTATCGCCGCATGCAATACATGCTAATTTGGTGTGAGTTACAAATGAACTTCAGCGAGGACACAGTATCGGGTCAACCAAGAAGCTCTGAACATAAATAAAGCAACACTAAAAACCAAGGTCTTCATTATAATTAGGCACATAAACCTAAGGAGTCATGGCAACCTGGAACGGAGAAGATGTAGAGAGGACATGGAGAGGGTGATTACGTCCAAAAGAAGGACCCAAGAAAACTACTGGCATCCTTTATATTGATGAACAACTTTTAGTAGGTACAGAAAGGAAGGAGGCAATCTAAAGTTACCGAAGGCGATAGGCTTCTGCCATGACATGCTTCACCAGTATGCAAAAAGAATGTTTTTCATCAAAATTAACACTTTACCATACCTACTTTGAGAATTGAAGAGCTTAGCATTTTCTAACTTGTCGGGATTTGAAAACGTTACGTAATAATTTGTCTACTATATGGTAACTAATTGCCTTCACTTCAGTATGATTAAGTTATGATTGTACTTTTTGTAAAGTTTCCCAGATATAATACGATACGATACGAATAATGAACCTAAAGTACAAACCAAAAAGAAATGATATGAGAATGTATTATTAAATTACACTGAAGTATAAAATCGCATAAAAAAGTAATTGCCAGATTTAACTATGCTGAGAAAAGGGTCAGAAACCAATTAAAAAATGAAAATTTAATAGGAAATAATGATAGGTGGATTCACCTAGAGAGACTGACCACCAAAGAAGAGATTCAGTTGATATAGTCTCATAGCCAGTCATACAGTTTTACTCGAGCGAAAGTGGTTATAAAGCCATTTATCTTTCTGCAATGCGTAAGGCGTGTACATTATCTGAAATCTGAATGTACTTCACGTTAACAAATCTTATCCGGAAAAATAGAATGAAATTTTCAAATTTCGCACGAGTTCTGGAAATAAGTCCAAAGAAAAGTGAGCTAAATATTATCGGATTTTATAGTCTTCTTTAATATGGAGCAAACGTAGCCAGATATACGAGTATATTCCCACAGCTAGAGAAGTTTTTATTCTCGCAACAGTCTAGTCAGTTAAAGCAGATATTTTGCAAAAGGAAGATAACGATAATGAGTCCAAGTACATAAAACTTATGTATTGTTACTTTTTTAAGAAAATTACTTACACTTTTATAACACTACCATCTCACCGAACTTATCTATGATAAACTTGCTGCATATACCCTGTGTCACTTGGGCAGTGAGTACTAGTTGCTTTTTGTATGGTATCTATCGTTACATAAGCATTGTTCACGGGATTGATTCAAAAAGAACTTATAGTATAAAAAAAAAACTCATGGACATCTTAGGAACTTCAGGAAAGTTTTAAAAACTTGGGAATATTTCAATATTTTATCGGTCGAAAGTGTACATATCCTTTTGTAGTGCCTTAATACCTACTTTCTTAAATTAAAATTCAATAATTTATTTTTCTTAAACACAATAATAAAAACAATCTTTTAACTAACCATTAAAAGATTATATTTCTTGAATCTCGCTCTCTAGTTCCCGTAACCCCATGTGGGGCATGTTGCGGGAGAAGAACTTCACCCGATTCAAAACAACAATTGCAAGCAAACAATTTATAGTGGATTCCGCGCCACTCGCGTTTTCTCTGTAACCCCATGGCTTTTTTATCCTAATCTGTTGTCAGTATAAAACAACAATGGGTCGTCGCCGGTGGGATTCGAACCTAGGACCTTAGGAGTGGTAGGCTGACACGTTATGACTTACTCCACCGACGACTTCATTTCTTGAATAACTTTTCTTTTTCTTTTTTCTCTTTGCATGGATCCAGTTCTATAAAGATAAAAGAGCTGCAATCACTACCTGTTTTTTAATTAAAACCTTTACTACTTTTTAACTAGTACCTACCATTACAAGAAATTTTAGCACCATCTGAACAATTTTTATTTCTTTAAAAGATGATAATTATTTATTTTTACTTTATTTTCAAATGATGCAGCTCAGCAGAAAAATTTGTTCAGGTTTAAGATGGGGTTCGGGACCTCGTGATATTTCCCTAGGTTGCCAATTCATATCATATATCGTGTAGATTTTCTTTAAAATTATTATTAGAAAATATAAAGGACGTAAGGGGTGATTACGTACTGGGGTCACACAAAGTGTTCCCTCTAGGGTGTCGAAGTATATTCGTATTAAATTTGGTACGGAAAATTATTAAGCTACAAGATAAAACATAACTCGATTTAAAGAGTGAGCGGGCTTTAAAAGTGGTTGTGTTATTGGAGCCTTCGCAGAACATTTTACGGGAATAGGAGACTATGTACGTCAAAGCAGGCGAAGAGAGAGGGGAAAATAGTTGCAAATATCTCCCCCCACCCTGGTCCTCGACCGAACTTTTTAATTTTTACAAAAATAAGAAAATTTAAATTACGGCGAAAATCACTGTATAAATTACCATACTGAACCAGAGCGATGGCGGGAGCCAAATGAAGGCATTCGGGGAATCAATTACGAATAAAGGTTTTTAGTTATGCTAGGAAATGTAAAAAATTGCAGTATAAGAAATACATTTTTCTGAATAATAATGTATGGTGGTAATTATGATATTAAATAATTGATAGGAATTATTTGACAAGCTTTTCTTCCAAGCCGATTTTGACCAACATCCCGATATCCGATTGAGTTGAAATTTTGCATACCTGTGGAGATCTGCTGACAATGCAATATAACAAATCTAATATTGTTCTAAATCCCATATGGTGGATAACCCTTTTATTCACAACCCAGTTGATATGGGTATCAAATCAGAGGGCTGGATGAGTAGAATAAGATAAGCGGCATGACGGCATTCTAAACTCAATGTGGCGGACGCCCTAAAACGGCGGATTACCTTTTTTTCACAACTCCATAGACATGGTTATCAAATGAAAACCTTTTGTGGGTAGAATGCAATGAACTACGTGACGTCATGCCAAACCCAATATGTTGAACACCCCAAGTTGACCAATTAACGCTTTCTTTACGACCCTCTTGACTATGTAAGGTCATTCTAGATCTAATATGGCGGACGCTTTAAGATGGCGAATGGTTTTAGATTTTTAAGTAGGGACGACGCAATGATTATAAAACTAAAAAACAGTCACATAATTTGTAGATAAAAATATAAGAAACGACGCTTTTATAAATGTACTAAAAAGACAAAAATATGCGATAATTTATCTCGGCCCTAAGCTCTTTACTGTAGGCCAAGTGTATATCGCCTTAAGTTCAGTTTAATGAACTGGATTGTACTAAATTCATTGCGAAAAGCCCTTGCAATATTGATGCTATAAACGAAATGAACCGTCTAAGGAACTGCTGTGGTTCAGAAAATGAGGAATATCATTTTAAAATGTGTAAATAGATACAAACATGCATGGTCAAATTAAATGTGTAGGTACTAAGTTCTCTAAGTATAATTGGTCCTTAATTCCGCAATAGCTCTAAGTAAAATTATAAATAAAATAAAGTAGAAAAAAGTTTTTTGAAAAACAAATCTTTTTTATTGTTGTTACTTCGAAAAACTGACAAATTAAAAAATAAATTTCTCCCTTTACAAGTACTACTTAACTGAATATTCCCCACAATAATAAACTATTCTCTTAACTTTACTAACAGCTGATTGAAATTTTAGCTTCAATATTTTACACCTTCAATAAATAATAAATTTAATAACAGCGTGCAGCGCTCTTTTTCTTAAATTGTATGCGCAATACAATTTTATTGTTTTTCGAAAAACTTTTTTTTTACTTTATTTTATTTATTATTTTTTAGTACTATTGCGGAATTAAGGACCAATTATACTAAGAGTACCTAGTACACCTACACATTTAAAGAGATAAAAGTTTGTTATATAGAAAACTTTTGTTTTACTTTATTTTATTAAAAAATCATATTTATTCGCCTGATCCTTTAAATATATCTCAAGGAGTAAAGTCTAAGGTAGTTTTGACCACGGATTTTTCAAACCAGAAAATTAGAACGGATTTAGACTGAAACACAGTATTTCTACGTATTAATTGAAAAATCCTTAGGAAGTGATGGAATTTTCGTTATTTCCATCATTTTCAATTAGGTTTTCTTCGCAAAAGGTCGACTACTTCTGTGACTTCAATTGATCTTACCGATATGGTAAAAGTCATGAATAACAGCATCTATGAAAATATGTTTTTTTTATGGTTATTATGCACCATATAATCTTAATACTAGTCATTAACTATGAGAATGTGTTTATAATTGTCAGGTTTTACGTCACCCAAGTGCAAACTTTTTGCCAAAGATAATTTAAAAAGACTAAATAACTATGTTAATTTATTCGTCGGTGGATTGAGTTATATCGTGTCGTCCTACCAATCCGGAGGTCCCAGGTTCTATTACGATGAAAAGGTCATGGAGGTTTCAGAGAAAATGCCAGTGCTTTGGAATCCACTTGCAAACGTTGTCTCGAATCGGGTGAAGTTCTTCTCCCTTCCCATGCACCAGAAGGGGTTACGGGAACTAGATAGAGAAATATGTTAAGAACTACGAAAAAGGATTCAATTAAGATCGGGAATTCGTATACGACAAATGATTTATTGTTAATTATTCCTTTTCTGAGCTTGTATTGAGGAAAAATTCAAATGAAATGTAGTTCAGTGCAATGCCCTTATTTAATTTCTTAATAATTCCACTTATTTATATTTGAATATCCCGGCTGGATTCATTGGGATAAAACGTAGTCTACGAACTTTTCAGCGAAACAACGGATTTTACGAATTTTTTCCCTCCTCAGGAATCTGTAATATACGGATATTCGAAAAAATCACATGGCACCACTAATGGCATAAAATTTATTTGTTATTGTTTTATTAATTTATTCATAAAATTTTTGATAACTACAAACATTAAAAAAAACATCATACTACCAAAATGAAGCAAGATAAAAATACACAAAAAAAAGGAACAACAGAAAAAAATAATTAAGTCTAACAAATTAATCCTAATTAGATTTAGCAATAAGTTAATAATAGTAGTTAGGCAAAATAGAGAAAATAAAAAATAAAGATGCAAAAAAGCAAAAAAAACAAAATAACTCTACCAAAGCCGATCCCTAATTTGTGTTCTGGACAAATGCAAATCAATACAATCAGAACGCCTATTAAACAGGCGAGACATTGAAGTTGAAGGTTCGTTCATTCTATAGTTGGTACGATGGTGAGGAATATGGATAAGGCTCTGAGTCCTCAAGGAGCGAGACGGAACGGACAAGTTCAAAGTACTTAACAATTTGGGGGATTTAATAACATCCTGCAGGCAATCAAAGGCAAAAATTATTCTAAACCTATTCCGTCTAGCCCAAAGGAGACAGACGAAGAGAATCAGCCCAGGGAAAAACACTAAGGGCGATAGAAAGGAGACCAAACCGCTGAAGCATACTCTAAGATACTCTAAGATTGGTCGAACAAAAGTGCAATAAAGCAGCTTCGTTATACATATATGAGTCATTAAACTCCTTAGACCATCTCTTGACTAAGTGCAGCCTTATCGATAATAGCATAAATGTGATCCTCGAAGAAAATTTGGTATTAATGACAACGTCCAAATCTTCGGTTTTGTCAGGTCTATTCAGTGGGCTCCGCCAATAGTGAAATTACAAAGCAAAGGATTCCTTTTACGAGAGAATTTTTACTAGTGAATTTGTCAATGTTCAAAGGAAGGGAATTAATAGAGTACTAATTATAGAAAGCCTCTAAGTCAAATTTTAAAAGGACACGGTTATTATCATTCGAGATAACACGGAAAATGGCTACCCTGAGGCACCCCCGAAGAGTTATTATTTTGTCGGAGAGTGCATCACGATATAAAACGAAAATAAAAACATAACCACTGGACGAAAACTGAAGCAAAGTCCTAAACTGAAATCTTGTAAATAATATTCTTGTTAATAATTCTGTCAAAAGCCTTACTGAAGTAAGAAGCGTGCTTTAATGACAAAAATACAAAAGTTGGAAAACTCTAACAAGTAGTTGTGGTAGTAAAGAACGTCACAGACCATAGCCTCAAAAACTTTACCAATGCAACTTAAACTGGTCGATAATTAATTAAAAATAACGCCTTTGTTGTCTTTATTATGAAAAGGGATAATCAAAAATAATTTTCAAGGTTTAGGAAATACACCCGTGCAAATAGACAAATTAAACAAATGACAGAGAACAGGAGCCAGAGATAGACTACAATTTTCCTAGAAATATGGAGGAATGCCATCAGGGCCACACGGGAGACTACTAGCCAAATTCGAGATATATTTTAAGACGGTAGTTTCGTCAAAAACTAAGTCTTTGGAATAAAGGGAAGTCAGCGGAAGCCTCGCCAAATGAGTAAAATCTGTAGGCTAGTACCACAATTGGAATTCAAAAACGCAGTCTTAAAGAAGTCAACAAAGAAATTGGAAATTATAAGAGAAGCATTGCTTTCACGGTCGTCAAGGCACAACATATCCATTACAATTGTGGCTAGAATTTCCAAATTTCTAAAATTGCTTGGGCTCAGTACACGTAGAGTTTGCTTAGTTAAGCCAATATAAGAAGACACAAGAGAAGATCAAAACTGATCGCACAGAGTTGAATAAACTAAGTAGTCAGAATCACTCCTTGAGGAACAAAACCTCTTCCAAGTCTGACCTTTCAAGTTTTTTAAGTGTTTCGTATACCTACATCTAATGTTAACAGCGTTGACCGCGAATATACATGGGCATATTTACGTAGGAGAGGTATCCCAGAAAAAGTTATCAGCATCATAAAGGGGTCTTACTCAGGAGCCCAATGTAACGCCCTACACAAGGAAAAACTGTTGGAGCCCTTCCAAGTGCTGAATGGAATGAGACAAGGATGTATACTGTCACCTTTGCTTTTCCTGATCGTCATTAATGACAGTGCAGTGCCCTATATGACCACCCATCGGGATTAGATGGAAACACCTTATGCACCTGAACTATGCCGACGATATATGTATTATGCAACAAACAAAGTCATGTGGCCCAAATATGAGAAGCCCTGAGCAGAGAAGTTCGCAGAGCAGGGCTTAAGATGAATGCTGCTAAAACCAAAATTATGAGCTTGGACTCCAGCAGACAACATTAAATTTATCTAGAAGAACAGCAAATAGAGCAAGTAAATAAATCTCGGAAGCATAGTTACAGCACACGGCGGAGCGAAAGCTAATGTACAGGTTCGCGCCGATAAGGTTCGAGTTTTATTTAATACTCTTGCTTAGATCTGGCGCAATAATAACTTCTCCAGATGCAAAAAACTCCAGATCTTCGAGTCGAACGTAAAATCTGTTCTGTTGTACGGCTGTTCTACATGGAAAGTGACCTATCAAATAACATCTAAGCTACAAATCTTTGTCAATCGGTGTCTCCGGCTCATCCTTAATATCCATTGGCCGAACGGATTGACGATAGAATTCTCAGGCGAAAGTGGCAAGAAAAGATCCAAACAACACCTCTCAACAACCTAGGTTAGGTTAGGTTAGGGTGGCGGCTATCAGCCCTACAGCCGATCAGCCTCACATAGACCTATAAATGGTCCGTTGTGCTACCACATCCGTGGAACCGTGCTGATTGCCGGGTTTAACTAAAACCAGCCGCAGCTGTTAATAAAGCTTAATAGCTGCTTCAGCCCGATGCCGGCTATATCGCCCATGCCATCTAAGAAGTACACGCCCATTGCATTGTACCTTCTTTTTGCTGGGCCCGGGCATTCGCAAAGTAAGTGCTGAATGCTTTCCACCTCTTCCTCGTCCATACAACTCCGGCAGAAGTCATTTGTGGGAACGCGCAGACGTTCTGCATGTCTACCGAAAAGACAGTGGCCAGTAACAACTGAAACAATGTTTCGGAGGTTTATCCGGCTTGCGTTTAGCAGGAACGCGGTTTTTCTCAAATCCCATTCAGGCCACATCTGCCTTGACCTAAGAAAAGATTCAAACAACATCTCTCAATAAGCTCTAGGTTAAAAACCACATGAGAACCAAGGAAGACGCCAAATTTGACGATCACGAAAGAGAAGATCCATCGAGAGGGTTCCCAGATCAAGAAATCCGAGCCACAGGATTGAAGGCGTTGGCTCAGAACCGGATCAAGTGGAAAGTAGGTGTAATAGATGCCCTATGCCCCACAAGAGGTTAAAGAAGCCAGTAAGACCTCTATTGAGCCAGGACTGAGAAGTACGTAAATTATTGGACATAGAAATTGGAACACAGTCTCCAAAACATGTTGACAAAATATCGTAAAAAGAGTTCACAGCCTTATGAATGCCACTCTCATTCAGAACACTCAACCAATCATAGGCAGAAAGCCATTCTTTAAGTTTACAGAGATCGGCTTTTTAAAGTTATAATAGTAGTTACTAGAATTAAAAAAAAGTTTTATGTTACGGGATCAAAACAGTAGACTACGTTAAGCGCTGTGTGAAGATCGGATTCAGGAACCAGAGGCGACAGAATTCGCCTTACAAGAGTGCCAGAGGCTTCAGAAAAGAACACCAAGTCCAAAGACCTACTAGAATCATTAACCACACCACTGACCTGCCTTAGGTGATTTAAAACAGAGACCGACAAAAATAGGTAACAATTTTTATTGGGATTTCTTCCTTTTCGATATAACTTCAAATAATACTTAAAAGAGTAGTTTTTAGTCGAGCAATTTCAAAAAATAAATTTTTCTTTTTTTGCATATTTTAAATCCTTATAGTTTCCAGAAAAAGCCTCTAAAGCGATTTGACGAAGTTCGGAAAAATGTAAAAGTTAGTGCGAACGCGTACCGGCAGAAAATCATGCCTACGTTCGAGCCAAATGCAGATGCAGGAGTGCGCCATATTGTTTGCTCCGCAGGTATAAAATTCTTTTATATAGTATGTTCTGTTTGGACAAAATAATGTTCCTTGAATATAGTAGTCAAAATCCATTTCACAAGAAACAGCTCTATGGTCCAAGAACAGCTGACTAGCTGTAAGAAACAAAAATTATATTTCTTCCCACGTTTTTCTTTGTTTCTTCGTTTTAAACGCGTGCAGTCGAACCGTTCATTGATTTCTTTTTTCTACTAAATAAAAATTATTGAATTTAGGAGGTCATGGACCATTTTCAACAAAAAATATTAATATTTACTATTTTTTAACCACTATGAACAACAAAAAAAGGGCAAAAGATCGGCTTTTAGCTTCAAACGGTCGCCATTTTAACAAAAATCACTGAATTTTTCTAAAAATGGTCCATGGCCATGCAAATTTATTCTTCTTTGCAAATAACTTTGATTTTTGTGTTTCAGATAAAAGAGGATGGCGGAATCCTGCACGGCGCAGCGCGTTGCATGCGCTATGCGGCTCTAGAAGTGCGTGGATATCTAAAAAATTTTAAAATTTACAGAATTAAAAAAACATTTTTTTGTGAACTTAAGTAAATGTACTAATAGCTGAAAAAACCGAATTATTTACCTTCTTCTGAAAAAAATTCATAAACTTCAACCATTTTTCTTGCCGCTCGAGTAGACCTACCCTTAAGAAATTAGAAATCCAGACAGAAGTCAATTGCTTCAAAATAAGTGCTAAACAAATAAAAGTTCGCAAAAATGCGCGTAATGGAAAAAAACTGTAATTTACCAGTGATGCTGTGTTAATTATAAACTTTCCTTTTATCTTTAATATCTAACTAACGCGTCGTTAGTCATCGCTTTCCATTTAAACAGCTGTAGGCTGCAAGAATCTAAGTCGGCACAAATAAAAATGCCAAAAGTCGGTTATATAGTATACATAGTATCTAGGAGAACGTTATTTTTTTTTAAATTGGAATTAATTCCGCCTCCGAAGTATTTCCCTAAGAGAGTCTGGGAAGAAATTTTACAGTTAATCTACATTTTGGCTATGACGAATATTTATAGAAATTCCTAACAACTAAGCAGCAGAATAAATCATGAATTCAGTTTTGCCCGGAAGACTATAAAAAATTTGCCATAAAAATCACAAAAGACTTGAAAGTGCAAAAGGTATAACCCGTGGAACACGAATATCGAAAAAAAATTGATTAACCTAAAAAAATCTGAATATAGATTGGATTATTCGGTATTTGACCTACTTAGGTAGAATGCTTTCAACTTTTTAACTATTCTACAAGTTTTTTTCTGCAACATATGGTAAAAGTTAACAAATTAAAACACAAACAGTTTGTTCTCCACCAATATTGGCAGCAGCCACCAAGTATAAAATATAGAACAGAAAAGTATTGAAATAATGCTAACCAGCCAGCATAGTAGTGTTTTTTTTTTGGTCAGCTTCTCAAATGCAGACAGAAACTAGAGCATTCGGTGTAAGATCACATCAGATGCAGGTAGGTATTCATGGGAAGCCATATCAAATCCAAGATCTTAGAGCAGTGCGATTCAGTAATGCTCCTTTGAAAGAAAGACTCTTAATTACGTTTAAATAAGGTAAGATACTGGTTACAGCTGAGATCGCTTAGCTTTCAGATATAATTGTCGCTCCATATCGAATTCGAGTGCACTAGATACCTCTACGGAACTATGAGTTGTATGGACTTACCTTTTCGGGTATGGCATCCTGCGGTACTTGAAGAAGTTTTCCATTTCTCTAAAATTGACTCCAAATGATTTGTTCTTGTTGGACATAATATTTTGCAACGATAAAGAAACAACTATTTTCCCACTGTCTTCACTCACTTAATTAAAAACAAAATCACTTTAGCGGTTACTTCGTCACACTGCTAAGACGTTACGTTCTTAACGATTGCTCCGATTGCAGAACTGAACCAAATTCACTTAAATCCAAGGAAGCAAGGTATGTTGCACCGCGATAGGCACTTTCGGTCTAAAACTGTCGGCAATCGCGGATCAACTGAGTTTCTTGTTTACGTTTGACCGCCTTTTGGTTTCTTCAAGCTCGTTAATAACAGAACCACCTGGAAGAAGAAGTCGCTCTTAGCTGGCAATCGCATACACACTCGTCGGGCTCCGACCTGATAGCTGCTGGAGTTAAGATGGTTGCGTGCGTCTTCAGCTCAATCGACGCCACGTTTTACATTTAAGATTATCAGAGATCTTCAGTTATAGTACCTTTCTTCATTGATACCCGATCTTGACCACTTTTACTTCTGTAATTTGCTGGGCAGTATTGGGTCCTCATTATGGGAGCAGATTTAATGTCAGAGCTGCGAAAGGAATAAACATGTGATGCTGGCCTTAAGTGAACGCACAGGTGACTCCGAGCCCATCATATTGGGATTCCGGATTGATATTGATTTAAGGGAAAGTAAAGTGCGAGGAAAGTACTTCAAGTGAATGCTCCAAAGATAGGCTGATCATCATGGGCACATTTTGCACACTTTATCCATGAGAATTTCTTAAATGGTGTACAATTGCTAACTTGACACCTCACGATTGCTTTCAAGATCAGTTAAAGGTACTGAGTGACTTTGTTAAGTATTTTATAAACTAACTTCCTAATGCGTTAATTTGTTGGTCGTCAGTTTTTAAAAACAATCTCTTTTTTTACTATCTTTGGGTTGAGGAAGAGGAACGGTTTTCTTAGGTTAGTGAATCACGGAGCTTTCACGGAAATTTCATGGCACGAATATGGAACAAATTTAATATCTTCAAGGAAGCGCTAAGATCAATCATACGATTTATTTATGTTGTCCATGAGGCCGTAAATTATTTTTATAGTACATTATTTGTGTTTATTAGTTGCAATAATAATTTTTACAGCATGGCTCTGATGGAATTACATAAAATGTGAAATTTTATTTTCTGACTAGCATTTAAATATAAAGTACTTATATAATGTCCGGCACGAAAGTCATTCATATACTAATTTATTTGTCATAAAAAATGTAAAACTAATGTAAAAATTCTAGCCACGTGCGAGTCAGACTCGATGCTTCCTTACAATATTCAAAAGACAGGTTTATTTATTTTCTTCGAAAATTTAGAGAAAATTTGGGAAAATGCTGAATTTTAGGTAATCGTAAACCATTTTTTCCACTTTTGGAAGTGACTCTACCTACAATGGAGGAAGTTAGATCAACATTGTTGACAATTTTGGGAGGGTCATTGAGATAGTAGTTTTTTGCGTTTGCTTGATGTCGCTGTGTTGGGCAAATCAAAAGATAAAAATAAAAGAGTAAGGTGCATACCATAAAAAACTGAAATTTATGAATCACCTTGTAACTCCCAAACGGTTGAGATTGCCATCTCCCCTGCCATACAATTTTTTATTTGCCCAGGTGAGAACTATCGCCCCACTTATTTTGGCACGTCAGATCTGAAACACCCTGAATAAATGTTCGGAACTTCATTGATCTTGTAATATTTCAGACCTTCTAAGAGTAGGTACTAAAAATTATTTCCGATTTTTTGGCTTCCAAATTTCGGAGATAAGGTAGCATGGAAGTTTTCCCCTCATTTTGGGCATAAGTCAAAAATAAAGCGCCTTAAAATATGTACATATGTATATTAAAAAAAAAGTTTTGATTTGAGAAAAGTACCACATTTCATGTCATTAGCAATAAGAGATGCTGAAAAAACGATATTTGACGTTTAAGGTGGGGAATCCTAATCTTCAATTAGAATTTTCTCAACTCCTTATATTTGCCAAATTGTATTAAAAAACTGCCATCTAACAACTTTCTTAAAAATCACAAATTACAAAGATAAGCGATATGGATCAGCTTGAAACATTCTGTGTCTGCTTCAGCGAATTGTAGTTCACAAACAATAGCGTTTGTATCAACTTCAACATATGAGTTCCATAGGAAGTTCTTCAAAAAAAGTTTGGCGTAATGGATGTAAAAGTTATTATATATACATATATGTAGTTAATATACAGGGTGTTTCAGATCTGATGTGTCAAAGTAAGTCGGGTGATCGATAACACCTAGACAAACAAAAAATTGTATGGAAGGGGGGGGGGGCAATCAACGCAAACACATCCTTTTATTTATATCTTTTCATCTACTCAACCAGTACATCAAGCAAGCGCCAAAAAACTACTAACCTTATAGTATTTTCAAAATTCTCAACAATGTTGATCTAACTCGTACTATTACAAGTACAGTCACTTCCAAAAGTGATAAAAATGTTTTGAAATTACCAAATTTTCTCTGAAATTCATGTAATTAACCATCGGTTTTATATTGTATTATTTTCCTAAAATGTACAACATGCCCAATGTACATAAAAATGTGCAGAAATTTATACGTAAAGATCCTATTGGAGAATATTTTAAAAAGTTAGTTCTTCACGGCACCGAGACAAGATCGAGATTTTGGCAGATATCGGTCTCGATGACGTCAAGGTGAAGATTGTCTTGCTCTCGTCGCAATCTCGGCGAGGTAAAGGACAATGCAAAGCGGTGTATAATTATATATCAAACAATTGATCATTTTCGAAGCGATATAAAAGCTGAAACAATTAAAAAAATTGTCCACAATAAAATGATAAAAACTCAAGTCTCGTCCACTGTCGTCATCTCAATCTCGCTTTCGTAATCGTACTGTTATCAATGATATCGGTCTCGCTGCCAGCGCTGACAGCGAGAATTATCTCGAGTATCGTTAAGCCCTATAAAAAATCTACAATTTAACGAAATTAAACTCAAATTGATCCGAAATTGCCTTTTATTGAATTTGAAAATAATTACAAATAATATTGATAAGTTACAAAAGCTGTTCAAAATGTCCACCGCGCCACTTTGGATGCATACCAATAACACTAGTTTACAAAATTTTGAAAATTGTGTGTCCCTGGACAATGAATAGTTATTTCCGAGGTAATTTTTCCCACTGAAATCAAATCCGGGTCCATAATTGTTCTATTACGTCAGGTTTTTGAGATATTCTAACCTAAAAGTGCAATAAATATTGTTTTTTGACATATTTGAGGTTTTGTAGTACTGCATATTTTTCTTTTTTCAAAAAACCGTGTGTGGGATCTTATAGTACAATAGTCTTTCTCTTTCAAATGCCGTTAAGTTTGCTCAAATATCTTTTTTTTCGCCGGGATATCGCATTTTGAAATTTTCATGTTCAGGAATTTCTCGGTACATGAAAACTTTATGATCACTTTTCAATACAATAAAATCAAATAAATAATAAAATTTCAAAATTTGATATCTCAGCGGAAGAAAAAGATATTTTAGCAAACTCAACAGCATTTAAAACAGGAAGACTTGTACTATAAGATCCCACACGATTTTTTGAAAAGAGAAAAAATTGCAGTGCTTTAAAACCTCATATATGTAAAAAAACAGTATTTTTTGCACTTTTAGTTTAGAATATCTCAAAAACCTGACGCGATAGATCAATTCTGAGCCCGGATTTGGTTTCAGGGGGAAAATTACCTCGGAAACAAATAGTCATTGTCCAGGGGTAAAATCTTGTAGGGTAGTGTAATCTCCTGCTAATTCCCTGTTTAAGGCCTACTATAATAAGCCTTAATTTGAGTTTAATTGTAGATTTTTATAATATTCTCCGATAGGATTTCTACGTATAAACTTCTATATATTTTCTCTACACGGGCATGTTGTACTTTTTTGGAAAGGTAATAAGATGGGCGATTTTATAAAAATAAAAAACAGATGAGTTGCGGAGAAAATTTGGAAAATTGCTAAATTTTTGTTAATTTTAAAACATTTTTATCACTTTTGGAATTGACTGTACTTGCAATGGTAGGAGTTAGATCAACTCCTGAAAATTTTGGAAAGGCCATTGTGATAGTAGCTTTGTGGCGTTTGCTTGATGTTGCTGCTTTGGATAGCTCAAAAGATAAAAATAAAAGAGTGATGTGCATACCATGAAAAATTGAAATTCATGAATCACCCTGTAACTTCGAAACGGTTGAGATTGCTCCCTCCCCCTGCTATTAAGTTTCTTGTTTGTCAATAAATCTTTTAGTATAAAGGTGGTGATTTCAAACTATAGGCATTAAAGCAAAATAATAAAAAAACAAACAAAAACCCCTACTGCACATCAAGTTAAAAGTGTAAATCAAGTGATCTCCCGAGTAAAATAATTTAGTTGGATTATTCACGTCAAAATAAAGTACAGACTTTTATATTTTTAAAATAAATATGCGCCCGTAATTAGCAGGCATAGCGAACAAAGGCGACCGGTACACACTCCTGCCACAGGCTCGAAAATTTAACATACGCCTGCGACAGTAGTACACATGCTCCTGCTACAGGTACGAAAATTGAAAAATACGGTTGCCACACGGGTATGCACGCTCTCGCTCAAGGCACAGAAATCTAAAATGGCTTTATGGCTTTAATCTACGAAAATAGATTTCTTGTTTTTATTTTAAATGTAAGTTTAGAAAATATAGACTCAAAAAAAAGTTGAACCGACTTCACACAAAGCGCTAAAATCATAAAATAGTTTTATATCTATTATATGTATATACAACAAAAGTATTTAATCGTTCTTCCTTATGATTTCGTGAGCTGATACGGTTGGGTAGTTGTTTTGTTTGTTTAATTTGCACCGACTTCGAAATGTCGTCATAGATACAAAATTAAAATTTATTTTGTGCTTTTAAGCGCTTTTTGTGAAGTCGGTTCAATTTTTTTTTAAACTGTTTTATTTTTCAGTTTGTAGTGTCTTCAGATATGCGACTTTTAGAATGCTGACAGAGCAGTCTACAGAAAGGAAACAAAATTATCCAAATCCTGCAAAATATTACGAAATTAGTCACGGGCACCCCTTCAACCCCTCACCTTATGATAGATACAAAATTCTTACCATGGTTTTAATGCAAAACCGTTACCTATAGAGCAAAAGAGAATAAGCATATTCAGAGATCATCGCATCTAGGTACAAAATTTTTATCATTTAGCAAAAAGAAAACGTAAAGTGTATAACAGAATTAAAATCATTAAAATCGGTCTATGCCTTACGAGATTAGTTTCAATACTCATCATAAGGCACCATGTTTTTCATGATGCAAATAGATACTCTATTCATTCAGAATAATCGAAATCAGTTAACGGGCAACAAAGTTGGACTACCCCTCCCCCCGCCACAACCCTAGGTTAACATTCGCCTCATAGTAGCAATCGGCGATCATACTGTATATGTACAATAAAATAAAAAAGAAAATACTAAACATATCAGAAAAAGAATTAACTAAATTGGTCCACACATTGCGAGATTAGACAGCCCCCCGCCCACACAATCCCCACAGCACCATAGAAGAATGAACAACGACCGATAATATTTTATACAACAAAAAAGAACTATCCAAATCGTTCCACTCATTACGAAGTTAAGCTTTACTCCCACACCCCACCTACACATTTTTTTACATGATAACAATCGGGGAAGATACTCTAGCCAACAAAGGAATCATCAAAATTGGTCTGCGCGATACGAAATTATGCCTGGTCATACATACAAAATTAAGACAAAAAAATATGCGTCGTACTTACGTTTTTGGGAAGTCTGTTAGAAAATGTGAGTGTACCGTGCTTCGATTGGACTATTTCGTGTGGCTTTTATTGATACGTGTCTGCAGTAGAATTTTTAATAAGGCGTACCGTGACACACTTCGGTGCCATGCAGGCGTTTAAACGCCGTGCGTGCCTGTTTCAGGCTTAGAATGGGCGAACCTTATTTTATGTAATGACATTAATATTATTGTAATAATATGAAAGAAATTGTGAAAATAAGGTGTGGATGGGGAGAGGGAGGTGTGAAACCTTATTTCTTAACGTGTGGGAAAATTTGGTTGGTTGTTTTTGTTGTTGTATAGGGTATGATCCCACATTACTAATAATGGAAAAAAATTTGACCTAGGCTGAGTATGGCAGGGGGAGGGGGTAGGCTGGGGCTTCGTAACGTGTGGACCGATTAAGTTGATTTGTCTTCTAATGTGTAGAATATGTTTCCGCATTGGTACTACGATAAAAATTTACGGTGTGGGGTAGGGTGGGGAGGAAGCGTTCCCCAACTTCTTAACACATAGACCTATTTACATTATGAACCCCCATTGTTATTATGAGGAAACATTTTGACCTAGAGTTGGGGTGCACGAGGGTTACTCTAGTTTTCTAACGCGTTAACTGATTACGATGATTCTGAGTAAATAAAGAATCTATTTGTATCATGACAAAAATTGTGGTTTATGGTGAGAGATGGAGAAGGGGCAGCACCTAACTTCGGGAAGTGTAGATTGATTTTGATGGTTTCGGTTTTGTTGTGCAGAATACGTTTCCTCATCGCTAAATGATAAAAATGTTATACCTAGAGTGACTACGAACCTAACGTAAAAACTGTTTAGTTCTACGACTGCTTAACTAGGATTGATGGAGCTAAACCGATATTGGATCCATATTCAGTGGGGCAAGATGAATAGAAGTACCGAGGTGGAACTAGGATTGATGGAGCTAAACTAGGATTGATGGAGCTAAACTAGGATTGATGGAGCTAAACCGATATTGGATCCATATTCAGTGGGGCAAGATGAATAGAAGTACCGAGGTGGAATCTCAGTAACAGACCACTTTTGTTTTTCCTCTAGCATCCCTCCGGCTGAGAGTGGGAAAGGAAGGACAAGTATAAATAATCGGAAAGCAACTTTGGGCTCGATGAGACGAATAATGCTACCGTCGAAGCCGATAGATAGGGTAAGCCACTCCTAGTATTCAAGTAAATCCGAGAAAACAATATTTTTACCAATTCAAACTTTTATACCCCCTTTTCACCTCTTAGAGGGTAATTTCCAAGTAAATAAGAAACACATGAACAAATTGTACTGAACTGAAGCAAAGAAAGAAATATTTAAATTTCTTTACACCATCGGCGTTTCTGAATAAGAAAAGCTAAGCTCGTCGTTCATCGGCGGTGGAGTAACTGACAATGTGTCGACCTACCAATCCGTAGGTCCCAGGTTCGAATCCCACCGGCGGCGATCAATGATTGTTTTCTGCTGTCAACAGACCACGATAAAAAGACCATTTGAGAGAAAATTCTAGTGGTTCGGAATCCACTTTAAATTGTAGGTTCACTTGCAATCGTTGTCTCGAATTGAGTAAAGTTCTTCTCCCGCCCAAAATTTTATTTCTCATATTCTTTTTCGGGAAAAATTGTCACCGTAATAATACGTAATGTACAATAATTATATTTTGAAACCATTATCTAATTAAATTACACAAACGAAATTTTGATGAAAATCTTGTTGAAATTGTCGTTATTTTTAGACACTCTTTAACCAAATTTGTAGAATTTTGCCTAAATACTATTTTAATATAGAAAATGATTAATGCGGAAATGGAACTGGCACATTTGAACATATATTGTCAATTTGTGCGTAGAAAGTTCAGTCAATGGTCATAAATGTAAAACGTGTTTATATAAACAACAACAACAAATTTAAATAGTTTGATGTGATCCATATATGAAAAAGACAACTATCATTAGCAAAATACCTTTCAAAACTATGTTGCGAAACAGTTCCAAAAAAAATCTCTACGACGAAGTTTTTCTCTGCTAATTGAAGCCACTGACCCTAAGTTATCAAGAGAACCCGAAAAACTAGTAAAGTGTCATAAAAGCGGTAGGCTTGGTCTAACCTTCTGTCACGTTTACATCGGAATCTATTTTTCACCTGTTTCTTGGTTGACTTAGCTCCTTTTGAAATTTGCCGTTCCGGTGGTCTCAGGCATTAATATGCTTGCATGCACCCAATGTCGATGTAACGTAATAAATTCGAGGTATTTGCAGAATGAAAGCAGTCTGATACCTTTGCAGCAAACTCATGGAAATACTTGATTTTTTCAGTTGCCGGAAAACTTTTACTTTAATAAGCCAAGGCTAATTTAATGATTTCTTTTTAAAGTGGATTATGACATTTCTGATGTGCTAAAAGTGAAAATTGTTTCAATAAAAAAATTATTTAAGAACATGTTGTGGATTTGTTTATTAATTGCTTTTATATTTTTATGCAGATATGTTTTAACGTTTCATATTATTCTGCCAGTGTTCAGAAGGTTTTAGCTATATTTTTATAAACGAACTTTTCTTTCAATTATTGAAACTCTGGCTAATACATGGATTTTCTTAAAAGTATGACAGCTTCATAAATACTTATTTAAATTTTAATATTTCTTTTACTTTTATTTTTCATGCACAATATACAAGGTGAAGTGTGACTATGGTGGGATTACTTATAAAAGATTTGTTAGCTTATTAAATGTATCGAACGTACTTTTATTTGCGTATATGACGTGATAGCCAGAGATCCAATCTATGGGTGTACTTCTGTTTTCATTCCGTGGAAGGAATAGAAAGAACAGAATACGCACTGGAATAAACTGAGTGGAAGCAATGTGGAAACGCAAAGGAATGTCTCTGTCAATTGAAATCAAAAGTAGATTAAAGCAAATATTCAATGACCAAAATTTGTGGTTTTTGTTGCAGTTAATGGGTTTATGTTGCAGTTAATAGACAAGTTACACTTAATGCCATTAAGTTTACAGGAAACGCAAAGCAAACTATGAGTAAGAAATTTATTAAGTTTCCAATATTTTAAAGTCCACTATTTATGTTTTGGGTTTTAAAACCCACTGTTTAAGTTGTTTTCTTTGTTTAATTTGCACCGACTGATTTTGTGAAGTCGGTTGAACATTTTTTTAAACTATTTTATTTTACACTTTTTAGTGAATTTAAATATACGATTCGAGAATGCACTCTACAAAAAAAAAACAGAATTATTCAAATCCGGCACCCAGCAAGAGGGAATCATTGTAGTCACTCCTAAAATCAAAACTTCACGTGGGTAAGCCCACGGATGAACTTTTTTCATTGTCATACTAAAGTGTTAACCGTATTCAATAATTAGTCGGTTAGTTCAATTTCGACCAGAGCGTTAGATGAAAGGTATATTTTACTCAAAAGGGTAGTAAGGACTTCTGGTCTCTAGTAAAAATCGTAAAGAGCAATTTAACCTGTTCGTCAACACCACCACTTATTCATAATGGCAATGTTTTTACTGACTCATTGGACAAGGCCAACCTGTTTGTTGCTAATTCGTACTTTCCACCTTCACCGAAGCCACTTCCATCTCCGTCACAGTGCACTAGTATGCAAAAGCCGCTACACTTTCGTACTCAGGAAGTTTTCAGAGTTCTTTCAAAACTCGACGTGTCCAGAGTTACTGAGACTGATGGTTTCTCGCCCCTGGTTTTAAAATGCTGCGCATCTACTTCGGCTAAACCTCTGCGCAAACTTTTTCACCTGTCATATTCAATGTCATGTCCAGCCGTTACTAGATAATTGCAGACCAATTGCACTAACTTCAATAGTATCTAAAGTTTTTCAATCACTCATCAACTCTCAGTTGATGAAATATTTAGAAAATAATAATCTTATCAACGATTGCCAGTACGGTTTCTGCGCTAACTTCTCAATTGGAGATTTACTAACGGCTCTAACGGAGAGTTGGAATCATTGTCTCCATAACTTTGGTGAGGCCGAAATCGTCGCTCTTGATATTTCAAAGGCTTTTGATAGAGGCTGGCATGCTGCCCTTTTAGCAAAACTTTTAACATTTGGTCTGCACCCTATCCTCGTTAAATAGATAGATAGTTTTTTGTTAAATCGTTCAATCCGTGTAGTAATTGACGGAGTTACATCTGAAACGAATCTGAAAAGAAATAAATGCCGGTGTACCTCAGGGTTCAGTTATTTCACCAACGCCATATGATTCTGTAATTAATTCACGTGGATATGTTACATAAGTCCATCGAGAATTTCATTTCTATGGTCCTCGCTTGGGACGGACCACATCGTGTTTAATATCCCTTAAAAACGCCCAATTCACCCCCAACCCATTTCAGTCGACGAAGTGAATATACCCAATTCGCCCTTCTTAATCATCTTGGGCATTGAGATATCCAGCAATCTTAGTTTGACTGATCATATATCTGCAATCGCCCAAAGTGCGATAAAATGCTTGGATTTTCTACAGAGATGTAAGAAACCCCACCTGACTAACAAGTCCCACAGACTAGACAGCCTAGACTTGAATATAATTCCCATATTTGGGCAGGGGCCGGACACACCGCATTGTCCGTGTTAGACAAAGTCCAGGGTAAGGCTATTGAACTTATTGGCGATTTCTCAATCTCTGAGGGCCTTGACTCTCTAGAGCATCGACGAAATCTCGGTTGTCTCTCAAACTTCTGTCGTTACTTTCACGGATATTGTTGTAACGAAACTGCTAGCCTGATTCCTTGTAGGTAACATTTTCTAAGTAGAGCAACACGAATGTGGAACAGTTTACCATTTCCTATTTTCCCCCCGTCATATGAGGCCATAACTTTCAAATTGGGCGTACATCGACACCTCCTTCACTTAACCTCCTAACCCATTTCCCTCATCCTTAATTCCTTTATTGCCAAGGCTGTGCTTTAGCATTATAGAGCATCCCCTGAGCTTTGGCAACAAAATTTATATATAATATTAGGTTTCACAAACCATCAACACCCCCCCCCCCTCCCCCAATAAAAAAAAACTTAGATCCGCGCATGCCACATGCAATGTATCAATGATAACTTTCGATGTAGAAATCCAAAACCCCCCACCCGCCATGGTAAAATCATAGATCAGTCACTGGGTGCAACATGCAACATTTTTATCATTTATCAATGACTGAATGACTCTACTATAGAATCAACAACATTAAAATCAGTCTACGACCTACCCCACAATAAGCCTTAATTTTTGTCATGAAATAAATAGATACTCTATTCAACAATAAGCGAATCACCTAACATGATACGGAGTTAGGCTCCACCAGTCCCACTTCACCCTAAAATTTTAGACATGCCACCAATGAGGGAACACATTCTATATATCAAAAACAGAATCATCTAAATCGTTAGTGTAGCTCTCCCCACTGCATCTAAAGTCCAAGTTTTTTTCTAAAAGCAGCAATTTGGCTCATTATCTATATAACAAAAACAAATCATCCAAACCACTATACGCGTTACAAAATTGGTTCCACCATCCACCTCCACCCCACAAATCCTAAAATTTTTAGCATGAGACCATATTCTATACATTAAAAGCAGAATCATTCGCCTCAGTCCACGTATTACAAAGTTAGACTGTCGGTGATTTATTATCGATATATCGATGGTTAAATGCACAAAAGTTGTATCTTCAAGAAATCAGAGTAACAGGGTGTTTCAGATCTGACGTGCCAAAATGAGTGGGGTCATAGATCTCACCTAGGCAAACAAAAAATTGTATAGCAGGGGGGGGGGGGCAATATCAACCGTTTGGGAGTTACAGGGTGATTCATAAATTTCAGTTTTTCTTGGTATGCACATTACTCTTTTATTTTTATCTTTTGATCTACGTAATATAGCGACACCAAACAAATGCTAAAAAACTATTATCCCAATGACATTTTAATAACTGTCAACAATGTTGATCTAACTCTCCTACCATTGCCGGTACAGTCATACAAAAGTGTGTGCTGTGTTAGGTAGATTAAAGGATAAAAATAAAAGAGTAATGTGCATACGATGAAAAACTGAAATTTATGATCACCCGTAACCCCCCGCCCCCCACCTTGCCATACAATTTTTGTTTGTCTAGGTGAGATCTATCACCCCACTCATTGTGTCTTGTCTTGTCATTGTGACAGTCTTTATTCCCAATATAACGCGTACAACAACATTTTCTTTTTCTAACACAGTTGTTGATCTTTTCTGTCTTTGGTTAGGTCCTAATTCATTTTGGGAATGACACGTTGTTGCACTTATATTAATGTTATACATTTTTATATGTGCCCACAAATGCGTAGTATTCTTGCAGTTAACAATTCTCTTTGAGTGTAATAATTGCACTGAAAAAACATTGCCCATTAATTTGACCAGGATTGGCAATTTGAGAATAAATAGCAGCAATGGTGGAATATAAAAAAAATACATAACGAAAAAAGAATCATCTAAGTCGATTTACGACTTAAGAAGTTGACACCAATCTCGCCACCCCACCACTTAAATTTTTGTCGCAGCATCAATGGAGGAACATTCTATAACATCAGAAAAAGAATCAACCTAATGGCTTCACGCGTTACGAAATTTCAAGACCCTTCCCCCATCCGCAACCGACATTAGGGAAAATTTTTTTCCATTAGGGGGATCAAACTCTATACAAGAAAGAAGAACCATCCAAATCGGTCCACGATTACGACGTTACGTTCCACCCCCCCCCCCCCCCCCCCTCAAAATTTTTTACATGGAGCCAATCTGGGACATCTCTA
This sequence comes from Leptarthrus brevirostris, assembly GCA_964036015.1. NCBI lineage: Eukaryota > Metazoa > Arthropoda > Insecta > Diptera > Asilidae > Leptarthrus > Leptarthrus brevirostris. Next base: position 129,983,545 of record OZ038373.1, on the reverse strand, counting down.
TCAAACAAAAGAATCATCAAAGTCAGTCCACGCATTACGAAAAAATACGTCGAACGTCGAACTTATAACCTCGCAGTTTTGGGAAATTACTTTAGAGGGTTCTTACCCCATTAATCAGGAAAATTAATTTTTTTTTTAATGTTGTCACGAGAGGGGCTTTAATTGACATTAAAAAATCGGATTATGGAGTGTTTTGCAGAAATTATGAATATTAATACAAGAAAATCAGAAAAATTTTGGCAAAAACCCTTCAACTCGTGATCGACACTCACAACGACACTTTCCCAACCTCACATCTCACTTCATGGAAAAATACCGGTTTTCATCAATCGTCGGGTAAAAACCCTCTCCTGTAATATGAGAGAATATCCTGACTGAACAAGCAAGAGATGCTTAGTAAACACTGGGTTATATTTAAAGTGTTTGATAATAGGTGAGGATGGAGAACTGGAGAAGTCCAGCAAATTCTCGGTCAATAGCTTGAGTTAAAGATGTAAAAGGATACAATAGAGGTCTGTTTCAAGGATTCTAGAAGGGCCTTAAGTGTGTAAAAATACCACATATTCAAGGGTGCAGATATCTGAGTGGCTTTTGAAAATTTTCACCACCCCACCTCAAAAGAGCTCGTTTATTTGAGCGAAAATGAGGTGAAAAGGATACCGAGCTATTTCACATCAATGCAAAATTTTCTGTTTTGTAGTGAAAAAATAATTGATTTCGAAACGCACGACTTTTGCAAAAAGTGGGATAGGTGGGCGCGGACTTAGTCGTGAAAAATATCCGACATGATGCTTATATCTGGACCCCGGCCACCAAGTGTTAACTCCAAATTTGAAGTTTTTTATTACAGCCGTTTAATCATATAAAATTACATATTTATTGAAGGTGGAGTTTTCATAAGAGTACAGAAAGAACAGTAACTCAGAACTATAGTAGAATCATATATTTAATAAAAAATGCTCAATTTTGGAGTTAAAACTTTAGACCTGTCGCCACAGATATGTAATTTGGATTAATTAAGAAGTAAAACCCCCATATTATAACAAACCAAATAAAACTGGAAAAACTAAATATAGACATTTAACAGTTTGATTAATTCTAAACATGGCAGAATAGTTAATCTTTTAATTAAATTTGAAAATAATTTTAAATAACTACATATCTACATTATCCAAAATAATTTCGGGTAAATGTCTATATGATAGACCCGTCGGTCGGAAGACGGGTAGGAAGACTGGAGAGGGTGGGGATGACCTTAACCAACACTACGGCAGTGTACGAAAGTGGGGGAAATGCCGTGGATATAAAAAAATACCCCCAAAAAAGTTCTATTTCGCTTAATGGAGTAAGATGTATTTCTGATAAAAATATGACGAAAACTTTTGTACAACGAAATGTTTGCACACCAAAACTATAATTTTCCTTGTGATAGAACTGTCGGCCGGAGGAGGGAGAGGAGATGTAGAGGGTGGAGATGACCTTGAATAACATTAAGAAAATGTTTGAAGGTGGGGGAAGTGCTGTGAAGATAAAACATCCCGGTAAAATTTTAAGGGGTAGGGGGGGGGGGGGATTAAAAATTGATTAAAAATGCATAGAAAGGAATTACCAATTATAAAGTGGCGCATGATGCATCAGCATCTCGCACGTAATCATCATTAGCGAGTTGGCACATGCCTACTATTACCTATAACTCTCCAGCATGTGAGTGCGTAGGAAATATATAGTTCGTGGAATACTTTGCTGCCATACAAAAGAGAAAAATTTTTGTTTACATTTCACAATTTCAGTGTTAACTCATACTAGAGTTCATTATTTTTTGAGTTTTTGAAATTTTTGGACTTTTCGCGTTATCACTTTCTTTGTGTTACTGACGGTCATCCCCACTTCCTCCAACCACAATATTCCTACTTCGTCCGACGATCCTATCGTCTAGATATTTACCATCGATTTTTTACCCCCGCCCCCCACAAGCAAACACTTTTATAATGGTATGCAAGGTCCCCCATCCACCCTTCTACACCCTCCTAATTTCGTTCCCTGCATTATATTTGTTTATTTTCAATTTTATTTTAAATAAGTAATTTATTTTAAAATAACTAATTTTTTTTAAATATTTCTCAGTTCCTAAATAAGAGATGAACATTATTTAATTAAGTAATTAAAATCAATAACCAAATTTAAGAATTTCTTTCTGTAAAAAAGTCCCAAAAGCTCAAAAAGGTTACAATTTAGCAGAGTTTATTGAGCAACAAGTGAGCTGAGAAAACGATTGCACTAGGAGCATTTGTTTGAGACGATAGATGATAATGAAATCGATTAGCAATCTTTGTATCTATGACGAAAAGCACATACTTTCCAGAAACTGAAGAAAAGAGAAACTGAAGGTTGCTGAGACTGTAAACACTTTGAAACCGGGAAAATGTATTCCTTGTTCCAAGTTAAGTCACTAAATTACCAAGTCAAACAAGTAAGCACTCAGTTGATGTCCACTCAGTATTCAAATTAACAACAGAAACTATCGATATATTGCGAATTTAAAATTTTTAACAAAACACGGTTTGTATTCGAATCCGGCCGTAGAGATTGACAAACAAAGCGAACTGAACTCGGTCCTGTCTAAATGGCACTACAAAACTGTTAAAGAAATTCAACCCAAAGGTATTTTTTAAAAAGGCCAAAACGCAAGCAAACATGCAAATCTGATGACACGGTGATTGTCGAGAAATTGTTTACAGAACCCGCCACTTCCCCGTCAAAGTTTACTATTGTTAGCGTAAATGTCGATTGCTTAATCGTTCGAGAAATGTGTAATCAAGACATCGATCGCGACCGATAATAATGTCGCGGGCTTGTAAAACAACGCAACAAGCGACAACAAAAATGTATGACTCGTGGCTCGCGTATTTGCGTGTTCCTCCCAGTTACTATGCTTATCGGAGACCTTTGCTGACCCAGCAATTTCGTAAATTTCTCATATTCTATCAGCCCTGGCACTGCACTGAGAAGGTAAATCAAGGTGTCCAAACAGTGGCTCGTTTTGCATAGAAAGAGATAAAATTTATTTGTTAATTCCAGAATGCCGGATTACCACATTTAAAAGAAATTAAGTGCTAGGTACAGGTGCTTAACTATGTCACTACAATTGGCTTCAAGTCTCAAGATCTTCATATCCCGCAAAAGAACAATTTGAGGATAAAACAGGTGATAGTCAGCAGAACTAACACGATTATTACACTGCTGCGGAAGACGTAGAGTGTTGTCATCGCTGAAAAGAATTTCCTTGGTTTGTTTTGAACTTTTAATGTAATCGATTTCACTTACCTTCATCGAGAGTGGCGTCTATTAAAATATCATAGGCATCATTTCTGTCAGATGTTTTTTGACAGTATACAAATATTTCATGGGCTATTAAGTCGAACAAAAGCTATTTTTAGAAGACACCTGAAAATATTGCCTATAGCTTTTTGTTGAACACAAGGCTGGCTACCTTTTATGTTATAAATTTGACTACTATAGTAATGCATTACAAGTCTGACACTAAAATTAAATGAACATACCAGAACATATTGTTAATACTATGCAAGTTTGACGTGCCAAAATGAGTGTGGTGATAGATCTCTCCTAGGCAAACAAAAATTGTATGGCAGGGTGGGGGCAATCTCAACCGTTTGGGAGTTACAGGGTGATTCATAATTTAAGTTTTTCATGGTATGCACATTATTCTTTTATTTTTATCTTTTGATCTACCTAGCACAGCGACATCAAACAAACGGTAAAAACTACTATCCCAAACATGTTTTCAAAATTGTCAACAATGTTGATCTAACTAATACACACTGAGGTACAGTCACTTCCAAAATTGAAAAAATTGTTTGCGATTACCTAGAATTTAGCATCTTCCTAAAATTTCTCCGAAATTCATGTAATTAGTACACTCTTTTTTTATTTTTATTGGATTGCCCATTTTATTATCTTTCCAAAACTGTGCAACATGGCAAGGTGGTTAAGGGATTAGAAAAACCGCCTCCTTAGAATTCCCTGACTACCTAATTATTTTATTGCCCTTTAGGTAGCAAATTCTTTAAAGAAACAAAATTTTTAAGAGAAAGGGTTGAAAATGTTTGCTTTGGGTTAACAGGTAATTAATTTTAATTATTACTGCAAAAAAGTTATCAAAATGTTGGTGGAATTTTGTTTTATTGCCGATATTAGCTTGTGTTAGCTAGAATTCACACCCTTATATCCTGGCCTTCTGTTACTCGTACGTGATGAAAATTTTGCTATAAAAAGAGGGTCAGTCAGCCAGAATACCTATCATAGTTGAAAAATAAATCAATATGTGTGAGAGTTTTTAAGCAAAAATTATTAAAAAATTTTAGAGGAATACGCGAATATTATTTTCATTAATGGTGTAGTAGACGGAATCGAGATAGCGGCTGTACTGGAATATCAAAGGAGATTCCCTAATCGGCGAGCACCCCAAAGAGGGGTATTTGCACGGAATTTTCGAAGATTAAGAGAAACAGAAAGTGTAACTTCACACGACAGGGAGAGACGACCCGAAAATTCGGGAACTTCTGCCGACGTCGAGCAGCAAATAATCACCATCGTGAGGCAGGACCCTGAGACGAGCACGAGATGAGTCGCAAGACGATTGTTTTCATCTTAGGTTTGGAGTATTATTCATCGAGAGGAATTACGTCCATATCACCATAACCCAGCCGAAGGACTACTAAAAGGAGATTCCGAGAGAAGACTTGGATTTACCACTAGGCTTCTGGAACGCGATATTGACAACAGGGCGTTTCTGGACCAAATTCTGTGGACGGATGAATCTCAATTCACCAGGGATGGCATCACGAACTTCTATAAACTCCATACCTGATCACAACCCACACAGAACAAAGGTGACCTCATTCCAGCAGAGATTCAGTGTCAATGTTTGGGCTGGTATCACCGGCAAACATTTGGTAGGACCATTCCTTTTGCTGCAAGTGCTTAATAGTGAAATTTATGCGGACCTTTTGGACAACACACTGCTAGATCTAATAGAAGAGATCCCTGTGCATAATCGAACGGACTTGTCTTATCAACACGATGGAGCACCAGCGCATACTGCTAACATTGTGAAGGCTAAGTGGAAAATTTCCTAACCGCTCAATTGGACGAGGTGCACTGATTCCTTGATCTGCTAGATCTCCAGACCTTAGCCCATTGGACTTTTTCTTATGGAGAACAATGAAGTATGAAGTTTATTCAAGCCCAGTTAACAATAGGGAGAATTTAGTTGGCCGAATTGGGAATGCAGCGACGAAAGTACGGGAGAGGCTGGCTACAATAGGCCTTAAACAGGGACTTAGAAGGAGATTGTTGGCATGCATCCAAAGTGGCGGTAGACAATTTGAATAGCTTTTGTAACTTATCAAGATCAATTGTAATTATTTTCAAATTCAATAAAAAGCAATTTCGGATCAATTTGAGTTTAATTTCTTTAATTTGTTGATTTTTATAATATTCTCCGCTTGGATTTCTACGTATAAATTTCTACATACTTTCTCTACGTGGACATGTTGCTCCTTTTCGGAAAGTTAATAACATGGTCAATCCAAGAAAAATAAATGAGCAGTTAATGTAATTTATTTCGGAGAAAATTTGGGAAAATGCTGAATTTTAGGTAATCTGAAGCCATTTTATCACTTTTGGAAGTGACTGTATTTACAATGGTAAGAATAAGATTGGCATTGTTAACAATTTTGGAAAGGTCATTGGGGTAGTAGTTTTTTAGCGTTTATTTGATGTCGCTGTGTTAGGTAGATCATAAGATAAAACTTAAAAAGTAATGTGTGTGAAATTTATGAATCACCCTGTAACTTCCAAACAGTTGAGATTGCCCCACACCCTGCCAGAAAATTTTTTATTTGCCTAGGTGAGATCTATCACCACACGCATTTTCTCACGTTACATCTGAAAAACCCTGTATTTAATAAGTTAGCGTATAAGTTGCCGTATTGTGGGGAGGGGGAGGAGTAGTCTAACATCGTATGGCGTGGACCGATTTGGATAATTCTTTTTCTGCTGGGTAGAGCATGTTCCCTGGTTGATACTACGAGAAAAAGAAATGTTGGTGGGGTGGGGGTGATGGTGGGGATGGAATCGAACTTTGTTATGCGTGGACCGATTTGGAAGGTTCTTTTACTGTTGTATAATGTGTGAGCTCAGATTGCTAATAGGAGAATAATTTGTTCTTAAGGTGAGGGGCAGGGTAGTCTTTTTTCGTAACGCGTGGACCTGTTGGGTAGAGTATGTATGTGGGGGTGGAACCTAACTTTATAACACGTGGACCGATTTGGATGGTCCCCCATTGCTAACAGGAAAAAAAATTAGGCCTAGGGGGGATTGGGGAGGGGTAGTCTAACTATGTAATGCGTGGACCGATTTCGATAATTCTTTTTCTGTTGGGTAGAGTATGTTCCCTGCTTGATAACAATTTTGGTGGGGTGGGTGTAGGGGTAAAGTGGTAAACCTAACTTTTTAACGCTTGGAACCATCTGAATGGTCCTTTTTTTTGTTCTACAGAATAGAAGACATTAAAAAGTGAAAAATAAAATAATTTTTGAAAAAATAGTTGAGCCGATAATCAACTTGAAATTATATTGAATATTGCGCAGTCTACTTCTACTTCGGCGAATCTGGAAATTTTGAGAAGAGAGTATTCACTGTTAACATATAGGCGCAAGATAGCATAAAATGAGTGAAAACGCTACATTTTCTGTATTGTTTTAGCTTTTTGACTTCCTTTAAAAGAAAACATCATCAAATAACATTTAGCACCATTGTCGCTCTCGTCATTATTGGATGCTTTGGGGAGCTACAGTGTATTAAAATAATAGTTTGAGGGAGAAGTGTAATCGAAATAAAGAGCTTTCTCTGTACAAGAACTATCGTTACCTCTCATGCGCCAAAAAATAAATTTGGCGTCGACTCTAAGCTAAATAGTATTTTATAAATTAGTATTCCAAGTGAGCAATATGCTTCCATAATGAGTTCTGTAAAAACTAGATTTTCATTTAATTTCGTAACTGAATATTCGCTGAGAGACATTATGAACAATTTGACATAAAAAGACTATAGTGGATTAGATATCAATATTCTTATAGATTCATATTCCATATTGGAATCCGTATTAAATGAATCTAAGGACTGTGGAATTTTCTCTGAAAGTTGGAAAGATCTGTTGTTGTACCAGTTCCAAAAGTTAAAAATGCCAAAATATGTAATGAATCGACCTATAAACATGCTGCCTTTATGTGAAAAAATTATTACTTGGAACAAAACCTGATTTTCGGTGGTAAGCAATCAGTGTTTTGAAAAGGGGTTTCATGTAAGAGTTCCTTATACTCGATAACATTTAAATAGAAAAAGGTAATAGACTCTGAAGATATAGTTGTAACATTTTTCTTGGATTTTAAATGCATATTTGAGACTACTGACAGTAATATATTAACTAGTATACTAGAACAGTACGGTAAATAATTGGATTTGTTTAAAAAGGAAAAGGACAATCGTTAATGCCCAACAGTCTGGTCCAATATCTTTCAATTTTGGTATGCCACAAGGATCCGTGCTGGGACTAATACTTTTCTTGCTGTATATTTATGACATACAAATAGTCATAGACAGACTATTGCAAAATAGCGTTATTTGCGGATGATTGTGAACTACAGAAATACCTCGACCATGAATTGGTTCCGGGAAAACATGATGTGAATCGAAAATGACGTAAATCGAAGTACTAAAACTACAACGCGATATAAATGAAAGAAAATTAAGTGTATATATACATATTTAATATTTATGTATTTTAAACTCAATGACAAAATACATAGTTCAATAAAAATAAAATACTTGATAACAAATTAAACATTGTAAAGAAACGAAACCAGAAAAAAAATTAACTTCTCAAATAGAAAAATTATTTTGCATGATATGTAGATATTGCATGTTATAGACTAATTCAATCTTCGTCACTCGATAATAGAATCTGTGGTACAGGTACAGGATCTCGCCGGTTTCTTTCAGCATCAGTTTGAGACGTGGATGGTTTATAAAAATGATTCAGAGTCTTTTAGCCTCTTGGTTTTATATAAATCTTTATAACACGTTATGCAATTTGATATTGTAGATCACACCCTTTCACTTCTTTCTCGATATGGAACATTTTCCAATATTTTTAAGGCCTTCTCAATGTAACAAAGAAACTCAGACAATTCGTTTTTTGTTGAAATATTCTTATCTCCTTTGTCTGAGCTATCGTGGACTGAATTGGTTTCTTCTGAACGTTCCAAAATTCGTATTAGCCCCTCATTAGAAAGAGGTTCTTCAATATCTGAAAGGACCCGATCGTTATCATCTTGCTTATCATCTACGATAACTTCACGTAGAGATTCTATGCATTCTGGCCAAACTTTTAGCCAAACTTTATTCCAAGAGTATTTTATATTTTGAATAGCTTTACAAATATTGTACTTCCGCCAAATTTCTTTGATGGAAATTTGCCTTTACTAGTTGCTTTCAATTGACATGTCCAAAGTATCTATTATCTTCCTAAACGCCCTAACGTTCGACGCAGATAATAAGCTTTAACTGAAGCAATTATTCCTAGGTCCATGTGTTGAAGTAGTGATGGGGTATTAGGAGGCAAAAAAAACTATGTTAACATTTTCATTAATCTCGTCTAGAATATTGGGATGTCCAGGAGCGTTATCAAGGATTTAAAGATTCCTATGTGACAAATTGTTTTTCAAGCAATACTCCTTGACCGCCGGACAAATTTCTTTTTACCGAAAGACTGCCTTTTCGGATATTTTTAAAGCTCTTGAATTTTCAAAATTGTATACAAGTTGCGGTTTAAGTTTTAAACCTCTGGAAGCATTTTCTCCTAAAAGAAGGGTTAACCTTTCTTTCGCTATCTTGTAACCAGTGGTTGTGCTCTCTTCCTTAGAAATAAACGTCCTTGTTAGCAACCGTTTCTAATACAGCCTTGTTTCGTCGACATTGAAAACTTGTTTAGGACTGTAACCTCCTTGTTCAATAATACTCTTAAGTTTTTCTGGAAAAGATTTACCTGCTTCAAGATTCGCGCTTGCTGCCTCTCCACTTAATTTTATGTTGTGAAGTTTGTAACCATCCTCGGCTTGCATTAAAATTCACGTTCTCATCTTCTTTGATAATATTGAATAAAATCTGTGCTTTCGCCTGAATAATACCAGTGTTCGCAGGTATATTTCTTTGGTTTGGGTCTTGTATTCATGAAAATAATAGTTTTTCCATGTTCTTCATAAAAGGAGATCTATTCTTAATCATAATGGTATATGACATAGAAACCGTGAAATTTTTCTGCATTAACTTTTATGGTATGTATATATTAGGCGAAAGTCTATATCGGAATAAGAATTTAAAATAAATGAAAACTTAAAGAGTATTTCTAATTGGCTTAATATGAATAAGTTCAAATGTAGCAAAAACTAAAAGTATAGCATTAAGTTCAGCATATGTAATACATCCGAAGGTCTTGGTGTTATAAGAGATAAAAAGTTGAAACTTGATAAACATACATATTGGTATATGTGCTAAAATTTCAAAGAATATTGTGTTTTTAAGGCGCATAAGAAATGGTTTATCAAGATCGACTGTGACAGTGCTTTTAGACATCATTCACCCTCCGAACCCTCCAAATAGTATAAGGGTTAAGTTAAAAGAATTTTTTTTCAGAACACTCGAAATTTAAAAAAAAAACCTTACGCTTAACGAAAACTACAATGTTTGAATTTATTCCAATAAACCATTCTTCAAGAAGCGATTCAGCCGTTGATTCACTATTTTCGTACAATCGTTTGATTTTACTTGCAAAAAGTTCGAGAAGTTTATTTTTGAAACAGTAGTGTCTTCCCTTAATAAAAACAAAGTACCTCTGCTTAACCCTTTTCCCATCTTGCTTTATTTAAAATAAGAGAGCTATTTTTGAACTGCGTACATGCCTACTAAAATTTGATTATTTCACACCTGTCTTATTATTTTCGTTGTCTCTTGTTTCCCTGTCTTTAAATTTGACACTAGGTAACTAAAATATGCAAATTAACCTGGGAATTGAATGCCTACATAGTCAAGTCTAAAGATCATTCACACCAAAGGTCAATGGCATTCCTACATTAAATCACCAAGAGCAGGTATCCAATCCTCTTATGTAATAATGTCGCCTACGTTTACGCATTCCTACGGAAACTGCATGTGCTCCACATTCACTTACATTTATTATTTTAAATTATTTTACTTAATTAGTTGCCGTTCTATGATGGGAAAACAAGTTCACGGGAATAAATAAATTTTCACTGGTTATTTATGCAAATTGGTTTATTATTGAGTTTTCAGTTACTTCGAACAAACAATTTTTCTCCAACCGCAGACTTTCCGAAAATTTCGTTTTACCGGAATTAAAATTTCCGCAGCGAAAATTGCATTACCGTGATTACTATGCAAATTATTTTTAACTTTATTATTTCATATATTCAACGCATTCGAAAACTATTTGACTAGATTAGCGCTCTCGTTCAAACTTATCTGTCGAATTTCTACAAACCCGAAACCATTGATTTCGGAGAGATGAAAGAATTCTTAGGTAATATGAAAGGTCAACAACTTTGGCTCTAATTGATATGTCTAGAAATAAGTGATGTGACATTGAAAATTCAACAAAGTTATGTAAGGGTACTGCATGTAGCTGAGGTCATGCAATCATACCTATAACGTATCATAGACAACTTGAAATAAAAACGTGAGATGTTTTGTTAAAATAGCACTACAGGCTTAGTTTTAGTACAAGATATTTAGGTTCAATACGATTTCTGGACAAGTTCACTTGAGTAATATTGTTTGCAGTAATTTAGCTACGTTGTAATGTAGTTTTCTAGTTTTTACATTTAATTAAAATCAGCTTCTGTTTGATACTTCCACAGAACTCGATAAGATAAGCAAAAAATAACGCATGAAACATTTCGATGTATCGCTTAGTTTTCGAGATATCGAGAGTCAAAGCTCTAAAACTGCGATAATCGAAATGTTTGTTATTAAAGTTATTTACATCTAACCTTCGTGAAATTCTGTTTTGTTTTGGTTGTTTTTTTTTAACTTTTTTAAGAGGGTATCTCTTTCGTTTAAAGAGATTCGTGACGTTGGGGTTCCTTTTAATATTTATTCGTTGGTATGCGGATCTGAGATGTTGTTTGGCCAGGGTTACCAACTTGGGGGTTACGCCCTTAAATTTAGCGACAACAAGGAACACTTTGTGTAATGGTTTTTTAGGGCAAAACATTTGTAGATTTTTAAAATTTAAAGTGGATTTCGAAACACTGGCATCTTTTTTATCGTTAGCTGTTGTCAGAAGAAAGCAACCATTGGTCGCCGCCGATGGGATTTGAGCCTGAGACATTCTCACTTACTCCATCGACGACTTTATATTTATTGATCCATATATTATTTACAATTAAAAATAAAATTTATATTATGCGCATTATATCGAGTAAATTTATAAACCACCACCAATGTACTTGCGCATCGAACGAAAATTTCTATAGGGTCACGTCCCTTTCTGCATGACCTTATGCGGCTCCTTCTACTCGAGAGGTCAAACCCTAGAACCCACTGCATCCAGAACTGGCAACAGACTGCAGAAGTTTCGAACCGTTTCTGTTCCCCCAGCTTTGGGAGTGACGCTTGTGACGCGTGGACAATCCACGGCTGGCAAAGATCTGGGAAAATGTGGTAATAGTTGCCAGAAAGCAAAACTCCAGCCACCAATAAAATAAAAGGCCTTTCAAAAGAGGGGATGACAGGCCGTCCAAAATTCAAGGGCACCAGAAAAGGACCGTCATACAAGGGCAGGCGGTAAAGCCGTTTAAAGTCCCTCCAGATCCATCAAGCTAAAGTTGCATCTCACGTGCTGAACAAGAGAATCATGCTGGATGGACGGGATGTAGAACTTATTCAATAATCGGCGGTTCATGGAAGGCGTATGAAAGGATTTTCATCAAAACAGGGTAAGTTAATCTATGATAGCGAGCATAGAGCTTCTTATGCTTCCTTAATATTCAACCGACCTTCCCCTAAATATTAGCAAGTGTACATCTATGTCTTTCTCACTAAAAAGATCTCCATTCCAATATAACTTTCTATGGTAAAGTTGTCCTTGGTAAGGTTGTCCTTTAACAAGAGTTACTAAGACTAAGGACCTATGTAGGTGTCTGGCTCAATTCCCAATTTTCTTTCGAGGATCATTTTGATGCCATAGTCAACAAGACTCTTGGTTTCGTGAAGAAGTGGTCAAAGGAATTTGATGACCCTTAGATTACAAAGCTCTTATATTGCACTTTTGTCTGGCCTATTCTGGAATATGCCTCTCCAGTCTGGTCACCGCTCTATGTGTCACATATCAATCGCGTTGAAGCTGTTCAACGGAGGTTCGTTAGGTTTGCCCTTCGAGGCCTTCATTGGAATAACTCCCGTATATTACCTCCCTTATGTTGATGGACTTAATTTCCTGCACTTGGACACAGTTGAAAAGAGACGCCGTAACGCCGGGATCCTTTTTGCTTTCGACTGCATTCGGGGGTCCATTGATTCTTCTGTTCTCTTGGCTCGTTTAAGCATATCGTTTCAATCATCAATCACGACTTTCTTCGGTTACCTTTTCATAGTACTACTTATGGATTCAATGAACCTATAACGTCGATGTCGCGATTTTTTAATTCCGCTTTTGCGAATTCTCTTCTTGTTCTTTGCTTTTATATGATTTGTTATAGTGTTTTTATTCAGTTTTTTATTTAGTTTATTGTTTAGTTCTTTTTTGTAGTAATCAGCACATTGAAGAAATATTGTAAATGAATAAATAAATAAATAAATAAAGCCAACGATTAACTTCCTTTTCATTCCAGATTACTGGTTTCAATTGCTGATTACTCTACGGGATATGGTTGCAGCCATAGGTGCTGACGTACAATGTAAAGAAAGAGATAGTTATTGTTTCGAATTAATTTTCTGGAAATTCGGACTAACCACAACCTCCAAGAAAGTAATGAAACTCTTGGGCTTCAACCACAATAAAAAATTGGCTAAGATGCGATGCGAATGCCTCCACACTATCTGTTACCGGGATTAACAATCGAGCTGAGTATCTACTAGACTATTTCATAAGCAGCATTCAGGTGCCTGAAATAAATACAAGCAGATTCTGACAGAATACAATAAAGAATTAAAGAGGTCGAAGATGAAAACTTTTAAGAGCTTCATATAACTTTAAAGGCTTTCACGGTTGCTCATATTCATTTGTAAATATTTTTGGATTAGCCGCGTAATTGGTATCTAAATTATATGGGTGCTAATATTAGTACTCACCCCGAACGTTTCGCTCCAAGTTATATTGAGCGTGGTGACCGGGAAACTGCACGACATTGCGATCGTTACAACAGGGAAATATACCCACCACATAGAGGCGGCAACAAATAAAGCTATCGCCAACGTTAAAAACTGGCTAGAGTCTGCAGGTCTTGAACTAGCAGAACAAAAGACGGAGGCCATCTTAATCACAAGCCGGAAAACGGTGGAATATGTCAATGTCAAGGTGGGCAATCAAACAATCAGGTCTGAACAATCACTGAAATACCTAGGAGTAATGCTGGACAATAGGCTAAATTTCAAATCGCACCTGGAATATGTAAGCAAAAAAGCTTCGAACATACAAGCGGCTCTTTCCAGGATGTTGCCAAATGTTGGTGGCCCCAAACCAGATAGAAGAGCCCTGCTTTTGAGAGTGGTGAGCTCTGTGCTTCTATAAGCCTCCCCAATCTGGGCAAAAGCATTAGCGGTGCAAGAGTCAAGAAGAAAACTCTCAACAGTCTACAGACTGTGTGCTTTAAGAGCTATAAGTGCCCATAGCACGATATCTGACGAAGCAGCTTGTGTCATCGCTAGTATAATCCCGATCGACACCTCGCGGCCGAGATGGGACGCATTTACACATTTCATTGCCCAGGCTTCCAAGCATAGCGTGTAAATATACAGAATCCATCGGTAGTAATTGAATATATGCTCCAAAGTGACGAAAATTGGCGCGAAATGACTGAGTTTATAATAAACGTCCAAAAGGAACTGAGAAGAATGGAACGTTTTAGACACCAGATTAACACTTCAGGTTAATCATGATGGCTAACCAGCCCCGCGAAGTAATACCTAACGGCAGCCCCGCGGGGAGAGCGGTTGTAAAGGATGGGGGGGGGGGGGGTTAAGCACGCAGGCACCGCATAGACGGTGAATCGTGCATGCCACTAGCACGGGCTACTGGTATCTTTAGAAAATAACAAAAATTAATCCAATCCTTCGTGGTCGGAACAACTCCTTGCCACCCTAAACCTTGAATATTTTTGATATACACCTAAATATAAAAACCCCTTATTAAGGCGTAGACCGATTTGGATGATTATTTTTTATGTTATTTAGAGTATAATCCCCAATTGCTAATATGAGGATAACTTTTGCACTAGATTTGTGTATGTGTGTGTGTGGGGGGGGGGGGTAGGCTAACTGCATAACATGTGGACCGATTTGAATGATTCCTCTTTTGATGTGTAAAATATGTTGCCCGACTGGTACGACGATAGAAATTTATGGGGTAAAGTGGCGTGGGGAAGATTATTTTTTGTTGAATACAGTGTGATCCCCCATTGCAACTACATGGAAAAATATTGACCTAGGGTTGGGGTGGGGGAGGGTTAACCTAACTTTGTAACACGTGCACTGGTTTCGATGATTCTGAATGGATAGAGTATCTATTTGTATTCTGACAAAAATTGTGGCTTGTGGTGAGAGTTGGAGAATGGGCGGCGGCGCCAATCTTCATATGGCATAGACCGATTTTGATTCTGTTGTACCGAATACCTTTCCTAATTCTTTCTTACTGTATAGAGTACGGTGGTGCACGAGAGACATGTTAAGAATTTTCTAAGGTGAGCATAAGAAAGCGTGACCGTGACTAATTTCGTAATACGTTGCCGGATTTGGATAATTCTGTTTCCATTCTTCAGAGACCTCTGCAACTTTTGAAATTGCTTTGTTCGTACGAGCAGCATTCTTCGAGTCATATACAGGGTGTATCATTTCTAGAGGTCAATACGAGTTTAAGTAATAGCTCTCACTTAGACAAACAAAAAATTGTATGGCAGGGCAATCACAACCATTTGAAAGTTACAGGGTGAGTCATTTTCAGTTCTTCATGGTATCCATATTATTCTTTTATTTTTATCGTCACTTTGCGATTACCTAAAATTCAGCATTTTCCCAAATTTTCTCCAAAATTCAAGTAATTAGTACAATTAGTATTTTAATTGGATTGTCTATCTTATTACCAAAAAGGTACACCATGCCCAGGTAGAGAAAGGATGTATTTATTTATAAGTAGAAGACTTATCGCGAAATATTTGAAAATCTGCAATTTAAAGAAACTAATATCATATTATTTCTAAAATCCTTGTTATTGAATTTAAAACGTATTACAATTAATCCAAGTAAATTACAAAAGCTGTTTAAAATCTTCACCGCCACTTTGGATGCATGCCAAAAATCTGCTTCTTAGTCCCTGGTTCAGGCGTATTGCAGCCAGCCTCTCCCGTATTTTCGTCGCTGCATTCCCAATTCTGCTAACTAAATCCTCTCTTGTATTACCAGGGCTTGAATAAACTTCATTCTTCATTGCCCCCCATAAGAAAATGTCAAATAGGGTAAGGTCTGGAGGTATAGCAGGCAAAGGAATCCATGCACCTCGTCCAATCCAGCGTTAAGGAAATTTTTCACTTAATATTGCCTTCACAATGTTAGCAGTATGCGATGGTGCTCCATCGTGTTGGTAAAATATGTCCGTTGGATTATGCAGAGGGATCTCCTCTTTTATATCCGCCAGTGTATTCTCCTAAAAGTCCGCATAAATTTGACTGTTGAGCATTTTGGTAAAATGAAGCCCAAACATTGACACTGAATATCTGCTGGAATGAGGTCACCTTTGTCCTGTGTCGATTAAGTTCCGACCAGGTACTACGTATACATGCAGGGTTGAAGCCAGGTTGAACCCAAGTTCAACTCTCATGTATACCGAAGTTGAGTTCAAAGTGGGTCGAGTCAACTCGACTCAAGTAATCTGGCTGAGTCGAGTTGAAATTTTGCATGTATACGCGGGTTGAAGAGTTGAAGTGACACATTGTAATTTGACAAGCTATTTTAGTTTTTGATTTTGTCTTAGCAGTTAGCAATTATTTTTATAAAGGTTGTTTTGTGTTTGTGAAGCTTTTAAGATAGAAAGGAGAAATATTTGGGACAAATAGGAAACAGTAGCTATATTGAGAATTATGTCAAATCAACCCAATTTCAACTCAATCTCAACTCAACTCTTCAACCTGATGAGCGCATATACGCGGATTGAAATCTCAACCCCAACTCGACTCAATTTTTCAACTCTGCATGTATACGTAGTAAGGTATGGAGGTTATGGAAGTTCGTGATGGCATCCCTGGTTTAATGAGATTCATCTGTCCACAGAATTCGGTCCAGAAATGCCCTGTCGTCAATGTCGCGTTTCAGAAGCCAAGTGCTAAATTCCAGTCTTCTCTCAGAATCTTCTTCCGGACTGGGAGATAATGATATGGACGTAATCCCTCTCGATGAATAACCATCCAAACCTAAGATGAAGGCACTCCTAATCGTCTCGTGCTTGTTTCAGGTTCTTGCCTCACGGTTGTGATTATTTGCTGCTCGACGTCGGCAGAAGTTCCCGAAGTTTCGGGTCGTATCTCCCTGTCGTGTGAAGTTACACTTCCTTTTTCTCTTAACTTTCGGAAAGTCCGTGTAAATACCTCTCTTTGAGGTGCTCGCCTATTAGGGAATCTCCCTTGATATTACAGTACAGCCGCTCTCTCGTTTCCGTCTTCTACACAATAAATATTAATAATATCTACAATTTCTTATCTTATGTTTATTTAAAGAATTACCTACCTAAAGTGCAATAAAATAATTAGGTAGTCAGGGATTTCAAAGGATGCGGTTTTTCTAATCCTTTATCTACCTGGCCATGTTGCATCTTTTTGGAAAGATAATAAGATGGCTAATCCAATAAAAATAAAAGCGAGGTGTACTAATTACTTGAATTTCGGAGGAAATTTGGGAAAATGCTGAATTTTAGGTAATCGCAAACCATCTTTTTCACTTTTGGAAGTGACTGTACCTAAAATGGTAGGAGTTTGATCAACATTGTTGACGATTTTGGAAAGGTCATTGGGATATTAGTTTTTAGCCTTTGTTTGATGTAACTCCCAAACGGTTCAAATTGTCCTCCCCCCCCCACTGTCATACAATTATTATAAAAAAATAATAAAAATAACTTAGCTACAAGGTCCGAGCAACCCAACTGCATTAACTTTGCATTACTTTTTGTTAGATAGTTTTTTCTGTGATTCGTTTTTACCCGGAATCTCACTCGGTTCGTTTTTGCATGAAATACTTTCTAAGCCACTTTTGCTCGGACCTTGTAGATAGGTCATTTTTACTCTCTGCCTGTCATTTTAGGACTGCAAACTAGTGGGGTTTTTGCATTAGCAAGTGCGAAATAGAAGCTCTTGATTTTTAGTAGGGTTGTTGATTTTAGTAGGGTAGTTTCCGATAAAGTTAGAGCGTTGGAATTATTTTTAATGAGTTCGCCATACCCGAATAACTCAGGGTGGCAATTATTATCGGAGTTTTAAGTGGACATTTCGCATAAAGAAATACCAATAATTTTATTAAAGAAATATGGTAAGAAATAATTCAACCCAAAAGAGATCCAAGAAAGGTGATCTCTCCCCGAAAAATTTAAATATATAAGTGCAACAATTGCATATTTGCTGGCGAATTATATTCAAAGTATAGAGTTACCGTGCAGTTCGAATGGTTTAAAAGGCGAATTATTTCCAGAATTGAGGAAAACCAATAAAACAAACTATTTAATGAATTAGTATTTTTACTATTTGATTTAGTGCATTTTTTGTATCTTTCAAATAATAAAACATAAATATTTTTACAAACTGTTTACAATTTTTTAAAGAAAACACTTTTAGCAAGATCACAATATTTGTGTAATTGCCAACATGGTTTACATACATCCATACATCTCTTACACAATAATTGAAAAACAAAGTAACTTACAAAACGATTGTTCTAACAGCATAAATGTTAAAAAAATTCGCTTGGCACCTTTTATTGAAATATAAAAAAGAAATTGTTAAATTTCTATAAGTATGAGCATTATGCTGCCTTTATTTTGAAAATTTGGGAGTAACTAAAGGGTTTTTCTGGAAACGGTATGAGAAATTGTTTCAAGATAACAATTGCAAAACAAAACGATAAGTAATTTATATGCAAGTATAAAGTTGGCCCTAGCAATGACATTATTAATGTGCAAGATGAAGTTTCATATCAAGACGACCGCCCAAATTATACAAATACCCACAAACATGTACTGAAAACTACGAGAGTTGAGAGACCTCGAGAAGATTAGAACCAGACATTCACATTTTCAATTTGAAATTGTTGCTGCGGCACCAGTTATAAATCATATGCAGCTCCAACTAAAAGAAATCTTAATATTATCCGCGCAGATAAGAATTTTACTTCTTTTGGAACAAATTCTATCATCTATAGATAAGACGAATAACAAAGGACCCAGATAAGTACTCTGAGGCATGCCAGAGGGAATCACAAAAGCATCAGAAAGTATGCCACAGAAACGTACTCTATAAGTTCAATCCGACAAGTATAACTGAATCCATATAAAGAGCGAGGTCTGTAAATTCAACTTAGCCAATTTGAAGGTAATGATAGGGTGAGACAACTCATAAACAGGCTTAGTAAAATTCGTGAAAATGCAGTCAGTTTAGCAGGCATCCATAAATCCTCCAACAATGCACGAAACATATTCTAGCAGGTTACAAACCGTAGATCTACCCCTAAGGAAACCGTGCTGCCGAGTAGAGATTGAGCCCTTACACTCTTAGCACAAAAGAACGATGAGTTTAGAAATATATTACAAATTGATATGTAATTGAAAATCTCTCTTATTACAACTTTTGAAAAAAGAGACTAAAAAGTGTGTCTTCCAGAGTGTTGGAAAATGGCCCAGCGAGAGAAACTTCTGGAAAAGTAGGAGAAAAGGGCATATTTAATAACGCCGAATAACATTAATGACTGCAGCAGGAATACCATGGCAAGTATCTTGGAAGATCAGCAATATGCTTCAACAAGATCTTCTCCGTGATAGATGAAATAGGTACCAGTGGTAAAATGCTATTATTTATGTCCGAAAAGTTGCTACCATCAGGATGAAAACCAGATGATTCAAATGCACTTTTGAAGACTGGGCACCAGCTTTTGTATACCCTCGTCGTAAACCTTCAGCTCCACCTCCTTAAGCCGATTTTTCACAGTCCCCATGATCTCCTCATCGTTCGAAAATCGCTGTATATGCAAGAACTCCTTCAATTTGGTGAAAAGATGTTTATCCAACGATGCTAGGTCCCGGGAGTCACAATGTCCCATCCAAACGACACGAGCAGTTTCTAAATAAGCCAGACGGTATGTGGTCTGGCGTTGTCATTAAGAAGTGACATACCATAAGTCAGTATTTTCCTCCCTTTGTCTTTAGGGTCTCACGATATGCTGCAGCATTAACCTTTGACCATGAAATCATCTAGAAAGATCCCGTTCCGGTCTCAAAAGATGGATACCATGATTTTCTCTTGTGAAGACTGAACTTTGCATTTTTTGTTTGTTGGCGAATGGGCATGGTGCCATTGCAAACGACACGAGGAGGTTCTGAGTGAGCCGGGTAGTATGGGGACATGAAGGAATCATTCACCACGAGTCAGCATTCCCCTCCGTTTGTCATTGATTTTTTACACCTTCTTTTGGGTCTCACATTATGCAGCATCATTGATGGTGGTTCTTTCGGGAATGAAATTGCAAACGACACGAACAGGTCTTGAGTGAACAGGGCGGTATGGGGTTTGGCCTTGTAATGAAGGAATGTTACACCACGATCAGCATTCCCCTCCGTTTGTCTTCGATTTTTTTTTTCAACTTCTTTATTGTCTCACAATATGCAGCAGTATTGATGGTGGTCCTTTTAGGCTTCAAATCGACTAGCAAGATCCCGTCATAAAAGATGGATGCCATGATTTTCTAACTGTATGGTGCCACTGCAGAGACTGTCTTTTTGACTCATTAGTATAGTGACCACACCCGTGTTTCGTCCCCAGCCACAATTGAGTTGAGACAGTATTCACCCTCAGTTTGAACGTGAGGAAACGAATGATTGAGCGAATATCACACCTGCGGTACGCGAAGCAAACGGGGAACAAACTGGTTGATGTGTTAAGCTGCTGCGACAATATTTCGCAACAGACTGAGGCCCCCGGTATCTCATTTTGACCGCTGAGAACCCGTCTATACATCACGAGTGCCAACTTTGAAAAATAAATTTCCCTATGTCCTACACAACCCCTGTATTCTTACTTTCTGTATGTCCCTCATAGAATCAGTGCTAGATATTCGCCCCAAATTCCATAGTCGATGGATAGTTATGAACCCGTTTCTTCAAATTGATACCTATAATCGTAAAATTCACGGTAGTCAGAGAAGAAGCTGCTCCTCAAGTTCCGATGATATTCTTCAGCAATAGAAACACTTATAAAATGTTCATGGCATAAAAGAAATTCATGCCTGGAGTTAACATTCCATTCCTATTCCTAAGAACTCTTAATTATCTGTTAGACCTTGGGAAAGTAGGCTTTCTACTTTCTAACCCAAAGATAGGAAACAAACCTCCCGAAAGCTTCATATAGAACAGCGTAGAGATCTTATATATTTCCGTCGATATCCTAATCAGACAAACATGAGGAGAAGTCTATATTTACAAGATATTCGCTCGAAACCTCACAATTAGTCGCTCTAAAATAGAGGGTTATTATTATTAAGAGGTTATGGATAAGCACATGCGAGCGACAAGCAGTAAGTCAAGAATTAAGAAGGGAAGAAGAAGTGAGTGTGGAGTTCGTAGAGAACACCATATCTATCTGTCTTCCGATAGTGTTAATCACATTGCTCATTTCGCAATGGCCTTAGCTAGCCAAGGTGTCAAGGAACTGAATTTGTCCTTTAGTCAAGTCATACGGAAGAAATCTGTCATCATCATCACTAGATACTAGGGCTTCACGATACCGGGCTTCAATGCCGGAGTCGGTCTCAGCATTGGTAACAGTGCGGACGAGATTTTAGTTGTTATCATTTTATTGTAGACATTTTTTTAGTTCTTTCAGCTTTTATGTCGCTCCGAAAAGAGTTAATTCTATGATTTACGGGGAATATAAGTATACATGCTTTCATCATTCGCTTCTTTCTACATTATTTAATTTTTTCAGGTAAATTGAACATAACGTATGTGACAACCAAGCTGGCTTCAGACCAAACAGGGGATGTACTGACGAAACGTATACCCTGAGAATAACCACGGAATATATTATTGTAGAATGGCATACGCCGCTATTCGTGGGATTCGTGGACTTCCGCAGAGAATTCGACACCATCAATAGGGAAGCAATATGGTCTGCCCTTCGGAAAAGAAATATACAAGAAAAATATATAGATATCTTAAAAGCTCTATACGAAAGTGCGGAAAACGTAGTGCTTCACAATGGCAAATACAGCAAACCCCTAATAATCAACTCAGGAGTCAAACAAGGCTGCCTAATGTCACCCACACTATTCAACATAGTACTAGACGATGTACTTACACTGGCTACCAGAAACTCAGAAGGAATAATATGGGGGGAAAGCAGCCTGATAGACCTAGACTACGCCGATGATATCGCGATAATAGCCAGCAGCCACAGCGATATGCAGAGGAGCATTGATAACCTCCACACCACAGCACTTGCAGTGGGCCTAGAAACAAACACCAGCAAAACAAAGATCATGAGGATCAATGACAAGGATCAGAACACAACAACAATAGGTAGTACCATAATTGAAGACGTGGAAGAATTCACTTACCTAGGCACCACAATCACAACGAACGGAGGCACAGAGAAAGATATTCAAAGCAGACTGATTAAGGCAAGACAGGCATTCGGCAGGCTGTTCAAAATATGGAAATCCTCACAGATAACAAGCAACACCAAAATAAAAATCTTCAACGCCAGCGTCATATCTGTCCTACTATATGGCTGTGAAACTTGGAAAACCACAAGACTAAACATACAAATCCTGCAGACTTTCGTGAACAAATGCCTGAGAATAATATGCAAAATATTCTGGCCCAACAGAATCAGTAACGCTGACCTATGGAATATAACCAATCAGTCACCCATACATCAGGTAATAAAAGAAAGGAGATGGAAATGGATCGGACACACGTTACGGAAAAACCCAGAAGCCATTGCAAGACAAGCTCTAGAGTACAACCCTCCAAACGGAAGAAGGAAAAAAGGCAGGCCCCGACAAACGTGGAAAAGAACGGTCGATGCAGAACTTAGTAGCGCCGGTCTAACATGGGAAGAAGTAACAGCGAGAGCCCAGAACAGACAAGACTGGAAAACATGTGTACGCTCCCTCGAGGAATAAGGGTATAAAAAAAATTTGCATTTTGTCCCCAATAGCAAAGAACAGCCTTTGTTACCTTGTTCGGGGCGAGGGCAATAAAAAGAAAACGCATATATACACAGGTAATATATATATCACTTGTCCTCGATCCCCATTTTCCCACAGAAATTTCTTTTTTTGTCTCGCCGGTAGCGACACAAGGCGGAGATTTGCTCTTATCCCGCTGAGATTGCGACGAGGACAAGGTCGTCTTCACCTTGACGAGATCCGGAGCGAGATATTCCAAAATATCGGTCTGTCTGAGTACCGTGAAACTGGGAGACTACTGTACAAAGATCTTACAAAAGATACCCTTAAGTCAGAAATAATCACTGAGAAGAAGAAAAGCCCTTTGAGGTGGGGCGGACAACAGGAAAGATGTGTAGACCTTTGAATCACCACTGATTTTCGTAGGGGACACATAATCATCTGATATTTACAGCGCTTCCGAGAAAACTCTAGATTCGACACCCTTTTCTGTTTTCGGTTCGTCTGTAAAGACTGATATTTTCAGGGCCCTTCCAATCTTCTCTCATAGGTATGATAACGGAAAAGGATTTTCTAAAGTCATATTGTAACCTGATATAATCCTTTACGGGGTGCAAACCATATTAATTAAAGGAGTTCTGCATGACTGCCATTCGAAAACTTTGTGGTGTCCATTGGCTGTTGGCTCTAAGTCTGAAATCATGTCGCCGTTATTGCATGGAAAATTTAATAAAACGTTTATTAATACTTTCCTTCTTTTATGGTGTAAAAACCAACATATTTCACTGATGTCAAAATGTTTAAGATTTTAATATCGTGTTCCTGCTTATGCAATTTTTCCGGGTTCTTATGATATACTCCCATTTGTTATGTCTCACTCCACGTCATGTTGCATGCAAAAATTTATTACTAAAAATTAAAGCACCAAATTGAGTTTGCATGTTAGAGTAAAAAACAAACTGAACGTGTACTTTCAAGAATTTGTCAATTTAATCGCTTGCATGTTTACTTCCTATTTAGAAATTGCTCTAGAAATGAAGAAGTTAGGATAATTCCTGGTTATTTTAAATCGATTTCTATAAGAAAACTTAATGTGATAAGCTGAAATTTTTGTAGAAAAACGTTTTCGTCTTAAAGTGGAGGTTCACTTAGCAAGAGGTAGGTGTATTTTTGTATTCAAGAGAACGTGTACATTTCACAACCAAGGTAGATAATAAAAACTTTTTCAGCGAAAAATAGAATACTTCAAAAACTATAGTGCTCTAGTGGAATCATAAAGCGCTCGTTTTCGCTCCTGGTTTATATATTTTTAACATTATATATACGCGAAGACTTACACTCCATTTGAATACATAGAAGTGCTCCTATAAAGATCTTTTGGAGACAGCACGAAACATAGAGCTTGTTTGGAGTAACGACAGTGCAGAGAAGAAGTGACATCATCGATCTACCAAAATTCCTACTACTTTTAAGCAAAGGAGACGGAATTGGATCAATGCGTTGAGCCGCACGACCACCATGCCATGGGCCCCGGGTTCGAGACCAGATCTCCCCGTGAGCTTTTATTAAGAAATTAAAATAATCCACTCTTTCTCTGGCCTGTTGTCTAGCTCGCAGCAATGCAAAAACAAGAATCAAGCTTGCTCACTCCACTTACCCTAAACTCCCTTCCGGACAAAATCATGCTAACGCATCAAAGGGTTGTCCCCTAGGATTTGGCCAAATCGTATAAAAAATAAATAAAAAATCGATACTTTGCATAAGGAGTACAACCATGATCACCAAAAAAATTTGAGGAAAAAAAATAAAGACTATTTTGGTAGTTTAAACCTTCCTTTTTAAGAGAAAGCACCGCACTTAAATATTCGCAGTTGTTAAGGAACAACAGCTGTATTTTGCGCATACTCTCGAGATTCCCTCGGCAGACCAATCGGTGTCTGACCCAGGGCCCAGCAGCGCCGGCGCCTGGCTGAGGTCAGAACCACTGCTGCGAATTCAGAGGCCCCAAGGAGCAAGAGGAGATCAAGAAAAGCAGTGGAGAGGCAACAGGGACAGATGAAGGAAGGTTATACGCTACAGGAGGTTATGAATAGGCACACTAAGCAAGCCCATTTTCTTTTGAATTTTCCTACCAATCTCGTTTTTATACCTAGCTCATGATTAAATCAACTGATCAACTTTAAATTTACAACAGTAATATAGAATGACAAAAAGTATAGCGTATAATTAGTGTTTTATAAAAAAAAATGAAACTTTCATACCTTTTAAGATATGAAAAAAAAATCTGGAAAAACAATTTTCTGAATGGATTGAACTGAGAGCTCTCCACAGCCCTGCCTGAACTGATCGTCATCATCTGCAGTGAATTTACTCTAGCAGCTTTCCTCGATATTAAGGGTGCTTTTTATAACATGAAACCAGAGGCGGTAACGGCATACTTAAGTAGGCTAAATCTCGAGAAGTAAATCATCCACCATATAGACCTTACGCTGAGTTCTGACACGCTACAACAGACACTCTCCAAGAAGGAATCCTCTCATCGCTTCTATGAAATTTTGTACTTATCTTGTTAACCTCAAGGCAACACCCAACCATCCTTCTGGAGTTCAAAGTGTGGTCTGGGAGTAAACCCGGATAAAACAGAGCTGATACCTTTCTCACGCGAGCATAGAGTTCCTCCCTTCAACATCCCAACACTAAATGGGGGACAACTCAAACTAAGTGAGCAGGTTAAATATCTGCTCTTTGTCTTTGATACATTTAATAAGAACACTACAACAGCTATTAGGCCGGGATGGTCTTCTGGTGTCCTATACTGGAAAAAGTGACAACCCAGAAAGCACTAGAGAAAGTTGAGCAGGTGGCAGCACTACTTACTACAGGTGCGCTGGAAATAACACCCTCCGAATCCCTTAATGCTATTCTCCAACTAACGTTGGTGGATCTCTTGGGCAAGCAAACCGCATTCACCATTGCCATTAGCTTCAACTCAGTCGAGACACGGACAAGTATCTACGGGCATTAAAAAATTTTGATTGGAAGTATAAAAAAAACATTAAGTACACCAGACCAATGCTTTCTTTCAATGCCAACCACAACTTACCTATTCTCAGCAGGTGGAAATTTGACAAAGATCTCCAAAGATCCCATATATACGCTGACGGCTCCAAGTTGGAACGTGAGGTGGGTTAATTTGTCTACTCGGAACATCTATAATATTCCATTGGTTTGCAAGACCACTGCAGTGTTTCCCAAGCAGAAATCATGGTTATACAGATTATACATTTTATTGTCTGGTAGACAGAGCAGTATCGCTAAGCTTTTTGCAGACAGTCAATCTGTCATTATATCCTTCGCGGGGGTATATACGACCTTCAAAACTACAACTCTTGATGGCATAGCTGAGGTGAGAGTGAGAAGCAGCACCGTTCTACCTGACTCGGATGTAACGTACCACCTACTAAGTTACTAGCCTAATTGCTGGAGGGAGGACGGAAGATTTGGTAGCCTTTTAGCATACGGTGATTCTCATCCGGACACTTTCATGTGCTAGTTACACCTCCAAGTGGTAGCAACCGAGCAATGCAGCACAATTCCTTGTTGTTTCGGGGGATATACATATATCCACCACCTATTTCTCCCCAAATCGTGGGAACACAAATGGGTAAATGTTGGAAGGGGGAGGGGCGATGTTAGATCGTAACAACAGTAGCAGCACTGGCAGAATTACACTCTGAAGGTTCTGCGGTGGTTACGGCAGCTGCCCTTGCGTTGGCTAAAAGTGCAGTAGTAGTCCTGGAAAAAGTTGCCATTGGCAAAGTATACATCTAATACTAGCATTTCCTCAGGTACGGCGATGGCAGAGATGGTAAACTCCAACGCGTTTGCTAAGATGGCAGGACGGTAGGGTGACTGTTAGTCGATCTCAGTAATGAGGTATGCGCCTACGCTTTACCGTAAATCTTCATAGCACGGAACACTTCAATGCCTTCGGCTGTGGAAGGAAGAAGTTATGTTTAACGCATGGACCCAGAAGGAACACTGGAAACGGTGGAGCTAAATGGTTTCCTGCAGACAGGCTAAGATGCTAGCATTGAGCTAGGGAACCGAGGTTAGAGGCGACAGTAGGATAATTTTGTTGGCCCCTGCTATGGGAGACTGTTTGATAATAAAGAGATACCCGCTTCTATATGGTCTGTTTCGGCTATTCCCCGCAGAGGTGTTTTTAGTAAGTAAGAATCTCACACTACCGAAGGGCACGGGTTTTCCAGTGTCTTACGGAATATTGTCACCTCTCCCGCTAAAAAAAACGAACGTGTGCGAGTTTAACTCGCCCACCAAGAATTCCGTAATATTTTTTATGTGATATATGTAACTACAAATTAATGATTTTCGGATTTTTTCCTTTACCGTGACTTAACTAGGTCAACGGGGAGTACCCTATAGGTTTTGATTTCTTTGCGAGTGTCTGTCTTGTCAGACAGACAGACGGGCAATGAAGTGATCGTATAAAGGTTGCTTTTTTCGTTTTGAGGTACGGAACCCTAAAAAGATACTAGTCACCAGCACAACTCTACCAGACTCTGATGTAGTGTACGACCTATTAAGCTGCTAGCCTAGCTGCTGGAGGCGGAAACTCTTAAAGTGTTAGTTAGACCTTCAAGTGGCAGCAACCGGGCAATGCATCCTTTAGTAGAACGCAGCGAAGTAACTAATGCCGGAGGAGTCAACCTATTGAAAAATCTTCTTAACTCTAAGGTTAACGATTTTTTCCTTTACTTGTACTGTGAGACCTTGCTTCTTGCCAAATTTCATGATTCTAGGTCAACGGAAAGTACCCTATAAGTTTTAATTTATTTTTGAGGGTCTGTCTTGTGAGACAAACAGACGGACAACGAAGTGATCCTATAAGGGTTCCTTTTTTCTTTTTGAGGTACGAAACCCTAAAAACCTGCTAGCCATATGAAAGCTGAACATTAAAAGCACATTATTCAAGAATGCAAATGGAAGATGACAAAGGAAGCACACCTGCCTAATCAACCGGCAAATCTTGTCGATTTTCGACCAAGCAAGGCTATCATCACTGATACTCAGGCAGACACGCTAACGAACTTGGCGGCTCCCAAATGCTTTCTATAGAAGTTGCCAAGCTATAGAGGAAGTGGACACCATGTGCCATCTCCACTTTCTTGCATTATATTCTGTAGAGGGACAATCGACGATGCTCTAGAGAGTCAATAGTCTCAGAGATAGAGGGATCACCAATAAGTTTAATAGCCTTACGTTGTACTTTGTCTAACGCGGACAATGCGGTGGGTCCGTGCCCTGCCCAATTATGGCAATTATATTCGAGTCTAGGCATGATGTGGAACATGTAAATAACAGGGGTGGGGGGGGGGGCGGTGGGATTAGGCATTGGTAACAACTTAAAATAATAATAATTTTACGTTAATTGTAGTACCTATCTTCAGGTGCTTTTTGAGAAATTTATGTATGTTTGTATAACGAAAATGATTGTCAATATCTAGCTACTCCTAACGCTATAAGATAGAGATAATATATTCCATAATATCGGGAACCGGACAATTGAAACACCTGAAGAGAATTGACAGAATTTACTTGATTCTTAAGACTAATTGTAAGTAAAAATTAAGACAAAGTAAAGGTCCAGCATAATGTCATAACAATTCAAACTATTTTCATTTTACTAAAATCATAAGTTTGGTGATTTGTTAAAAAACTTACATAAATAAAATGTATTTTTTTACAGAATTCTTCTTATACTAAATATATTTTATTTTAATTGTGTATAGTGTGCTCCTAAAACCGAGTATTTTACAGATGAATGAGTGCGACGTCTCATCGTGTCCTTACAGCGACCACTAATCCTGCATTCTTTTAATTCCACATTCTAAACGAATTTACATAATCAATTACCTATGTAGGAATTTTAATATCATTTTCATTTTATAATTAATTTTACTCTTAATCATTTCTACAAAATTTGTTCTTACATTACACTTAGCCTCTTACTTAGTTGTAATAATTTAATAAGTCTTTGATTTGTCCACTATAAACGTATATCATTTCATAAAAACTAACTGTTTTTTTTTATAATATAGTTTCTGTCCTTACTTTACCTCTTTTTTTTATATAAAATTCTCGTTTCAAGTTAAAAATTAAATCGATCATTGGTTATGAGCTCTTACAGATACTTTAAAAGACGACCGTTTCAATTGTTCATTTTTTTGTTTTTTATTTATTTTTTCTTCTAATTTTAAGGTATTCTTATTTTACGTGAATTTACATCACAACACTTTCGACAGTAATTCTGAATTACTTCTGGTGATTATGTTTAAAATTTAATTTTAAACATATTTAACTACTTTTGCGGATTATAAATAAAATTCGAAATAATCGAAACTCAAGTGATTTGTATAAAAAGTAGAATAAGAAACATCTGAAACATTAACCGAAAGTATTTAGGACGAGAAATGGTTTATTTATTTAATGGATAAATATATCTTTTTAAATTTAAGGCAGTGATTGTGTACATATAAATATAATGTTAGTTATGTTGCATTTGAAATTTATTAGACTTCCTTCTTGAATTAATAATACAATGTAAAGCAGTACTACTACTTACAGTTGTCACGTTATTTTAGTTGTAAAGAAAAAAAAGTAATTTACAAAAATATCCTATAAACAATAAATCAAATAAAATTCTTATTGTTTAGCTTAAACGTTGTAATAAATTTAAGTAAATTTTATAATTTTATACAACATATCACACAGTAGTCTCACGGTCGACGTGAATATACTCGACCGCCTGAAGCCCGTGTCAGGAGCCCGGATCAATGAAGAGAGGTTCTTTCTTAATGTCTTTCTTTAGTGTTCCATTCAAAACTGTCTTCTGCGATATTGACTTTTTCCGTTTTCTTATTAAGCCGAATATGCAGAATATTAAGCATGCTGTTATTGCTGCTGCTATACATCCAAGGGCTGCAAATATGCCACCCGGTAATTCCAGTAGTCTTCTAGCTGTACCGCACTCTTCTTCTGACTCGTCAAAACCTGATGGGCAATTTGGATGTCCTACAAAAATAATATGTTAGTAATGTTACAGGACAGTGAATGTAAATTTATTATAACTTGTTGTATGGAAGTACTGACGTTTTAAACTAAAATTCCCGTAAAAATTACGGTTTTCAACTTTTATCATGTTGCAACTATTAAGCCATGAATCACAGGTTTCTGTTCGATTTCAAAGGATATTCCTAGCGTAAAATTCAAATAGAAGTTATCAAATTAGTTCACCTTAGCAAAAAAAAAACAATTAAAAAAATTGCAACTCTTTTAGAACCCTAGTACTTAGCAGCACCCTCCAACAGCTCCACCACTAATTCAATCTTCACTTTAAACAATTCACTTTACAAGTTATTAAAAAAGCTTTTTCAATTAAGGTGGAGAATCGTAAAATTTGCCAGATATTCTGGGAAAAATTCCATATTAGGCGGTAATTTTGTCCAAAATCACACAGTAATTTTTATAAGTCCTGTAAATCTTACGTTCCCGTTCCGTAAAAATTGCCTATAAAAACATTAAAATTTACTGGAAGGATCCGCAAGATTAAAGCGCTGCTGCTTAAATGTTGTCAGAATGTGTTATCTTCAACAAGATTACGGCGAGAGGAACCGTAATTTTTCCTGGAATATTCTCTCCATACATGAGTTCGCACTGCGGTATCCATTATTTTCCCGATTGTTTTGTTTGTTCATTACATACATAAACGAATAAATAATTAAAATATAAAAAAATAAGTTCACTATCAGGTCAGGGAAAACTCAGTATATACCGAGGAATAAACTCAGGGAAAAACTCGGAAACAAACTTTGTGAAAAATTCTTGTTCGAAACAGCGGAAAACTCAAGGATACTTTAAGCTTTTCATTGTGTTTTTCACTAAGGCAAAAGCTCATCAGGACTTTATTAGAGATAAACACAAGCAAAAACTTACAAAAAGTATTGAGTACTCTCCTTCCACTACAATCGCTTATTAGGCCGGCGTTATCGTAGGCTTTCAACTCTGTTCATGTAAGGTGAAAGTTATTTACGCGTGGTAGATGTTTTGCTAAATTGACTAGTCAATCAACTGGCTGTAGCCGAGCCCTGGTCTGGCTGGAAAAGATGAAAAGAACCCCACTTCAAAAAAAGGTGTTAAGGTACCCTCGCCAAGTTTAAATAGGCAGGGAGTTGGTAAATAAAACTGCCTTACCCTGATGTGCCTCCTCAGTGAAGTCGAAAACACTCGCGGTGTCACAAATGAAAGTAGTTATTTTAAACGGATACAAAATTAAGAAGGATGAATGGATACGTCCAAGAGAATAAAACGTCGACATTAATTTGGTACGTGAAGCTTGGATTAATATGGCTAGTGACCGACCAGCGCCTCTGGAGAAACTTCAAGTGCTAAAAATAGCCATGATATAAGAAATTACCAGTTTGTCAGTGGATTGCGATGCCAGTTCCAGGCATAAGCTGTAGGGAAGCTCATTGAGCAACGAGCTAGTTGAGTTCTAATATGATTTAGTTATTAAATATTGTTAAACAAGCGTAACACCATAAGTTGAACTTTTAATTTATATTAACAAATAATGACAATTAGGTTATTAAAAGTGCCTTCCAGACCAACACCGGATATCCTTCAATGTGTATCGCATGTCCCAGATTTAGTCCTAACTATGTATACAGAATCCTACTACAATTTAGCAAATTCTTTAGCTCCAAACTGACTAACTCACCTACCTTTACTTATCACTCTCGTAATAAACTGCACATCAAAGTTGAGATTTTCCGAAACTGTGATAAATGTAGACAGTAGTCATAAGTAAGAAAGCACTTCCTATGTGCTGGCTGAAGGTCTTTCTAAGAAGTGAACTATTGAGGTTTTCAATACCTGCTTCGTATAGATATTGTCGCAGTGAAGAAACCGAAATGGAGTTGGATCAATTGAGTGGCACGAGCACCACGCTATGGTTCCAGGATTCGAGCCTCGGTCTCCCCGTGAATTTTGAATTAAATTTAAAAATCAACTTCATCTCTGGGCATTTGTCTAGCTGTCAGGAA
Organism: Leptarthrus brevirostris; assembly: GCA_964036015.1. Taxonomy (NCBI): domain Eukaryota; kingdom Metazoa; phylum Arthropoda; class Insecta; order Diptera; family Asilidae; genus Leptarthrus; species Leptarthrus brevirostris. The sequence goes on along the minus strand of OZ038373.1, from coordinate 129,951,668 downwards.
TGTAAAAAGCAAGTATTCAAGTTTTCTTCATTCTCAATACCCGAATTATCTTCCAGGAAAAGTTATGCTAACGCATCGTGGGGTTGTCCCCTAGGCTTTGGCTAGCTTAGCTTGGACGCAATAGTGTTAACTAAAGCTTGACAAGAGCTTTCCAGCAATCAGCCCATAGTTCAACTTTTGTGAAGAGGTTGTCCGGGCCTGAGTCGACTACTGAATTACCGGAACTTCTAATGAACACTCACTTTCCCGGGTATTAAAACATCTACACAGAAAAAATCGACAATCGGGGTGTATAGTGTGTGTCGTGGGAACCAACTATGCCCATTGTAACCAAGAATAAGATATCTTGGTCAATTAGAAATTTCGTTTCTATAAACGTTCTTAAAAACCTTCTGCATTTTAGACCACTAAAGTGTGTTTACACGGGGCAATTAACCAAGGGCACCATATATAGGAAAATGACACAGCGAAACATACGACTAAGACAGACCTGGCCTAAACTGGATCTTACGCGCTCCAAGCCTCTAGCTTATATGGACAGAACCAGCCCAGGGGTGATCACTGCCTTATTGGTATACACGCGACGAGATTGAGACTCTGCTCAATTAACTTCCGCAGTAGCGATGAGGAGAAGGAGGAGACTATATCTTCCCTCATCTACTCGTTCTCTGCTTTGTGCCAGGTAATTATTTCTGGGATAGTCTATGCAATCTCGATACGTTTAACGTAAGAGGTCTTCGGCGTATTATCTTTGTTTTTTTTTTTTTTATACGATGGCCAAATCCTAGGGGACAACTCCGTCTCCTTCAGTGTGTTTCAATAAGTAGTTGTGGGGAATTTTACTCACGTGGCATCACAATGGACCTATTGGAGGTCTAAGGGTGTTTTTTCATTAGACGGCCACCCACATCTAGGTGAACAGCCAAAAGATGAAGCAATACTAATATTGAGAGGATTATTTAAAGCCAAATGCGGGGCTTTTTTTCTTTTAATGCAAAATTTAATTTATTTTCTTTTAGTGTGCCAAAATTTCGTAGAGATTTAAATCTTATTCGAACCACTCCTAACTATCAAGATAACTTACGAAACCCATTATATCCCACGTCCTTTGTATACTCTGCAGAAGAAATGCTTTACCGAATTCGAACCTTATCTTAAGGAATTTTCTGCGCTAATTATCTCCATTAATACCAAATAAAACCTTAATAAATTGTCTGGAATAAATAAATGACTAAGATAGTATTCTAAAACCGTAGGGAAGCACACATAGGAGATAATTTAGTAAACAAAACAACAATATTTCAGTTCTTCCAAGAAAAGGAGAATTGCGCCCAAAGGAACTCTTAATAAAATTGATAAAACTATCCTTACCGTTGCACCAAAGGTTTGCAGCAATGCAAGCATCCAGTTCGGGACATTTGTATTCACAATCTGATTCCCTTGGATAGAGTCCAAATTCACCAAGCGTATCATTGGCTGAGAAGTTCGTTTGCAAGTCCAACTGCTGGAGCAATGAAGCCTTTGTTCGGTATATTTCCAGCCACGAGAATGCTATGCCCCCGGGCTCCTTGAGGATTGGTTCCAATACTAAGCTGACAGGCCTGTAATAAACATAAGATGAGAATAATAAGGTAGTACACCCGTGTGGGGAATACTTTATTCCTCATTGTGAGGGAATAAACAAATTCAATAAGGGGCTCCTGAATTGGATTTAGCTCTCAGATATGCATGCATGCATCTACATTCTACAATTGAAGCTACTTACTTATTCGAGAATATTGGTTGTCCACTCAGCCAGTCCTCGGAGAATATGTGCAGCGACGACGGCCTCAATCCGGGTTGAGACGGACATATGACTCGCATGACTTTCAATGGACGTCCTGAATATATTACGAGGCGATTTTTTGTGTTACATCTCATCGCGTCCTCGGATGTGGGATCAACAGGAAGGTATGTGCCCCATGTCTGTACAAATAAGCTTCTTTCCAGCTGCTGTACCTCAATGTACCACGATGCTCCCTCGCAGCTTGAGTCCTGCGATTTCAACGGGTACTTTATGTCGTCCTCCCCACCGGAGCCTTTCAGGCGCATCTTCTTTCGACATTCTGGCACCCTCTTGAATTCATACGAGGCGTAAAAGTACACGTCAGCAAAGTCCTCTGAGATGTTTAATTTAGTAACTGTAAAAGTCAATTCCATAATTCTTGAGTTGGACAAGAAGGTCAGCGGAGCGTTGTACAGGCTGCTCGTGTTGTCACAAAAACAGCCCAGGGGTATCTTGACATCCCGAAATGGAACATCGTACAACTTTAATTCAGTGATACGGCCATCTGGATCTATTGCGGTACATTTCGGTCGTCCTGTATGCAAATCTGAGTCGGTTGTGCAAGTTGTTCCTTCACCGAATGACACGTTGTGCAGGGTAAGTCGTACTCTTTCAGAGACTCCGGCTTCAAAACGGTAGAGACACGTTAAATTTTTAGCACCACCTCGCCCGTACAAGAAGATGTTTCTAGGGGCCTGAATGTTTCCCTTCCGTTTACGAAACATTCTTGAACACAATGGTGGAACGGGGTCCTCGCCTCTACGGCCCGGCCATAATTCACCTCCCATTTCAGTATCGACGAATTCATAGTTGAGCGAGAATGTGGCAGGATAGAGGGCAGTGCCTGTGTGAGTGTGAAATTCGATTTTCTGAAAGGATGAAAAACCAGGAAAAAAACATTAATTTCCCGAAGGGATGATGAATATTTTTTGGTTGACTGAAAATTAAAGGATGGGAAATGGTTTTAATTAAATTTGTATATCCGAAGTCCGGAGAAAGTGAGCCAACGATCAATTATGCTCTAAAGTAGAGTAGGTTGCATGCAGTCTCATTTGGGAAAGATAAGTAACAGGGTGACAAATAAACATAAGCTGAGATTGCTTTATTTCCGTGGCAAGATTAATGCTAACAAGATTAACGAAAGATTACTTTTTCACGTTATTTTAGCGAATTTTTGTACAAATTACGAAAGAAATTGTGAAACCTGACTAACTCTATTAAAAATCCCATCATTTCGAGTATATCAACTAAAATACGAGCAGAGAGGTATGGCCACGCTTTTATGCTGAAACTTTGGCTACGTAACAGATGCAATTGTCCGATTGCATTTGTTACACAAGAATTGTGACAAACTGGTCTAGGGACTAGGGAGCTGGAACAGTAAACTTGGGACATTTAGATATTCTGGTGGAGTACCAGGTTGAAGCCATTGTAGGTATGAGAACACATTTGAATGTACCTGCGAAAAGTGCTTTTGGCAAAGAAATGGACCTGTTTTAGTTTAGAATTACATGCACAAAATTTTGGTGTAGTTTTGAAGAAAAGTGCATTCGCATTTTTGGCTATACAACTTTTATGTAAATAAATGTGCAGGGAAGACATCTCAAGTGGTTGCTCCTTGGGATATTATCTCACAAAACATATATCACGGTTTAAAGTATAAACAATAATCAGAGGATAAGAAATTGTAAGACCCGATCTACATATCTATGTCAACTTACTGTACGTCGAACATTAAGTACATATACAGGGTGTTTCAGATCTGACGCACCAAAATAAGTGGGGTGATACAACTCACCTAGTTACAAAAAAAATTTAATGGCAGGGGGGGGGGCAATCTCAACCGTTTGCGAGTTACAGGGTGATTCATAAATTTCAGTTTTTCATGGAATGCACATCACTCTTTTATTTTAATGTTTGTATTTATACCAGGCAGCGACATCAAACAAACGATTGAAAACTACTATCCCAAACTACAATTGCAGGTACAGTCGCTTTCAAAAGAGAAAAAAATTACCGAAAATTCAGCATTTTCCAAAATTTTCTCCGAAATTCGTGTAACTAATACATCCGGTTTTTACTTTTATAACATTGCCCATTGCAATACCTTTCAAAAAAGTACAACATGGCAAGATAGAGAAAGAATTAGAAAAACCTCATCCTTAGAAATCCCTGACTGCCTAAATAGGGTTAATAAGTTTTTTAGGGTTCACTGTGATTATTGCTTCAAAAGAGTTATGAAAATGTTATTGTAATTTTGTTTTATTATTTTTCATATATTAGCTTGTATTAGCCAGAGTTCACATCCTAGTATCCTGGCATTCTGTTACTAATAAAAAAAGACGAAAATTTTGCTATAAAAGAGTGTCAGTCAGCATGAATATCGATCATAGTTGAGAACAGACATGGGCAAATATTCATTCGAATAATGTCACGAATAACGAATAAATTTTATCATTTTATTCGGAAGTGTCCATTGACACGCGTAGTGCGGTTAGCGTGCATTTAGAGTACCGATTGGGTGGCTGAGAGTGCCTTTAGGGTGCATTTAGAGTGCCTTCAGGGTGCCGATTTTAGAGTGCCACACTTAAGGGGGGAAGTACATAAAGAGGCCGAAAAAAAGGACTTTTTTGGGATTTATTTTTGGGAAAATGAAAAAGGTCCACATGAAATCGATATTATGTGTACTTAGGGCAATGTTTTAAGAAGAGAAAAAACATTTTTTACATTTTGAAAAATGAAAAATTAATCAACTTTTGGAGGGTTTCGTAACTCGTGTTGCGGCTGACATCGAAATCGGCGTAAATTCTCCTGGCCGCAATTTTCATCTGAAATCAAAAAACCAAACATTTTTATACTCGAGTGGGTTGTTTATTCTAGATAGACTACGATCTTTTCGAAATTCCAATATTAACTATAAAAATCGGGCATGAAAAAAAAAGTTGGCTTTTTTTTGCAAAAATTTTGATTATTTTCGCGTCAAAAATGGTCTTAAAATGATTTTTTTGCTATGTCCGTAGTCTATCTAGAGTAGTTGTTTATGCCCTTTAAAATGAGTGCTGGATGAAGAAAATCGGTTCACTAGTTTTTTTGTAATCTTTTACGCCAATTTGAAAAACATGGTTTTGAGAAAACGCCGTTTAAAGTTTGTCCCGAAAAACTGACGAAAAAGATGCAGATAAGGAGAAGGAAGGTAAGAGGGGAGGGGTATTCTCAGAAAAATCGGTATTTGGACTGAAAACATCGAGAACGCTCTTTAACAAAGTCGCATTCATCACTCTAAATTCCAGAGCAGAAAAAAAATCCGGTAAGCGGAATCACGCGCGCAGCAGAGATCCTCTATGCCGGATCGGCGCCGACCACTTTCAAGTGGCATATCTTTCACAATTTTCGAGATAGGCTTTTGGAATTTTGGAATTATATTCTTAGAGCATATACTTATCGATTAAGACAATAAAAAAAAATAGATTTTTGAAAACGTCTTCATGTACTTCCCCCCTTAAGGCACTTACAGTTACCTTCATCGCAGCCACTTCCATCCCCATCACAGTGCACTAGTAGGCAAAAGCCGCTACACTTTCGCACGGGAAGTTTTTAGAGTACTTTCGAAACTCAACGAGTCCAAAGCTACTGGGCCTGATGATTTCTCGCCCCTTGTTTTAAAATGCTGCGCCTCTGCTTTGGCTAAACTTTTCCACCTGTCATAATGTTTCCAAGTGTATGGAAACTTACTCATGTCCAGCCGATACTTAAAAAAGGAGAGGCATACGACCCCTCTAACTACAGATCAATTGCCCTAACCTCGATCATATCTAAAGTTTTTGAATCACTCATCAACTCTCAGTTGTTGAAATATCCAGAAAATAACCATCTTATCAACGATTGCCAGTACGTTTTCCGCGCTCGCCGCTCAACCGGCGACTTACTAATGGAGCGTTGGAATCATTGTCTCCATAATTTTGGTGAGTCCGAAATCGTCGAAGGCTTTTGATAGAGTCTAGCATGCTGCCCTTTTACCCAAACTTTTAACATTTGGTCTGCACCCTACCCTCGTTAAATGGATAGAGAGTTTTTGTCAGGCCGTTCAATCCGTGTAGTAATTGACGGAGTTACATCTGATTCCTACGAAATAAATGCCGGTGTACCTCAGGGTTCAGCTCTTTCACCAACATTATTTCTTCTTTTTAATAATGATCTCTTATCCCTTACGCTCAATCCTATTCATAGTTTCGCCGACGACAGCACCCTTGATTTCGCGTACTCATTTGATTCTGTTTTGAATTCACGTGGAAATGCTACAGAAGTCAATCGGGAACGCATGTTTGGATCATTAAACAACGACATTTCTATGGTCCTCGCTTGGGGCAGAGCAAATCGTGTTACGTTTAATGCATCTAAAACTCAAGGCTGTTTAATGCCCCTTAAAAAACACGCCCAGTTCACCCCCAACCCATTTCAGTCGACGGAGTGAATATACCCAATTCACCCTCCCTAAACATCTTGGGTATTGAGAAATCCAGCAATCTTAGCTTGACTGATCATATATTTGCAATCGCCGTAAGTGCGATGAAATGTTTGGATTTTCTACAGTCCCACATTAGGCCTACACTTGAATATAATTCCTATATTTGGGCAGGGGCAGGACACACAGCATTAGACAAAGTCCAGCGTAAGGCTATTAAACTTATTGGCGATTCCTCAATCTCTGAGGGCCTTGACTCTCTGGAGCATCGACGCAATGTCGGTTGTATCTCACTCTTCTATCGCTAATATCCATGGCCATTGCTAGCCTGATTCCTTGTAGACCAATGACAACGCGCGATACAAGATCTACAAATCGCTCCCACCCCTATACTCTCCAGGTCAAATTTGGACGTACCGTCAAATTTCGGGAATCTTTTCTAAGCAGAACAACACGAATGTGGAACAGTTTATCATCTTCGTCTTAGGAGCCTGAAACTTTCCTTCACTCAACCTCCTAACCCATTTCCCTCATCCTTAATTCCTTTCCTGCCAAGGCTGTGCTTTAGCATCATAGGGCATCCCCTGAGCTTTGGCAACATCATATATAAAAAAATAGAAAAAAAGAAGATAATTTAACAAATTCGATGAAATATCCCACTCATATTTGCTCAATATGCCAGAATCAATATAATAAATCAGAAAAGTTAATTCAGCATCTCAAAGAATTTCACAAATCCCCAGTAATATTTAAGTATTTGTGTAAATATAATATGTGTAATAAACACTTTCAAAATATGTACAAATTTAAAACTCATATTGTTAAGCATGATAATTCCAAGAGAATATCTAATGTATAGTCTTCTTGGAACCAGCCAAATAAAACACTTTAAATGTGACCAAAACGTAAACGATTTATGAACAACTTCATATTATCTAAGTTCTTGTGCGGAATTAAGCTATGTAAAAAGTTTCAAAGTATTTTGCTTAAGGGTATATTATTCTCAGAAGGTTCTGACGTTAAAATTGATAATTCCAGCACAGTTTTACAAATTTTATTGCTCTTTTATGTATAACAAAGAATGAAGTTTATTTGGCTGGCCAAGAATTAAAAACAAATTTTTATAAAAAATATCTTTTTTATAAAATGTTAAAAAAAGCTAAATTTAAAAAGGAATTTAAAATGTGTCGCTTTTAGGAAAAAAAATAAAATTAAAATAAATAAATAACTGAGAGGAAATTTTAAGATTTAAATATGTACGTTAAATTAGTAACTTTGTGTTAAAGTCTTGCATTAGTTTAGTTTAAGAAAAGAACATGTTTCTAGCAAAAATTATAACCACAACCTTGTTTTAGGATGATGACCCTTGAGATGATGTACTTGAGAATTTTTCTTTGGCATATTTGGATTCCTCAGGTCTTTGCCTATAATTTTATGCTATATAAAAAAGGAGGGCGTAAAGTAAGAGGGTGCATTTAGGGCTAAAAAACATAAAAACATAAAACAAACTTCATTGTAAAGTAGAGATGAGCGATGTTGACAAAACGTCGATATTGACATCGATGTCAACATCGATGACTCAACATCGATGACCGATAATAATCGAACCCAAAACATCGATGTTCATTAATATCGATGTTATGTAGAAGGGGTTAATAGAATGGCGGCAAAGGGCGTAAAAAGACAATATACTTGAATGTTGTTTTTTTCTTTTGTTTTGTGATGTAGCGAAAGCCCCGGAAACAACCCTAGATGCGTTTTAGAATGGTTACGACCGGAAGATAATGAAGTAAATTGAACGTCTTGTTTTGGTATAGCTGCGAGCTAGAGAAATGTCCAGAGATGGAATGGACTTTTTTATGATAGGAAGACTCGTCGGTCAACCTCGTGGCTTTGGCGATTCATCCATCAGCAAGACTCTTTATTGCTCTTTTGTAAGACCGATTTGATAGTACGTTTTCCCGATCTAGCCATCATTTTATTCAGTTCATAATTATCGGATCGAAGCGATAAAATGTAGGTTTCTTAGATTTGCGCTTTGTAGCCTTCCAAGAAGCAATCCCGTTATATTGCCTCCCTACAACAGTAGGTTTACGCTTCTTTCCATGGACACGTTAGAGAAAAACGGCTCTGCGAATCTGTACAACTCATTCCCAAGGGCTACTTAGCTGTTTTAATATTTTATTTCCTTATCGCCCTCCAAGGAATAATGACTTTCTTTATATTCCTTGCTGTCGCACTAACTGCGCTTCTAATGAATTCATTAATTCTCTGCTTTCTTTGAATGATCATTGGGATGAACTTGACTTAAACTAGTCTAAAACTCAAATGAAATAAAATAGGGTGACTACTCAAATTGCATAGCCAGCTATTGATTTGGTTTTTATATTAAGGTAGGTTTTGTTCTTCTATTGGCAACGAATACTAGTCTTCAATTTCAAAGGAATATTCAAAATTTTGAACTAAGTTCGCTTCAGTTCTTTTCTGCCAACATCGAAGGTCGATGTTTTGATCGTAACATCGATTGTGCGATATTTGACATACTTCAACATCGATGTTTATACTCTCAACATCGATGTTTCGTGAACATCGATCATCCCTCTTCTAAAGGTCATTTTAAAAGCTAAAAATTGTCATAGGATTTTTTTTCCAATTTTTTGAAAAAAGTTATTTTAGTTTAAAGAAAATTATGCAGTTTTTACACCTTAAAAAATTAATAACTTTAGCCAGGGTTAAAATTTTGAAAATCCCCTATGACAATTTGAAAAAAAAAAACACTTTGAAAAATAATTCTGCCAAATAAGCTACAGAGTTTCCAAGAAACCTTGCGCGCAGGCTTGTAAAAATAAGTTCTGAGAAAATTCACTTTAAAGCTTAGCAACGTTTAAAAATACTTCATCTTCACTACCTGTACTACCCACCCTTAAACAAAAAAATCTCTGCGGACTGGGTTGGAGCCTGTATGATAGATGGGTGACGTTCGAGAGAACTAGGTTTTTGGTATACCTATAAAACGCGTACAAACATTTTTTTTGTATTTAATTATGTGATTTCAGGGAGTTCTCCCGGACCCGATGGGTAATAGTCCACTATCAAAACAGTCCAGCTAAACCTCTTTTAATGAGCCCTATTAAAATCTATCTAGTAATTTTTGGAAGATTTTAACGAATTATTAGGTGAAAGTTGAAACCAATAAAAACTATAAAAAAGAACCTTCAGAACTTATAAATTGGATTCAAGCCGACTTTAATGTTTTAACTTGTGTACTAATGGCTCAACAATTTTTATATTTACGAATCCAAAAAATTTCTTAGTTAATGCAAGAAAATTAGTCTTTCAGGTAACAGCGCATGTACTTGCTGCATCAAAAATTTAAGTACTCAAAACAACAATACCCTTTTGGTTCGTGAAGAATTGTAGCACTTAAGGAAAAAGTTTGAGTTCTTGTACCAAGCACCACAAGGGTTACGAGAACTATAGAGAGATTCCCAAAAACAAATTAAACCAATATAATCCAAACACTAATTCGTAGTTTGCTGAAATAATTTGTTTGGGCAAAATTGTAAAATTATTTATTTATCTCAATTGAGCATTGATTTAAATTTGTTTAATGAGAAATGGGTTCGTTGCTATCATGATGAATGAAATAATCTGACACAAAGTCTGATGTATTCTCATAATTAATGAGTTGTCCGACGAGTGAAATATTTCGATTATATCCCTTGACAAAATCTGCCGTACGTCAAAATTGAAAGGACATAATCCCTTCAGTTGAATCACCCCAAAATATATTGACGCCGGGTGAACTGTTTTCAGACTTTTCTACCCTAAATTCAATATAATTCATCACCGGACATTAAACTGCCCGCAAATTGCATCCCATAAAGTGTTAACTCACGAAATCATTCGCACCCCGACAAAACTAACTTGAACAGCGAAACATTTGGACATAAGTCAGGACTTACCAAATCCCTTCCAGAGCTGACATAACTCTCGAACGGACTGCATGGCCTGAGTTTATGACCACTAACACTTGTAATGGCAGTGTGATCGCATAATTTTGGTGTTTCATAATCATAAATCTCGAGCATAAGCCTTCGTTTATTTTTGCCTCCGCCGCCAGGACCACCTCCGCTTTTCTGGCCAGACCCTGGTTCGCCCGGCTGAGAAGTAGTAGAGTCCTTGGCGGCCTTGTCAAAGCGGGCGTTCGCGATGTAGTTGAAACTCTCCTTAACACTTGTCAGCCCATTTCCAAACTTCTGCTGCAGATATCCGCCGTACTTATTCTCCTGATTAAAGATGCTGGGTTGGGTAGGTCCATAGATGTACGTATCGACTGGATTCCATGCGTTATCGATGTTTACTCGGACGTCCTTTCCATATTTGGGATTTTGTGCACTGTAGTAGTAGTTGCCAAAGTTGGTGTTATTAACATTACCATTAGCACTCTGGAAGCGAGCATTTGTCGAAGGAGAAGGTGTGGTTGTCGTCGTCGGTTTCATCGGTACATAGGTGCCGTAGCTGTCCCACATGCGGAGTCGAGTAATCCAGGGAGGTAGATCGGCCTATGGAATGGAAAAGTTTAAATAAAAGTTTTCAATGATTTATCAGCGTTAAACTTACTCTTCCTAGCGTGTTGTTATCATGTATAGCATGTTGAAGTATCTGCAAATTGAAACTTGTAAATGATAACCAAATCAGGTCACCAGGATATCCATGGAAATAGTAGATGCACGTTGTGTTCGGCGGAAGTGTGTGTTGAGGACTGACTATGCGACCCATTCTTCCTCTTCGGGAAAACAAGACATCATCTGGTTTTGAAATGAAGTTAAAACTTTTATTAAAGTTTTCATTCAAAGCTGTTGGCATGCAAATCAATATAAAGCGGAGAATGTATTTAAAGAACTGAAAGGATTGAGATAAAGGATTTAGTAGTTGCTTAGCACTGGGTTGGGAAATCATTAAAATAGTTTGGTCTTAGATAATGAGCGTACATCTATACAGCAGGAAGTTTGGAATTTCTTCATGAATAGAACTTTTTCCATAAAATAGAATTCCTTCGAGAGTAAATTTATTGAAGCTTTCTTAAGGATGCTATTGAGTCGTCTCATGTTAGTTCATTCCAAAACTAACTTTTCTCAAACATTTTTACGACATTATCGGACTTATGTGAAGGCAAATCAATAGAATTAGTTAGTTCCAATCAAAGTGAAAACTTTCATTTTGTGTCTCCGGGCTCGGTTTGGTCACGTTGGAAACATGAAGTTCGCAGTAGTCTCTAGAGACCACAGAAACTTGGGCTCAGGCCAGGAATAATATTGATGAAGGATGACAGACTCTCTCTTAGGAGAATACATCTTCTATCTACCAAGTCATAGATACTTTTTATTAGGTTTGAATATATTCAAGAGTTTTAGGACAACAATTTTTTTTTCTTGTATAAATTTGGAATTCATACGTAAGTGGATTTCCACATGACCACACGGGAATTGAATTTATGAGCATTCAGATGTCTGATTATGGCTATCGTGTGAAGGGATTCTTCTAGATCTGTTGAATTGTTTCTTGGTAAGTAAACTGATTGTGACGATTATATAAGACGAAGAGTTACGTTTGGTTGCGCTTTCATATAAAGCAATATCAATATTTAAAAGACATTTATTTATTTCTAATTCAAATTGAAGGTAGAATAAACAATTCATCTCGCTTTTTCGGGTAGCCTTAATAAAAGGCATCAGTTTATAACCTGAGTTAAAATAAGACTCGCATATTCCTTGCCTGAAACACAACGTCAAAATGCCTGAATGGTACTAAGCTCAGGCAGGGTACGCCTGCCTGAGTAAAACTTATGCTTTTCTCAATTCCAGCCCGCTGCAGGCACATATCAATAAAAACGCACGAAATAGTCTAAATCAAGCACGGTACGTTCACACTAAAGACTACAATTTAAAACAAAAAGAATAAAATTATTTTCGTAGAATTATTCATTCGAGACCGACGTCTGAAATAACACAACTATCTCTGCAGTACCTGGGAACGTTTGTGCAGTTGAATTTTATTTTTACTTGGGTTGATTAAGATCATAACTGAAACCGATATATATATATATATATATATATATATATATATATATATATATATATATATATATATATATATAGATATATATATATATATATATATATATATATATATATATATATATAAGAATAAAAATAACAAATTCCAGGTAATTGTAATAATTATTATTGGGAACTATTTTAATATCAGGTGGCCCACACGGTGAACAGCCGTGAGATTTTACATAATCCATGCGGCAAGTCAACAGTCTCGAATGTATTAAAACCAGAACGTAGTAACAGAAGCGTGCATTTATGGCGGGCGTATTTTTAAATATTTGGACAAGTAGCGAGAGCGTGCATAATACTACCGGGCGCTTTTGTTCGCTATGCGTGCTCGCAACGGGCGCGTATATGCTTTTAAAAATATTAACGTCTGTACTTGCTTTGGGCATGAATATACCAACTCAATTACTTTTAAACGGGAAGATGTGGACCCCGAGTAAAGCACGAGACGACTCGCAAGACGATTAGGAGTGTCTTAATCTAAGGTTTGGAGAGTTATTCATCGAAAGGGATTACGTCCATATCAAAATCACCCAGTCCACGGACTACTGGAAGGAGATTCCGAGAGGAGACTGGAATTTAGCACTTGGCTTCTGGAACGCGACATTGACGACAGAGCGTTACTGGATTGAATTATGTGGACGGATAAATTTCAATTCACCAGGAATGGTATCATGAACTTCCATAACCTACATAACTGGTCGAAAACTAACCCACAGAGAACAAAGGTGACCTCATTCCAGCAGAAATTCAGTGTCATTGTTTGGGCTGGTATCATCGGCAACCATTTGGTAGGACCATTCATTTTATCCCAAGTGCTCAATAGTTAAATGTATGCGCACTTTTTGGAGAATACACTGTCAGATCTAATAGAGGACATCCCTGTGCATAATTGAACGGACATGTTTTGCCGACACTATGGAGCACCAGCGCATACTGCTAACATTGTGGAGGCAATACTAATTTCCTAATCACTGGATTGGACGAGGTGCACCGATTTCTTGACCTGCCAGATCTTCAGACCTTACCCCATTCGACTTTTTCTTATAGGTAACAATGAAGGATGAAGCTTATTCAAGCCCTGTTAACACTAGGGAGGATTTTATTAGCAGAATTGGGAATGCAGCGACGAAAATACGGGAGAGGCTGGCTGCAATACGACTTAAACAGGGACTTAGAAGGAGATTGTTGGCATGAATCCATTGGTAGAACGCAGTTTTTATAATTTACTTAAATTAATTGTAATACGTTTCGAATTCAATAAAAAAGATTTTAGAGTTAATATGAGCTTAGTTTCTTTAAATTTCAGATTTTCAAATATTTCCCTGTAAGTTTTCTATTTATAAATTTCTACACCCTTTCTCTACCTGGGTATGTTGTACCTTTTTAAAAGGGCAATAAGATGGGGAATCCAATAAAAATAAAAGAGAGGTGTACTAATTACATGAATTTCGGAGAAAATATTGGAAAATGCCGAAATTTAGGTAATCGCAAACCATTTTTTGCACTTTTGGAAATGACTGTACCTGCAATGATAAGAGGTAGATCAATATTGTTGACAATTTTGTAAAGGTCATTGAGATGGTAGTATTTTAGCGTTTCTTTGATGTCGCTGTGTTGGGTACATCAAAAGATATATGTAAAAGAGTAATGTGCATACCAGAAAAACTGAAATTAATGAATCACCCTGTAACCCCCAAACGGTTGAGCTGCCCCCCTCCCTGCTTTACAATTTTTTGTTTCTACCCATCTCAGCACAATCCTTCGCCAATTCATTCGCTCTCTCATTGCCTTGGACATTCTTATGTCCATGTACTCATCACAGGGTCACATTCTGACATCTGGAAATCCCGTCTAAGCTGTTCTTACACAGTTGCACTACCTTTGATTGCACCACGACAGCATCCAGCGCCTTAATGGTCGCCTGACTATCAGAATATATGCGAGTATACATATTGAATAGCCGTTTGGTAAATCGCTGTTATTTTCGCTTGAAAGACACTGCGTTAGTCTGGCAGTCTGTACGGTTCGTGCCAGTGCCTTTTGCTAGAGTAAGCTACCGCTCCTGTTCCTGTACTTGTTTTAGATTCAACCATCATCAAAATAGTGTCAATGAAAATTTGTTGTTGAGAAATACCCCAAGCTCTTTCGAAATGTCAAGTTTGGGTAATAATCTAACGTTGATGGTAAAGTAGTAAGTACATCAAATATAAAAGGCGTCTACGTGACTGTTTAAAAGACCACAGCCGTTTAAAAATAAAAAACTCGAAATTCGAAAATTCTAGGCATGATCAGCTTAGCAAAAAAAATCGAATTTATTAGAATCGTAAATACATCATTAATGTAAATTACGAAAGGTTAGGGTCCTAGGGTGGCTGCTCTGGGTCACCAGATGTGTTAAGAATTATCATTAGAGAAGGCACCTCGGAACATATTGCGTACGTCCTGACATATACGAGCCTAACCAATTTACAAAGATGAAAGGAAACCCAAAAAGAAATAAATTAGGAATAAGAATCCTGTGATTAATTCTGTCAATGGCCTTACTAAAGTCAGCGAATAAACTTTCACTTGCTTGCCAGATTCACTGACAGGAATACAAAAGTTGGAGAACTCTAATAGATTAGTTTTAGTAGACATACCTTTGATGCCATGCTGGAAAGAGCTTAGGAAAGGCTTACAATGAAAGTGAAGAACGCTGCAATAAAAGCTTTGCCGATCACAAAGTCTTTGGATGCTGGATAAGTCGGCGGAAACTTCGTTGAGTCAGTAACATTTTGAAATTATATTTGAAATAAAATAAAATAATTTACGATTTTTCCCTTTTGTTTAAGCGAAACGTACAGCTTGCAATTGGAGCGCTTATATTCTTATTAAGGTCAACTTTTATAGATATTAATTAACAACAAAAATCAGATAAAATCAGTGTAGTAGAGAGAAATCCTACTATTTACAAATACGGCTTTTGATAAAAATTATAAATTAAAGTATCATAAGGAGCTCTCATATAATAAGAAATACATATTTGAAATAGACCTATATATGTACCATTTCAACGACATCTACAACGATAAAAGAAAGTCAACGGCAACCAAACCAAGCCCAAGCAGATCAAAATCGATGTAAACTTTTTCAAACTCAAATAAAACCGGATAAACTGAACAATCATGTCAACGTTATCACCAGCATCCCCCCCCCCCCTCTCCCCTCTCTCAATACCAGCATAGATGTATATCCGTCAACCATAAGCCGGTCACTTGACTGTCATCAATAAGGATTTAAATCTCAACAATTGGATACCTCATGAGCCCAGTAGAACAATTCCACTGCTGATTTGTGATAATAAAGAATTTCTTATGTGTTTCTATGGTATTTGCATGGAATTCAAAAATTTGCATAAATTCCAGGTTTGGTTTGAATATACTACTATTCGCGGAGAATTCTAAAATTTGCATGAACTCTAGCATTTGCTTGACCTTCAAGATTTGCAGTAAACTCTAATCCTTGTGTTGGATTCTGATATTAGCGTTACGCCCTATTTCTCCAGTTATTATCTTTTCTTGTTTAATATAAGGGGTTTATCATGAAATTTGGTGCCATTGGCAACAGATGATTGCAATGTGGTAGACCATATTCTGATCCTCCTCAATACCACCTCTTAGACTAGTCCGGACAACTGTCCGTGGTTATAAGGACTGTGCCAAATCATGGGCCAGGTACAGTTATAGAATGGGGAGGGATAACCCTACAAGCCTCATGACATCTCGAGGCTGAGTTTGCTTTTCGCCAGGGGCATATTTACGTCGTTTCTTTAATCCTGTTCGTCTTAGACTAGTCCGGACAACTATCCTTGGTTATAAGGACTGTGCCAAATCATGTGCCAGGTACAGTCATAGAATTGGGATTGATAACCCTACAAGCCTCATGACATCTCGAGGCTGAGTTTGCTTTTCGTCAGGGGCATATCTACGTCGTTTCTTTAATTCTTTTTGGTTTTCTTATCCTTCGACATTTGTGGGCTTTATCGTCTTCCGCATAAGACTTTAAAAGCGGTCGTAAAAAAATGTTTAGCACGGCTAGCTAGGCGGGGCCCCCCACTTCTTCGGTCGACACTTGTTTAGCCTGCACCTTAGGTTAGAGTTGCCACCTTTCACATCCTTCTGGTTGTAAGTCACACCTCAGTTGTGACAAACAGCTGAGTTTTACTCACAACCCTCAATTCATGCAAACATGCTGCCATCATGTGGTAGCCTGTGTACATGGATTTCATAATTTTACCATAACAAAATGGCTCTCAATGAAGGTTAAACGTTTCGCAAGCTAAGATTTCTTTTTTGACTTCAAAGTTCGTATTATTTTTTAGGCATACTTTATCTTGTCATTTTTGTAAAAATAAGAACAAGAAATTCAATATCGCGGTTTTTGCATTCAGAAACTATATGTTCGAAGCACAGGTACAGTCAACTTCGGACTGGGAGAGGGGAGGGCAGGGGGAGCAAAATAACATCTTTAAGGCCAATATGTTTTCATCATATTCCAGTGTGTGCTCCTGAGGAATATTATAAATTTAATTATTCCTTTATTTTGCATTTAAAGTATTTCACTTTAATAAACAACAAAGAAACCCCTAAAAGCCTTAAAACGTAAAACTCACTTCTACTATTTTAGTACATATCGAAGCAGAAGTTCAATTTCAAACCTTGACGAAACCTCTCAAAGGGCATAATTTAAATTAATCCGCTCAAACTTTTTACCTCCGCGAACCTTAAATCTTTGGCTGCTTTCATTAGTGTAAATTGAAATTAAGTTTGCTGAGCTAATCCCCCCTATTGCAGATTTGCACAAGGTGACGTACCCATCACTGTATATACATAGATGGTACATCAGTAGGTATATAGGTATGTCGCACTTGTTACAAGAAAACGAGCTTACCCGTTCGCCTGTTGCAGGAACATCTCCTTATTTAACGGCTGTTGTTGTTTGCTTCTTCAGGTGGAAAAGTTGGAGCCCAAGAGAAAATATAAAAAATTTAATTAAAAAAATAATTTTTCACTTTACCTGCCGTGATATTAAGAAAATCTTGAAAAATTGTTTCAAGGTTTCTCATATCAAATTTTCCACTCAGTTTATAAGATCTGTGCGCAGAGGGAAAAATCTTTTCCAGGTTAAGTATATTGGGGAGATTAAAATTTACAGATGCACGTATGGATGACGTTAATTAAATCCTTTGTTTTTGCTCTTGCTCGGCTGTGATAAGGATGCGCTGTTCCCGTGCTTAACAATAATTAGCTGTTCTTACCGACATTTATGATGAAGAGATAATTCAAGAAATTCTGCACATAAGAGAAAGGAGAAGCATCTGATGACCTCCTTAAGGAAGCTCCTGTCAGTTTAATTGGACATACAAGTAAGTGATGGAAAATATGCATTCAAGCAAATGCTATAATGTGAAATCCTTGTGACGAGTTATTCAACTTAAGCTTCAATTATGTTACACATTTGATTGCAATGTAATCCTTAACTGTAATTATGCTATTATATAACAAAGTTTTGAGACAAAAGTTGGGCTTAGGAACAACTGTTAGATATGTTCGAAAACTCAACGCTTTTTAAGATAATATTGATTATTTTCAAATATTGCAGTTAAACAAAATTTCAGAACTGAATAACGTTTTCTACAGAAAGACGTCCAAAACTGTGGACTTAAGCGTTAAAAATTAATGAATAAAAAAATTTGAAACATATGTGATGCTCATTTTGAATAGTTTTTCCAACAGTTTCTGATACCTCCTGTAACTTGTGTGATTTCTGAACTACCTATATTCATATGTATAATTGCAACAGAGTTGCTACTTAACCGTTTTTGGATTATGGCCATTACATAAGGTTTGATAACCAGAAAAGTACTAAGCGCCATTCATACGCGACATGCCACAATCTCGAGAAACATATACACCGGCGGATTCAGTAACTATTACATTTACAAGAGAAACAAACTTTACACAGTGCATACAGTGGGCCAGCGAAATTTCCTTGCCAGAGATGGGCATTTTTTATTTCAATAAAGTTAAAAGCTGAAAACTTAGATTTAAAAGTCGGATAAAAATTTATTTGATTACAAAAATTATTTGTTATTTGGAAAACTATTTGAAATATTGTTAACTTTTGTGCTCCTTATTTGAGTTTAAAATAATTATTAACTATTCGATTTTTATTTCATAATGAAATAATTATTCTTTATTTAATATATTGGCAAATAATTATTTGTTATTTTGTACTCATTGTTTAAATTTAGCATAATTACTTCTTAATTATTAATTATCACATGCATTTATCGTACTAATGAAATGAACTGCCTTGTTATGTTTCGATGTTTACAGTAAAGATTTTCCATTCATTTAGAATTTAAAGAAATCTTAGTAATTTATTTGAATTAAGTATTTGTGTATTCTTTGAAGAAAACTAATTGGCTTTCTATGGAATAATCTTAGCAGAATGAATGAAAAAGCAGTTAGATATGTTTTCTTTATATACATTAGCACTTTAAATAAATAACGCCAACGGTAGGAATAATTTGCAGTGCTGTTTTATCAGTGGTGGATATATCATTTTTCGATGGGGGGGGGGGGGGGGGGGTTATAGAATTTTATGAGAGTTACCCCACTTTCTGGAAATTGTTGTGAGTAAAACCGAAAAGAATTTAGTTTAATATCGATCATACAATATATGCAAGGCAAATACAGTTGACAATAGCCAATAATAGACGCTGTTTTAACCAGATATCAACAGAAACATAAACAGTAAATACATTTCAGAGACTTTAGTTACCGTAAACCATTAGTAACCAATGTAAATTTTCAAGCCTAATGCTTTGAAAAAGTAATTCACCACCTTAATCTAAGTTTATAAATTGACAAAGACGAAAGAAGTTCATCCGCGGGTGAAGTTTTGGGTTTAAGGGTTCCGTAGCAATACAGAATCTTTACAGTTTTTGTCTGCCCGTCCGCCCGTCTGTCTGTGCCCTCCCATCCTCTTATAAATAAACCCTTTAAGATGAAATTTAGTATACAGAGATTTAGAAAAATAAGACTGAACTGGCGTTCAAATGTTGCTACTGATAAAAAAATTTATAATTCAATACTTTAAATAAAATACTTCACCAATAAACATCTTTACCGAACAATCATGGAGAAAAAGAAAGATTACGGTCTTCATGGGGGAGGGGGTATTGACCCCCCCCCCCCCCTTGTAGTTCCTCTACTGAAATTTACAATAGCTAGATTGTAAATGTGCAGTTTTCCAGTTTATGCATATTGAGCGTGTGTCTACTGGATGGTTTGTGGACACAATTTACAGGGCTACAAAGTCCTTTCAGCACAAGGAGGACGTAAGCTCAGATCCGGTATTTTTATTGAAAATGATATTAATGCTTTTATCCTTTCTCTTTAACAATACATAAACCGTAGCAGTCAAGCTGCAGCTTCAATCCCAAACTTTATGGTTGCTCTCAAGCTATATAACTAACGACCAGTGTTGCCGCCGAGCTTAATTATTTTGTATCCAAATTTTTGAAAAAATGTATCCAGTGACCCAAACATGTATCCACTTCTACTTTTATAATATAACTTGCAAAATCACAAGACAAGGTTAAGAATTTATTTATTAACTTTTACCCATTGAGCATTAACAACTTTTTTTAATTCACTCATGCACAATGCAAATGTACCTGCTCTTCTTTTATTATCCTACTGTAGATACCATATCTAATTGGTATCTGCCAAACTGTCCTTCCAAATAAGTTCGAATAAAATTCTCTGCAAAACAACAACTTTCTAGGCGGTATAAAACAAAATCCGTAAACCTCATATTATGTAAATTAACATTTAATTTTATTTAAAAGTTTTTCTTAGTTTTAACATTCCTAGAAATCTATCCTGAACACAAGAGCTAGTTTCATCGAAAACCTTTGCAACTACATAGCACAAGGGCTTTGGACGTACTTACATCCGCAGTTTCATCCACTACATATAGGTACGAGACAAATGCCTCTTTTTCTGTACTGCAGAAATCTCCCCAAGGCCTTGTCTTCCAAAGAGTACTAGTCAACAGTACTAGTCAACTATAATGAAATGAAATAGATTTGCCGCCGTCGTGTTTTCATAAGTTTAAACGCTTTTTTAAATTTTTCTCACTACTTTAAGGGAATGTATTCATTGCGGAAAAAAAGTATTCATGTATCCAAGATAAAAATTCTACAAAAAATGTATCCAAATGGATCCATTTGATCCAAGTGGCATCACTGCTTACGACTCGGTCAACTACCTAACAGAGCTCTCAGGAAGGCGTTTGCGGAGACGATTAATCAACGGACGGCGATAGATATCAGTACGAACACCAACGCCCACAGAATAGTCCGGGGCAGCTCAGTCATTTAAAAAAGGTACGGACCCCAGTTTTACGAACTCCATGAGACGTGTAGTTTTAGATATTTAATTAGTCGCAGAACAGTCCGTCCATATTATTAGAGAATGGAGGGTATCCAAGGAACCCCCTCTCCCTGTTCACTCATGCATTAAATTCGGACTGGAATTACATAAGGACCGGTTAACAATACAAGAATAGAACAAGAATAAACTGGGAAAAGTACAAAACTCCCTAATACCTCTATCAATCGTATCGATTCTAGGCAACCTGTCAACAAAGTGGGAGGGACGCGTATTTCCTGTCCCGACCGTATATTCAAAACATCTATGGTGGTCAGTGGAAATCATTACCCTCAGAAAGAACTGAAAATTGATCCTTGCCTCATAGTCAGGCGAGAATATCGCTGGACCTCACCTTGCGCAGAAACGGTCTATTTAATAACAATACTAACTGGCCATATGGTCAATAGTAAAAGGAAACTGAAAAGGATAATATGCAGTTTCAAGGCTTTTAAATCACTGGGCTTGCCTCGTGGACAGAAGTCAAGGTGGTCTTCATTTCTAAAGAAGGAAGGTCTTTCACACAATAAACCTAAGGAAAAAGCAAATAATTATTCCATTAAAGGATATAAACTAAAGAATAATTATTTGAATTTACGTAAAATCCAAAGCAAAACTGTTTAAAACTGGAACAAATTAAGAAATATTAAAATTCTTTATCAAAAATGCCAATCGTGTAAAGAAACTTTAATATTTCTTAATCAGCTCGACTTTTCAACAGTTCTGTTTTGGATTTTACGAATAATTATTTCAAAATCCAATAATAAATAATCAGCACCATCATTATTTATTATTTGATAAATAATTATTTGCAAATAATTCTTTAAATAACGAATAATTATTTCAATATCGAATAACAAAAATTAAAAAAAATTTCACGATCGAATAACAAATAATTATTTGAGAATAACTTAAAATACATTGAAAACCAAATAAAAATTTATTGTAATAATTTTTTATTCCACTTGTTTTAAAAATAATCGATTTTGATTGAAAATTTTTTCGTAGAATTTATCTGAACAAAATGTTTGTTGTACACGAGAAGAGAGTGGTCAACAAACAGAACAAGGAGAAGAAGTGCTGTCTTAACTGATCACATATTTATTTATTGGCAGAACTATTAGAGTTGACAATATATTTACGTATTAAAAAGGTGTTGAAGCTTGTGGTAGGAGTTGGATTTTTTTAAGAAAAGATGTGTTTCAAAAGAGATGTTGGCAGATAGCATATACTTTGTTTCGCTGCAAAAGTCTGATTCGTATCATATGTGCCGACGAAGAAGCAGTGCTTTTTCTGCCAACGCTAGACGATGAAGTTAACATTGGCATTTCTTCTACAACATGATGGACGTATTCGCGTCCTTTTTTCTGGATTAGTTTGCAAGGATCAGTTAGTTTCTTTATCCATCTTCAATTTGCTTTTTTGAATTCACTCTAGATCAATTTTTCGCTGACATATCCGACTTTTAATGAAAAAGGATACTTTTATCAGCTTATATCAGCAACCAATGACTACATATAAAATGCAAGGGTAGCTTTAAGGGCTGAAATAAATTTCCTATATGATCATTTCACGACTTTATGAGAAACAAACCTTTTTTAACCCTCAAAATCGATTTGAAAAAAATACCAAAAAGGACTTTTTACGGTTTTTTAGAAAATCTACAGCTTATTCATAAAATATTGATGGGGGCTAATGTTTCCAGGTTTTTTTACAACTTAATGTACACCCAATAGCTCTGCAAAATTTTCAAACCAATCAAACCTTTTTTTCGGACCGATTGATAAAAGTTTTACAAAAGAATTGAAGAAACAAGGGCCAATTAATATCAAATCAACCAATGAAGGTTGTTGACAAAATTTATAAATTTTTTATTTTTTTACCCAAGTTTCTACAGGTATTGATTAATTTCTTAGATGCTTAGTTTTTTTTTCTTGAGCCGTCATTTTGTATTGGTGCGTCAACCTATTTTGCATTTTACCGAGGTTTGTGTTAAACGCTGTAACTTCTGCGATTTTAAAGGCACTCAGTTGAAATAAGAACCATGTTAAAGAGCTTAAAATGTACAATATTTTCTGTCCAGTATATATAATAAGGCCTACTTAATTGTAAAAAATTAAAAAAATTGGTATATGTTAACGTTTCAGTATTTTAAAAACCTTTTTACAACACAATGAAGGAATTTTTCCTGAAAATTTTGGATTTTTTTAAGTGTTCCTTCAGAGACATTCCAGATTGAAAAGACGAGATTTTCGAAAAATTGCAATATTTTAAGACCCATTAAAAAGAAGGATATAACCATAAGGCCTGAAACCTTTTAGGGAAATACATAGTATACTATAAAGACTATATCCAGAAGAATTGAAGGTGAGTTTGTTTTATCTTTAACATTTTGAATTTTAAAAGAAAAATGCTTTTAGATTGAAAACGTTAACATTTACCAATTTTTTTATTTATTAACAATTAAACCTCTCAAAATGTAAAATAGGTTGGTGCACCAATACAAAATGGAGGCTCAATAAAAACCTAAACACCTAAGCAATTATTAAATACCTGTTTGTCAACTCGCTGATTATATTACAAACTTAGGTTAAAAAAATAAATAAATTTCGACAGTAACCTTTACAAATTAAATTGGTTGACTTGATATGGATTGACCCAGAAGTGTATTGTTTTTGAACATTATCTAATGAGGAGTAAAAGATGAGTAAAAGATGAGTAAAATTAAGGTACACAAAGGCTGAATCTTCTGAAAAAGTAGTCAGTATTGTTTCTTGAATATTTTAACAACTTTAAAAAAAATAGTTTTTTATTTCTTTCGAAATTTTTTTTTCACAAATTTAACACGTAACTATCTCTAGATCCCGTAACCCCTCCACCCGATTCAAGACAACGATTTCAAGTGGACCTACAATTTAAATTGGATGCCGAACCACTGATATTTTCTCTGCAACACCCATAGCCTTTTTGTTGTAATCTGTTGTCAGCAGAAAACAACCATGGGTCGCCGTCGGTGGGATTCGGACCTGGGACCTCCAAATTGGTAGGTCGAAAAGTTATCACTTACTCCATTGACGACTCAAGCAAGTAACTATTGCAAAAAAAGTAGAAAATTTTTTTTTTCATTTTGATGAAGACTAAATAATGTTCAGGAACAATATACTTCTTACTTTAATTCCTTTGTAAAACTTTCGATAGATTTGAAAATTTAGAGGGCTGTTGAGGGTACAATAAGCTGTAATGAAAAAACCTGGATATATTAGTCTCCCCATCAATAATAATAAGCGGTAGATTTTCTAAGAAGGCGTAAAAAGTCATTTTTTTGCTGAGGGTGCAAACTTTTTTTTCCTCTAAAATCGTTAAAGAATCTTGTAGGAAATTTATTCCAGCTTTTAAGGGGCCGTTCAAGTAAAAAGGTAACGCAGTTAGGGGGGAGGGGGGTCTTGTGAAACGTAACGGTACGTTATAAGGGGGAAATGGGGGTCAAGCAACGCGTTACGTAACATTAACTTTTTGTTTAAGTTAAAAGTCCTAACTCTTAACTTGTGACTCACGGCTCAGTTTACGTAGTACATCTACACTACACATATTTTTTGACATACGAAAAAAGTCGCGTCGCTGAGTATACAGAAGTATATATGTATGGAAAATAACCACAATAAGCCGTGTACCACGAGTCCATAGTTTTCAGTCTAAGAGTCCGGCCGTTGCGGTAAAACAAAACCACCTAAACTACAAGCCATAAACTTACGAACTTCATGCACACACATTTGTTCCAAAGTGGGCTGAAATTTCGTTGGGGGGGGGGGGGGGGTTAGCGCGAAACGTTACGACGCGTTACAAGTGGGAGGGGGGTCAGAAATATTCAAAAACTGCGTTACGTAATATTTAAACGTCCCCTTAAAAATGCCATTTTCTCTGCGGTCATTGGTTGCTGAGATATCGATGATCAAAAAATAACATATGCGGAGAAGTTCAGAATAATTTCACAAAATTAGTTAGTTTAAAAGAGTGGGCTCAATTTTGAAATTAAACTAAAATGGCGGCGTAATACGAACAGTTTACACAACCGTAAAATATCCACTTGTGTAAACGTAAATGTATTGAAAAAATATAACTTTTAACCGACTTCCAAAAAATATGAGGCTCGCAATTGGCGTATAGTGTACTTCTTTCTACAGATTGATAACATTTAGAAAATAAGCAAATATTGTAATTTCTTCCTTATTGTAATGTCTTTTTTTCAGTTTATATAGTATGTTTTGAGGAAGATCGGTAAACTAATATTATATTGAACCCTACTTCTGCTGGACTTTAACTATAAATGAGAATATCATCTAACGTTATCGTGGATATATGATAGGAAATTGGTTGGGTAGAACCTTACGATTGGTTGTGTGAATTGCAATTTAAATACTAAAAGACCGAAAACTTCTACCGATTTACAGCAATCTTTTGAAATAGAGAAAGACATAATAAGTTCCATCATTGGTAAATGATATCATATCGAGGACGAACATTTTACTTTACATTGGTTCTGCTGTATCAAAAAACGTTACGAACTAACATTTAATAGATTCTCAGTTGATTAAAATATATCTTTCGACTTAACATAAAATGTTTGTAATTAAGGGGGGAAATACATAGAAAGTTTTTCAAAAGTGTTTTTTTATTTTATTCTAGTAATCGATAGTTCAACATCTTAAGAATATTCTCTGAAAATTTTATAGCAATATTATGAATACTTTCGATGCTACGGCCGGAGTACTGTGCGACTTGTAGGAGTATGTAGCAAGCAAACTGTACTAAGTTTACCAATAGCACTAATTAAGTGCAATAAAAAATACCACGCATGGAAACACTGCTACTTACACGAAACTTTAAACGCGATTTACTGAAAACTACATTTTCGAAATTTGCGGCTGCGATGAAAAAAAACTATTCATCCGATTCAGTTCAATCAAAGAATTTTAGACACATAATTGCAAACCTCCAAATTCAATAAAAAATTAATTCAACAATCATTTTTTGCATAACAATTTTCGGTGAAAATTCGATCTTTTTCTCTGAGTGCCGCCATTATTACAATATTCAATTTTTTTAACTTTTTCTTGGTTTATCGACAGCGTACTTTCATATAGAATGTAATGGGTTTTAATTTTATGTTTCAGATAAGAAAAACACGCAGTTCGATATCATGGGGAAAATTCGTTCAGCTACAATTGGCTGCAGGCCACTGATATATCGTATCGATTTAAAAAAATGTTTTTCATGCCTTCTAATGTACAATGAAATACCCTAAAATTTCAAAACAATTGGTCGAGTAGTTCCGTAGGAAAAAAATCCCGAAATTTTTCGTCGTTTTCGACCATTTCTGTATTTGGGGGAAACTACTAATGGAAGAGTTAACCGAAATGCATTTATTTTTATGTTTAATGAAATAACAGGGATTGCTATCGTATGAATTTACAATCAGTGACAATGTCGACAGCCCAAATAGATCAAATCGCGAACAGCCAAATATAAATAGTGTTGCTATTGAGGGAGGGACATTATTTACGATTGCATTAAATCTGGATTTTATAAAAACATTCCTTTAAATAACAATTTGCCACTATAAACGTAGCATCTACAATTGATATCCTGATAGTAAAACCTCTGTAAAATTTATTCTGCTAATAAATTATCAACTTTTTCGGACAAATTATTTGATCGAAATTTATCTTGTTACAGTATCAATTACTGGTAGTTGGGATCCGAAAATGTTTGCATAAGTGCAATATCACATCAGTCCTAATTTAGGATTGGTCTGGTACACTGAATTCGAAATGAGTTAGATTTGTATCTTTATTCAAAGCTGAAGCGTCCGCAGAAGATGACTCAACATAAATTTTGCAATTTAGAAATTATCGGAAAATTTGTACCCCAACAGGCCCAACTGAAAATGCCTAGCTTGTGGGAGATTTTGTGAAACGATTTCGATTGTACTGTCCTCGTTTATAGAGCTGTGAATTTTCCATAATGTCTATGCACGAACATTTATGTAAATATGAGAAAACAAATACACACACATCTACGTATAGTGATTTTCTCACACACGACAATTGCATTTAAATGAGAAAGTCATTTATACTGAGCATGTTTTGCCTACAAAATTTCGAGTCAATTACGAAATAATAGTCCTTCCGCATTATAAGGCAGAATTTGAAATGGCAGCTCGACTGTAATTGCCGGTGTGCGTTGGTGTAAGTTGCGCCTTTATGGGTTACAATAACTTTTGGTCCTATATGCCAGCTCTGGGTACATCCACATTAACAGAGTTTTCTGCCACGTGCTTCGGATATTTTTCCATTCCTTTACGATTTTTGTCCCGGACAGGTAGTTACGGGCAAATGGAACACCATTGACAATTTCGATATACAGGTGAATCCCAATCATTTTTAATGTCAGCATTCAGGCAAATTTGATGGCAGATTATTTAGAGGAAGCAATCCACTCAATAATTGCTCAATTAAAATTTTAAGACCCGGAAGCAGGACAAAGCTTAATTTGGAAAAACGTTCGAATTGCTCATACATTCGTAAGTGAACATTAGAAGACTTTTTCTTGTATCCGATATTGAGTCTATAATGTCAGAATTTGATGATTTGATTTGGCTGTATCTAGTCAATAACGAGATTTCTTATCATAAACATATCTATAAATTACGATTATATAAAGAGACTAAAATGGATCTATGATGAAAGCTTGAGACTCATAACAATTTATTTTTAGTTAGGATTTTCCTTATCCAGACAAGCAAGTTTTGTTTCTATACCGATTTTGCTATAGGATTTATGATTCTTTCCTTTTATTCTTGATAATAATATTTACTTCCAGAAACTTTACTCTTTTTTTTAGTTGTAATGAGGATAAATTTTGATCTCGGGTGGGGCAGGGTTACAGAGATACCAGATGGTATGGAGCAAAAGTCGCCGAGCCTTGGCGCTGAAATCGCCTTTTGATTTTATAAGCAATCAAGTCTTTCAAATTGTTGTTTTTACAACTTTTATGTAATATATATTACAGTAATCACAGCAACAGATACCAGTACCTAACATTCTGGCAGAGGCGTCGTGAAAAACAAAAAATACCATTAAGTAGGTATTTAATAATGAAAGTGACTATTTGCACTTACGTGTATTTACGTGTACTTTTGAATTCGGGAAAGTTCCGGTTTTACTCACTTTATGTAATACTTTACAAATATATTCCCTGGCGGGGGGACGGGGGCGGTAACCCACCATTTAATAAAGCAATTAAAAGTCTGATTAATACACCTCTTCCTGCCAGAAAGTCTAATAAATTTTTGACGTACAAAAATACACGTAAGTATACGTAAGTGCAAATAGTCACAAACTTTAATAATTTATCCAATCGCTTCCAACTATTTGTTACGCACATTTTAATCTTTTAGGAATTACAATAATATATATATGAAGGATGGTAAAAGCAACCGCAGGGACGACATAAAAACAATTTTGACGTCGGCTATATCAGAATCAGATATCCACGACGTGACGATGGCATTGAGCATACTTTTATGTTTGAGCGAAAAAATTCCATTGCAATAAACGTCAGTTTCAGGAGTTCAGTAAAAAGTTATTCGCGCAAAATTAGAATTTGAGATGACTCGACAGCAAAAATTGTTCTACTGTGACGTCGGATTATGTGATTTCGATTAGCCAATATGAACTATTGCCGTAGGCTGCCGTGCATTCTGATTCAGCCTTTAGCCCAAAAGCGCCCAGCAAGAATTAAAGAAACGCCCAAACGCGCCCAGCAAGAATTAAAAAATCGCCCAAAAAGTACCAAGTCGCAGAGAGGAAATATTTTCTCGCCCAACGGACGACTTAAGTAGTCCAATTGGCGAGAAATCGCCCGACTTGGCAACTCTGGAGGGTTAAGCTAATTTCGTAACGTGTGGACCGATTTTGATGATCCTTCCTTTGATGTATAGAATATATTCGCCTATTGGTACCATGACAAAAATTTATGTGGAGGTTTGAGGGTGGGAAGGGGGCGTCAGCCATTGCTAATATGAAAAACAATTTTGACTTAGATTGGGGTGGGGGGAAGAGTAGGCTAACTTCGTAACGCGTAGACCGATTGCGATGATTCTTCTTTTGATGTTTAGAATATGTTCTCCCAGTGGTAACATGCCAAAAATATAAAGGAGGGGGGGCGAAAAACAGTAAGGTGCACGCTTATATAATTATTAGACTTCTTTTTACTCACCCACTCACCACCCACATCCCACCATTCACCCTCCCACTACGCATCCACCAGCCCACCCACCACGTCTAGTACAAGACACCTCGTAATTAAATTGCATCACTTTTATATAATTAACAAAAATATTCCTTTGATTCAGTGGAGTTCTAATCGCTCCGAATCGATTCAATATCGCACCAGTAGCGGTTCGGATCGACTAAAATTAAAAATAATAACGCTCAGCTCCACAGATATCAGATTTGGAAAATAGGGATCCCCGGCTGAATCGATTCAGATATCGCGCCGAACCAATTCGAAGCGATTTGGCGTGCTATTTGAAGCGAAATTTCGTATTAATTCAGAACCCTGCTTAAACTCAGTTTACCAGAATCTCTACTTTTGTGATTGGTGTCTGTTTATCATTGTATTATTTTTATTTTAGCAAAAAATATCTAATACAACTAAATAAAGATTAGTATATTTGCAAAATTCATCAGAAATTTCCGTTTCTTTTCCTCCTTTCTTATTTTACTCTTCAGCGCAGAAATGACTCACATAGCAAGATTATAACAAGAAAAGTGAAATAAATCAAACATTGCAATTTTCCTAGTAGGAAATCAACGCAATAAAGTTGCGAATTTTGTTTTAGAAATCGGCACATGTGTAAGTTGCTAGGCTTCCGCGAAAAAGCATTATGTCATTTATCTCTTTTTGCGATAGCAATCCTAATGTGCAATTTTGAGTTTTTTTCACTTTTATTGTCGAGGTGCGATGTGTATTTAAGGCAATATAAATTAAAATTTAGAAAATACGTGTTTGACAAATTTTTTTTTAGAAAAATTGACAACACCCAGCAGTAACAACATCAAAATTTTTATTATACCAACAAAATAATACTAAAAAGTCTATGCCGACAATCCACAGACTTTGGATCATTTGGAAGACGCCTATCGACGACATACAGCCCAAATATTGGGTAAATTGATCAAAAAGTGGAGCTACCGGATGCGTCAATGTTAACAAAGGGGTCATTCAAGTTTTACGTAACGCAGTTAGGGGAAGAGAGTGTTGTGAAACGTTACAGTGCGTTTTAGGGGGGGGGGTGTCAAGCAACGCGTTACGTAACATTAAGTTTTTGTTAAAATTAAAAGTCCTAATTCTTAACTCGTGACTCACGGCTCAGTTTATATGGTATATCTAGACTTCACATATTTTTTTTACATACGAAAAGAGTCGCGTCATTGAGTATACAAAGGTATATATATATATGACAAATAACCACAATAAATCGTGTACAACGAGCCCATAGTTTGGACTCTAAGAATCCGACCATTGCAGTCAAGCAAAATCAACTAAACTACAAGCCATGAACTTACAAATTTCACGCACACACATTACGGCAAAAGTGAGCTGAAATTTCGTTTAACATACATTACTTCTTATTCCGGTATTTTGTGCAACGTAATTGAAATTTTAAGGCAAAAATAATCATCTGAGTGTTACGTAACGTGTATGGAAACCTCTGCAAAATAAAGCAAAACTATATGCATATGTTAAACCGTTGTTGTTTTACTTAAAATGAAAATACACTCTTAATGAAAGATCGTATATTAAAACAGCACGGGTCAACCTTAGAACTTTCTTCCCTTTACAATTTCGACATCTTTGATTAACAATGACCCTAATGATTTCCCCAAATTACGTTACGTATAGAACTCCTATTTCACCCGTTTTGTGCGAACGATCACAGTCAAGCCCTTGAGTTGTCCCAATAAATACTCAACTAGAAAAATACTCTGGTAAAACCTGAGAATATATGTTTGGACCACATCAAGTGCAAGAATTGTATGCAGAGGAAGACACACCTTATCATATCATTAACTCAATGCGGCCCACCGAGAATTACTAAGCAAATAACAGAATAGAAAATATTCTTTTATCACTTCTCTTAAATCAATAATATCTATTCTGAAAGTTTACCAAAGTTGAACGATTTGTAGCTTCCAACGAAATGTTTCTCTATATTTCATTATAAAGTTTTCAAATTGAATCAAGTTTTATATAAGGAAATAAAAAGTCAGCAATCGATAAACCTCAGCAAAAAAGATTTTCAAGCTAACCCAGCAACTTGCTTCGGAATTAGAAAGGATATCGAAAATTGGATTTAATTTTCAGCTCGAAACATTCCTAGGATAACTTAGGATGTTCCTCCAGTGGTCAGAATTAGGCCACTTGGTTTTTGTTGGAATCTCTACTGTCGGGACGATTCAAAACTTTTCCTTTAAAATGTTTGAAAAGTAAGGAAAAGTCCAGAATTTATATATCATAAGAAATGGCCAGCAACGATTCCTGTCAAACCATTTGTGCCTGTTGTTTATATAACATTATTTAGATTCCATGGATGGATGATTTATGTTTCCATTATTCTGTTTTTAACATGACTTTAGGAGAAACTTACTTTCAAGAATACCAAGCTTATCCTGTAAAATAATTAAGGACATCTGTGTGCCAGAAAATTGTGATTTCCGAGATTAATATTTTTAGGAAATTTATTGAAAATAAAGAAAGAAAAGTTATATAGGGAATGTGTGCATAAGAGATTTTTATTTTAAATGAAAAAATCTTTTTCAATTTACCTGGATTTGATGCATTAATATGAAATTCACATATGTTTTTCGGACCTTTGGCAAAATCAAAAGAGTCTGAGTCGGCAAATAAAATATCGACGTCCAGTTCAAATCCTCTATTTGGTATACCCGACTGTAGTGGTGCAGAAAAGGGACTTGAGTGAAATGCTACCAGCATTTCCGGACCTCTGAAAGAAAAAGGATTATTTTTTATTTAGCCATTTATTAATTTGATTTTTAATTTAAAATATATATTCATTAATTCGTAATTGTCATAGTTAAATTTGTTTTTGTTTTTTTATGATTTAACCAGTGAAGAGCTAAGTTTTAATAAGTGAATTTAAACGATATCCTGTGACCGAAAAAGTTAAGAGAATTGAATACGATGGTGAATAAGGTTTGAGAACTTTTGGAATTTATAATAAGTCGATACCGGAAAACCCAGCGTATGTAATTATTAATATATAGATATTTTATTTAAATAAGAACCAACACACCACGTACTTTTGAGGAATTCGCGGATATAATTTACATTTATTTTGTAGCAGATGGTAACCAAAAAGCTTCGGAATTGCGATCTGAAACACAGAAAGATTCTGCCGACGTTAAGAGGCAAAAATCACTTCGTCAGGAAAAACTGTAAAACGAAGGCAAGACAAATCGGACGACTATTAGAAGAATCTTCAATAACAGTTTGAAGGGTTTTTGTTTGTCTGGGAGGACGACATCCATATTATCATATCCCAGCCCAAGGACTACAGAATGGGGATTCCGAGAGAAGATTAGAATTTTCCAATTAGCTTCTGGAATATGACATGGAAACAGAACTTTTCCGAATTCTGTGGACGGATGAATCGCTGTTCACCGGGGATGGTATCACAAAATTCCACAGTCTTTATACCTGGTCTGATACCAAGCCACACAGAGCAAGGGTGACCTCATTCCTAATTCTGGGTCAATGTTTGGGCTGGGAGAGGCTGGGTAGAATACACTCTAAAGAGGGGTTTTTTTGGCATGCATCGAAAGTGGCGGAGTACACTTCGAACAGTTTTTGTAACATACTCAGATTGCAATTCCAAATAACTAAAACTGTTTGAAATTGGAGCCACCTAAGAAATAATTTTTTTTCTTTAATCAGAAACGCTGAACGTTTTAAAAAAAATTTGATGTCGCTGCGTTGAGTATGTCAAAAGATAAAAATAAAATAGTGATGTGCATACCGTGAAAATTGCAAATTTATGAAATACCCTGTAAATTACTAACGGTTAAGATTACCCTCCCTCTGTTTTAAAATTATTTGTTAATTTGTTTTCAAACTTCCTGAAAGCCGTTTTTCTCGAAAAATTATATTATTACAACTGGTGTTCCGGATAAAAAAAATTTGCCGAGTACTTAAAAGTCTAGATTTGTAACGCATTATTTTGTATACAGTGTGTTTTACAAAAGGTGTGCCAAGATCATAGATCTCACCTAGACAAACAAAAAATTGCCTGGCAAGGTGACGTAAAACTCAACAGTTCTGGGAGTTAGCTAAGCTAAGCTAAAAAAATGAGTTAGAGAGAATTTTCTGAAAAAGTAGTGATTTTGAAAACATTGACTTTACATACCTACAGTTTAAAAATATATTTGTGCTATATGATAGATAATCCTATGAATTATCTTCATATGGTGAGACAACGTAGTCCTCACTTTAAAAGAGGCTATTTTCAGTACTATTTTCATTTTCCTTATTTTTTGTATATACATATATTAAATAAGCATAAAAACAGTGATAAAAATCTTGTTTTTAATCAACGCTTTCGTAAAAAAAACTTTTTGAAAATCTCAATAAATTTCGCATATTAGATGAGGAACACCGCCAGAGTGAAATTTTTAAAAAATTTGATTTTTTTATACTTAAAGGAGTCTTAGAAATAAAGAACTAATACATGAGAGAAAAATGTTGCAACATGAAACCTATTTTCTACATAAAGTCACACAATCGCAGAACAGGTCGCAGTAACGCGCATCGGTTCATCATCATAAGCGTCTATCACAAATTACGTAGGCACCTTTTTCATTCAATCCTCCTTGAGTAAGCATTAGTAAGCATTTAGAAAAAGCAGATTGCGCAAAAATTATTACGGAAAACAGATGCAGTGAATCGATATTTAAGGGAGTCTTTTACCTTGTTGGATTCAAGAAATCGATATTTTTTTCATTTTTTTAATCTAGAACGTGTCAGGAACATACCCTGGGAATGATATAACGGAATTCTTATTATTTTGGGATGTCAGATAATGTCAAACACAGCTCCGCGTGCCGTTTTTGTAACGCTTCGTCGCGGAAGTCCGGAAAACTGTTTTATGAGAACATACCAAGGACATCTGACACTGCAAAGAGGGCTCGGGTTGAACAACGAAAACAGCAAGCAGCACAATGGGAGTTTTTTCTCCAATAGGAAGATAAGCTCTACGGTCATGACATTGCAACTTAAGTAACTTTTCATCCAAGGTTCATGCATGAACATCTTTAAATGAGATTTCCCAAAAGTTGCGTTTTTGCAGCTGGTTGAGATAATATCTCGAAAAATAATTAATCGATTAACTCAATAAAAAAAATCAAAATCTTTGAAAAACATGTCGCTATCACTGAGGAATACTTTTTGAAAATTTTTCATTTTAACAATTTTTGCAGCTGTTTTTGACCCTAAAAACATGAAAAAAAAACAATTTTTTTTAAAATGTCGACTATTTTGCGAAATTTTTGAATTTTGAAAATTCCGTTCGGCAAACGATAGCCAAGGGCATAGTAAAACTAAATCTTTTTTCGATTTTTTGTTTTAGATGATTTGCAGGAGCTGAATCGTGTCAAATGCTTTGATATGAACTTTTCGTAAGGGGTACATCAAGGTCGAACAAAGGTCAAATCAGAAACAATAATAGTTTAAAAAAATTAATCGTCAATGTATAAGAATAAACGAGTTGAACCCAATAACACCGGATGTCAATCGCACTATTGGTGTCCCTACGACTCATCTTCGAAAAACAGTACCAAAAACGGCGTCGTAAGGTAGAAGACCCCTTAATAAAGACAAAAAAAAATAATTTATTAAAAAGTAAATTAAAAAGAGAGAAATTAATTCTAAGTAGGGAAAACAAAGTCGATTACAATTTTAGAGAAAATGTACACTTAGGAAAATCTTTGATTGAATAAATTTAATGAATACTTAGATCAATTTTGACCCAACCCAGGAATTTCAAAGGGAAGTAGTAAATTCAATTTATAATTGTTATTTTGCTTTATAAAGAATAGACAAATTTCGTGTAAATAATAACAAACCGTCCTACAGTTTACCTAAAATACATAAAGTTGATGTCCCAGTGAGACCGGTAGCCTAATCTATGAACTCCTCCTCCCAGAGACTTTGCAAATTGCCGGAAATAATTGTCTTTCACCCCAAATATTCAATAAAAGATAATTTACGGTTAATAGACAAATTAAAAATTTGAAATTGCCATCTAATTCAAAATAAGTTTCATTCGGTGTAGTTAGTCTCTTTCCGTCGGTTTCTTCCTGAAAAATTCCATGGGTTATTAACAGAAGGAATCCAATCTACGCCCACGGATAAAAATTTAGCAAAAGATTTAAATAACGTATGTTTAGCACAAACTTATTTTTCAATTTAATAAAAAGTATTATGTCCAAATTGAGGTGTTGGCTATGGATTCAACACTTTCTCATTTTTGTAATGAGTTCTTGATGAAGCATTTAGAAAACCTTCTATTTTCATTAAAATCTCCCAGCCTATCTCATATTCATACACGGATGAGATATTTTTTTTATATGGGCAGGTACTGAAAGACAAATATAAATTTTTTTTGATGAAATTAGAAAAAAATTTATAAGGTTTACCCTTGAATTTTTTAGATTTGCCAAATTCAATATTGAAATCAAACTGGCTTTTAGTATATACAGGGTGTTTCAGATCTGACGTGCCAAAATGAGTGGGGTGATAGACCTCAACTAGACAAACAAAAAATTGTATGGCAGGGGGGGGGGGACTCTCAACCGTTTGGGAGTTACAGGGTGATTCATAAATTTCAGTTTTTCATGGTATGCACATTACTCGTTTATTTTTATCTCTTCATCTACCCAGCACAGCTACATGAAAAAAAAAACGCTAAAAAACAACTATCCTGAAATTACCAAAATTTCAGCATTTTCTCAATTTTTTAATGTAATTAGTATACCTTTTCAAAAAGCTGCAATATGCCAAGGAAGACAAAGAATTATAAAAACCGCATTTTTAGAAATCTCTGACTAGCTAATTATTTTATTGCACTTTAGGTAGCAAATTCTGAGGTCTATCACCCCACTCAATTTGGCACGTCAGATTTGAAACACCCTGTCTAGAAAAAATTTATATTTTGACACAGTAATTTCAGCTAATTCGATACATCCGTAGCCAACAAAATTATCGGCTTTTATTCAATGTTAAATAATAATAGTTTCTATGTCTTCCAGTAATTTTAAAAAAGTGTTAAAAGTTATACAAATGATAGCAAAAAATAATGGCTACAAAAAAACACATGGCACATAATTTATTTAAAAGAAAATTTAAAAAAATTGACTATTTCAAAGATAAAAAGAAAAGATAAATAGTATCCTTACAACGCAGGCTTTCACTGCAGCCTCTTACAACATAATGCCTTTTATAAATTTATTATTGTAGTAAATAATAAACTTAAGGGGCATTCATTATTTTTTCATGATCATTACGGGCAGGACAACCAACTATAGGTCGTAATTTTTGATCTAAAACAAAAAACCAAAAATATTCTTAAAGTAGATGCCAAAGCCCAGTGAAGTACGTTGGATTTTTTAAAAATAGTGATTTAAAAAAAATGGCGTCGGCTTTAAGAGGGAGGAGGTATTAAAAGTGTTTTTTTTTTGATAGTACAACTCTCTCTCTCCCTCCATTCCATCCATTCCATATACAAAAGAACAGTGCTAAAACTTTAAACGCGTTTTACTCGAATATAGCATTTATAAAGTTGGTGGACACTGTAACTGAAAATCTACTTGACCGATCCTCTTCAAATTTGACACACTCTTTCAATACATAAAATATGAGGTAATGACGTCGAGATTTGTTTTTGCATTATAATTAGTTTTACAATGACATACATACATACTGATTTTTGCCTCGTTTTTTAAGAAAAATTCATTGTTTTGTCTTCTAAGTGATGCTACAAACTGAAAAATCGTAAAAAAAAAATCTCGACGTCATAACCTCGAGAAACTCATAAACTAACCAAATACTTAGGATTTTTTGATTTCGGATGATTCAGTGATGAGTTATGATGTCCACCGCACCGCAATGTATCTTTTTTTTGAGGAGTGTGCGAAGATTTGCTCTCAGAAGATTATTTTTCAATAT
Source organism: Leptarthrus brevirostris (assembly GCA_964036015.1). Classification (NCBI taxonomy): domain Eukaryota; kingdom Metazoa; phylum Arthropoda; class Insecta; order Diptera; family Asilidae; genus Leptarthrus; species Leptarthrus brevirostris. Next base: position 129,914,471 of record OZ038373.1, on the reverse strand, counting down.
TTTACGCTAGAAATTTTACTGGATATTCTTGAAATGATACTTTATGATGTGTTCAATTTATAAATTAATTTAATTTACCATATGGTAAAAAAAAATTATCAAAAATATGCTTAAAATGTAGCGAATTAACCCCCCCCCCCTCCCTAAAAAAAATTTCGAGAAAAACGCGTTTAAAGTTTTGACTGTTAGTTTAAACTCGCTCTCAAAAGGATGCAATCGACATCAAAAGTTCACTAAAAAACTCGACTTTTTCGAACATTGAAAAAATTCTCTCGCTATTGAATATTATTCTTGCATAGTTTGAGAAGCGATTTAGCCAATAGAAAACATGGTCAAAAAAAGTGCAAGGTGATATTAGCCCTTAAGCCAAAGATTTACAAGTTGGAATAGAGTGGAGTGTATAAAATCCAGAGTGCTGATTATGATGCCACGTAAGTCGGGAAAACAAAAAGGAAATGGAAAACCCGATCGAAAGAGCAACTACTCAATTCAAAGAAAAATATATAATCGAATACTGCAAAGCATTTAAAATCATCCGAACGGAATTGATGAAGATTTTATAACAATTTTTGGTTTACACCTGGAGGGAGAGTTTAAGATAATTATGAAATAAGAGAAATTTGAAAAGCGAAAGAAACGTATTGCTATTTAATTAATGATCAATTAGCTACTTTGTCCATCTTTACTTGATTAAGCGGAGAAATATTTATTTTATTTATTATTATTATTTTATTATTTATTTGAATAATTGTATATTTATTAGTAAGTTACTGTTTGAGTTTGTCTGAACAATATAGAGAAAGTCAAATTCAGTCCTAGATAATATCTTAAGCAGACGGAGTGAGTCGGACAATTAACAAGTGTTGTCATTGTTTTTAATCTTTCGAGTTCCGAAAATTCAAAAATAATTAGTTCCACCAAGTGCCAACAGAAAACTCTATCAATTTTATAAAAAATATTAATTGAATATTATTTAAAATTGTTGTCAATAACGTAATAAGAAATTGGTTAAGAAGACGTTAAAGACGCATATAATAGCGTTCTATTTTTGCTCAATGTTCGTTATTGTTTTTATTGAAAGTACCAAGTCTGCATTTAGCAATTTTTTCAGAAATATTGCATCGATAGTTGAGAAACTTGTGTGTTGTAAAACATTCTTTGGTGTATTTTAGGATTGTTTTTCAGTACACTTTTCACTATGGGAGAGGAAGGCTCAACAAACAATTTTTCTAAAAATAATTATAAATGAGAGGATGGGACGGACGGACCGACACTATAATGATTCCTAGTCCAGCTTCTCACCTATTATCACCATATCTTACCTTCTGTTTTGCGCGAAAGTCTCCAACATGTTCCGTTGGTGATTCATTTTATTCAAATGCAAGTAGAGTATGATGGATATTCAACTAATTTTTGTTTCATACACAAATCACAAAATTAAAAAGAATCCAGGAGGGGTAATTCTCATAATCCCCACTATCCGCGGAAACCTAGATCCGCGCTTGACACACCCAAGTCAAAAAATGTCCTGCAAAACCGTAAGGAAAAAAACTAGATCCGCGTCTGTTCAAATATGTCTAACCGTTTCGCTACATACACTTTCAGAATTTTTTTTGGGTTGTATAAGTAATTTCCAAACATTTTATAGGATATCTGAAATTGACTGAGAAATCTTGTGGTCATAATAAACTCATTATAATTACGAAATTTGTCCTTTACAGGCATAAGAATTTCACATATGATTACATAAGTTAGCCGAAGAGTCTTTGAAAGCATCCATGGCAAGGCTATAATTAATTTCCAAGGTAAAGTTCATTGAGGAAAGTTTGTAAATCCTCCTGCAGGCATTAATGGTAATATCTTAGGAAAGTTTCATCTGGTTTTAAAATCAAGTATCGCTAACTATTTTACACGCAGCACTAGAATCCATGCTAATCCCAACTAATTTGATGCTTATTTTGCTAATTGACTAAACTCAATCAATTAGGATGGCTGGGAAGGCTTTCAGATGATAATTAATTACTTTGGGAAAGATTCCGAGTTTTCCTAATTATTGAGAAAACAGCAACGAAAATTTCCGAAACTGGTAAATTAGTGAGTTGGGATTTAATTTTTAAGGAGTAAATTGATTAAAATTTAGATCGCGTTGGGAAGTTTCAGGTCAAACAGGAGAAGTTTTCCTACTCTGGGTGAATCCGGAATACTTTGATTGAAAGTCCTTGGAAATTTACTAGAGCAACGAACCACATAAATCTAATAAACGAAGTTATTTTGAATAAATTCAAGAAAACTTTTAAAATTCCACGAATTGCTTTGTTTACTTTCAGGTGGATCACCTGCATTTTTCTTTTAGAATATGAAGGCCAGCAAAGGGCACTCAGAATACGCGAAAACTATTTTCGCAAAACTTCTTTCAACAAGTATGGCATGTGCTGTCAGAAGAGTAGTCTTATTAAAGGAATTTTCAAAATTGTACCCGTTTATATGCTGTAAAAGTTTCCACTCAGCTGAATGTGAGAGAAGCAAGTTTTTACATATTTCATAGCTGAAGAGCAGACCAACTTGATATGGGTTTTGCATAAATTCATGATCTTTTACAGTGCTGTTCGATACGATACTGGCTAGGGGTTGAAAACTTGCTAACGGAGGTGGCTAAATCTCTTGGGACTTTAAACACGAGAAATTTGAAGACGTTCACAAGAGATTTACAAGGTGTATTCAGGTATGCTGTAGAGTTGTGAAGTAAGCTGCAGAAAAATAACTGCAAAAGTTTTGAGAATATTTTGTGCGGGTAATTCAATAAATCCTTTGTCACTCCAGCTTTCCTTTTTTCATTTGTTTTTCCATTAGATTGAAATGCTTTGATTGATATGTACTGGAATGGTGTACTTACTACCTTACACTTTATTAAAACACTGATAAAACACTTGAATATTTATTTTTTGGTAGAAATTGAAGCACTTTTAAAATTACACAATTTTAAATATATAATTAACGGATATTGTAATGCAACCATAACAGCACTACATAGTCTAGTTGAAAAACTAGAAGACTCTGTCCAAGGTAGGGGTGTTGCCCTTTGTGCGTTTCTTGATATTGAAGGTAATTTTGACAACACTTCGATCTCATCTACTGACGGAGCGGCCATTGACAGATGTACTGATCTGCCGACGGTCCGATTGATTTGGGCTATGCTGTGTAACCGGAACATCACGGCGAGGCTGGGGGATAAATCGGTAACAGTAAGGGCTACCAGGGGCTGTCCTCAGGAGGGAGTCCCTTCCTCCCTACTGTGGTCACTTGTTATCGATAATCTCTTGGCTAAACTGACTATTGATGGCTACGAATGCCAGGGCTAAGCAGATGGTCTGGTTATTACCATCATGGGCAAGCAGGAGAGAACTTTATCAGTAAGACTGCAAAATGCTCTCAATATGGTACAATCCTGGTGTACTAGGGAACGACTCAAAATCAACCCTAACAAAACAACCATTGCACCCTTCACAAGAAAAAGGTTAGTGGCTTCTACTCCTGAAGGAACGTGGATAGAATTTACAAGTGAGGTCAAATATCTAGGATTGATTCTAGATTAAAGACTTCCATAGAATAGAGTCACAAGTTCAATAGAGTCACAGGAAAGGCTATGACTGCCCTATGGTCCTGTCGAAGACTCTTTGACAAAACTTGGTGTTCTAGTGCCTAAAATAGTCCTTTGGGCATATGCAGCAATTATAAGACCCGTGGTCACCTATGCGGCTGTCGTGTGGTGGCCAAAAGCAGAACAATAGACAGCGCAGTCCACACTACAAACTGCAGAGGACAGCATGTCTAGGAGTCACGGGTGTCATGCGCAAATGCCCCACGGCAGCTATGGAGGCTCTACTAGACCACCTCCTCTTACACCTACATCTAAAGAAGGAGGCTGTCTCAAGCGCAATAAGGCTGCTTGGCACAAATATCCTCTCAGCCGGCAATCTGACTAGTCATAGGAAAATTCGTGAAGAATTCCAAGAATGATATGGTGATCAACTCAATCTCAGATGCCATTCCGAAAAAGCCAACTTTGATATTCCATTCAAGCTGATAATTAAGAGCAGACATTATTGGCTCAACCATAGACATATCTTTGAAAAGGGATCTCAGGTTCGGTACACGGATGGATCCAAGATGGGAGACAGAACGGGGTCTACAGACCAAGAAAAAGGATGTGCAAATCGCTCGGTTCAGCACCAGCCATCTTTCAAGCAGAGATACATGCCATCGAATTCTGCGCACGTGAAATTACTAATACAGATAGACGCGGTGCTAAAATATACATAATGTCCGACAGTAAGGCATCATTTAAGGCTCTGGGGTCCTACACCTTTGTGTCTAGAATCGCCTGTGACTGTCTTATTGCTCTCAAAAAACTGGCTCAGGGCAACATCATCGCGCTCGCCTGGGTACCAGGGCTCGAGGGCATTGAAGGCAATGAGAAGGCGGATCACCTGACAAAAAAAGGTGCGGATTCTCAGTTTGTCGGACCCGAGTCATTCTGTGGCTACTCGAAAAGCCGACTAGCAATGCGAAAGTATTCACATTGGGCAAATACTCCAGGGTTAAGACAAGCAAAGAGGTTTATAACATACTCAAAACATAAAACGGAAGAGCTGCTCTCACTCAGCAGACCGGATTTAAGGGTCATAACATGACTTCTAACTGGTCACTGTTCCTTGGGCCACCACCTAGAATATATGGGGCTAGCTGAAGAAGACACGTGTCGCTTCTGTTTGTAAGAGGAGGAGACAGCGGAACAAAACCTCTCACAGTGTGAGAGACATGTCGATGGGGCTTTCCCATCTCCACTAGGTAAGGCTAAGACAGCCCCCAAATCAATTTTAGGTCTAATTATGGAACTAAGGCTTGACGGGATGGCTTAAGTCAGAACTATGATCAAGTCAAAAAGATCATTTTGGTCGAAGTGACTAAAGGATGTTTGAGTCCTTGATCCACTCCTAATAATAGTAATAAATAACGCTAAGTTAAGATTGTAAACGGAGCGTGAACGCTTCAATGGCGGTATCTCTTTTGATATATATGAAATTTTGGAAAGTGGAAAAAATAGTCCAGTTTAATTATTTATTTTGCAGGATTTACGGATTTGACAAATATCAATAACAATCTAATATCGTAACATACATCCAAAGCTAGGCTAGAAATAAAAACGTAATGTTATAAATTATTCCAAAATGTTTTTTAAAATCCTATCCTCACAAAAATTTTAGGGCATTATATGTCATAGTTGCACCACTACGGCCAAAAACTGTTTAAAAACGAATTTTTTTTAAATTTTTCAATAAATTTTCAATATTGGCAATCTAAATTTCAAAAAATTAATTTTTTGAAGCTGTTTTTGCTCGTAGTAACTAAAGTAGTGGTGCAATTGTGACATTTTATACCTTAAAATTTTTGAAGTGATCTCTACTTTCAGAAAAAAGTAAGTCAAGTCAAGCATGAACGTTGTTCATGCTTTGAGGCTCCCATAGTTAAGTTATTTTCAAAAGCAAGATTTTGTTATTATTTTGTAGGAATTACATAAACCAAATTACAATTATATACAATACCCCCCCCCCCCCCCCCCCCCCAAGTGTTATTCGCCATAACCAAAAAACAGCAAAATCCAAAACCTTACAACAGCAACACTGAAAATTAAAGAATATTACGAATTTAACTGTGGTGGACAATAAAAAAAGATCAAATACTTGGGTGAGTCGAAACTTGTTGTCGGCGGTGTATGTCAGACGCGTGCATAGAACTCGAAGAAACGCTAAAATAGCATAAATTCGGGATGAATCCGGATTTTACAGATTCACGGAATTGTACATCTAATAATTTCTTAAAATTCGGACTTTCAGAGTTTTTAAATCCGGATGCTTTAAGTCCAAATTAGGGAATTAAGAAAGAGAGGTTATCTGCCGTCTAGGTAAATTCGGCCCATGGGGTAAGTGGAAAATTGTCTGCGGAAACCTACCTGCCCTAAGGCTCCTTTGGCCAGTATAAGGAGTTCCAAAACGAATCCTAGTGTCTTCTAAAACGACAAAGGAGGCTAGAAAGACGATCTCAACGATGATGAAATCATCACACTAAGCAACCGGAATTTTTTTTTTAAATGTGTAGTACCCTAGACCCGCCCCTTGTGGACGAGAAGCTGGCTGGTACCAAGGTCATATTAAACTCGTCGCTTTTTACGACTAAAACCCTGCGGAGATTTATAGCCAGATGATCCACCGTTTAAGGGAAGTTTTTCCAGGCGCTGGAATCGAGGTTGTTCTAAAGGACCATATCCCGGCGGTACACTTTGAACCAAGAAAAATATTGGACATGATCCAATTAAGAAATCCTGGTCTACTTACCCAAGATTGAAATGTAGCCGACACATTGATTTTGTCCCGACTGAAATCAGGTATGTCTAGACCTCCGTGGTGTTTGGCGGAAATCATTATCTTCAGAGAGCAATGTTTTATCAAGCAAAAAGAACTAACGTATGGTCTTTCTTTAAGAAAATTCCCAGAAAATTTAGAAAGAGTGTTAAGGAAAGCCAATTGATCTGCGTGCAATAGTTTTTGCAAGAGAGACGTAAACACCTTCAAAACGGGTCGTTTGTATAAGCTCCTGTAAACTACACCAACTACACCCAGCCACGTAGTCGAACAAGATGAAAGCTGGACCTCATTTAGTCTAGAAAGTCTGGAATTACTGGTTCATACTCTGTTTAAGGTGAGGTTTTGTTTTTCGAATTTCGCAGCAACGAGGAACTATTATAGTTTCGGTCTGTCCTTCTGTTAGCCTGACTTAATGTCACAGCCCTTCCATCTTCTAATTTATAAATCTATTAAGATGATATTTGTTATAAGGACGTTAACAAAATGAGATTTGGTGTTATTTTTAGAAATATAAGACTGAACTCGAGAAGTTGAAATGGTGTTCTATTGATGAAAAATTTATACGTTCAATATTTTTAATAAAATACTTTCACCAATGAACATCTTTCCCGAACATTCATTAAAAAAAAAATTACGGTCGTAATGGAGGGGGGATTGATGTCGGAACCCTCTTCTCCCCCCTAGATGTATCTATCCCAACACGCATAAGATAAGGTTACTTTATGATGTTGCCAAAGCTCAGGGGACAGCCTTATGATGCGTTAGCGGGGCTCCGATCGCAAGACAATTAACGAAAAGGGAACGAAGGAAAATTGAATGTCTTTTTTTTTGCATTGGTGCGAGCTAGCAACAGCCCAGGCACGGATTTTTTGTTTTTGTTTTCTTTTTGAAACCACATAGGCAGGCCGAGGCTTGAACCTGCATCAACTGTACTGCACTGGGTAAGGTGATCCAACAAAAAACACTGAAGAAAATTCATAAGATGGCAACACTACTGAGCCCAGGTGTCCTCGGAACTACACCCTCTAATGCCCTTAAAACCATTCCCCGCCTAATGCCTGTGGAACTTTTCGGAAAGCAAACTGCACCATTGACTGCCATTAGTACAAATTCAGTCCAAAACTGGACAGGAAACTCCAAAATTCTGGACGGCAGTATAAGAAACAATTTCGATTACAACATACCCAAGCCTTCAAGTAATGGAAAAGACTTCTCAATTCCGACCAGGAAGGAATACGAGGATGGCCCTATTCAATGGGGAAAATTTTTGCATCTTTGGGGTCATTGACTTATGGGTAGACACACTGACAGACTCGGCGCGCCCTTTAATGGCATTTCTAGAAGTTGTCAAGATGAGAGAAGAAATCATCCCTCATTTCCTTTGCAACTTCCCGGTTCTAACTAATCGCAGGAGCTGCACTTAGTCCACTCCTCTTTAAAAGTTGTCGGTGGAGTAAGTGATAACGTGTCGGCCTACCAATCGCGAGGTCCAATTGGCGGCGACCCATGCTTGTTTTTTGCTGACGACAGATCACTATAAAAAAGACATGGGGGTTGCAGAATCAACTTTAAATTGTGGGTCCACTTGCAGTCGTTGTCTTGAATCGGGTGAAGTTCTTCTCCCGCCCCGTGCCACACAAGAAGTTACGAGAACAAGAGAGAGCCAAACTTGGGTCTGCTGATAGCAGGAACCCAGTTCGGCTCATCAGGAGCTTCAAATAGTTTTAACTTATAGGGATGTGATATCCCAATAGGACATTATGGCTAAGTGAGACTTTCCTTTCAGATCTGCCACTCTAACCTAACCTATCCTATGTATTGGGTGTCCTTCTATGAACTAGGTGTGATTTTATTTATAAAACGGTATGTAGTATTTAGCATAGCACTCTTTAAGGAGATAAATAAACGCTAAAGTAAATCTTAGTGTAGCCATCGAGCAACTTCGATGTTTTTAACAAACTAAAAAGTTTTTTGCCAAAATTGTTAGTATTGTTTCTAGAAAAAATTTTCTTAAATTGTAACTTAAAAGTTTATGTTTATGGAGTATCTCGAAGATCGATGCAACAAATTTAGAGTCGGTTTTACTATTGACTGTTTGCATTTCTTACCGCGGGCCTAATGTGGCATGCACAATCTATTACATCTCATGTCTTACTTATTCAACTAAACTATTTAATTTAAGAGAATTTATTTTATATTGTATGTTGAAGTAATCAGCGTTTGATGAATCTTGAATAAAGTTAAAGTTCACAATAAAGTCAAAATAAGAAAAATAGATCCTCTTGTGATCGAAAAGAAATACATATTGGTAATAAATGACAGGTAGAGAGTAAAAATGGCTTATCTACAAGGTCCGAGCTAAAGTGGCTTAGAAAATATTGCGCACAAAAACGAACCCCATGAGATACCAGGCAAAAACGAATCAGAGAACAACTCTGGGTAAAAATGATTTAACTACAAAAAGTAATGCAAATTTAATGCAGTTAAGTTATTTTTGCACGGGGTTTTTCTCTGATTCGTTTTTGCCCGGAATCTCAAGTGGCTCATTTTTGCGCGGAACGTTTTCTAAGCCACTTTCGCTCGGACCTTATAGATAGGTAATTTTTACTCTCAGCCTGCCAAATATATCTAACATTAATGCTAAATGCTAAAAATTTCGACAAAATATTTTAAGGGGGTACCACATTACAAGTAGACTATCTATATCTTGGAAATAGTAATAGATAAGCACGAAAATAATAGTCTCAAATATAAATTATTATCTCACCAATAAATTACTTGCTAAATGATAACTATATTTTGATACATAACAAGAAGGTGACTAAATATCTCAAAGTTTAGCCAAATTACTTTATATTCACAATTGATTTGAGTTCTGAATGCCGAAATGAACTTTTACAGGAAAATCAATTCTAATATATGAAATTATTTACTTCACAATTATTTAGCTATCTTCATTTCAATGTGTTCTCCATTAACATCAATCAATACACCTGCTATAATTTTATAACGTTTCCGACCGTTCCAAAAAAGTATCACAAAATCTCTGCAGCTCTCATCACAATTCGCCCTCTTATCTGGGTCAACATTAAGCACACTTACCTGGAACTCTTGACTTAATAACACCTTTAAATTTCGTATAGCAGTCATTCATGTCAACCCTTGAAGGCAACATGTACCACACTATTATGAGCCAACGTTCGTTATCGAGCATTGTCACATGTGAAATGCCCTTAAGAAAGAAGAGCGGCAATAGTCGAGCACCTGAAAATTATTCGTGCGAATAATTCAAGCCGAAAATTCGAGGACACAATGAGGGCGAGAAATATTAATTCTGAGGTTTCACTACGTCTTCTATAGTGGGCTAATCCTAATAAAGTTGAACAGCTTAATTACAGTATAGAAAGGATTTTCGGATTGCTGGCAACTAACAATTACGGAGAAGTGTGTGAAGTGGAAAGTTCCACAATAGTGATGACGACAGTGGAAAGTTTGAATGATTTTCGTCTGCTAGGGATGGTGTAGTGCTCGTGTGTTATATTCTATAAATGTGGGGAGCTCGCATAGTTAGGAACACAAAAGAGTTCTAACGGAAGATTTTCGACGGTAATTAAGGCACTTTACGTGGCACATTCGCCTCCTTCATGCCAAGGACCACTCGCCAACTTATTGATAAGAAGAAACAGCTTATCCTACAAAGTTCGATTTCTGCTGAGCTCTGGGAATACTAGATAATAAAAAGTAAAAACACATTAGAGGTTGGTCAAATCTGATCAATGTTGCGATAAACTTGGTACCTAAGGCCTAGGGGTATCAAGGATGACTGCACAAAATTTCGGCAAACAGAAAACGAAAACTTTTGGAAATTCGATTACATTTGGTTGTAGGTCTCTGCTTTATCGGAAAATAGTTGTGGACTCAATTTAAGTTTGTTTCTATTCCAAGGATTTTACAAATTACAGCAAATTTGAATTTGCTCGATGAAAATGTTTGCAATGATGTACGTTTTCCCACTGAGTTTTCCGATGTGCTTAAACATGTCCTCGAACTCACAGAGCTTTGATTTGATTAAACAGATTTATTCCACCTGACTGGAGGAAATTAACTTAAATTAAGGTAATTCAACCGATGGTAGCACATCGGTCCTCGATCTGATTTCCCCTTACTGGGGTTACCAGTTCAATCTGTTTTCCCCGATATAATTGGTCTTGACATTTTGCTAATAACACGACATCGCCTGCAGTAAAACCTCATCATCGTAAATACTGCAACAACCATAAACGGTACCATATTTGAGAGTCGATTGTGCCAAATTCTCACTTCTAGGTGAGGGAAACTAAGCGAAAAAGTTTTTATAGTGCGGTCCAAAAAGTGTTCTGCCTCACACTACTAGATTTTTATTACTATAATGCACGGCAAGACAAGTAAGGGAGGAGGTGATGCAACACATCAAACAACAATTAGGAGTTCTATTGAAGTCCTGTGCGCTAAGTGTCGTTGCTTTCTATCCGTTGAACTTTTGGACTCGGAAAATTTTGAAGTTTTTGTTTGATGTTCTGAAATTATCCGAAATTACGGAAAATTACTATGCTTTTATTGCAAACCGATTTTCAGCATGGTTTTGTGAAAGAGAGAGGGCATCCACGTCGACGAGTCCACGACTACAGTTTTAAAGTTTTCTAGTTCCATTTTGTCGCCTCGAGGTACTAAATCTTACTTGCAATAGTGGGCGAGGCATTTTTACACAAAAGCCTTCAGTTTTTTACACGTATTTGCAAGGAATTTGAATACTAAAGCGACATCTCGAAAAGCTTTGGTCAACTAAAATTAATCAAAATTAATTTGATCAGTCAAATTTTATCTGGATGAAAATAAACTATATAAAGTAAACTGGGTGTTTGTAGAAGTTTTGTAAAATTAAAAACATTGTACCTTTCACAATTTCGAATTGCTTTTGATAAAATTACGCGAATTTGCAGTAATTCAAGAAATTAAAATTTTGAATTAAGATTCACCGAGTTATGGCCAATTATCGCAGGCCTGAAATTCATATGAAATGTGTCTTTTCAGCGTTCAACGATTTCTACCTACCTGTATGTCTATCTGACTGTCTGTACGTAATGATTGTTTTTCTCAGTAATACCTATTGCTAATGACTTGGGACGGTTTTAAGATGCTGCGCTTCTGTCAGTACGGTCACCGCGTTGGCCGCTTAACCGGAGACTTACTAACTACTCTGACGGAGCGTTGGAATCATTCTTTCTATAATGTTGGAGAGTTAGAAATCGTCGCTCTTGGTATTTCAAGAACTTTTGATAGAGACTGACATGCTGCCCTTCTAGCCAAACTTCAGGCATTTGGTCTGCATCTTCACCTCTTAAATTGGATAGAGAGTTTTTTGTCAGGTCACTTAATCTGTGTAATAATAGAAGGAATTACATCCGATCATTATGAAATAAATGCCGGTTTACTTCCAGTTCACTTCTTTCACCAACTTTATTCCTTCAATTTATTACTGACATTTTACTCCTTACAATCATAGTTTTGCCGACGGCAGCACCCATGATTTCACGTACTCTTTTGATTCTGTAACGAATTCTCGTGGAAATGCTACAGAAATCAATCGAGAACGCATGTTTTTATCATTAAATAACGACAATTCTATAATTCTCGCTTGGAGCAAGTGCATATTAAATGTTTCTAAAAACACCACGCTCAGCTCCAGTCAATTTCAGTCGACGGCGAAAATATACCCAAATCGCTCTTCATAAACATATTGTGTATTGATTTATCCAGCAATCTTGGCTAAACCGATAATATATTTGCAATCGATAAGAATGTGATGAAATGCTTGAGTTTTTTACAGATATGTAATAAATATTTCACGCCATCTGACGTGGCGCTGAGCTACAAGTCCCACATCAGACCTAGATTAGAATACATATCGACGCTGAAAAGCAATCTTGTCGTGCCTTGAAAATGGAGGTTTACAGTAGAGCTAATTACTCTTTAACCAGAGAAGATAGAAAGGTAATTCTTGGAGTCAAAGTTCTGAAATAATGGTTATTAGACAAAAAATATGAAATTATCCTAAAGTTAGTGTAACATGGATTTAATACTAGACACAGCATAAATTGCATTTTTTGAGATACGACAAGATTGCTTTTCAGCGTGGATATGGAAATAATATTCGAGTCTGGCTCGGGCCGGACATGCTACAGTATTCCCGCTAAACAAAGTTCAAAGGAAGGCTGTTAAATTTATTTGCGATTCCACAATCTCTGAGAGCATTGTGTCTCTGCTAAAACAGAAATTTTTACCATTTTTGTCTGTCTGTCTGCTATTTTGTTTATCTGTGCACGCATCACGCTGAAACTATTGGACGAATTTAAGTGAAACTTGGCATATCGGTAGTTTATGTCCTCGATCAAAATGTAGTCATGTCAGTCTTACCTCCTTTCTACTTAAGACAATGTCGAGACTGCTGGACCTCCAGATCACGTGCAAACTGGATCAATCACCTCCCCTTCACTTTTATAGATATATAACGTACTTTCGACAATACCAAGTATGGATCCATACTGTCCATGGTGTACTGTCGCTGCTACTCTGGTCTCTAGAAGTAGACGACCTCTGAAACAAGCTATGTGAGCTTGGTTATCAAGCATTCGGCTATGCGGATGACCCCGCAGTTATTATTGCAGGAAGGTTCAAATCGACTATCGAATCACTGCCAAGGCTACTCTTGTGCCGTTCACCAAAAGGCACAATTTGGACTTTGGTGCAATTTCGTTCCAAGGCACGGTGATTGAGTACTCCAATGTAGCGAAAAATAAAATACCCAAGTATATTACGGCTTGATAGAAAACTTAATTGGAACGCTCCATTTGACTCTATTTTAAATAAGGTTACTCGAGCCCTATGGGCCTATCGAAAACTCTCCGGAAGGAATTCGAATCTCATCCCGATGATGATTTTTTGTTTATACAATACGATTGCCAAACTGATTGTTATCTACTCCTTTTGGCTTGGTGCCAAAAGTTCAAGTCGGTATTCACCAAATGCCACAAGCTACAGCCGCTTGCCTGTTTCTCCATAACAAGAGCAATGAAGATCTCTCCAATAAGCGGTAATTGGACGGCAGAAGATTTAGGATTCTCTTTCCTGAGCGAGCAGACTGCAATTGGGTGGTCTAAGTCTGGACCCTAGTAGTCTTCAATGATGGCTTAAAAATGGAGCATGTTATTGGTGCCTTTGAATACAACACAAGGGATTCGATTGCATTGTCCCTTTTAAACCGGAATCCATGCTATCGAAATTTGCGCCCTTATCAACGACAACAATGAATTCCTTCTCTGATAGTCAAGCGGTCATCAAGGGTCTATTCTCGAGGTGTTTTTCCTCGAGCTGAACTAAAGAGTGCTTCGACAGAATCCAACAACTTGCTAACTAAGATCGCTGATGAGCTGGCGAGGAAGGGGTCATCCTCTAGTTGCCAAGGCCCCGAACTTGCAAGCTGGTAGTCGGTGAGAGCTATGATAGTAGACTGGATTAGCATACTGGAGAAATCTTCCTCACTTTCACACGCTAAGGCGCTTGTTGGACCCGATGCTTACAATGATACCACTGCCTTAAATAAGGCTCAGAAGGAACTCAGGTTTCTATCAGGCTACTTATCTGCTCACCATGAACTAAGATATCATTTACACGGTCTATCTAGTGAGGCAGAGTGTCGGGCTTTTGTGCTTTTGTTCTGCCTTGGCATGGCTTACAAGGATGGTCTTCAGTTGGGAGTTTCTGAGCCCGACTACCCTGTTAAAGACTTTCTTGCCTACGTGAAGGTGGCTGAGCGACTTCTTGAGTGCTAGAGATTCTGGCAAAAAATACCTTCTCGATCGTATTGCCCACCATATGGGAAATCCATACTTATAATTAAAATAATGTAGGATACTTTTTATCCCGGCGCAAAAAGGAGTTCCCGCGAGGAGGTGAATAAGTTATATCTCTCTCTTGTTAAAGTAACCTCTGTGTGGCATGTGGGGTAAGAACAACTTCACCCGACTCGAGACAACGATTGCAAGTGGACCGACAATTTAAAGTGTATTCCGAACCACTGACATTTTCTCTGCAACCACCAAGGCCTCAATCGTACGTAATCTGTCAGCAGAAAACAACCCAGGGTCCCCGTCGATGGGATTTGAATCTCCGGATTGATAAGCCGACATTTTAACACTTACTCCATCTAAAACTGTATAGTATATCAAATGTATATTTGTATATGTGGAGACTTGTGTGGAGACTGTTGCGGTAAGACGCTACTAACTCCACCATGCTGGAGGTGGGAAGCAAGGGACATGTAAAAATAATTAAAAATGTAAGATACCTCTAGCATCCATAGGAGTGTGGGTGCGAAGAACGTAACATTTTAAAATACTGTAATGTTGTTAGGACTCGGCGGATTGACCCACTACAAACGGACGTTTTTCCAAGACTTTATTCAGCGACTCTATTCGGTACAAACTGGAACGTCAACAAATTTGACCACAATGTTTTCCGACAAATTGCCTGAACTTTTGAAATCTGCAATCGAAATTTAATAAAAAAACAAATTGAAAATATTATGTTTAACAACAAATATGATTTTTTCATTAAAAAACATTTTTCTTTCAATATTTTTGTATCGAAATCGTAAAGGAATATCGACATCCAATTTTGCGTCTCAAAGCCAACAATTTTATGTTACTTATGCGAAAATTTAAAAAAATTTGGCTCGAGAACGTAAATATATCCCAAAACGGCAACGTTTACTCATGTTCATAAGTAACTAAAAAAAAAAATTGGATCAGTCATCTTTAATTTGCAAAATCTGATAAGAACCCCTACGTCCCATTTTTCAAAATGCTTTTTCCATCACAATTAATAGAAATAGCAAAAAATTCCTGAATGTTGTTAGTTCTTTAAATAAAAATGATCACGAAAAATGTTACAAAAATAGCTTAAAAAATAAGGAAATAACTCTACCGAACCCTATGTACATTTTTCGCTTTGGGACTCGTATAACGCCAAAGATATATTTTCCATAATAAGATATTCTCTATTAACCCGAAAATTTACAGCCAACATATTAATTTAGTAGGATTCGTACTAAAATCTGACCACGCAAAAGCAGCGTGTACTTACATATACATAAGTCTTAAGGCATTTTCATTAGTTTATTTCTCGTAGACTACGTCCTAATGTTCATATTCCCCCCCCCAACCCATGTGAAGACCATAACTTTTTTCTTAATTAACTGTTTGAAAAAATGTCATTGATGAAAGTATTTTTGTAAACGGAGTTGGATCAACTGGTCGAGCAGCACGACAACCAACCCATGGTTCTTTAAAAAAAAAATAGAAGTAAAAAATCTACTCTGTCTCTGGGCTGTTGTTTAGCTTGCAGCATTGCAAAAACAAGGCTTTTAAGTTTCCTCACACCCCTTACCATAAGTCCCTTCCGGCTAAAGCCATGCTAACTCATGAAAGGGTTGTAAATTTATAATATGGAACACTTAAAGTTTTTATTCACAACAACATTTGAAATTTTCGCCAGTGAGGCGCTTTTCTGTACTTTTTTTTAGAAAATTAGTAGCAGAAGCCCTATTGACCGTACTTAATTTGCAAAATCCAAAAAAAAACTGTTATTTCTTCCCAGGATCCACCAAACATTAGACATTATTAAACCCCACCTCCACTCCCAACCTGGCAAAAGCCTAGATTTACCACAGAGTTCTATTGCATATGTAACCCGTTTAGGTCATTCAGCGTCGTTTTGTTCGTGTTCCGGCTTGGGTCATTGAATAGTTTAAAGAGCTTTGCTCAATTTGACCTTAAAAACGGTATAGTGGGAATTGTTACATTTATTAAATTTTTTGCTCTGATAACGCTATGCCGAAGTGTTATTACGGTGATAGAAGAAATATTAGTAATAAGCCATGCATAAGTAACTTATTAGTTACTAAAGCAATAAACCCCGGTCCACCTAAAACGCTGATTGAACCGTTTTTTATTTATCATTTGCAATTGCTTTTTAACGTAAATACAATTCTGTAAATTTCAGTAATTTACAAAAAGTCCGATGATAACGAAATCAGGGGATAACGTTTTATATTGTAGCTCAAAATCTATCATTTACATCGAGAATCAAATTATACCACGTTATAGTTAAAGAATCAAAGAATTTTTTTTACATAGTGGAAATTGTCGGTCATAACACAGTGAAGCATACAAATTTGTCAGCAAATTCGGCGCGTTTTGGCGTCAATCAACGGTTTTAGTTGTATTGTAACAAAATATTATATCTGAGTTGCTTTGATGAATTGGTGTTGAGTTAAAATTAAAAATGAACATAGTGGAAAACAATAATAGTTTAAGTATTAAGTAACGCAGTGTTCGGACCCCTCGCCCCTTTGTAACGCGTCATAAAGTTTGGCGTACCCCCCCACGTTACGTAACACTAACATGATAATTTTTACTTAAAAATGTCAATTATGTTGAGCAAAATACTGTTGCAGTTTATGTGGTTTTGTTTGACCGCAACGGTCAGACTCTTAAAGTCCAAACTATGGACTCGTGGTACACGGCTTATTGTTATTATTTGCCATAATACTTCTGTATACTCAGTGACGCGACTCTTTTCATATGTAAAAAAATATGTGTAGTGTATCTATACCCTAAAAACTGAGCAGTGAGTCACGAGTTAAGAGGACTTTTAATTTTACCAAAAACTTAGTGTTACGTAACGTGTTGCTTGACCCCCTCCCAGCCCTATAACGCATCGTAACGTTTCACAAAACCCCCCTCCCATCTAACTGCGTTACCTAATACTTCAACGGCCCCAAGTTAGAACTTGAAGGTACGTATAAGTGAAGATCATCGCATGTAAAGATTTGATAAAGACATTAAGAGTTAAGCTCGGTAGCATTTTCTTTAAAACTTTCCACAAAACGTTCCTTCGATTAAGTAAAGTTTTGTTAAGCTCTTACATTCCTACAGACTAAATGTACGCTTCATAATTTCCGTCAACTTTAGCCACGCTTCGCAGTCAGCCTGAGACTTACCGAGTTTTAAACTAAAGTGGTTTGTTGAAAAGCTACTTATTTTGGAAACAAAACTACGGAACTGTAGCCTCGGCTCTTCTAATTCTAAAGAACATTTCGAATTAATCCTTTGTGAGCCCGATTACAAGTCTTTTAAGCAGAAAGCTTGCTGCAGGATATCTAATCAGTCCGTCAGTCAGTTTATATCAAATTTACGAAATTGTTGTATTAAATGTTAACAGTGCCCATCTACCCGTAAGTTACGACTACTAGAGGGCCGTAAATCATCGGTTCTGAGACGTTTCTCAGAAAAGTTATAATTAAGATTTCCAACTTCCTTCCGTATTAATGAAGTGATCAAAACAGGCAAAACAAATTAATGACCCATCACTAATTCAAGCAAAATTTTGGTGAAATTTTCCGGCGAAAAGCTTTGACCGAAATTTTTATGGCCGCGAATGTCCATTAGGCAAATGTTGTACAAGAAAGCTTAACGAGGAATTGTTTCACTTGAGCTTAAAAAGGCAAAAAACTTTATTACATGCGATTAAGACTGCCGCTGTTTCGTCCCCGACATCCTTTAAGTGTAATGGGGCCAATTTTGCCGCCTCCTCATAAATGATTAAGTAGCCAGGTATTCGGTGCTGTGGCGGAAATGCTCTTTTTTACTTAATCCACCACTCCACCATAAATTACCTTCCGCTTTTATATTTCATTAAGATGTAAAAAGTTTTTCTTCTGTTTAGCGGGGGTCTAAGTTATACTGGTGCTCAGCACTGATGACGGTGGTGGCTATAGTTTGTTTATGTGGGGAGCGTGGGGAACTAGGATATCTTGAGGGTCTTTTACTGCATTAGTTATATGAGCAGGTACTTACCGTGATACAACTTTGGGCAACCAATCACCTCCACAGTATTTCGCCAGCACAGGGTCATTAGTGGAGCTTCCATCGTAGAATATTAAGTGGTCTCGTTCTCCAGTGCAATCAGACCAGGCACGTATTGATCGGGATGTTTTGTTGAAGCTTGCAATTGACCTAGGAATAGGAAACAAACAGCATTTTAGTCAGCTCCTGCACAAATAAAAGGCGAAAAGTTACATTATTCTTCGTGCAGTGTGTCGAAGTAAGGGATTCTGGGTACATGCAAGGGGCGCCAGAACATTCTTCAAGGGAACTTAAGCATGAACATTCAAGATATATCAAATTTTGAGGAGGCAAACTAGCAACTATAAGTGACATTGTAGGTCTGCAATGTTTCAGATGATAAATTTCAAGAATTCAAGACTGTACATAATAGCGCTAAGCCCTCAAAGTTCAAGTATTTTCAGAAGTCATGTCCTTAGAAGGAATTCTTGTCAATTTCAAATTGTCAATTGGGTTACAATTGATTTCTGTAACGAACTGTCGTTCTATTCTTCGATAAATTTGATGTAATAAACTGGCTTTAACAAAGAACTGCGGTTTTCTGGGCAAATAGTTTTATTTAAGTTTAGTCATTTACACTAACGTATACTACTTGTCTGCCCTCCTTTTTTAATGAATTCAATAAATTATACTTTTAATTTTCGCAAATCTATATAAGTAGTTGTCAACAGTCTGCCAAAAGTCTGACAAAAACAAAGAGTTTTCTAATATCAACGAAAAAGCAAAGAAAAATTAAAGAAAATTAGTTAAAACGCTAACGACAACGTCTTTTACCTGAAAAGGGTGATAACAAAGCTCTCATATGAAAGAAAGTGTGTATCAAGAAAATGCATGACTTTTGAGTGATATTCGGTAATGGTATTTCGATAAAATGTCATTGGGGGTTGCAGAAGATTAGGTAAAGTTAAACTGGATGCCAATCCCGCAAGGAGAGGCACACTTAACCCTATGTAAACCCTAAAGATTCCTCTCTCTTTAGTGGACCTAGAGCTCTTAAAAGGCCGAGTTAGAACTCTGCCACCGGTAGAAACTGATACACGCAGAGTCAACGAATATTGTTGACAAGAGCACGAGGTTGCAGCCCTGTTATAGCCGGGAACCATTTAGAGCTCCTGATAAACTGAACTAGGTCGCTGATATCAGTAGAACCTAATTCGGTTAATTCTTTGGAAAAGGGGAGGGGACAAAGATCGGTTCGTGCAGTTGGCCAGAGCCAAGCAGTTGCACAGGAAGTGGAGGATGGTTTCCTTTGCCTCCCCATCTTGGCAACTCCTACAGAAGTCATTTAAAAACGCAACAAGTCTGTCGCCATGTCTACCTATGAGTCATTGGCCCGAAATGACGGCTACGACAACGCTTATAATATTTCGTCCGAGCAAGGTGAGCTCTAATGTCCGCTATAGGTAAAGAATCGGTCAAATCTGCCGGGTAATAAGGCAGGTGTGTTCCCTTTCCAATTTAACATTCGTAATTCTAAAGGGTGCTCATGTAACGTGGAAGAGTCTCGCTAGTCTGACAGCTCTACAGCTACGCGGAATATCATTATGCCTCGGTACCCATAAGAGGCGTATGTTCATACGCTCAACCAAGTCGTTCAGAGTTGAGCGGCTTATAATCGTCGTTTTGAAGGTTGTATACACTTGAAGAGATTTAATAGCAGCCTTACTATCTAAGATGATACAAATATCATTCGTAGGTATTGTTAGGTTCTTGAGATGGTCCACGGCTGCCTTTATAGCCATGATTTCAGGCAGAAAAACACTGCAGTAGTCAGGCAAGTGAAAATAAATGCCTAGGTGTTGCAAAAATATACCTCCACTTACTCTGCCTTCCACCTTGCAACCGTCAGGGTGTAGATGCACTGACTCTCCCCATTGAGGGGTACCTTTTTCCCATTTTTCCCTGGTGGGGATAGAGGAGTCAGTTTTATCATTAAATAAAGGCTTGGGTGTTGTATAGTCAGAGTTTGTTATTAGGCTTACCAAAACCATGCACCGGTTGGAGGTAGAAAATTGTGTAGAAGGCTTTATAGGGTATAGTTTCGAGTGCAGGATAATGTAGGTGGTTCGTTCTTCTGAATCGACTGAAATTCCTCTTCCTCCCAATGCCTCACAAGGGGCTACAGGAACTAGAGTAAAGGAATGAGTAATAATGGTGAATATATAAGTAATTAAGATAAGTTGTTAGAAAAAACAGAAATGATTGATGTTTGACACTACTAATACAAATTTAGTTTCATAAATAAATACTGTTAAAAGCTATTTGAATGATTAAGCTCAATATAAAATCACCTGAACTAAATGAAACCATCACCTAACCTAGCATTCCCTTCATTTTACTTTATGCACGTCTGAAGCTAAAAATAAAAACTCCCGCAGTTGAGTACCAAGGAACGAAGCTCAAAAATGTTTCCTTTTTTTATGAACTACACGGGGTCACTGTCAATTAACTCCGAAAATAAAGCACCCTTGTCCTACTTGATTAACCTTCTCATGAACAGCTCGTGCTGAAAATTTACCCGACAGTTTGAAAAATTTCACGGCTTTCACATTTTTATTATTCACAAAGCTCAAAATATGAACCTTCATTAGTTAGGAGGAAAAAGGGATTAGGTGAACACACGTGAATCGACACATCAAAGCATTATAACGATCTAAATGGAACCATTTGACTAACCTAATCAAATAAAGATTAACACACAATAGTCTCTATATAAGCCGCTTACCTTTTGACTAGTGCTTTATGTTGATTCTCTTGACTAACTGAAATCATTGCATGCTTGCATGTAGGAACTGTCTTTTGGCGAATCGTCCAGTAGCATGTGACATTTCTTGGATACATTCCAGGATAATTTGGGCTCTGAAGGCGACACTTTTTTCGATAACATTCATCGAATTGCCGGGTGCAGTACGTTCCCGGCGTTACTCTACCTAGCTCTAACAGCTCGTCCGGTATACCATATCTGAAAGGACATAAAGGAAGAACATTAGTTTGAAACAAGATCTGTGCTGAACAGCATGAATCTTTTAAAGCAGAGAGATTTGAGATTCATTCAACTTACCTGACTATAGCGTCTGATTGACTGATAAATTTGTATCTTATTCGGAACTCGAAGGGAGTTTCCTCTTGCTGGCTCGGAGGGTGAAATACCTTTAGAAAGGAAAATTTTATCTGTTAGTGTATGCGAAGGTTTCTTAAACTTTTGTGTACTTAAATTCTGAAATGCATTTAGAAAGCCAAGTAGCATGTAATATTCCTCGCAGCAGGATAAGACGCTAGGAGAACTGGCAAAGAAGACGAGTGAGAAGTATTCAGAGTTCGTATTTAAGGAAATTTCGTCAAGTAGAAATAAACGTTACACAGGAGAGCCTGAATGTATCTGTTTTTCTTACTTGGTTGGACGCTGCCGACTGCTATTGTGAGCATATGCAATTTGTTTTTCTGCACTACTGAATTCAAAATAATATTTTTTGCATATGAGACGAAGAGTGCTGAAAAGTCTAATCCATGCATACTTCCAGCTTAGCAAAGCGGAAAGGTAAGCTTCATCTTCAGCTATAGATGGAGATAAACTAACAACGGATATACATCTTTCAACAGCAGATGTGGGTTAAATGTAGTTTAAATAATACAAAAGAAGGTAATATTTTTGAGAAATTCTGTACCAGGAATAACGAGTAGATGAAGTAGATGCTGTAAGTTACTCAATTCTTTAAGGTTTCTATTTTATTTTATATGATAGAATTTAAGATGTAAAGTTTTAACTTTTTTAATATTAAATATGAGAATAACCTGCAGAAAATACTGGATTTATTTTCAAAGGTTAAGTGTTTTTAGGTCCCTTTATTACTAAGGGCCGGTTGCAGACTTCAGCGTTAAGCGCAGGATAAGTTAAACTTAGTCCGTGGCTTAAACTAAGCTTAAGCCAGATTGAGTTTGACAGTGCTGAAGCTTTTTTTAATAAGGCAGCACCGTGAAATTGTGAACTGACATGCTATTGTGAATCAATTTGCTGGAAAACTTTAGTTTATGTTTTGATTTAAAGGTGAAAGTCATGTGCAATTAAAATAATAAGACCACCTGATCGACATATGGAAGGAACAGCACCTCAATTCTCAAACTATTTCAGCAATTGTCCAATCGAAATGCCACTTGAGTGCGTTTTAATAACTGAGTTGAAGCAGTCATTCTTGGAGCCTTAAGCTTAGATTAAACTAGCACAGTAAAACGGTATAAAAGAGTTAAGCAGAGTTTAAGCTGCACTGGGAGCTTAAACATGAACTGTAAAACTGAGCCTTATATATTCCTTTATATACCGACATATTTGAAAGCAGCAAAGTTTTCTCAATAAGAAATAATCACAAAGAAATGGATTTTTTTATCAAACAAATCCGATATAAGAGGATAGTGGATAGTATCAGAGGGTATGGATATGATGATAGCTTCGGCTGAGACCAACCGAGCGTCTAATGTGCGTGTTCTTCATCGGACACTTATTCTATAGTACGCATTGTAAAAAAAATGTATTTGTTTTCGGGTCAACAAGTTTATTTATATTATATTAATAATAAAATTATTAAATAATATTCAAATAATATTTTTTAAATCTTAATACCAAAACTCAAGGGTCCTAGGATGCTAAATCACATCCGTGGGAGGAAACAAATTAAGGGTAAGGGAAATAGGTTTTAAGTGTAGAAGGTGACGATGTACGCCTCCTTTCAAGGTTTTGGGCTCATAAGACGGACGTGGAAATAGAGGCAGAAGCTTCAAACACGCGATAGAAGAGTGAGAGACAACCGGCTTCTGTTGATGCTTACAAGAAAGTTAATATTCTCAGACATTTTAGAGTCGCCAGTATGTTTTATAGATTTTCTTAGAACGTGATCTAACGCGGACAATGTGATATGCTGGTCTCTGCTCCAATATGGGAATTCTAATCTAGGCTTGAATGTGGGGTTGAGTCCTACACTAAGTTTACATTTGCCTCCTACCATCGCTTTGGTTCGGCATAGTAAATTTTACAGTGATTTTCGGCGTAATTTTTCCTATTCGAGTATTTCCGTGTCTAACTAGGGATTAGTTTATAAAGATTCTTGTTTGGTCATGGCAGGGAGAGGGGGAGGGGCGCCTGTTATGGAACTTATGAAGAAATGATAGTGACGAGTATAGTTTTTTCGCATTTTGAAAATTGCGCGCTTTGTAGAGTGAAAACGTCTGGAGCGAGATCAACAAGTGCTCCTACTGGCAAAGAATAAATGCTTTCCCCTATGACATATTTTCCGAACATTTAAGAAAAAAAACTTACGGTTTTCAGAGAAGGCGGAGGGGGGTGGGGAGAAGGCTGAACCCGGAAACCCCCACCCCTCAGATCAACCATTGGTTTCAACTGAACATCGCCCGCATACAAGCAATTGTTACAAGCACGAGCGGTTCTAGGCAGATCGTTAATAAAGATACTAAGGTACAATAGGCACAATAGCGATCCCTGTAATATGCCGGATAAAAGTGGGAAGGTACAGGATATGGTTACCACAACCTTAATCTACTTTCAAGGAACCACCATGAAAACTTCAAAGAGAGCGAAATTAAAGGAACTAAAAAGTTTTTAGAAGTTTTTTAGGATTTTATATGCTCTAAAGCTGTCAAAATTACATTGTTAGATTGTTCAGAACAAGATCAGCTCTATTATCGGTGTACATTTTGAATACACCCGACTCGCAACTGTGGTGACAATTGAAACCAGATTCAGGACAGTTTCTTTTTTCAGATAGTTAAAATTCATAAGTTTTTTTAATATTTTAGGTAAAAACATAATACTCTTATTGGTCAGAAATCAGGAGAACATTTTTCGTTATTGGCAGTCCTGTATAAATTTTACAGAACATTGTATAAGAGCCCTATTCCTACTTAAAAAGCAGAGCAGAGTTATAAATAATACATAACTTTTTATAGTGTTTTCCATTACGGATTATTTCTGAATTTTCAACCCCCATTATTATTTTTACTCCGGATGATTTTTTAACCGACTTCCCAAAACGAAAGAGATTCTTTTATTTAAAATATATTTTTAATTTTCTTTTATGTATGACCGGGCATAATTTCGTAGCGCGTTAACCGATTGGATGACTTTTTTGTTAGGTAGAGTATGATTCTTCATTGCTAATAGGAGAAAAAAATCGGACCTAGGGTAAAGAGGAGGGGGTTGATGTAGCCCAACTTCGTAACGCGTGGACCAATTTGGATTATTCCATTTTTCTGTTGGGTAGAGTATGTTCCCATATTGGTCTCTTTCTCTAGTTTCCGTAACCCCTTGTGGGGCATGAGGCAGGAAAACAACTTCACCCGATTGTAGACAACGTTTGCAAGTAGAGCTACAATTTAAAGCGTATTCCGAACCAGCAGATAATAACCGTGGGTAGTCGTTGGTGGGATTCGAACCTGGGATCGCTGGATTTGTAGACCAACACATTGTCACGAGATAAAACCTTTTGCTGTGGTGGGGGTGGGTGATAGGGATTGAACCTAACTTTTTAACGCGTGGACCACTTTGGATGGTTCATTCTTTGTCGGATAGAGTATGATCTCCCGCTTCTAATATGAGTAAAAATTTGAACCTAGTGTAATTTTGTAACGCGTGGACCGATTTCGATAATTCTTTTTTTGTTGGGTAGATTGGTACCATGCTAAAAATATTTTTGGTTGCCTGCGGGTGGGCTATGGGGGTTGAACGTACTTTGTAACGTGTCAACCAATTTCAATGATTATTCTTTTGTCGTATTGTGTATGATCCGAAATTGCTAATATAAGAAAACATTAAGTGTTAGGTTGTGGAGACGGAGAGGGTATGCTATCCTTTATAACTCGTGAACCGATTTCGATGATTCCTTTTGTGATCTTTAGAGTATTTTAGGGCGGAACTCTATGCCTTAACTCGTAGACCGATTTCGATGATGGTGGAGTGAAGTACGTCTATCTATTTGGATGATTCGTGTATTGCTGATTAGACTGTCTTGATCCATGTATATCATGATATAAATTGTGGCTTTAAGGTAAGATTGGAAGATGGCTTCCTGAAGAGTGAACCAATTTTGATGATTTTCATTCGGTTGTATAGGATATGTTTCCTCATTGGTAAATGTCAAAAGTTGGGGCATTTCACGTGAAGTGAACAACCAAGAATAATAAGAAGAAGAAGAAGAATAATAAGAAGAAGAATAAGAAGAAGAAGAAGAAGAAGAAGAAGAAGAAGAAGAAGAAGAAGAGTTAGGTATGACCTATTTCGAAGGCAATTAATCAGCTTAAGAAACTTATATAAAATAAATGAAATAGTGCCTTTTTCAGGAAAGTGTATGCTATTCACAGTTTTGAATTTGTTTTTCATGCAAAAAAATTAAAATTAACATTAAATATGAAGTTTTTACAAACTTCGACCATTGAAATTTTTTTTAAACAGCTCAAAGAAATAAATAAGACTCAAAATATTTTTTTTCCTGTACTTCAGGAATGATGGAAAATTGAAACTGAATAGAAACGAGATTGTGAAAAACCTACTTAAGGAATTGTAGCAGTTGGCATGACACCTGTCCTCTAACTACAGTCACCAAAGTTATAGAAAAAGTCATTTTCATATGAGCAAGCATCAAATGGCTTAAGTTGAATTTACAGGTCAAGAGAGTATGGATGTTGGTATTTGAAAGCGAGAGTGGCAAGAGACAGGCCGCACAGTGAGAAGGAAGCCAAATAACTTGGCTCAAAAGCCCTTAATTTCGAAATCTAAGGAGATCCATTGCGCAGGAAGGTACACAATTTTTATCGCTGAAGACAAAGACCTTTGTGAATTCGAGTTTTGAAAAGTTGCCCCAAAGAATATATTTGTATTCAGAGGCATATTGTAAACGTCAACCTTTCCGAAGCATATTCCAGAAGGTGTTCCAACAAAAAACAGAATTTATTAAATAAATAATCTGAAATGTACTCCCTGCATTGTTTCTTATATAAATCCATACAATTTCATTATTTTTGCATCGTTTTTGTTCAGGAAAAGTTGTCTATAGTTTACAGCGCATTCGACTTACACCAGCTGCATTTTTGAAATGTTCATGAATAATTAAGGTGGGCGCCACTGAGCGGCAACAGAAGTACTTACCGCCCTAAAATGAATTTTTGATTACATGAATTAAAAGCAACATGAAGTGCAGAAACACGACGAATTAAAGCGAACAAGGGGAACTCACAGAATAAATTTTTCAGAGACCCAACGTAAATGTTATGAGAAATAAAACAGCGCACCAAACAATTTATAATTTTATGAAAACCCACACAACAGAGAATGTTTGTCCGTAAGTTAATTTCGTCCTGATAAATGTACGTCAACAAATTTTGAATGGATTTCGAGTTTAAAACTGTTCCTTTACACGAACACCCACCCTATGATGCTGTGATGGAGGATCCATCTCATGCCTAAATCGCTGGAAGTTTGCCTTACGTGTGTACACAACTGTTGTTTGTTGTTACGATTTTATTCATAGTCCGTGGATTTTTACCTTAACGCTTGCTAAAGGATCTTCTTCCTTAAATCGGACATCATCGAAATTGTTTGAAGTAGTCTTCACTTCTTGGGGAAATTTCAATAAAGTGCTATAAAAAGTTGATGAGATGCTTGTGCAAAGTAGAAACGTCTCTCAGTCCCCAGAATAAGTGCTCCTCATTGGAGTCATTCTCCTCATCACATCCAAAGTTCATTGTTTGTCGAATACGCTTCAGTCTTGCTGGGAAAGTCCTACTTGCACGTTTACATGAATATCGGCTCTATCCTGCTCCAACCGCTGCAAACGGATGTGTTCAGATTTCGATTTTAGAAAGGAGAATCCTCGTTTTCAGTATCTCCAACTAGAAATCTTACGAACGTGCTAAAGTAGCTCCTAATCATTAGACGAAGACCGACATTACAGAGCCCGACGCAGACAAGGATACTTGTACAGCTATTGTTTCTGGCGATGAACAGCCACATTTTCTTAAAAATAGACTGCATGTGGAGTTTGCATGGACTCGTATATGTAGGAAAAAACAGCACCTCATCCCCCATCCTATTTGAGTTTTTCGATATGATTCTTTTGGGGTGCATGTGAATGAACGGCTTTGTCTTTTGAAAACGAGGTAATAGTCTGGTGAGGATAACGCGCTCCAGTTATAGGCCACCATATTCAGTTTACGTTATACTCCCTTCCAGGGTTTCTTTCTTCCTGTTTTCGATGCTTATAAACTTTAAACAATAAGCAGCACTACAACGGTATGCAAAAATTTAGAGTTTTCTATGCTGTTCTGCTGCTTTCACTGTATCCAGTTCAAGCGTATCAAATATATGAGTTCTACTTGGCAAATAGGACAATTTGAGATATGGCTATAGAAGACGGAGACACACACCCACAAGTTTATTGTAAAGTCAAACTGGGTACAGCGAAATTTCGATTTTTGAGAATTCTTCTTCAAAGTTAACTTTATTTGCAAGCAAAAATCATCAAAGTGTACTTCTCTCTACAGCTTCTTTACATATTCACTTCATAATTTGCAAAAGAAGCAGATACAACGGAGTAGTATTCAATAGAAAATATGTCTGCTATTCCTCCTTCCTTTTACGTATTTCATGTACGCATAAGGAATTAATGGTCATATAATTTCTAATTTCGGAAACTCCTAATACCTTGTGGGCCATGGGGCGGGAGAAGAACTTCACCGAATTCGAGACAATGATTGCAAGTGGACTTACTGCTTAAGGTGAATTCCGAACCACCGATATTGTTCTGCAACCCCCAATTTCATTATGTCAGGTGCTGTCAGCAGAAAACAACCATGGGTTGCCGCCAGTGGTGTTCGAAGCTGGGACCTCTGTAATGGAAGGTCTACAGAAAGTCACTAACTTCACCAATACTTATAAGTCAGTGAAAGCGACAAGACTAAGGTAACCTAACGCAGATGAGCAAGCAGTGACATGTACTTAGACATGCCAAAGATGGCGATGAATAAGTGAAGTTGATTTCATTTTGCAATCTTGTATTTAAACATCTCAGTAACGTGTTTGGATAGGGTTAAAGTCCCACCCGCGGTAAGCCCTGGTGTTACTGCTAACAACAAATTGCGCTAAAAGGACATTGAGGTTGCAAAACAACATCGAAATACGCCTTCAACCTTAAAGAATTTGGAGACGGAGTTGGATCCCCAGTTCGAGACCAGATGATCCTGTGAGTTTTTATTAAGAAATTAAAATAATCCACTCCGTCTCTGGGCTGCTTCGCTTCATTTTTGTAGTTGCTTCTTTGCGGGTCTACTTGCCATTAAACTCATCTCCTTGAGACGATTTTGGATTGTTCTTAAGGTAACTTTAGCACCTGTACCTCGTATCAGTTCAGAACTCAATTTAGTGTCGGTTTGAAATCTGTGTTTTAGGCTTAGACTCTTTGGTTTCCCGTCTTCTCGAGCTGTGGTAGACCACTTCGGTACAGTGCCGATCTTTCTATTCAAAGTGTATTTCCTTAAGCTACGGAACTCTTTTTTAATTGTCGCGTTATTTCACGTATCGACAAATTTCGCTGGGGTAAATTCACATTCACTACCTTTTCCTTTTTATTTAATTAGGCACTTTCAGACATTTTAATTATTTGAATATTGAATTAAGAAACAATGAAAACTATCCGTACTATCCGAAAAGTCGCTGATTTATAATAAAATAGTTTTTAAAAAAAAGTTGAACCGACTTCACAAAAAGCGCTAAAAAGAATTAAATAATTTTTAATTTTATATCGATTACGACATTTTCAAGTCCGTGCAAATTACTATGTACAAGAAAAAAAGAACCATTCAAATCGGTCCACGAGTTAAAAAGTTTGGATCAACCCCCTACCCCTACCCCCATCACACCAAAATGTTTTTTCTCGTGGTATCAATCTACCCAACAGAGAAAGAACCATCGAAATCGGTCCACGCGTTACGAAATTAGACTACCCCTCCCCCTCCCACTTCCCCAACCGCACCATAGGACCAAACTATTCTCCTATTAGCAATAGGGGATCACACTTTATACAACAGTAAAAGAACCATCGAAATCGGTCCACGCGTTTAAAGTTAGGTTCCACCCACACCCCACCAACATGTTTTGTTCCAGTTATCAGCTAGGCTAGCTCTACTCAACAGAAAAAGAATTCTCAAAATCGGTCTACGCGTTACGAAGTTAGACTACCCCTCCCCCTCCCCCAATTCTAGGCCAAATTATATGTCCTATTAGCAGTGGGGGATCATACTCTGTACAACAAAGAAAGAACCAACTAAATCGGTCCACGCGTTACAAAGTTAGGTTTCACGCCCGCCCCCACCCCGCCAAAAATTTTTTTTGACATGGTACCAATCGGTGAACATTCTCTACTCGATAACACAAAAAATACACGTCGAACTTAGAACTTCTTTGTTTTTGGGAAGTCGGTTAAAAACTGTGCTAGTTAGAGACATCGTTTTATTTCTCCTTTAACATTTACATAAGCCTCTATCAACTCTAATTATTTAAAATTCTTCGCTTTGCAATCTTCGAAGATAAGGAGGGATGGTGTTTTTTTTAAACATTTTTCATCATAAGTCAAAAACAATGCGGCACAAAATGAAACAAGAATATATTTTATGATGTGCAAATGAAGCCCTTTCAAATGATAACCCACTTGACCTAGTATCGCAACTTTCAAATTTTGACCCGCTTTCGCCCCAAACATATTTAAAGCTGTTCCAAATTTCAAGTCGATAGCATTAGTAGTTCCTGAAATAAGCAGTTGTGAGAGATAGACAGACGAGGACACACCACCAGGGTCCATTTTATACCATTTTGGTACGGAACCCTACAAATTATATTGAAGAGGGTGGTGGACTCTATACTTTACCGGATCTGATCGTCGTTTCAAATTCACTAATTTAACACGTTGCGTTTTTAAGTTTTTTTTATTTACTATCTCTATGCATTATTTAGTTATTCTTCAATCATTATGTCATAACATATACATAACATTAAGGTAAAGTAAAAAAAATTTATTTTAAAAAATCAAGAAAGTTGAGAGGGGCCCCGAGGCTTCATGGATCCTAAATTCAAACTATTTGCTGACCTATTTTAAATTTTAAGTTAGATCTCAGGCTAACGATAAGCCTTGTTGAAACTAATCCAGGAGGTTTTGAGCTACAAGCAAGCTGTTTTTAATATAAATCCGCAATTGATTTTTGTAACAGTCTTATCGCCTATTGTGATAAATCTCTAGAAGTATTAAAGGTCACCAGATTATGTAGGCGGTCGTTGTACTCAACAAAATTCACATCATCAATCCAGATGTCATGAAATGGCCAGAAAGGAACAGATTCAATGGAGAGTTTATGTGAATTTTCGACGAACCTGTCGTTCGAACTTCTGGTCTCAATTTTTCTTTTCCTTAATTTGTCCACTGGTAAGGTTCTAAAAGCATCTTTATTTATAAATGGAATAGTCAATACCCCTTTCATGTCCATGTTTTCAATCCGATTTAAAAACTGCTTAGATCGATAAGCGAAGGAATATTACAAACTCTCGAAACTGACTCCAAATCTAAAATAAGCGAAAAAATTTTGAGATATGTTTACCTTGACGGATGCAGTCACCGTCGATGTTTCACTGAAATAAAGCTGTGGTCCAGTTGCCTTCCCGCACCAGGATCCTCCAGTGAATGGTCGTCCCAGTTCGCTTAGCTGAAAATAAAGAAAAAGTATGGGTAAATCGATGTGATGGAATATTGGCTAGACAAGTTCTACTTCTACACACAAATGTTGGTATTGGATAGGAAATTGTGGGTGATGCTGTGCTGTGCAATAATAAAGTCAAACAGTAGATTCCTAAACGGTCGATAGATCCACAATGCTACGAAATCAAATTCGTTCTGAGTTCCAATTGATTAGGCTTGTACGAGGGTATCCAACGGAATGTTGGGTTCGTTCGTTAAGCTGCCAAGAGATAGCTTTGAGGTTATATCTATTTGCTTATCGATTGATAGTTGCCGGTCAGACGCTTGTGAGGCTTGTTTCTGGCATTTTACATTTGGCTTTCAAGAATCCATTATCGGATTATTGGCATTGGTTAATGTAATCTTGTCACTTGCGGCGGGCAGGTATTTGAACGCGCATTTATAACAACATTGCAAAATGGTCAGGTAGGAGAGGCAAGTTAATAAATTGGAATGACTTCTGAATTACGCAATAGACATTCCCTTATCAAACAAAACGTTTGCAAGCAATCATAGTCTGTTAAATAATGTGGAGCATTTACCAATTTAATCGACAAATGCTTGGAGTCATGCAGCTTCCCAATAAAGCCTCTTGCTATCAACCGGAAATATCCTTGTTAGTTCCAAATAACGTCAAAAGAAAATAGAAAATTTCTCGAGACATCCTATAATTTCCGATTAGTTAAAAAGGCTATTAAAACGTATCTCTGAAAGCTCTCTGTTCACCGGGTATGACAGTTTTTGGAACGGCAACTTTTAAAAAGGAGCTCAGTCTTTCTTCTTTGGCAATAAATTCATATTTGCTCCTCCTTCTCATGCTCGTCGCGTTCAAGAGCATCCATGCTGGACATGAAACTATTATAACTTGAAAATAAATTTATATCTCTTTTCTGACCTGAAAAGGTTCTGTGTATAAATCGATAAGATCCACTTTCCCGTCTGCCAAATCCATAGAAAGTTTGTACGACTCAATTTTTTTCTTCGTATTCCGTTTGCTTCAGAAGGGTTTTCATAAGATTTTGAAGGAACTTAAAAGAGGATATCATGTTCGCTTATAGCTCTCTAACTGAGCTGCTTGCATCTTACTCAATACATCTGTGAAATGTACCCTATTTATGCATTAATGAAAGTAGATGTTGCTAAAATATAGGTTTACTCCAGTTCTCAATTTTCTCGACGTTTCACTTGAAATAAAGACGCAACTGAAAGCATTTTTTCCGCCTTTTGAAATATTCCGTAATTTAGGTGCGGTGGAAAGAAAGCCCGCACTTGTAATTTATACTTTTAATAAGAGAAAGTCGAATTCAATTACAAACCGTTTCTGCTTTAGTTTTATATTTTATAAGGACCGTACATCGTTACTGCTGCAACTGCAGTTTTATAGAGCTTATGTCTTTGGTTGGAGTGCAGTTGACCTAAATATAAACAGCTCATTATTTTCAGGGCATCGTTTAATTCGAATGCGGGAAGTGATTTCAAATGGAGCAGTATTCTATATAGGGCCTGCATGAAGCGAAATATTTTTTTTTTGCAAAAGTGTTTACAACAGCAGAAAAAATGTGTGATTTAGTAAAACGAATTCTGAACTGTTTTTAACAGAAATAATTAACTATCATACATACGCATATGTAAAGGACTATTCACATTTAGAAAAGGACCTTCGTTGAGTGGGGGTAAATGTGTTTTAAATTCCCTTATTTCGCTTCGCTGAAATAAGGGAATATAAACTATTTATTTGGTGCTTTAAATTCCCATTTATATTCTAAATCTGGCCATAAGTATGAAATATCTTAAACAATTTCCGATTTATTGTTAGTGAAAATAAATCAAAATCAAATCATGACTCTTTTTATGGTTTATCAAAATTTGGCTCCCTTCATTATTTCAATTTACTTGTTGCAAACGTTGACTAATGACAGATTAACACGAATGACACAAAATGTCAGTAATTATGACTTCATGACATTTGATAATGACTAACCATTTTCACGACTAAGTAATGACAAATAACTATTTACTGAGAGCTTTCTCACTACGTTTAATAATGTTATGACGAATTTTAATTTTACAATGAGAAGTTTATTAATCGGAGGATTTATACGAATGACAGGTAGTGACGAGTCGGATTGTGACAAAATGAAGATTTCGGTGAAGACAGAACAGATAAGGCTGGAGTTCCGAAAATGGGTACCCTTTGATTGGCTTCAAATTTTTACCAGACACTCTACTATACACTAGATGATAGTACCTAAAAGCATTTTTGGCGACTCGAAAGGGAACGGGGGTGACAAACATTTTTTTAATGTAAAATTTGTTGATAATTTTATTGATATTAACATAAGTATGTACACGGCACGATCTTAGTTTCCGTGGCACACCGATTTGACGATGAATTTCTATAAAACACCACAAAATAAAACGAAAATAATAAATAAATTTTTTGATATCTGGCTTAGATTTCGAGATATTCGATCTTGAAATTTTAGTAACACAACACTTCACGACATGTCAAAATGGCCGAACTAAAAGATAGCGCCAACTTTTTTATTAAACTTTCTGGGAGGAAGAGGTGTGTTAATAAGGCCTGTAGTTCTTTTATTAACCCCCCATCCTGCAGAAGAATATATTTCAATAGTTAGTTAATAAAACAACTAAAATATTCGATCTTAAAATTTTAGTAACAAATCATGAAAAAGAATTTGTTCACCTTCCCTTTCGAGTCGCCAAAAATCCTTTTAGGTACTGTCATCTAGTGTATAGTAGAGTATCTGGTAAAAATTTGAAGTGATTCTGAGAGTACCCATTTTCGGAACTCCAGCCATAGATAACAGCTACAATTTATATTAAGCTAGTAGTCAGAATTCTGAGGGTTCTGCGTACAGGTGAGTTAGTAAGTAACTACGTGAGGTGGGTGTTGCAAAAGGGGTGGCAAAGATAAAATGATTGGATTCGTAAATGAATGGCTGAGGCAAGGCAAAGGACCAGCCGGTTAATGACGGTGGTGGCTGAGTGCGAATATAATGAGTGAAGGGGGTTGATAACTGAGTTACTGGTGGCAGGTGAAGAAGGAGTGGTAGTGAAAAAATTACTCCCTTTGTAAAAAAACGTTAAATGGTAACGTGGTTGGATGAGGGGGAGGGCTTGGTAATGAAAAAAATAAATGTTCTATGTTTATGTTAATGTTAAATGTTGTAAAGGATAACGTTGACTTTAAGCTGTTGGCTAAGTGTGGATGGGTTGGCGGAGGAGGGAAAGTCGTTAAATGACGGTAACGGGTTAAATGATCTTTACCTAAATGAAATAGATTTTATAGTAATATGACAACTGCGCAGCACAAGGGGTTTTAGTACATAGTTTGCCTGAGCAATTAGAAAAAAATTATTCACTTTTTATCTAAATGATAGTCAGAATGCTGAGGGTTAATTGTTCTGTGGCTAGGTGGAATATGTGAGATGGGTTGTAGCAAAAGGGGTGGTGAAGAGAAAATGATTGGTTTTGTGTTAGAATAGTTGAGGTACGGCAAAGGTTAAGAGCGGGTTGGGACTGAGTGCAGGAATGGTGGCAGCGTTGACTTTGAGTGTTCGGATAAGAGGGGATGGGTCATAGGTGAAGTCAAAATGATTGGATTTTTTAGAAGAATGGGTAAGGTAGGAATCGCTATGCGTCGGTGGGAGCTGATTCGAAGAATGGTGGTGAATGGGTGGTTGTTGGTGGATGTAGGGGGTAATGAAAAAGTGAATTGTTTTATATCATAATGGCAAATAAATTTTTTACATTCGACACAATATATCAAATATGTACTTTTAAAAATAAAATTCTACTTCTAGTAAGCCACTTAACAAAATAAGAATTTTATTTTTACCTGTTTGAGTGCATATTGCAGTGTATTTAAAAAATGTATGAGCAAAAATAAAGTTTGGTTTGGCAGTTTTTTGGTCGTTAGGGCGAAAAGGAGTAGTTCTCATATTCCAGAGGTTCCTCGCCATTACTTGGAAGCCACCAACCTACCCAACACTCTTTCCGTCATATTCAACAACTCAAAGTCAAAGGCTGTCTTCGTCATTCCGATATGAAACAATTCATTTTTTTTGTTTAAAATTACAATTTAATAATTTTTAATATTTGCCAAAATGGCTTCCAAATATTACTTGAGGGTTTTCAAGGATGTCGAAATCCGCCATGGTGTCAACATTTTAAAACTCAAAAAGGCGGATTCAATCTGGAGAAAAAATAAAATGCTATTTTATACGGTATATAGACATAATTTTATCGGATCCCGTTCGAAATAAGTTTTGTAGGAGTTTCCGGGTGGCTGATTCAAGGAGACAAGGAGACGCGAGCGGCCGTTTCTAGGAGACATAGCTAGAGATCTTAGGAGGGGGTTGAACAGGTGATCGACCGGTTTGTCAGTAGTAATCACGATGTCGGAGCAACAGATGGATCCTTACGCTTCCAAACGCATTATTATTAAATTTCTTGCTCAATTTCTTACCCGGTTTTTAATCTGACTCTTAGTAAGATTTTCTGAAGTCATCTCTGTTGTCTGTGCTCCGCTGTTTGTTGTGTGTTGGCGTGTTTTGGTTTTCTGATTACTATTGTTTTTTGCATGCTGGTGTGGGAACCTCATTTGCCTCAATATATTGTTATATTCTGGCGAATAGGTCAATTGATTCTAGGCTTCCGCCTAAAAAGTGCGCCTTCTATGCTAGAAGGATTAGTTCTATATAAAAAAAAGGAGTAAAACCAGCTGACATTTTGAAAAGATTGACTGCACAGTTTGATGATGAAACGCTTACAAGGGCTCGCACCGTTTTTTTAAGCGGTAGGAGTTCACGGAAGGACGTCAACGGGTTAAAAATGGGAAATGGGTATCCTCAGACCAGCATTACAGCAAAGTGCTCGCAACTGTTTTTCTGGACTGGCGTGGCGTTTTGTACACTGATTTCTGGCATGAGCGTCGCATAATAAAGCTGCT
Organism: Leptarthrus brevirostris; assembly: GCA_964036015.1. NCBI lineage: Eukaryota > Metazoa > Arthropoda > Insecta > Diptera > Asilidae > Leptarthrus > Leptarthrus brevirostris. The sequence goes on along the minus strand of OZ038373.1, from coordinate 129,878,290 downwards.
TATTACTGTGAAATTTTGAACAAGATGAGAAACGGTTATCGTTCGAAACGACGTGACCAACCGATTCGAAACGTCATTCTTCTGCACGGCAACGCTGCAATTAGAGAAATTAATATGTACTTCACTTGAGCATCCCCAATGTAGCTCTGAATTATCACCCTGCGATTTCCATCTGTTTGGGCCGCTGAAACAAGCAAGTGGGGGACAACGATTCCAGGGCGATGCAGGAGTGGAGAGCTTCTTGCGCAATAGGCTTCTTACATAACCATTGTAGCTCTGAATTATCACCCTGCGATTTCCATCTGTTTGGGCCGCTGAAACAAGCAAGTGGGGGACAACGATTCCAGGGCGATGCAGGAGTGGAGAGCTTCTTGCGCAATAGGCTTCTTACATAACCATTTGCATTTTACGATGCCGGAATCAACAACCATTCATTTCTAAAGCAGGAGATTATGTTGAAAAATGATGCGTGCTTGGCTATTGTATTAAACCATTTGTTTTTATAAATGAGATTTGGTCACAACAGGAGAGCTTGCTGTTTACAATAATCATTTCTAAAGCAGGAGATTATGTTGAAAAATGATGCGTGCTTGGCTATTGTATTAAACCATTTTTTTTTATAAATGAGATTTGGTCACAACAGGAGAGCTTGCTGTTTACAATAATCTCCAGGTTTTTCACTTTGTTTACATAGGGTAGTACTGTATTATTTAGATGTATGGATGGTAAACTGGAAATATCTAGTTCTGTTCTGTACAAAGTAAGACACGTGGACTTTTTTGGATTGAGGGTAAGCTTGTTTGCCGTAGACCAATCGAATATGCGAGCAATATAACGGTTTGTGCACTTAATGAAGTCTTCTGTTAACCCAACAGGTCGAGAAAGAAAGATCTGGACATCATCAGCTACCATTCGCATTCTCGATTACATCAGGGAGATTATCTATAAATAATGCAAACAGCAGTGGGCCTAATATGGATCCTTGGGGAATCCCTGACAAAACAGGTAGAATAGAAGATTAGATATATCGTGAAGAGTTTTAGCGTACTTCCACCAATCTGATAAAAAGCTTTTTATGAACCTGGCCCTGTGATGCCGAACCGAAACTTATTACGAAGTGTTGAGATTAAGAGCCTGAGATTGACACTATCAAAGGCCTTGGAAAAGTCTAGTAATGTCAAAATTACTAGGTTATCAATATCAAGTTTATAACGAATGTCCGTTGTAATGTTTAACAGCGCGGAGTCACAACTGTGTCCCGGTCTGAAGCCTGCATGCCATATGGACAATAAATTATGGTCAGCAACAAATTCGCCTATTTGAATATTGATGAGCTTTTCTAACACTTTAGATAAATAACACAAGAGCCTAATCGGGCGAAAATCTTCCGGTGAAAGCGGAGTTGGCTTTTTGTTACCGGAAGTACTAAAGCTTTCTTCCAATTACTACGGAACTGTGAGCGTGTAACGCAGGAATTGAAGATGTATATTGCAGGCTCGAGGATTATTGGAAGAAATAACCTGAAATTTTTTGAATATATATCATCTGCTCTAACAGCCTCCGACTTGGCAGTAATTATAATTAAACTATTAATTTTATTTCTATTGTGATCCACACATTCCGTAGTACGTTTAAATCTACGAAATAGAAGTTCTCCTTCTGTTATAAGTACCTCAGTTTCCTTGGAAAACCAAGGGCAGCGAGTTGGAGTTACAGATTTTGTTAAAACGGGAGCGTGTTTGTTGTGAAGGTAGTGCATAAAATACACTAAGCTGATCATTAACGTTATCATTGCTTCCTATAGTATCCCAGGGAAGCTGGTTTGCGTCATCAGGAAGATCTACGAAACTAATATTTAAGTAGTCACGATATTTGAGTATTTTCGATTCAGGTCGCAGATGAAATTGTAGGAAAGGAAAATAATCTGTCACAATTAATATAAGTAGGGACGACTGCGTTGTATTAACCGCACATAAATGCAGAGACTGAAAGAGTGCCAGAAAGGCGTCTGACGATGCGTTTATCCGTAATAAATTCATGCTGACAACGCTACCAAACACAATATTTGTATATCTTTGACTCAACTCTGAGAGAGCCGTTTCTAGTTCTGCGTTACCTTTAGAAGGACAATAGACACAGAATAAAAGTATTTTTTCAAAATTCGGGAACCTTCACAAGACGTTGAAATACCCAAATTACAAAATAATAAAGAACAAAATGCAAAACAAAAATTGAATTTACTCATTGACCAGACTTATCCAAACTACGTCGCTTTGCATCTCGGAGTTGATAACACCACGCGGGTTGTCGGTGTACAATTTTTGTAGTTGATGAATTCCCTCAAATAAACGTAAACGACACCTACAGAAAACACTTTGCCTCGCCTTTTCAAGCTGATTGCCTCACGGAGTAAAGAGTTTGTGCTTGAGGTGACACTTTCGTAGCAGGTGATACGGCTATCCGTAATGAAACCACAGCCTAAGGAACTCAAACCCAATGGACCAAACATGCGAAATTTATGCAAAAAGGACCTCCTCTCCTTTCCTTTGAACAGCTGAATTTTACGATAATTGGAGCAAACAACTGGATCTGCCGATCAGATGTGTGCTGGGTTTTGAATTTTGATTTTATTTTGAAAATGTTTGAATACGGCGATAAACTGTTTTTCTTTTTATTTACGATGAGTCCAAAGCCTAGAAGACAACCGTGTGATTCGTTAACATGGCTTTCGCCGGAAGGGAATTAGGGTAAGGAGAGTGAGAAAACTTAAATTTCTTGATTTTGCATTGCTGCGAGCTAGACAACAGCCCAGAGAGAAATGGATTTTTTTTTAAATTCAATTTTAAAAGCCCACGGGAAGACCTGGTATCGAACCCGGGAATCATGACATGGTGGTCGTGCCGGTCAACCAATGATCCAACTCCGTCTAATTTTTGAGCAAACATTTTCAAAAATTTAATTGGGGTTTTCGTTAGATGTTAGATGTGTTCGTTAGATGTCAGAGGAATAGCTCGCACGACAATATCACTAGAGCGCTGTATAATCTACCAAATAAAACATTTATTCCTTCATAGACAGCACCCGAAATTGCACTTATCTCTTTCACTATATACACTATATTATTTTATAAATTACCTTAAATAAACCTTGCGAAAACCTGGCAGAAAACTCGGATTTGGATAAATGACCAGTAATAAAATAACATAAATTAATTAAAGACCACAATTATTCCAATTTCAATGGCGGTTTGATTAGGTATTTATTAACACTACATAATAAATGAGCAACGGCCGATATCTTCCCATTTACGTTTACATGTCAATTTCAATAAATTCATTCATTCGAGATCTTTCAAACACAATTAGATTACTTACTTCTTTATTGAAATGTTTTTTATCAATCAGATTTAAGGATTAGTAAAATTCTATATCGTGCAGTTTATCTGATTTATTTGATGATTTCAAAAGCCATTCACCGTAAAGAATTTTTTTAGCGAAATCGTTTTTCATTGAAATTGCTTTATGAAAATATTAAAGGGAGAACTAACCAAAATTTGCAAACATACCTGCATAAATCCTTCAGGGCATCCTGGCAATTCACCCGTTGGGTTGAAATTGGGTTCGATGCCATCAATGTCGGGATCAACCATGCCCTCATCAAAGCGTCCCACCGTAAATCCATCGAAAATTATCTGTAAGAGATACACACAAGGATACATATTCACATAAAATAGCATCTACGAGTATATATACAATATAGCTGAAAAGCTCTAAGTACTCTCTACGGCTATGAGAGGACGGATCATAGCCGTAGATAGAACTAGGATATTTTTAAAATATGCGGATTAAAGGGGAATTATATGAAAATTTAAATTCTAGCTGAATTGGGTGTTGTATAAAAGGATAAGTAGACGACTAATAAAAAAAGATATTGAGAATATCTTGCACTTAACATGACAAATAGCTTTTAGTAATCGTAAATAAAGTTTTTAAAAATAATCATTTTACTAACTCAGTAATCAAACATATAGGAGTGCAACAGTTTCTTTTTAGGGCGAATTATACAACCAACATATATTGATTGTCTTCATGATTTAAATTGTTGGGTACCTCCCTTCTCTACAGATTTCATCTATGTGTTGCGCAATCGTCAACGCAGTCTGGTCCTAATTGAGCTCTAATGCAGAGACTGTTAGATGATATAGTGTGACCTATCTATCGTTTTTGGGCACATATGTCTATTTTGCCTTGATAGTTAGGATTAAATAATGACCTCCAATCAAATGATGTTTATGATCTGGGGACATCGGTTGACAAAAGCTTGTAGTTTAAATGTTTTACAGTAGCCTACATTCGATGTTCAACACTCGTACATAAGAATAACTTTGTGTTAAATTTGTATCCTTAGAGATAAGAAAATTAATCTACTAATTCCATTTAGCGTGGTCCTAGGTTATAAGTTTGTTTATAGCAGGATTGATGTTAAGCACTGTTTGCGACTTTCTCAACTTAGAATTTCATGACTCTGTTTAATGATACAATACAGATTTGGCTAATCTAGGTATATAAGATGTGTAAGTAGATTTTATTTTATTTACCGAAGACTCGACACATTACGTCATTGATGACACTCAAGAATAGCAAAGACGACAATTTATCCCACTTCGTTAGCAGTTGAAAGGGCTGCAATAGTTTCTGTAAATCATTTTACATTGGGTTTCGACCTCTTGACGATGATGTTGATTTTTGTAACGTAGAAGAAATATGTCTTCCCGGTTAACTCTGCTGAATGTCAAATATGAGATCAAATGCTAACCAGTAGTAAGCGAATTCTTCGATGATGTGGTCATCGCAAGAAAAAAAAGTCGCTCTGCTTTTATTATTTCATTGATTGCATTGAAATAACTGTTGCTAGTAATTTGGAGACTTTGGGCTTTTCTCTATTCAATTGGACAAGGTTCAGTTATAAAACATACGAGACACGTCCATAAAATAAAAGTACTGAATTTTTTTAAAAAAAAAATATATATATCTTTTCAAAAACGATACAAAACTTTAGAGGTTTTAGTTCACACTATTTTTTCCATGTTCGCGATAGATGCAATTTATCAGTCGAGGGACGAGGTTTTTTATACCTGCGTCGAAGAAGTTGCCCGCCAACTGTCGTGTCTATTGTTTTACACCGTTCTATCGCCGTCAGTCGAAAACTTTTTTATACCTAAAAACAACTCCAGAGAGGTAAAAATATGAAAATCTGAAGGCCCAGATCGGGGCTGTAAGCTGCGTGATTGTTAAGGTCCCAACCGAACGAGTCAAAGAGTGGCGTTGTGGCATGGGCTGTGTGAGGACGTGCATTGTAATGCAAAAAACTCACTTCCCTCCTTAGCATTCCTCTTTATTCTGTATTGCACTGCATAGTTTTTATAGTGTTTCACAATAACGTTGGGGTTATAGTGTTTCACAATAACGTTGAGGATCAATTGTTTTCCACTACAATGAGAGTTTTGAGCCGACCGGAGTAGGCGACCCCTCATTTTTTTCTCAATAGCACTCGCCATCTACTTCTATAGCTGTAGAAGGACTGACGTCAATTGTAAATGTTTTTACCCTTATTTTTAACCGACTTCTCCGAAAGCGAGAGGTTATAAGTTCGACATGTATTTTTTTTGTATGACCGGGCATAATTTCGTAGCGCGTGGACCGATTTTGCTGATTCGTTTTTTCTTGGGTAAAGTGTATTCTGTGGGTGGTGTGGAGATAGATCGCTTGAATCTAATTTGGTAAGTCGTGAACTGATTTTGATGATTCTTCTTTTGATGTCTAAAATCTGTTCCTCCATTGGTGCGACGCCAAGCATTTACGCGGAGAGGTTGGTCGTTACGCGTAGACCGATTTGAATGCTTCTGTTTTTATTGTATAAAGTATGATCCTCAACAATGGAACTTTGGGTAGAGGTGGTGGGAGTGGTAGTCTAACTTTGTAACGCGTAGACCGATTTAGATGATTCTGCTTTCGATGCATAGAACATATTCTCCCGTTGGTCTCATCTTAGCGATCCATTGGCAGCAGGTCATTACCAACGAAGACCTACACATACTTACAGGCCAAGACGGATTAGACAACAATATTGGACGGCGAAACTGGCAATGGATAGGCCACAGACTAAAAAAGGGCCAACCAACATCGCACAACAAGCGCTAGAGTGGAATCCCCACGGGACCCAAGGAAGACGCCGTATTGGATGACCACGCAACACATGGAGAAGATCCGTCGAGAGAGTAGGTACCCACACACTCACAGCTGGGTTACATGAACCAGAAAGAGATGGTGGGGGAGGCGACGGAAACAACTTTGCAACTCAATTTGCGGATCGACGGAGAGATATTCAGAGACTCCAGCAGCTCCGGAAAATGAACAGTCAACAGCAAGAATAATTTTAGATCTGCTACCCTTATCTTCAAGAGAATCCAAAGAGAAAAGCTTGAGTCTATCTAAATATGAAGGCAGAATATGATGGAAGAACCCTTAAAGCAAATTTCAAAAATATAGGCACAAAAGGGGAGAAGAAGTTTTGTCGCATATATGCTCCTCGGTCGGTGGGAGACATATGTGAACTCCATGATGATTTACGCATCAATGTTAAGCAGGTGTGGCAACATCCCCGATTTCAGCGATACAAATACCCTGCGTTCGGCTAATACAAGTAAAAAACACTCTACTCAATCCAGCACTAAACAGGACTTAAATGTTAAGATCGCTGTTCATAACACTTTCACGATCTCTAGCGAGATGAATGAAATTACGTAGTTTCACACGTTATTTATGTTCTTATTTGTTGGCGTGCTAACAAAATTCACTCTTGCAGCAAAAGTTGATCTGTTAATAAAACATCGTCAATTATGCTACAAAAGTAGGGAATGTGAGTATTGAAACTTCACCAGGCCCAAACAGGGTACATCTGTCAAGGAAGCTGCATCTAGTTAAAATTAACACATAGTGGGAAAATAAGGGCACCAAAAAGGTATCTACCAGATAAAATTTCATCATAAATATGTTGAAATTTCACGCTCATAAGCCCTCATTGAGATGCGGGAATATGGGTATAACGCAAAAGCCACATGAACTCTAGGAAAATCTCAAAGTGTCAACAAACTTGAGCAGAAATTGAAATGAAATGTGAATAGGACCCACACATGATTCACGGATGGTCGTTAAATGAGGAGCTCCAAAGGGAAACAAGTAGATAACCAGCAAAGAAGTAAGTCTCTATAATGATGATAATAGCACAACGGGAGATGAAGTGGAAGGAGCAAACTTTTCTTGCAAAGTCAACACTTTCCTAAGCAGAAACGTCAGCCACATATTTTTATTTACGGCGGATATAGCCCGCAAATCAAGACGTGTACATATGTGAAAGTGTATATACCACTGTGTTTCGGGTTCTGCATGCGAGTTCCACTCACGTGATGTAAGGGCTATGGCTCCAGTTTTATGTTTGTCTTTTCGTCTCCTCCAAGTGGATACATCCTTATCGTCCTTTTTGTTTCATTTTTCCGTACAACCGCACTTTTATAATATTCCTGAAGACGTGACGTATTCTCAGTTAAAGTTATGGGATGATATAATAGCATAAGCAAGGACAGTGGAAAGAGACGACAAGTGGAAAATTCATATAAAGGAAACTGCGGTGTATATCTCTTATATTCAAGTTATGTCGGTGGAATTTAGATGTCAGTTTATTTTACCACGTGCTACAAGCATTTCTCATTCAACTTCATCTAACCACTTACGGAGGCACTGAGAGGAGAATCATCTGAATGTGTCTGAAACCTCAGATAGACCTGCCGTCGTCATAGCCAACGTTAAGTACGTCCTTGTCTTGTCCCACGTGAAGTCCCTCTCATGCAAAATAAGGAAATAAAAACGCCGGGCTTTTGATTTTGTCAGGAAAAGGGAAAGACATTCTTTGCCCCGTGGCTTATAAATAAGGAAACTTTTCTCAACCTGCATTATGAATATATATTGAAATTGTAAAGTTACCTGCACGATGTCTCCTTGGTCATGCCCAGATGCTGTAAAGGTCAAGTGGCACAGGAACGGAAGTCGATTCCATTGGGGTGGCGGAACCTTGATTGAGTATGTCCGACCAACATCACCATAATACGTGCGATTACAAACTGAAAGTAAAAATTTCAAGTCATAAATTTCTTTGGAATAAATTTGTCAGTCAAAGTTATAAAAGGTTAACTAAAGATTATCCTAAAAGTCGATTATATTAAGTATGAGGCAATAAACTACTTGCGGTAATGTTGGATTTAGTAGATATTACGGATTATAGCTTTTCTATATGTATGCCGCTGTACATTTTTTCAAGATTATCAAACAGGAGGAACTCCTTAAAAGTAAGAATGCAAGGGCTGTGTAGGACATAGGAAAATTTGGCATCCGTGATGTATAAACGGGTTCTTAACGGTCAAAATGAGACCTCGAGCGCCTCAAACTGTTACGAAATGTCGTCGCAGCAGCTTAACACGTCAATTAGTTCGTCCCACGTTTGCTCCACGTACCATAGGTGTTAGATTCGCTCATTCATTCGTCTTTGGGGACCGAAACGGGATCTTGTTGGTCGATGACATGCCCCCAAGGGACCACAATGCTGTTGCATATTGTGAGATCCTAAAAAAGTTGAAAAAAAATCAAATTCAAAAGGAAGGAATGCTGTGTAATGCGATGTAACGCAATGCACGCAAATTATCCCCAATAGAAAATATCACTAAATAAATTAAACATGTAACCTTAATCCACACGCATCTAAACAGACGATTTCATTTAATAACAAAGAATCAGAATCTTCAGGAATTAAAATGAGTAAAAATATAAAATACCAACATGCTTTCACTTCCTAAAATTATCACAGATGAATCATACATTTTTATTCTTACAAAGAACAAAATAAAACGTGATAATGACACACGGTGAAAGAAATGCACTTGATCGCAGCACGCGTCATTATGCTGACATGACATTTCGTCATTATTTACGTTAGGTTAGGTTAAAGTGGCTGCCTAAGAAGGCACACTTAGGCCTAAGAGGCCCTTTGTGCTACCACGTTGAGGCTTGAAAATTTACAACCCCATAAAATTACCTAAGGAATAGGAGGGTTCTGTCCCCTGTACACCGAACCAGTTCCTGTATCTAGTGGAACTAGTTCACGGGAGGTCAAAATTATTTTGACTGGATTGTGAAGGATGTTCATCCTTAGTTCGTCGTCGGGAACCATTTTGAACTCCGGATAAATCGAGTCAGGTTTTTGACATCTATGGAGACTAGCTCAGTTAGCTCTTTGAAGTAGGGGGAGCCCAAAAGCCGGTTCCTACGGTTGGCTAGGGCCGGGCAGCTACCGAGGAGGTGAAGTATGGTTTCCTCTTCCTCCTCGTCGTGGCAACTCCTACAGAAGTCGTTTGAGGGCACGCCCAGCCTATCGGCGTGTCTACCTATGAGGCAGTGACCCGTGATTACGGCTACTGTGGTGCTAATTTGTTTGCGTCTGAGTAGGATAAGCCCTCTTGACCGCTTAAGGTCGAGCTTTGGGCATGTCTGTCGGGTAATCAGGCAGGTGTGTTCTTCTTGCCAGTTATTATTAGCAATCTTGAGAGCCTCCTGTGAGAGCTCCATTTTGCATGTAGCTAGCGGTTTACCCGGCTGGTGGTTAATGTCCGAATCAGGACGTGTGGTGCCGATTCTAGCTAGTTCGTCGGCTCTGCAATTGCCCGGAATATCACTATGTCCGGGTACCCAGATGAGCCGTACTTTCAGGTGCTCAGCTATGTCATTTAGTGTTGAGCGACATATTATGACCGTTTTAGAGGTTGTGTATACTCCCGAAAGGGATTTAATAGCTGCCTGACTATCTGTGAAAATACATACATTTCCTGTAGGTAGCGCTAGTTGATTCAGGCGGTCCACAGCTACTTTTATAGCCATGATTTCTGCTTGAAACACGCTGCAGTAGTCAGGTAAGCGAAATGAGACATCGAGGTCTAAGTGTTCCGAGAATATTTCACCACCCAATTTGCCATCCAATTTGGAGCCGTCAGTGTAGAGATTCACTGAGTTCTCCCATTGGGGAGGACCTTTCTCCCACTCCCACACACTTATTTACGTTACACTGACCCCTGATGAACTTGCTGTTTGGATGCATAGCAATACGTTAGGTCAATGTATGGTAATAGGCCTTGTAAGCATGATTAATATTTTGTATTGAATACCTACCTAGTCAGTAAGTGAAATTTTGTATAAAGGTAGAAAAATTTTCAATAAAGAGCAGAGTCTAACCACGGAAGCTCTTGTGATCATTTCGAATATCCACTCCGGAACGGATCTCCATGGCAGCATTGCCTCACGAAATTTACACCTAACACATTTCGGCAGTCTTTTGACGCCAAACATCTGTGCTTAGATATCGGCTGAGGTATCTCGCCTAGCACCTAAGCAGTCAATTATCGGCAGTTTTTTAACGCAAAACCTCTGTTGTACAATATCGGCTGAGTGATTTCGCCTACAACCATGCTGCATCACGCTCTTTAATTGACGACATATTACAGCTGACTAGTGATGTGTCTGTCCTTTATGACAACGCCTCATACCGCCCGACTCGCTCAAAACCCATCGTTTGGATGGCACATTGTGGCTCATCCACCCTACTCCCCGGATCAGGCACCGTCGTATCCCTCTCTCATCTTTTCTTCAAACTGAAGAAATTCTTGGTTGGACAGCGATTTTTGAACGATCAGGAGGTCATGGAGACTCCAAAAAAGTAACTTAAGGTGATAGAGCGGAGGGTATACGACGATGGTATACAAAAGCTGGCGCCCAGGCTTCAAAAGTGCGATTACATTTGGTACATAACTTGTAAATTATAATGATTTTTTTTAACAAGTGTTACATTCTTACTTTCTGAACTGTATGTCGATCTAGATTTTCAATTGTTAAAAAAGAGGATGAACATTGCAAATCAATTTGCTACAACCGTTAAAGAAATATACAGAGAAAATACGGATAGATGTAAATTGACAAATCTTCGAAATGGATCTTGAATGTTTTAGATTCAAATTTACTGTCACCTTGGCTCTGGAATCTCTCGTTTTTTGAAAATATTCTTAATGGGCAGTGGCGTAACATATGGGGCCGCAGTGCCTGCTTTATAAGGGGGCCCACTTTCAGAACGACTTTTTAACATAAAAATTATATTAATTTATCTAAAAGAGCTAAATATCATTATAAGATTAACATATTTTTTACATCTTAGGAACGCCATTCACTTAATATTCTCTTTTTCTCTCCCTCATTATTCTCATTCCATGTTCATGATGATCATAATTACTGAACAAATACATAAAAAACAACGACTTATAACATCAAAATTTTAAGTGGTTTCCGAACCACTGCCGTTTTTTCTGTAATTCCTTGGCCTTCTAATCTTGATCTGTTGTCAACAGAAAACACCATGGGTCTCTGCCGGTGGTATTCGATTCTGGTACCGCCGGCTTGGCAGGCCGACAAGTCCTCACTTACTTTACCCGTGCTGAAACATTTATGTATATGATTTCTTCGATTGCAGATAGGTAGGTAGTTGTTTTGTTTATTTAATTTGCACTGACTTTAAAATATCGTATTCAACTTTTTAGTGTCTTCAGATATCCTACTCAAAAAATGCTCCTCGTATGAACAAAGTGATTCCAACATTTGTAGAGGTAGAATGTGCTCTTTAAAAAGGAAACAGAATAGTCAAAATCCGCTCATACCTGAAATCAGGCATTCGATTTCCCTCATTCTCCTTACCCTAACTTCCTTCCGGCTATAGTTATAATAAACGCATCATAGGGTTATCCCCTGGGTTTTGGCTACATAATAAAAAAATGATCTGGACCATTTACCGAATGTTTCCAGCTGAAATTGTTGCTAACACCGGCATAGATCATTCTTATTTAAGTGCGGCTTTTTGTGATATTAAGGAGCTACATAGTACATACACCTATTTAGGTGGGTTGAAAAAATAGATTTTTCAAAAGGCATTTTATTCGATATACTACCTCTCCAATATATGTATTTTCCCAATTTTATTTAAAAGTTCGGAAAATTAGGCGAAATAATAGTAGAAAATATTATTTATAAAACTACACAGGCGAGCATATAAAAGTGCACTCAAAGTAAAATTCTAATTATTTCTACCCTTCCCTTACCGGGTACCTACCTAACAAGCTACATTCAGTTAACTGTTGTTTTTCGGATAATGTAATGTTTTATGAAATCTTTAATATTCAGTTGTGTCAAGTGTGCTGAAGTGGCAAGACTTTCGACTTTTACGAAAATGGCAAGCCGTTACTTAAAAAACAAGGCTTTAAATGTTGCCGATGTAGCATGGTACCAGCTTTTACAAACTGACATAAAGCTAACAGGATGGAATGGGCAAAAGAGAATCTTCCTACTGATTGGACAAAGATCATATTTTCGGAAGAATCCAGATCTTGCATTCAGTCAGATCGTTCTCAGTATTGCATTCGGAGATTAGGAAAACAACGTCATCTCCAGTCCATTTAGGGAAAAGGGGTATTATGCTTTGGGATGTTTTACGTCAAGCGGCGTTGGAAAATTACATATAGTGAAAAGAGGAGTGACGATTAATTCTGAAGTATACCTTAAAATTTTGAATGAATCTTTACTTCCAAGCTTGAAAAAGTGACCTAATCATATGGTCTATCGATTCCAACAAGATAATGCGCCGTGCAATAAATCCAGACTTATTTTTTCTTCCCCTAGAATTTTGAGTCAATCTTGTAGAATAAATTAATAGAAGATTAAACAGTGTAATAAAAAATAACGGAGGAATTTAAAGAAATATTATGTATTTTCAATAAATTTATATTCACATTAATACAAACTTTTATTTTTCTGAATATTTTGTTTGTCTGCTTGCTTGAAAACCCTGCTTGAGGTTTAATGATTAACCCTATTTTAGATAAAAGTAGATTTGTGCACTTTTTTATGCTCGTCTGTGTACATTTTTGAAATCGGAACCCAAGATATCTCGAGAAGGACTGAACCGATTCAGATTAAATTTTTACCAAGGCTTCTTTGTACGATCGACCCAACGCCTTTTAATCTTTAATTTTTTTTTATAAATAATCTAATGTTAATTTTTGAGTGAAACAATCTCAATCGCAGTTTCAGAATGGTTGGTTCTTCTCGAAACATTAAAATTATTAAAATCCGGGTCGTCAAAAACTGCAAACAACAATAATTTAACTCTTTCAGTACCAATTGCATGTTCTTCGCCAAGGGTTTTCTTAAGTGACCTAATGTTAACAGAGATTATATAGCGGGTTGATATATTTAGGTCAGGGCAACCGTATTCTCCCCCCCCCCCCCCCTCCCTCCGCGACTCCTATTTGACGTGCCACAGGGATCGATGTTGGGTCCATTATTATGAAGTTTATTTATTAACGATCTCGCTAGAACCACTCTTGGGGTCAATATTCACGTACAGACTATGTTCAGCTGTATCTATGCGGACCCATTTGCTTGCTCGAGGACTCCATTGTGCATATTAACAACGATTTGGCAGAATATACATGGTCCAAGGTGAATCGATTGATGCTGAATCCTGGTAAGACGGTAAGTCGGCACATGATATCTCCCAGACTAAGAAGAACATGCTTTCGGAAGATAAGCAGATTTAATGACTGCATTTAGATTTAATGATTGCATTCGATTCGTATTCGGACTTTGTGGGTTTGGCCGTTTTTCACCATTACTTCAAACAGCGAGGACTATATGTACGCCTTGTTAAATTCAAATACACCATTTTATCTCAGAGAATTTTTTCAGTTTACAACGAAATAAGAATGTAGTAATTCCTCCTTTTCAAAGATCAGTTTTGGAGGTCACTTATCCCGTCCAATTCGCTCGTCCTTTTTAATAGCCCTTCTTCAAATATCTAGAATGCGCACACTGTCGGTGCCTTTATGGGGTTGATTAAGGTTCACACAATGTAAAACATATTACTATTTATTGAAATTTATGCGCACTTTCTGTCTGATATAACACAAACTTAATTCAATCATAGTCTTTAGCTAATGTAATTTAATTTGTTTTGATCTAATTAAAATTTTTTTTAATGTATTTAATTTCATAACCTCACTCATATAGTACTGTCTCTAGTTCCGTTAATACCTTGTGAGGCATAGGGTATTTACAACACCGATTCTCCACCTGGTCCGATTCTGCACCAAGGACTTCAACTGTGGACACGATTTGTTAAGCTGGGTATCTTTCTTCTCTATGGATCTTCTTCATGTCTTGCGCGGTCTCCAATGCGGCGTCTTCCCTCGTTCAGGGACTGGTTAAAATCTAGAGCCTGTTGAGCGATGTTGTTTGGATCTTTTCTTAGTATGTGGCCTATACATTGCTACTTTCGACCGCGAATACTGGTGTCTATCCCGCCTTGGCATGAGGGGCTGTGTAGGTCTTCGTTGGTAATGAAGCCGGCTAATGAATATTCAGGATGGGCTGGAGACACCGGTTGACAAAGGCTTGCAGCTAAGATGTTTTTTGACAGCTCACTTTTCATGTTGAACAGCCGTACATTAGAACAGATTTTACGTTCGCTTCGAGGATCCGGAGTTTTGTGCGTGTTGTTATTGCTCCATACGTCAGCAAGAGTATTAAATGCAACTAGAGCCTTATTGATGCGAGCCTGTATATCAGCTTCAACTCCGGCAATGCTTCCGAGATAGCAAAATTTATCCACTTGCTCTATTTGCTGCTCTTCAAGAAAAACTTAATTTTGTCTCCTGGAGTCCAAGCTCAGAAGTTTGGTTTTAACAACATTGTTTTCAAGCCCTGTACTGCGAGCTTCTCCGCTCAGGGCATCGAACATTATAGCTACATGACTCTATTTGTTGGATAGCAGACATACATCGTCGGCATAGTCTAGTTGTGTAAGGTAGTTAAAGAGTTTCTATCTAATCCCTTGCAATGGGTGGTCGTCTAGGGCGCTGCATAATACGTCAATATAATGACGATTAGAAAAAGCAAAGGTGACAGTGTGGATCCTTGTTTCTCTCCGTTCAGCAATTAGAAGGGCTCCGGTAGTTTTCCTTGTGTAGGACGAGACATTGATTCCTCAGAAGGACTCCTTTATGATGGTGATAACTTTTCCTGGAATGCCTATCCTATACTTTAAGCTACCCAGTAGTACTGGTTCTCTTTATTGTAGAAAACAGGATTGTAAACCTTCTAAAATTTGACCATAAATAAATAAATTATGAATTACAAATATTCCGTCAGGGAATAATAACGCATAGTTGTCAATGCTAACCTATAGTCTTAATAAATTATTCATAAAGATTTCTAATTTATTTCTACAAAAAAATAAATAATTTAGGATATCGACCGTGAAAACAGTTTTATTTTGCCCTTGCACTAATTGATACCTTTCTATTAAAATCGATATCGTTCTGATTCCTTCCAAGTGATTGGCATATTAGTTTCAACCCATTAAATTTGATCCGCGTTACTTTGTTAATATTCCTTCATGGGTTAACTATTGCACCAATACATCTCTCCTAAGAGCTTTCTATGACCTTTCCTCCTAACGTACTAAAGCTGTAGCAAATCTTCTGGCACAAACGTAACTATATATATATAACTATAGTATCATGTATCTACACTTAAGATATAGAAATATCTGCTAAATATGTATGAATGTGTGAATCTATTGATATATTACTATACATGTATAAAGTAAGCATAGATGTACCTACCCGTACAGTACTTTGGCTCATCACTAGCATCTCCGCAGTCATCCTTTCCGTCGCAGTACTTGTCTAGGGGCACACAGAGGGAACCGCCTCGGCATGAGAACTCAGAAATTCTGCAAGCGTTTCCTGTTTTGATTGCCAGCAATAGTAGAATAAGGGCTGGGTAAATAATTTCCGCGTATGTAATCATCTGTAAAATAAGAGAAAAAGAAAATATAAATCACCCATAAGTTTCAGGACAAACGGGCTACAATCGCGGGGGGACATATCTTTGGGGTATTTTCACTCCAATCAAAGAAAATAAAGTATTAAATCATCAGATGGGTCTAGAAAATTTCGCTTTCCTTTTTTTTTTTTTGAAGAGAGTTGATTAAGGGATGATTTCATTGATATATATGTATATATGCCTTAACTACAAGTAAAAAGGTGAATTCTGAGACTGGTGAATGAATTCAAGTACGCTGAAAATGTATTTTATATGAAAATCCATTTAACTTTAAATAACGACAACTAGAAGAAAAGAAAATCTTATTTAATCGAGTTCTTTTGGAAACAACTCACCGTCAAAAACTTAATATCAACAACTTTTCAGCTCTTTCAAATGGTACGCTTGGCTTTCAAGTGAAAGACTGTCAATACACGCGCTGGAGCATGTTCAGAATGTGTAGCTAAGCGGAACTGCTTCGCGCTCTACTTATCCAACAAAAGTTTTGATAGGTAGTTTAATTAGAATTTCATTTCCAGAGGTAGTTCCGGGGTAAACTGTTCTATTTCATGTCTTTCGTAAATTTTTGTTACCATTAAGTAGAGCTTAGAAAAATCCCTCCCCACTCTTGCAGCGGAACAAAACAACAATCTTTAAGGAAAGCATAACATCACGTCTTGCTCTATATGCTCAGGACAGACATTTTGAACGTGAGGAAACAAATTTAACCCTTTCACGGAAAATTGTCAAATCTTTTCTTTTTCTTGTTTTGCATAACATCAGAAGACACACAATTTCTTTCGTCTTTTATGTTGTTAGAGTGGCAGCGAAGTTGCGGAGGGTTGGCTTGATTTACCCTCTAATCAAAAATGCAAATTGATCCATGCCTCCAGAATAAGGTAGACATCTATGACAATAAAGTGATGTAAGATGGACAGTGTGCTTAGAAAAAGGGATCTGGAAAACGTGACCAGATTTATTTACGTGATTTTTGGTAGTGAAGTGCTCGGAAGAAATTGAAAAATCTAAATCTTAGAAGAAGTGGCCTTACAAAATGGAGGGGTTAAAACAGGAAATTCAATGTGTGGGTTTCGAAAAGCTCGGGTATTTTAGAAGTGGTAAATTTTCTTAAAGCATAGGCAAAAAAATTCAACCGAACAACTGAAAGTTTTTTGCTTACACAGGCAGACTTGGAAATCTTGTAGGAGAACATAATATGACAAAAGTTTAACATGGGGAATTTTGACAATTACGTTTGGAACCTCAAAAAGAGGTCTAACTTATGTGTCCGGCCGTCACGGGCCAAAAGTATATAACAGAGAATGTTTGTGTGTTCGAACAGGATAGAAGTAATCAAAATACAAATTCATACAAGTTTTTATTCAGTACCAAACGGCAGGAATTAGTTTACACTGCCTCGCGGTGGGCAATTTGGTAATTATCTCGTTGAACCTCCACCCCTCCGACGACTTCGAAAGTTAAGTATGTTGTAGAGGAGATTATGCTGATAAAATATATATACATATGTTTGGCGTGGAAATCATGGTAATTTAATGTTGAAAATTAAGAAATATTCGTTAAAGATTATATTGTCATTGTATTCTTCACTGGAAATGACATCACCTCCTAAGCCTTGAATTACACAAGAGAGATTTTACCCGAAGTGTGACGGAACCCTGTTTTTTTCTTGGCGAGAAAAGTGAGGTAGCAAGAGGGTCATCTGTGAGTGTCAATCACGAATCGTAGGGGTTTTACTTGAGTTTTTCCTGATTTGCTTTTGTCCATTTTCGTAACTTTCTCATTAGGGTTCGACAAATTTTTGGTGTCAGGTTGATTTAGTATTGCTTGAGCCAGTGAATATAAATTTTCAACCCTGCAAAACACTAATGAACCGGTTTTTTAATGTCAGTCAAAGTCCCTTTCGTAGCAACACGCCGAGGGTTTTTCCACTTTTGCACAGAAGAGAATTGCCATGAGTTATGGGGTAAAATCCCTCTCGTGTAATTCAGGACTAAGGAATTTGCAGGAAATATGTTGTTTATTTATATTTCTGTAATACATGGTTCTCTTCTAATATCATTTGATAAAATTCTTAAACTATTCATTAGTCACAAAAGTGCAAATTTGTCCAGAGAAGGATGGATCCATCGATATAACTTTGTTGATCCAGAGACATCGGAACACACGCAAAATATCGAGAGGTTGTGGCGTGATTTGCGCGACAACATTCCTCGTTATGGATGTAAAAGGAGACAAATGGAACAAATGGAGGCAGCTATGGTTCCGATAGAAATTAATGGTTTTATAAAAGAATAAAAATACATGCAACTGTGAAAGCTCTTTCATTATTATCTTTTTCATCTGTAAATTATGTCAATTTTCAACACAAAAAAGCTATGTGAAATAATGTTTTCCGATCCCAACATATATATATTTTCTTGTTCAGCATGTCGAAAAGTACAAAATACTAAAATTTCAAAGTCATCGGAGGGGTGGGGTTCAACGACATAATTACCGGCAATTTTAATTATCTATACATAGTAGTTATGTACACTTTTTAGAATATTCCGCAATTGTACTGTTGCACATACTTTAAAATTACAGTTTTTTGAACACACCAATGTTCGATAAGCTAATTTTAATGTGATTTTGAAAGTTTGAAAACCGCAAATTCGGGCGGATCCGCTCTGGGCTATTTTGTCGTATAAAGCAACTCACTTGTATTATAGTACAAGCGACAAGGAGATATTCCCTATCTTTTTATGACATAACCTATCACCGATCCTTACTTTGTTTTTAAATTTTCTCGGCTGTTATCGCAGCTACGACGAAAGATAAAATAAAGACGATATTTTATGACACCTAACGGCTCGTTTTTGTAGCATTCTTGGTATAGCAGAGAATTGTAATTTATTACAATTGTGTTGTATAGTAATCAGTATTTTGACGAAGTGTATTATTTTGACGAAGTTTATTGGTCTTCAATTTAAGCTGAATTTCGAAGCACCTTACTCTAGCATTTTCATCGTAATCTGTTATCAGCAGAAAACAACTATGGAAGGCGACCGGTGGGGTTCGAACCTAGCCCCTAATTCTTAAGAACGATTTCCATTCAATTTTTCTGTTGTTATTATTGGTCGCTACAACCCATAAGTGTTTCTTAATCTGACGTGTTTCAAATTAGGGACTGAAATAATGAAGTACATAGGTGACAGATAGATGACCGATTTAAACTGTCGACGCATTAACGCGGTGGCAACCATTTCGACCCCCATCTTTTTCAGTGGTGTCACAGAAGTTTCTATTATAAAATTTGCTTTCAAAAAGTCGTTAAATTTTTGCTTGTTTGCTGCGCTTTACGCAGACTTTTTGGTCGTGCTTTAATATGGATGGCTATCTTTAATTTCAACGATTTCCATGATTAGGTTAATTTTTATTCTAACAGTCGATTTTTGCATCCAGCACCTAATTAACACAATGGGCGTCAACAGACACAACATTTATAATAACGCCCCATGGGGGTTCAAGCAAGTGATAATGACTTATAAACTTTTGTTAATAATGCTTTATAATTTTAATCCGAGATGATCAATATATGAAGTCTGCTTCCAACCCACTTCGGATACCATATTTAAAACATCTAAGAGGAATTACCCACTGAAGGGATCTAGTCTTGGACCCAGGAACATTATTTTTAATTTTTTTTTATACGATGTGGCCAAATCCTAGGGGACAACTCTTTGATGCGTTAGCATGGCTGGAAGGGAATTAGGGTAAGGGAAGTGAGGAAACGTGAAAGTCTTGTTTTTTTTCATTGCTGCGAGCTGGACAACAGCCCAGAGACGGAGGGGATTATTTTAATTTCTTACAAATAATATGTGAATTTTTTGAAGTTTAAAGTGAGGTTTGGTTTTATAATTTTGTTGGAGTTAGGAATTTAGAATTTCAGTCGGTGTGTCCGTTCGTCTGGTATTACGTCACATTTATAAGCCTATTAAGGTAAAATCTGGCATACGGACTTTACCAAAAACAGATTTTCTGAGTTTTTGGAGAAATAATTCTATTTGGACCTCCCTCTCAAAGAGTAAAAATTGTGCGCTGACAATTTTTTTTAATTACCCCAGTCATGATTAGTTAGGTCTTTGTAATTTCAACGAAAACTATAACGAACACTATAGCAGCTATAGTTTATGAAAAAATATAAAAACATCTCCTTGCTTTTAAGGATTTTGGTTTATTTAATTGTTGTTACGTTGGCTAAAGATATTTTGCATGTTTTACTTCTCAACATGAAATTAACATCAAAGGAAATATCCTTTTTTTAAACCTCTTAAAAAAAAGTGGGCGCGTTTATTGCAATTTTGCTCAGTAGATTTATAGATTCTCCCTCGATAAAACCGTGCTGGAAAGGACCTAGAAGAGGCCTGCAGTGAGAGCAAAGCACGCCGCCTTTACAACTTTTGTGAAGGTGGATTAACAGAAAATCTGTCCAAAGATGTGGAAAGTAACCAACAGATAAAGACAGATTAAAGTAACAACCGGGTCTACATCGTTTATTTATTTAAGCTTAATGACCCTATCCAGACTGTTCAAAACACTGCCATCTGAAGAGTAATCGATCTTTTTGCGGGTAAAAGTCACTACGATGCATTGTTAGCATTAAGGGTAGATGGTTACTGGAGCACCAGTCGTGAAAAATGTAAATGTCGGATTTCAACAGAGTACAGTCATCATCGCGAAAGGCAACGCAGAATATTTTAGTATCATCGGCATAACACAAGATTCTCGAGCTAGTCAGATATACACGATAAAAGGGAGTGGGCCAAGTACGCTGCCCTGAGGCACCGAAGAAGAAACTGAGATTTCATTGGATTGGGAACCGCGGAATAAGTCACCCTGAGTGCGCCAAGATAGGTAGGAGGACAGTCAATCAACAAAAAGTGGTGGGAATCCCAGCAGATGAAGTTTATGCATAAGAATCCTGTGGTTAATTCAGTCAAAGGCATTACTAAAATCTGTGAATATGAAATCAACCTGCAAGCCTGATTTAATCAGAGACAAGCGGCGATGCACGAATTCGAGTAAGTTGGTGGTGCTAGATTTACCCTTAAAGAAGCCATGCTGGAAAGAGCCAATATAGGGTCTGCAATGAATGCCATCGCAACATGGCGATGAGTCTATCTATTGAAGATGACAGTTTTCTCACCGTTCTTGTGGAAGGGAGTTATCACAGAATCCTTCCAGAGCCCAGGGAAATAGGAACAACAGATAAGCAGCACTTTTTCAAGAATGACGAAGGGACACCATCTGGACCACACGAAAATCCGTCGGACAAATTCGACAAGTATTCAGTGACGGTAACATCGTCAGAAACTAGTTGCCTTTTTATTTCAACTATTTTTCATGCTTTGAAATTTATGTTATGTTCATTATACTTTTTTCACTATCTAGTTAAAGTTTATAGAAAATAACGCAAGTCAATACTTGAGAATAATGACATTAACAAACTTAATAACTGACTTTGTTTCGATTGCAATAAATTTTTAACGTACATTATCGTGACTTTCTATTACAAAAAACAACTTTTCGTGGATCTCAAATACTTTAAATGCATGTTTGAATGAAAGTAGTTCTGTGTCTTACAGAGCGACAGCATCTGTTTTAGTCTGACTTTTTAAATCAATTTAAGCTTACCTAGTAGATATGCATTACTTACTACAAAAACAATTGCTTAGTAAAAGTTATTCATTTATTAACGAATAGATAAGTAAATAAATAGTTAAAATTCTAACAAATTTTCATGGGTATTTTGGGTATTTTCCAAATTTAAAATATTTTTCAAACAAATATTCCTCTGCCCGATTTATGAGATATGGTACAGGTTTTGTTCATTTTCTGCAATAACTTTTGTTTATCTTACGCTCACTGAATTTTGCACAAACAATCCTCTAAAAATTTGAATAAATTTGGTTTATTCGAGCGTGAAGAGGAAGTAATCCTGTGAATGGAATTTGATCAAAATTCAATGATTTACTTTACTACTTGTTTTTTGTATGTACCAAAATTCTTTAAAACTAACTTACTTTAATGTTATGTTTAATGAAAGTTTTAACGACATCGAATTTCGTCATTAAAGATAGATATGAATGTTATTACGATATTTGATTTTCAGATCAAATTTCAAGTTATTCAAACAAGGGAAAGACAATTTATTTGCTCACAGATGCCATACATTGTTTAAATTCCAAGCAAGCCTAGATATGAATGCTTACATCCCTTCCAAGAAAAAGAAAGTGGAAAGAATTCTTTTTATATTTTCCTATTTTTTTAGGGACATTCACAAAAATTACTCCATGATTCTCAAGATTTCCAAGAATGGTTCCAGGTGGCTAAGAGTAATAAAATATATTAGGCATAACAGAGACCGAGGCTACATGTCTAATATTTTTATTTTTGTAGTTTTTAAGAACAAAATAAACACTTTTAGTCAAATAAGTGGAAGTGCTGAAAAACATAATTTTTCGCCTACAAAATTCTCTGAACAAGTCATTTCGTTTTACCTCCTTTTACAGTCCCTGGATAGTCTATTGCTACCACAATATTTCCAAATTGTGAGCATGGAAAATCTGCAGTCTATTAAAATAGAACCTGAATCCATTGATTAACAGAAGAGAAAATCGTAAAGGCTTGCTCTCAATTAAAAATTTTTTCTGTGGTAGAACAGAGTCCTATTATAACAAAAAGAGTTAGTTAATTTAGGGTTTAAGACCTCTGGCTAATAGAGTCCTGTCCGAGTTCAAAAAGTACTGGCTAAAGACGTTCCAAGTGCGAGTTCTGGAGAATATGTTGTGAAAGTATAGAATCTTTATCAGAGACGGGTCGTCTACAAAAGGTATTACAGTTGCAGGCAACCTTAATTAAGCTATGTGAGCTTGGCTACTATGCCATCGGCTATGCGAATGATCTATGCATGTGAATGTCACTGATCTAACGAGTTAAGCTCTGCGCACGGTTATTGATTAAGTCAGCGGTGTGGTAAGTGATAACGTGTTGTCTTTCCATTTTGGAGGTTCCAGGTTCGAACCCCCCTTGCAGCGACCCGTGGTTGTTTTCTGCTGATAACACATAACGACAAAAAGGCCATCGGGATTTGCACAGGAGTGTCGGTGGCTCGAAATCCACTTTAAATTGTAAGTTCACTTGCAGTCGTTGTCTCGAATAAAGTGAAGATGATTTTCTGGTTACGTAATACTACTGTCAAACCGATTTTTTCCTACGTTGCCTTCTGGTCTGGTTGACTAACTTTCAACAGCAATTGGCAATCGTAAGAAGCTACTGCGGTTTGCTGGCCTCTCCATAACAGGGGCAATGAGGATATGTCCAACAGCTGCCATAAAGGCGTTTATCATACTCACTCTCCTCCACATTTCTATCATAAAATCAATTAGCGTACTGAGAGTGCAGCTCTGCCTGTTGATGACAAGGGTCAGATGAACCATCCTTGTGAGCATTCATGGCATAGATATGTGCACCGTAATGGACTACATAACCAAGTAGTTACGCATTACATAAAGCTTCAGCACTCACTTTCCTGAAAAATCAAACTGAGACAGCGGTGGTCCAAATGGTCCAAGTCTGAACTCAGTAAGCGTCCAATGCTCATATATGGCTTAAAAATGAAACACGGTAACACTACTGGTGTTTTGACACAACCCTGGAGTTTTGAATGAAGAAGATTATTTCAAATTCTTGAACCAGTGTTATAGCAAAGAGAGTTGCATCTGTTCGCTTCGAAATAAATCCCGGTGTACCTCAGGGTTCAATTCTTTTCATTTTTCGTTTTGTTTATGATCTTGTAATTTCGGTTTTTTATATTTTAAGGGTTCCGTACCTCAAAACGAAAAAAGAAACGCTTAGAGAATCACTTCGTTGTCCGTCTGGTACTTTCTATAGGGTACTTTTCGTTGATCTAGAATCATGAAATTTTGCCAAGAAGCAAGGTCTCATAGCACAAGTAAAGAAAAAATCCGAAAATCGTTGATTTTTAGTTATATCACATGAAAAAATATTAGGGTACCCTCAGTGCGCGAGTACAACTCGCACTTGTCCGGTTTTTTTCTTATTCTGTGATTCCCGTAGGAGTTCTGTATAAATTAACTGAGAACGAATGTTTGGATCGTTAAACGATATTTCTACCATCCTTGTTTTTTGACTGAGCAAATAGTGATACAAACGCATCCAAAATTCAGTGCTTTTTAATGTGCTTTAAAAACAACCAGCTTCCACTCAATCTATTTCGGTCGATAGGGTATATTGGGTATTGAGATATCCAGTAATCTTAGCTGGACCGACCATGCATTTTCAGTCGCTAAAAATTTGATCAAATACTTGGGTTTATCTTAACTCCGTTCGACTTGGTACTGAGGCATTATCACTAATAGCCATATATGAGCGGGTTCGGGAATACCACACATTCCACATAAGATTAAGTTCAAAGTCGTCGGTGAAGTAATGTTAACGTGTCAGCCTCCTATCCCGGAGGTCTCAGATTCGAATCACATCTTTGGCGACCTAAGGACGAAAAGGGCCCCAACTCAAAAAGTGATCTGTTTCGCCTAATCCCTCAACAAAAAGAAAAGTTCAAAGTAAGGTAATTTCACCATCTTTAAGAGCATCTTTTACAGCATCGATAAAATGTCGGTTGTCTGTTACTCTTCTATTGGAATTGCTACGGCAATTGTTCTAACACATCACAACATGCGATACAAGTTGATCGCACTCATACACTCTTCAGGTCAAATGGTGGATGCACCATGCATTTTCGGGAATCTTATTTTAGCAGAATAACACGAATGTGGAACTGTTTATCATATTTTAGTTTTTCATCGCCTTATTAGCCCGACACTGTCAAACGAGATGTAGGTACACCACCTTCTTCAATCAAACCATTTCCCTATCATTTGATTCTTATCCAAACACGGCATTGCTATGGCATCATAAGGCGGCCCCTGAGCTTTATTATTATTTGCATATAATAATACTCTGTTCCAAAAAGATAGGCAGTACACGGTAAATGGCAAGTTATGATGCCGAATTTCCCAAACTTGACAAAAACCATGAACAGCCATCCTTTCCATGTTTCTTGGTCGACTAACCAAAAGTAGGATTGATCGATGTTCATCGATGTTGTGCGAATCAACATCGATGTTGAAGTGTATAGAATATCGCACAATCGATGTTAATGACAGAACATCGACCTTCGATGTTGGCGTAAAAGAACCGGATCCAAATTCAAAAATATTTTTTTTCTATATTAAAGACTAAACATATGTTGCCTTATAATAATACGAGCAGCAGTAGAAGCAACCAGCAAAACTTTTAAATTCTGAGTTAGAATAAGGCTGGTTTTTAGCTGAGTTGTAATTTTAATCATATTCTAATTAATAGATAATAAAATAACAAAGTTAAGCAAAAATGGGTTGATAGTGTTACTCAAAGTTGTCACAGGGTTTTTGCTGCTATGGAATGAGGTCGTTGCGCTGCTTGCATTATATACGGAGGCAGCTGAGGGTCAGTTACATTATGTTTTCCACTTAAAACTAACTACTACAAAACATTCCAAAACATACTTACTTACTTTTATACGTACTTTGTCGTTTTTTTAAACAAAATCAAATAAATTCAAAAACAAATCAAATCAGAAACAAAGAGGTAACGTTAAACACGCTGACTGTTCAAATTGCATTTTATTTGAGCTTTAGGCATGTTTAAGTACATCCCAATGATCATTTAAAAGAAAAAGAATTAATAGGTTCTTTAAAAGCGTAGTTAGGCCGACATATGTAAAGGAAGTCATAATTCCCAAAAGGGCGACAAGGAACTAAGATATTCAGAAAGATTAGTAGCTTCGGGGTATTAATTGTACCCGGCAAACATTAATAAACGAACAGAATCCCAAAGACTCGCGTCTCTTCTGTAGACTGCCCGCAGAAAGAAGCTTTAGTATATTCGTGTAGGGAGGCAATATAACAGGATTGTTTTATGGAAGGCTAAAAAGCGCAAATGTAAGACCCTACATTATAACGCTTCGAAGAAACTAATATGAACCAAATAAAATGGTGACCAGACCGCGGAGGCGTACTCTAAAATCGGTTTAACTAAAAAACAATAAAGAGTCATCAACAACAACAATCACAAACTCACGACACCATTTCTTTCCGAAGCCCAAAACCAAATATCTACGCCGATAGTTGTTCCCGATCTTGTATTCGATATTGTTTAAATATTGTTCAGTCTTAATTTTAGTTAGTTGTTTTCGATGTTCACGTTAAAATCGCCGCTCAGTATTTTTTCCCAACTGTTGTTCCATAAAGTTGCATCTGTTGCAGATTTTCTGTCCTACAATATTCTTCATGGAAAGGCCTCGACCCCGCATAAATAGATAGTTGTAAACCTACCTTTAGAAAAGCCATATTGGAAATGTCCATAAATTGATTGAAAGTGAAAAACAGCGAAACAGAAATAAGCGCCCGAAGGAACTTACCAACTGTAGATATATTATCAACAAATCGTTAGTTACATTGTTACTATTGCACTTCTTATAGGTCAGCAAAATCACAGTGTCTATAACATTCAAGCATCTTGTTTTCTTACGCCCTTCTACAAATTCATTGTATTTAACATCGATATTAACGAATATCGATGTTTTGAGTTCGATTATTATCGATCATCGAAGTTTAGTCGTCGATGTTGACATCGATGACAATATCGATATTATGTCAACATCGCTCATCCTAGGGATGGAGATCGAACTGAGAAAATCGATTTAGTAGGGATCGATCTGTAAATTATTTCCGATTTTGTAGATCGATTAATCGCCTTAAAATGATCGATACCAACAGATCGAACAGATCGATTCAATTTTTAATAGGGTCGTTAGTAAGCCAATTTAATAAATAATGGAACACAGCCTTTGTAGCTTACATATCTTGACTAAGCAATAATAACCTTCTGTGTCGCGCATTTGCAAGCGTAACCTTCCCTAATCATAGTACAAAATGTCCCAGAAACATTTCAGGAATATTTCCAAAAATCGTACCAACAACATTCTCGTCTGGTCTTAGATATAAAAATGTATATCTTGGGGATGTTTCTTCAAATAATTATTTAAATGTTTCTGGGA
This sequence comes from Leptarthrus brevirostris, assembly GCA_964036015.1. Taxonomy (NCBI): domain Eukaryota; kingdom Metazoa; phylum Arthropoda; class Insecta; order Diptera; family Asilidae; genus Leptarthrus; species Leptarthrus brevirostris. The sequence continues at coordinate 129,851,083 of OZ038373.1, read as the reverse complement.
TATTTTGTGCTATTAGGGTTTATTCCGAAATAAGACAGAATTTGTTTCTTCAGTACTACATTTTGTTTTGGCGATTTGTTCACTGGCAACCTAATAATATAGGGTTAACAAGGAATAGCATTAAGCTCAGAAAACTTCGGCAGTTTTCTTTAAATAATGAAATAAGCATACCACTTCTTGTGTGAATGGAAGCAACACAAATTTTGAATTTTGATAGAGTGATCAGGAAGAAAAACATTCTCAATTAATAAATAGAATTAACCCTTCTAACTCAGAAGGCGCACTTCACAGGCAGAAGCCTGGAACCAATTGACCTATGCACCAGAATATAACATATATTGAGGTGAATGAGGCTCCCACAACCCATGCAAAGAAAAATATTAGTAAACAAAAAACCAAAACACGTCCAAACAAAACAATCAGGGGTGCATTGATAACAGAGATCGTTTAAGCAAATCTTTAGTAAGTGCCAGGTCAAAAATAGGACACATATTCACGGCTAAAGGCAATCTCCTTAACCTATACGGAGCATGCCTATAAGTTACCAAACTTGCAAGAGAGCGAGAATCTATATTCGAGTTCAAAAGCTGGTGAATAAATACTAGGTCAGCAACTCTACGTCGTTCCTCCAACGAGTGCATATAAAGCAATCGGAGGCGATCATCATAAGGAGGAAGCCTTAATGGATCATTCCACGGGAGGTCCCTTAGTGCGAACCTAACAAAGTTCCGCTGTTGAGATGAATATTCGAGAATTGGTCTAACTAAAGAAAAAAATAAGTGAATGAGGGTCTGTCGATCAGAAAACTCCCTTGACCACCGCTTAACAAAACCCAAGACTGAATTACTCCGAGATACGATATGGTTTATGTGCAGAGTGAAATCGAGTTTTCTGTCTAGCTTTACACCAAGGTCAGTAACGGACTCCACATGACGGATAGTAGTTTCCGCAAAGGTATAATCAAAGACAAGCTGATTGATGATCCTAGAAAAAGACATAACTTCACATTTATCCAGGTTAAGTTGCAGTCCATTTGAGGCACACCAAACCCTGAAGGTATTCAAATCCTCCTGGATGCAGGAAGAATCATAACTGTTTCTAACGCATGAGAAAATCTTCATATCATCAGCATAGATTAAAACTTTGGAGTGCTTAATCAGAGGGACAATGACGTCAATGGCTAGAATAAACAGCAACGGCCCCAGATGGCTACCCTGCGGCACACCAGATGAAGCCCTAACGACTCTAGATAAAGTATTACGGAAAGAGACACGGTAAGTCCTATTTTTTAAATAAGAGCAGATCCAGTCGAGCAACAATGGCGGAAAACCCAACCTTTCAAGCTTAAGCATAATCACGGAGTGAAGGAGCTTATCAAATGCCTTGCTAAAGTCGGTGTTGACACAATCAGTCTGGAGACCTTGTTGGAAGGTAGAGATAATGTGGGATGTAAATTCAAGCAGGTTAGTTGTCGTCGATCTAACAGGCAGAAAGCCATGTTGATTAGATGAGATTAACCCCTTACATTGCCCAACAAGCTGTGAATATATAACAGATTCAAACAACTTGGGTATGCAGGAAAGCTTCGCGATTGGCCTATAATTTGTTATGAAGTTTTTATGCCCCTTTTTATAAACAGGAATTATAAAGGAGCACTTCCATAATGTAGGAAATCTAGCGGCCTGAAGAGATTTATTGAAGATGAGTTCCAATGGAGTAAGTGGAGTGTTTAATAATTCACCCAGTTGCTTTCAACTATTTATCACGCACATTTTAATCTGTTAGGAATTAATATTTATATAAAGAAAAACGAAAATTATTACTTATTCAATCATAGCCATGCCTTATGTACACGTAATCCTACCACATAACCACTAGTATACTACTCAAAAAAAGTAATTGCAAAAGATGAGGTTTGGTTAGCCTGCTCCTTTGCTTTGAAGATGATTCCTGAAAGTCCGATAGGTGCCCCCAATAGTTCCTATAATCCTATGAAATTGTCTTCGCACCAAAAAACAATTCGTATGAAAACTGAAAATTGCACATTCCAAAATCAATTATTCCTGATTTACGCAACAAACCTTCGATGACAAAATCATGCAGTAGATAGTCACTGAACAGATAGCCCTAAAATATTATAGCGATCACTAATCAACATTCACGACTGTTTTTGGTTCAAAATTTAACATTTGTAAGATTATTACACAAATTTAAGATAAAATGCAAAAAATTTCCCAGTTCAGTTTTAACGCGTCTTAAATAGATCGGAATCGGAACTAAATAAATCGATTCGAGCTAAATCGGTCTTGCGTAAAATCGATTCGAGGATCGGCAGATTGAAGGCTCAAAGATCGATCTGCCGAGATCGAATCAACGATCGTCCATCTCTAGTTCATCCCTAACCAAGAGGCACTGATTGTAATAGGGATGGGCGATCTTCGATTCGATCTCGAGAGATCGATCTTTAAGCCTTCGATCTGCCGATTTTTGAATCGATTTTACACGGGACCGATTCAGCTCGAATCGATTTATTTATTTCCGATTTCGATCTATTTAAGACGTGCTAAAAATTAAACAAGCTCACTCGTGAATTTTTTTTGTGGGTACACTTTCAGACTTTAAAGAATCATTTTGAAAACAAAGGAGCAGGCTCCTCAAATCTCATCTTTCACAATTATCTTTTTTGAATAGTAAATGTTTGAATTTAACGTTGGAAACTTGCTGCGTTGGCCATGTTTTCCTTTGGCAAGATGGAGACAGGGAGGAAGATGAAGTTGAACTTTCAACTTTTACTTGCGGTGACTTTCGTTTAAAACCAAAGAATAAAACACTCCCAGTATATTTTCAAAAAACGTCCCCAAGATATACATTTTTAGGGCTGAGACCAGAAACCTTCCCATTTACGAGAATATTCTTCGTACAAACTCATAAAATATTCTGGAATAGGTTCTGAAATTAGACATCGAAAAGCTTTGGGGTCGCTTTTTGAAAATATGCTTGGCATGTTTTTGCTATTATAAAAAAAAATTGTTGAGCTTGCAAATGCGCGACACAAAAGTTGTGCTTTCCTTTTAGTTTTGGGTGTAAATTTTTAGTTGTGTTCCTTTAATAAAGACGAGTCAGAATTAGTATGTACTTTCAAAAAAGACAAAAAAGAATTCCATCGCAATTTGTTTTTCGATTAAATATATATATTAAATATTTGTGAAATACCCATTTTTGCTTAATCAAGATTTGTAAGCTACAAAGGCTGTTTTCTATTATTTAATAAATTGGTTTACTTCTGACCCTATATTTTTATATAGGCTGCATTTCTTTATTCATTCCGAATGATCGGAACGCGCCAATGTGTTTCTTTATTCGTTCGGAATATTCTGTTCTTAATTTTCTGTGTTTTTTTATTAGCACCGCCGCGTTCAGAACGCGTTCTTTTTGTACCGAAGTTGTAGATCGAATAAACGGAATAAAACTGTCAAAAAAGAATTTAGTATCAAAAGGGAAGGAAAAGAAAGTCATAATTGTAAATAAATACACAATTTATTGTTGGATTATGTTGTTTGCGTTAATTTTAAATAATATAAAAAACTTAAACTTCAAAAATTGTTTATTGAAGAATTTGCTTTAACCTGACTGCAACTTTCAATTGGAAGGAATATTCCTTTGTGTTTACATATTGCTTCTATTCCATTTATTCTGGCGCATATTCTGTTCCTTCTATTCATTCCACGGAATGAATAAAGAAACACAGCCATAGAGACACAGTTCTAATTAATTGAATCGATCTGTTCGATCTATAGATATCGATCTTTTTAAGGCGATTAATCGATCTACGAAATCGGAAATAAATTACAGATCGATCCGTACTGAATCGATTTTCTCAGTTCGATTCCCCATCCCTAGATTGTAATAAGAGCAATCAGCAGACAGATACTTTTAGACGACCGACAATGATCAGCTATCAGTGGTGGGTGTTTTTACATTCGAAGTTTTCCGATGCCATACGAATTCGAGTGACTAAAATGGTCGGAAAGAACATTTTAGTGTAGCCAGCTTATATCTTTTAGCAGTAGGTTTGTAGAAATGCTTGAATTTACTTATTATAAATTCTTTTGAAGTATGTATATATGCATGTATTTTTGATTCAATGTTGCACAGCTGTTCATAAAACAAAGCCCTAACTAATGGTTATGGATTCATCACGAAACTTGTTATATTTACATGCTTTTGATATGGCAACCCGAGTCCAAGAGGAAAAATCAAAAAATGTTCTGAGTTGAAATCGTGGCAACAGCATACTGAGGAAGAGGGATGCATGCATAGCAAAATGATGGGATAATAAAGCAGACAGGAATAGTCCATAAGACCGTGTACTGCCAATTCGTAGAAAAAAAAAGATAATAATTTTTTAGAAATAGCATAAATTCGGATGGGTTTTTATTTTTAATTAAATTCATCAGCCATATTTGGCTAGCTTAAATGAAATTTCAACAATAGTACACGTTAATTGGTGCGGTAATATATAGAGCATTTAAAAAGGTAGTTAATACCCGCCTTGAAGAAGCCTTACCAAGAATTAAAGTAACAATTACTCACACCAATACATCTATGTTTGTATTGTTATAATTCAGATGGACGATGTACAGTCATATTCCCTGTTATTTCAGAATATACACATGGTTGCACAATATCCTCCTGTTTTATGAACTGCACGTTAAATTTTTGATTTCACAATCATTATCCGCCACAATGCCTGCACCTAATAAGTTAACTGAAATCGAACTTATGAACTTATGTGTAAACATTACATTTCCTTTTACGTCTACACAAGGACATAAATTGGAAATAAAATTGTGGTGAGAATTGCTATTAATTTCTGCCGCGAAAATTTCCAGATTTTTCATTTAATTTGTCGGTCGTTAACGTAAGCAATAAACAAGGATTATACAGGGTTAAAACGTAATGCATATATTCTTTGCACATTCGATGTAAACAAGTACATATTAGTATACCTGTGGTCAATTGGGACTAATTTACTTTTACGTTCTGGATTAAAACGCAGAATCTATGTACTACACTTGCTGTGGTTTCATAAAATGTAGAATCTGACGAATAATGTTTTAAAAGACCACCTACAACACAAATCACGAATTACATGAACATATTACATTTAAGTGAAAATGACTTTGTTGGTCAGGTTTTAATACCCTAAGAAAGTATCCACTTAGTTTTGATTAAATATTTATAGAGTCCTCATTCCAAGGTGGGAAAACATTCTTTTTCAATTACTTTTCCTTCAATTTTTCTTAAATTCCTGTTCAATTTCATTAAGGCCCTTTTAAGAGGCTTATGTAATGCTATAGGAATGTGTTTTTTTCATAAAATCTACCACCTGATCGACTAAAGTGATTTCCCAACATTTTTCAGAATTATCTTCGGAATATAGTCGTACAAAATAAAGCTTTTTGTGAACCCTTCTAAAAACTTTCATTGGAATTTTTTGAGTAGTTTTTAGATTTCATAGTCATGTAGGCGTCGTTCTACCCTCTATAAAAACAGTGAAAACCTATTAATGCGGGTGTAGTCCTGGAAACTGTTTGGCAGGCGTCCTGTATTGCGACAGTATCGTCGATGGAAAGTGTAATTTGGGTTTATGGCAGCCGTTCCCATAACGGAGAAATGGTAATAGGGTGGCAGAATGATGGGATAACGAAAGAATTGGATGGATGATATTTATCCTGTAGGAATACCTTAAGCATTTTAGATTGAAGGTGGATTTCTAGAAAAGTTGTATCCTTATTCATTCGAGCTCTTTGCGGCTATTGTCTCATCTTTTTCACTAGTCTTTTAGCGTAGAGTGCTCGTTCCGTAAGCATGGCACGTGCTTAATGAAACATTTGTACGGTAGGGGACCAAAGTGCCCAGGTGAGATGGTAAAGTGCTTTTGGCCAAGAATGGTAAACGGACAGCAGCTATTGCATTTTACATAGGTTAGTTAGGTTTAAAACCAAACAATGAAAGCCCAGGATTTTCTAAAAAAAACTGCAAAATGTAAAACTCAGAAAATACCCTAAGCGTTGTATTAACGAGCTAAGACCGGCTATTGGTTGAATGTCACGTTCAATTTAAAGGAAAGACTTTTCTGCATTAATTTTCAGTTGCTCTTACATTTCCTCCTTGCTTTGTACAGTCGCCGACTAAGCTTTCATTTGAGAATTAACACCGGCAGCTTCGGGGCATTGCTGTGGGGACGCTGCCATACAAAAAAGATTTTACAAAATTGACAAAAGATGAATTTTAATAAGAAAACACTACTACAAGATATAACCACGAAACATTTTCGGTTTAATTAGCAATATATTGTTTAAGTATCTAAACTAAGACCGTGCGGCAACCTTAGGGTGAAGTTAAGTAAACTGGAAGTTGAGATCCTTTGTATTGCTGGTGGCATAAAAATAGGTGATGCGGAAATGAGTTTTTCTGGGAAAATTTATCAGAGCGTAAAAATCACTGAACTTTCGGAAGGAAAAGCTTTTTGGAGCTTAAAAGACCTGTCCGTAATTATAAGTGCCAGCTATTTTTTGTTATTATAAATAAGGCTCTTTGAGGGTGGATATAGTCTGGGTTAGATGGAATTTGTCCCAAATTACGGGCGAATTAAGTTTAACATGAAAGGGAGGTAGGTAAACCGTACTCATTGTACCTTTGATCTCCGTTAAATACGTTAACAATATAATTCTTAATGAAAATATAATATAACTTAATTATGCTCTCATTTTAGTAAACAGAATACCAAGTGTTTGTCAGTGAACATAAAATCAACGATCATACTCATATAAACACATTTGTAGAAGCAATGTACTAGTTTTATGTTTAGACTTTTATTGACCTCAACTTTTTACTGCATAGCGTTGTAGATCTGCAACGTCATGTTCAGTCGAGATTTACCGCGTATATGAATTATATTATTGTCCTTTATTATTCCCAACGATTTCTGTACTCTGCTGTGAATGGTTTCTGTTTGAGTCATATGCGCACAGGGCCGAATTTAGACTTGATATTAAGCTATTTGAGATATGGTTCCCTTTATAAGTCCAGATACTATATGTCAGTGCCAAATATGATTCTCAGAAAGTTTTGAACTCTTTTTATATAAATATGGAATTCTCTGGTTTCTTAACTTCTTGTGGGATGGTCCGGTTCTGCGTCAACGCCTTCAACTGTGGCCACGATTTGTTGATCTGGGTACCTTCCCTATCGACGGGTATTCTTCATGTGTTGCGCAGTCATCCAATTCGGCGTGTTTCCTGGATCCAGTGGGAATTCCAATCTATAGAGCCTCTTGTGCGATGTTGTTTGGCTCTTAGTGTGTGGGCTATCCATTGCCACTTTCGCCTGGGAATACTGCTGTCTATCCCATGTTAGCCTGTAAGCCTGTGTAGGTCTTCGTTGGTAATGACCTCAGGCCATGTTGATCAGCCGTAAAACAGAACATATTTTACGTTCGACTCGAAGAGTTTTGTGCATCCGGAGATGCTGTTATTGCGCACATCTCTGCAAGAGTATTAAATGCATTTCGAGCCTTATTGATTCGAGCCTGTAAATTAGTTTCAACTCCTCCGTCTGCTATAAATATACTTCCGATATAGGAAAATTTATCCCCTTGCTCTATTTGCTGCTCTTCCAGATAAATTACATGTTGTCTCCTGAAGTTCAAGCTCATAAGTTTTAACAGCATTGATCTTAAGCCTTGCTCCACTATCTTCTCTGCTCAGAGCTTAGATATTTCGGTTACATGGCTTTGTTTGTTGGATAGGAGATATATATCATCGGCATAGTCCATGTGCATAAGGTGGTTAAAAATTGTCCGTCTAATCCCTCGCGATGGGTGGTCGTCTAGGGCGCTGCACAGTACGTCATAAATGACGATCACTAAAAGCAAAGGTGACAGTATGCATCCTTGCCTTACTCCATTCAGCATTTGGAAGGGCTCCGACAGTTTTTCCTTGTATATGACGTGACATTGTGCTCATGAGTAGAACTCCTTTATGATGGTGCAATTTTTTCTGGGATTCCTAGCCTACGTAAGGCTGCCCATATATATCTTTTTGCGATCAACACTGTCAAACGCCTTCTCAAAGGGAGGGTCTTGATGAAATCGCTGAAGGAGAAAACCCCAAAAAACCTGCCTGTTCATCGCTACGGGTGCGCTCGATTTTATTCTTTATTCGCATTAAGATGATTTGAGCCATCAATTTGGAGACTGCAGTTAAACTCCTTAGGTAGCTTTTTTTTTGGAATCTTCGCAAGTATGCCTTTGTATTGAATTAGATTTAGTAAATTCGGAGAATACTGAGGAATTTATTTTATTTGTTTTCTGCTACATTAAAGTATTCCCTGGTTTGAAATATTGTTGCTATTCAATCATTTGACAATAAATTTAATTGAATTTTTTAATTTGATTTGTCTCTATACAATTCATTGTGCCATCTCTAAGCTCGGCAGTAAATAAATCTTTTATCATTTCAGTCCTTCGTTTTCAAATTAATCATAGCTGACTTTACAACGGCCAGGTGGGTACCATTGAAAGTTCACACAGCTCATTCATAAAAGGTTTCTCATTCCAATAAGCTTTATCCAATATAATTTATATTACCACTGGTGTCTCACAAGGGAGACATCTTGGACCCATACTTTTTTTTTTAATTCTTTGTTATGCCGACGTTGTCTTTAATGCTAGAGAACTTGAATACCTGTTAAACTTTAATGTTGGCACCTCTCATATATGGTGCCCTAGAAATTTTTTACTTCTACGTCCCGTACGACAACAGCAATCTAAAAACAACTACCTTTGCCATTAAACGGACAATTTACTTTTAATTAATAAGCACAGTTCGTTCGGCAAAACATACCACTAACCGTGTAACCAAAAACATATCCGAATTTGATTGCGGCGAACAATTTTATTAGTCCCTTATCGATGCTACATTTTAATTTCCATTACAACATCATCACTAAAATTTTCACGCTTCCTCTATATTCATTGCGAGATATAAAAACAAAATGAATGTCATAAAAACAGACCTTTGTGTCAATATAATATTGGGTTTTATAGATACGTATCATACTCAAGGGTCTGACGACGGTATTTTTATATTTACTATCTGCAAAAAAAAAAAACATTAAGTTCATTAGAACAATTAAGGGATTGTACTGGAATAAAATTTCATTATTTTGCGATACGTCAATAAAACCAAGAAGTTTTTGTTGTTTCTGTGCATCCTAAAAAAACTGAAACCAATTTTAGCACACGTCGTATTTTTCGATATAATAATTAAGGTGAGTATAAAATGAATCTTACAATAATTTCCAAGAAGCTTCAGATTTTGTAAATGATTTATCATAGATTTGAAATAAGTTTTATTCAAATATACTGTATTGGTAATATTTACTCAAAACGAAACACATCTAAATCACTTTCTTCTTGGGTCAGACAGGAACAAGAAGTAGAAAAATTAAGACTTTTTAAATTGGTTTAGCCTAAATTTCCCAGCTTATCTAAACTTCTGCTATCCCCAAGTATTACTTATCTTCCATCTGATGGGAAAAGTTTGAAATGGCAACAAAAGAAAATTTGCATAACAGGAATTCTTGATATTTTCAGGAATAACACGACCTCCAGTATATGAGTCGATTCCAGTGGGATATCTAAAACCAATAGATTTCTCAATGGACTCGTTCTGTTCCGTTATCCTGATCATTTTATTCTACACCAAATTGCGTCTTAGGGGGCGCATAAATATGGCCCGATTTAAGTAAGTATAAAGTATGAGGATTTTACATAACAGGCCTTCAATAAAACTTGAAATTACTTCGATAAAGTTGTCTGATATAATATTTTTAATGGAAAGTATTACCATTTCAAATTTCCTGGGAGTGGGCTCTTAAAAGGTTTAAGTTCGTAAATCGTCCAATTAGAAAACATTTGACTTTAAAGAGTAACAGTCAAGCACTCATCTCGTGGTAAACATTGAGAAAAAAGCTTCTCGAAAATTTGTAAACTACTACTATATTTACGATAGCCTGAAGAATTTTAATAGAAAATGCAAAGAATTAGGATGAAAAATGTAATAAATATCATTCTAGGTGTTATTTTAAAATTTTGATAAAAAAATCTCAATTCCATAAAAGCCAATGATCAGCTAATGAACTTTTAGATAGATAATGTTCCCCAGGAATAGTCCACCAAAAAGTATTTGGTTTTGTTTGTTCTGACCTTCCGACGCGTAAAGAAGGACAATAATAAAATCGGGAGCATTTTCAGAATCCAGATTTCAATAGATATAGATTTTGATTTATTTTGATTATTTTTAAACTTCTATCGGTCTGTCCATCCCTCCGTTTATTTGTCAGTCTATTTTCATATAAGTGGATTGAACCTATAGGGTAGACCCCTAATTAGAATTTTCAAAAAATCGATTTTTTTCTTATTGCATTTTTCGAAAGTATACATATTTAAAAGTATCATACTAAAATTTTATAAAGATCCGAGCAGTCTAAGTGTACTTTTGAGCAACGTTTATTAAGCTACCTGAGCTAATTTTTTCACGATTTTTCCTTAAAGAAAACTTTAAACGCGTTTTTCTCAAAATGAGGTTTTTGGACGGCTTGTTGATAAAATCTCCGAAACTATTCAACCGATCCTTACAAAAATTTTACCACATGTTCTTTATGGCTACAGCTATAGCGCATATCATACGAATTTTGAAATTTTGAGCGTTTTTTTTTGCAAAAAAATAAAAAAAACGTATATGCGCTATAGCCATTTACTTACTGAATCTAAAACCATTTTATTTTTTTTTTTAGATTGTTTTTTGTACGAAAACAGAGTGAAATAAATATCAAAAAAAATTTTTTATATATTTTAAGAGTGTATTTTTTAGGCCTAACACTTTTTATATCCATATTTATAATTTATGCCGGTCAAAAAAATTCGTGAAAATAACCTTTTTTTTCCCTTCTTATTAGGGTAGACCCCTTAAATTTTACTTCTCTTATGGTTTGGATTGGGTAGACCCAAAAAATCAAAATTTTACATCATAATTTCAGAAATTGATGATAAGGTAGGAAGTCATGCATATCTTTAACAAATGTTTAAGAGATTTTTAATATAACAATCGAAAAGTTGGACAGATACCGCCTTAGATTTCTTATGAAGCTTCCAAAGTTCAAGTGATATTCTCTAATTTAATAGAATAAATTTTCTAGGAAAGCAATCTAATGCCAAGAAATTGCGTGAAGAGGTTAATTGAAGATGCTGAAATTTAGGTCTCATAAGACAAGGGAAAACATAATTAATAGATCTCACCTAGGCACGCACAAAATTTTATGGCTCTCGTTAGATGAAGGGGGTAATAATTCCAAACGTTTGGGTGTTACAGGGTGATTTATAAATTTGCAATTTTCACATCGTTATTTTATTTTTTACGTTTGATCTGCTCAACGCAGCGACATCAAACAAACGCCAAGAAACTACTATTCCAAAATTGTCATCAGTGTTGATCTAATTCCTACCATTGCAGGGTAAAGTCACTTCCAAAATTGAAAAATATGTTTTGCAATTACCTCAAATTCAGCAATTTCCCAAATCTTCTCCAATACATGGGGTTTTTTTTTTATTTTTGTTAAATTGCCAATGTGATTATCCTTACAAAAAGGCGGAATATGTCCTGCTAGAAAAAGGATGTAAAAATTGATACGTAGAAAACCTTTTGGGAAAAAGATTTGGTGATTTAGCAGGCCAAGGAATTGCTGCACCTCGTCCAATCTAGCAGTCGTGAAATTTCTTATTTAATATTGCCTTCACAATGTTGGCACATCGATTTTTTTTTGTATACGATGTGGCCAAATCCTAGGGGACAACCCTTTGATGCGTTAGCATGGTTTTGGTCAGAAGGGACTTTTACGGTAAGGGAAGTGAGGAAACTTTCAAGTCTTGTTTTTGCATTGCTGCGAGCTAGACAACAGCCCAGAGACGGAATGGATTATTTTAATTTCTTAAAAAAAACCCACGGTGAGATCTGGTCTCGAATCCGGGACCCATGGCATGGTGGTCGTGCGGCTCAACGAATTGATTAAATTCCGTCTCCATTGGTAAAATATTGCCCTAAGGTTGTCCTCTAGTAGAGATAGTAGTGTATTCTCCAAAAAGACCGCATAAACTTTACTATTAAGCACTTGCGGCAAAATTAATGGTCCTATTAAATAGGTGCGATGATACGAGCTCAAACATTAGCACAGAATTTGTTAATCCTTGTGTGGAGGTTGTAATACCACACTCGGTGAACTGCGATTCATCCGTCCACAGAATTCGGTCCAGAAAAGCTCTGCTCTCCAAAAGCAAATACAAAATTCTAATATCTTCTCGAAATCTACTTCCAGTAGTTCTGGAGTGGAATATGATGATATGGCCGTAATTTTTCTTGATGAATAACCCTCCAAACTTTAAATAGAAACATCTCTAATCGTCTTGCGACTCATCTCGTGCTAGATTCAGGGTTTTGCCTGACGCGGGTAATTATTTGTTGTTTGACGTCGTCGGCTTAATTTTGCGATGCTTCAGATCGCAATTCCGTGCGGTTTGAAGTTACACTTGAGGTTTCTCTTAACCTTCGGAAATTCCCCGAAAATACCGTTCTTTAGGTTACACGTCGATTAGGAAATCCATGAAATCTAATGTATCTCCGCGTATTTCCCAAAATCAAATTCTACCAGTTTTTAATAATTTTAGTTTAGTAGTTATCGATTTGATTTTTAACTATGTGAACACTGGATAACACAAACTAACAAGGATTATAAAATAAATGACGCTTGCCCTTTTGCAACTTTTTCCCTTTTTATAAAATAAATGACCCTTTTGCATAAAAATTTTGTTTATTTAACGAATTCTTAACTACAGAGTAAGAAGGTATTCAGGGATTTCTACACAAGCGTTTTTTCTAATCCTTACTCCAGCTTAACCTCTTTGGAAAGGTACAAAAATGGAAAATATCATAATAATAAAAAACAGGTGTATTAATTGCATACATGTCTCAAAATATTTGGGAAATGCTGACTTTAAAGAAATCGTTAAACATTTTTTTCATTTTTGAAGTGACTGTACCTGCAGCGGTTCGGAGTTGGTTCAACATTGTTGTTAGTTTCCCTAGAGCTGATCCCACTGGAAACAGGGAGTTGGCTTGGTGCACAGGATGGAACATGTCCACCCTCCTATTACTTAGGTTATTTTTATGGGGGTTGCTAAAGTTTTCGTAGCCTCAACGTAGTATCACAATGGGCCTCCTTGGCCTAAGTGTGCATTTCTCAGGCAGCCACTTTAACCTAACTTAACCTAACCTTGTTGAGAGGACATTGGTATGTTAGTTTTCTGGCGTTTGTATGATGACGCTGCGTTGAGTAAATTTAAAGAAAAAATAAAATAATGATGAGCCTACCATGAAAATCTTTAATTTATGAATCACCCTGTAACTCCCAAACGGTTGAATTCTCCACCAACCCCACATCCTTTCCGGGGTGGGATTTATCACCCGACTTATTTAAGCACACCTTATGTGAAATATACCTTCCTGCATATAAACTAATCTAGATCTTGCCTTTCTAAAATTCAAAATTTCTCGAAATTTGTCTTCGACTGTATAGGCGTGATAGCGATTTCAAGCTCTTGTATTGCCCATATTTATATTCCTACAAAGAATAGCACTAGCAATTAAAATAGTGATCGTAGAAATAGCACGAGAAAAGCAAAAGAGCCCAGATTTTGTAATTTTATTAAGAAATCGCCAATAAATCCATTTTGAAAATTTGTGTAATACGACCCGCGCGGTAGTAGTGCAGTTCTACCTTAATAAGAACGTAACATTTTTTTAACCAGCATGCAAAAAATATCAAAAGCAAAAACATTCCTAAGAATACGCGCATATACATACATATATATGTAACAATCAGGAAAGCACGGAGAACAGAGTTGGCTTCAGCGCATACTTAAAAAGAGCCACGTCGAAAGTGAGACACATATTTACGGCGCTACACATGTGATTCATAGGATCATGCATTTCGTAGCCAGACCGAGAGTGATCGACATGTAGTATAAGCAATCTCCTAAGGCCATACGAGGTAGGAACCCATATAAAAACCCTACCTACGAGAGTACGAGAGTCTATATTCGAGTTCAAAAGCTGATGAATAAAGCCCAAGTCAGCAAATCACACATATGTCCATATAAGGAGGAAGCATGAGCGTATCGCGTCACGCGAGCTCTCTTAATATGAACCTAAAAAAGCTCCGCTGTAACGACTCATGCGTCTCTAGAATGAATAGCGTAGCACGGTAACGAAATTTGAGGTGCATACTCGAGAATTGGTCTTACCAAAGAAGAGAGCAAGTGAATCAAGGTATAGCGATCAGATATCTCCCTCGGCCACCGTTTTACATAACCCAGAACAAAATTTCCTCTAGAAACAATATAGTTTAGGTGGAGAGTAAAATCGAGTTTTTTTGTAAAGCTTTACACCAAGGTAAGCCACGGACAGCATGCATCGGCTATTAGCTTCCGCAAAAGGATACTCAAAGACATTCTGATTGGGGCTCCTAGAGAATAATATAACTTCACATTTAGCAAAGCAGCCGGCCATTAGATCTGCACTAGTCATTGAACGTATTTAAATCGTCCTAAATTCGGAAAGATTCACCACTGTTTCTAACGCGGTAGAAAATATTCATATCGTCCGCATTGATTAAAATTTTGGAGTGCCTAATCAGGGGGATAATGTCGTCAATGACAAAAATGAACAACAACAGCGGAGCCAAATGGCTACGTTGCGGTACACCTGATGAAGCCCTAACGACTCTAGAAATGGTGTTCTGGAAAGATACCTGATATGACCTATCCTTTAATTAAGAGCAGATCCAATTGAGTAATAAAGGTAGGAAAAGCACCTTTCTAAGTTTGAGAAAAATTACAGAGTTAGGAAGTTTATCAAATGCTTTGCTGAAATCGGCGTAGACGCAGTCGGTCCGGAGACCAAGCCGAAATTTAGAAATTATGTGGGTGATAAATTCTAGAAGGTTAGTTGTCTGACTCTTACACTGCCCAATAAGCTGTGAATATATAACAGATTCGAAAAATTTGGGTATGCAGGGTAGCTTCGTGATTGGCCTATAAGCTAATTAATATAATATTTGAGTTTGTAAATAAAATAAAAAGAAATTAATAAAATTGTATAACATGCAGTCGTACAAAATAATTTGTTGCGTTTGCAGTTTATATAATAATTTTATAAAGTCCCGGTGGTTGTGATTAGACTGGATAATTTCCTTGAATTCTTTAATGAAAACCACTTAAAGAAAACTCATTCCATCTTGCGGATAAAGCATATTGCTCTGGGAATTCAATTAAAGAGGAAAAGTTGATTACACCTTCCGTGTTGACAGCATATCATAAAAAGACCTTTGAAATTATACGACTGCATAAAATTAAAAAAAAAAACGGAGAGGAAAAATCATTTCTACTCGACGAAAGTGCTAAATGTGAAACGATTCTAGTGCTTGGAGCCAGTTGGCCTAGTGTTACACTTACCTCTTTAAGCGAATTCTTCATGTTACAGTAATGCACTTCCTGGTGCCCCAGTAGTGGAAGTGTTCTACTGCCCGAAAGCTTTGGCACTATGAAACCACATTTTTGTCATTAAAGATTTACACGGGTACTTCATAACGAGCCTCCAGTACTCATAAAATTTTAATCCGAAAACCTACAAACGAACAAGTTCAGATAGATATGTGTAGTATGTGATTGCGGTTTAAAGAATATGTATAGGAATAGGATCGTGTTAGTGAGTGGAATTCGTAATGCGGTTCCAGCGTGCAGTACTGAGCTTATATTGTATCCATTTTAATCTAAAAAGTGAAGGCGAACTAGGAGTTCGTCTCCCAGGAAGTGTACCAGGGATATCTAAGGACGGGTAAGAAATTCTGCAGAACTTAAGCAAACAACGATCATTTCACTTTGAGAAATTTCAAATAGTCTCCTTTGTGCCATAGTGGCACTTTCATTAGCAGTGGTCACTTTTGAAGTTTCGCTCCGCAGGATGAACCGCCGGGTTAACCACAACGAGGAATTTTTAATTTATTTAACATAACAAAAAGCATAGCGTAATGGTCCTTTAAAATGTAGAAAGCTCTTCGTCTGCATTTTCGTTTGCATTTTTCTTAAAAAACAATGAAATTAGCTTTCTGCTGGTAAATGATGTTATAACTTGGTGTAGATTTGCATGGTGTAGAGATGCATTCTCAAAGATAAGTTGACGACGTTATACTTAAGAGCTGACCTCGTTAATTTAATTAAGCTTAAACAAACCTAAATCACCTCTGTGAAACAGTTTTACCACAAATTAAACAACGAATACTTTTATATTTTAGGACGATATCTGTCTTGAAAGAAGGACACCACTGTGATGCTTTCAAAAAAAAACCCCGACAATCCCGAGGGTTTCGTACTATTTTTTCATGTGATATAACTACAAATAATGATTTTCGGATTTCGTTTCTTTACTTGTGCTGTGAGATCTCGCTTCTATCCAAATTTCACGATTCTAGGTCAACGGGAACTATCCTATAGGTTTTGATTTATTTGCGAGCGTCTGCCTGTCAAGACAGGGTTCCTTTTTTCGTTTTGATGTACGGAAACCTAAAAAGGTAGTTTTTCTGGCTTTTGTTTATTTAGGTTATTTATTTAGGATGTGGAAGAAAAGATATTTTATTAATCATCTATTACACTTATATTATATAATTTTTTATTAAAACACATTAATAAGTTAACAAAGTTGTAGAAGTAAAATCAAACGTTTGTATAATAGATAATAGTGGCCTTACAGCGGAATCGCTTTTTCGAGAATGGTTGGGTATTTTTTGCAGAGTCTTTTTTCCACCGCTTAAGATGGACCTTCATTATCGGTCCAATGTTCTTATGTCCATATAGGAGCGGGTGTACTATTCGACGAGTGAGGCAAAGATATCGCGTTATTTGTGCCCAGGAAAACGGCTAGATATAACTTTGCAATTTTCTCGACTTTTTACTTTTAATATTTCTACTTATTTTTGGAAATATTACCTTTCACAAAATGCAAAAAAAAACCATTTTCAACAACTCGCAGTGGTATGCGCCTGAATGCACATCTAACTTTGTTTTTTTTTTTTAAGTAGTCATTAAAGGTAAAATTTACAGCCTCGGCTTTCAGTGAAACATTTAGATGGTTTATACAGGGTTGGCATTACAAATTCGTTAGGTACTTAGGCTTCTACTACGCTTAACAACACGAGTCCTACCTTGATCGTTAAGCCAAACTGTTGCCGTGAACTTGAATATAATTTGCAACTCTCGGAGGTTTTTAATTGATTCTGAGTGTAACCTCACAGAAAGATCCTTGGCGGTAAGTTCCGCCACGCCACAGTTGACGGTGAGACCTTTATTTTCTCATCCTAAGCATATTCTAAACCGACACTTAATTTGATCCGTAGGGTTCTTTTAGGTGGTGAAAGGAGGTGAATTATAGCTAATTGAAGTTATCTAGAAAATTATAAATTTTTTGAAAAAGTAGATCTGACAAATACTGTAGTTTTTAAAATTCTGCATAAAAAAGGACCCTAGACCTCTTTTCGTGGAATTATTCATTTTAAAGTTATAGACCGAATTATCACTATAATTCCTTGTTGTTGATTTTAAGATTGTATTTAGGACTGAAATGTTAGCCATCTATAGTTTTTACGCGTGACAAACCAAGATAAGTCATGACAAGTGAAAACTTGGTAGAACCAATGTTAACTGCAGCTATGTGCAATGTAAGCTTTTAAGAGCGATGGATACTAATTGCGTAAGCCAATCCTGCCGGAAACTATTTTTTTATGTAGTTCATTGAATTTTTCTTAAATGATGCCGTAAGTGCTGTGATTGGAATGATGTTGCTGATGGTGAGGTTCTATTGCACAGTGTTGTGTAAAACAAAGACATTAAATATTCAATAGAAAAGTATTATATTGACTTTAAAAAAACATTAAACATAAAAACTAATATTTCGATATGTTTGGCAATATCTGAATCAAAAAAATTTAGCAGAAAGCAATAAAATTATAAAATCTAAAAATAAAACAACATATAAAAAATAAGTACAGAGCTATTATTCCATTACGTCCTTGTCGTGGTTTTGGTTATTACCAAACATTGGAATCCTTAAAAGAAAAAAACTCCAAGATTTTTCCAGGACTTTTACCCGGGATATTTTGTTGTTTCGTATTTTGTTTGCACGGTTTTGTATTAATCCCCCTGCGATATGTAAGGCCAACACGTTATCACTTACTCCACCGACGCCTTGTATAATTAAATAAAAGTACTAATGAAATATGAAATAAAAATATTATTTGCTGGTGGGGTTTTTCATGTTCATCTTTAGCTGAGGGTTTGAATGCTACTGGTGAGCATTGATAATTGGCATTCTACTGATAATATATAACGTTTAAAAGTTATTAAAAATTGTAGAATAAAATCTGATGTTTTAGCACCTCACTTAAGATTTACATGGCAAATAGGTAGTATTTCTAAGTGAAGTATCTCTTTCTCAAATGGACCCATTTTAAGCAAATTTTTAGTCTTTGCTGAATGTTAACTAAATCTTTATTTCAAAAATGTTATTAACATTCGATTTTATTACATTCAAAAGCCTGTAGACATATTCTTCGTCTGAATATGTCGAAACTTCTTATCTGTACAGATCAAGGATCCTAATAGGATTTTTATTTTTGTCTAAATTATATATTATTAAACCTAATTGGTTATGTTTTTTTGTGCTTTTTTTGATAGCTATAAGACTGTAGAATAGCCTCCTAAAAGGATTTTTAAGAACTTCAAAAATTCTCGAAGTTATAGCAACCTAGCGCAGAGCTCGTACATAAGTGAAAGGAGTGGTGCGCAGGCAACAGAGTTTGCACTCCGCTGGATTAATGAGCATTGGCAAAAATCTCAGTGGAAGTGCTTACGAAAGTATTATTAAACATGTGTACACTATTGAAGGACTATTTTATGGACCTCGAATAGCTGATTAGTATATAAAAACCGTAAGTAAAAAATTGTACTGTTTTTTTTCACGAAAAATTTTAAAACGCCTTTTTCTCGAAACGATGTTTTTCAAATTTGTATACACGATTGAGAAAAATCTATCGGCGTGATTTTAAAATCGTAAAGCTCATTTTGAAGGTAACACAATTATCTTCTATTTGAACCTTCAGGCGGTACATTTTGTTGTTGATATTTTGGGGACTACGGCGTAACCGATGCCACATAAGCACATTTCAAACAAATCCTGGAAATTTTCTTCAAATATTTTCAGTTTTTAGGTTTAAATCGCATTAATTTTTGACGTATGCCAAAAACGGTGGAAAATGAATCATCCCCCTCCCCCCCCTCAACCACCCTTTTACACTTATCCAAGAAGTCTGCAAAAAATCTTAAATAATTCTTACTAAAAGAAGTTCTGATACCTATTATTTTCATGTATCAGATCTATTAGTATGACTTATTTCAGATTTTTTTCCTAATTAAGGAGGGATAGTATTTCCCACATTTTTGGGCAAATAAATATATCTGGTATTTTTAACCGACTTCCCAAAAAACAATGAGGTCCCAAGTTCGGCGTGTTTTTTTTTTATGTCTGACATGGCATAATATCCTACCGCGTTGACCGATTTTGATGAAGGTATTTTTTTTTGGTTAGAGTATGTTGCCCGATTGGTATTATGTCAAAAATTTGTTTGGTGGGGTGGAGCTTGAATCAAACTTTATAATGCGTTGGCCGATTTGGATGGTTCATCTTCTGTTGAATAGAGTATGGTCCTCGTAGGCAAAGTGCCATTAAGGGTTTCAAATTAAAGCCGTTGGTTTGGCAAGCACCTTAAATTCTAGAACTAATTAGCGGTCTTTATCATAGAATCAAATGAACTATCGTCCCATTCCGTTAACTAAGTATTACAAGAAATAAATGATATAAGCAGAACAAAACTAAAGGCGCAGAAATTTCAAATTACTTCTACTTTAGAATTTTGTTAGAGAATATTCATAAACATAAACAACAATTCATAAGCACAAAATGTATGAATAAAATTCAGTTCATATAAAAATCTTTCAAAATTTTATCATTTGGAAAAGTACGTGTCACCGGTGCATTTCGAAGTGATGTGGAAGACAAAAATTGAGTAAATGGATTAAACTGTTTTGAAAAAAGAAAAAGAGCGAATGAGCAGCAGAAGAGCTATTTGACTGATTATTTGGAACTTTTATTTGGAAATCTTGAATCATTGTGGATCGGTTTTGTTATGCAACTTAAGAGGGGAACCTCCTCAAGTAATTAATTTTTTTGCGCTTTTTGTTTTTTGCTTTAAAATTCAATTACTATCTAAAATATATATTTTCAATGTTTTAAGGTCTATAGAAAATGTAAAAAGTCCGTAAATAGTCACCGAAGTGATGCACTCCAAAAGTACCGAGAGCAGATTAAAGTTTACTTTACAAGAACGAAAAACTTTAGTAGCGTATTTCTCGAAATGTATTTTTTTCCGCGCCGTGGAATATAACTTAAAAAGTAATAAAGCAATGAACTTGAAATTTTGAACGGATATTCTTTAACTTATTGGCTTTTGCACAAATTTAAATTTTTTTAATATTGGTATAACAAGTATGGTTTTTAACGATTTGTTTATAAAAAAAAGTCGATTTTTTTTCTTTTTGTCCTCAAATGGTTAAATTTTTATTTATTTTTTGTTAAATGTAGGTGCATGCAAAGCGGAATGACTTATTTTAAAGAAAAAAATTTGGTTCGTTGATTTCAGTTAACTACAATAAACTGGGCGTTCCACGGCGCAAACTCGAGGAGTCAAGTTTGATCAGCTGTGTCGCCGCCAATTTTTTTTTCACTAATGAAAAAAATCTGTGTGTATACATTTAAACGCCAAAATTATTATGTAATTTCATTCATAGCAATAAATGCTCGCAGTCTTTTGTAAAAAATTATTGAAAAACCTGTAGTCTGGAGGAGGTTCTCCACTTAATGCTTTAGGTGAGCTAAGAAGAATGGGCAGAGGTTATGAAAATTAGGGCTAGACTTAATCTCCTTACTATACATCTTGTGTTTTAATGCGGTATGTTATAATTTGCTTTGCACTGGGGTAATTTAAAAAGTGATATATTTCAATAAACGCCATTATCCGTATTTAAGTAAAAATTATTTTATGCTTTTTAGGGCTTCTTGTGAAGTCGGTCCTTTGTTTAAAAAAAACTATTTTTTTTCACCTTTTAGTGTTTTCTACTCGCTACAACAATACAACAGAACGAGAACCATCCAAATCGGTCCACGTGTTAAAAATTTAGGTTCAACCCCTCACCCCCCCCCCTCCATCCTCCCAAAAATTTTTCTCCTGGTATCAATCAGGGAACATGCTCTACCCAACAGAAAGGGAATCATCGAAATCGGTCCACGTGTTACGAAGTTACACTACTCCTCCTCTCCCCCCCCTACCTTAGGACCAAATTATTCTCCTATTAGCAATGGGAGATCTCACTCTGTACAACAACAAAAAAAAAGAACTATCCAAATCGGTCCATGCGTTACAAAGTTAGGTTTCACTTCCACTCCCCCCCCCCCCCCCCCCACCGAAACTAAGTTATGCCCGAGACGAAAAAACTTTTTGTTTTTGGGAAGTCGGTTAAAAAGTGAGTGAACTATGTGAACATTATTTGTCAGCAGGGTCTTTTGAAGTTTATATTTTGGTAGATACAGTAAAGAAAAGTGCGGTTCAAACCACAAAAGCCAAAGTCTATTATTAACAACAATGGTGTCTGCAGGTTAGGAAACTGTCATTTAAAAGACTTAATATTTTTCGCGAAACCGACTCAAAACTGGCTCGTAAGATATACCTAATTGCTAATGTACACTTTAAATCCATCTGAAAAGCTGAAAAGAGCGTATACTTTAAAGCCATAGCATTGAGCTTATATAAAACCCTTGACGGCAAAGCATGGTGGAAAGTTGCTAAACGATTAAACATCGACACCTCCTTTACTCAACCTTCTAACCCATTTCCCTCATCCTTAAATCCTTTCCTGCCAGGGCTGTGCTTTAGCATCATAGGGCATCCCCTGAGCTTTGGCAACATTATAATATATTACCTTTATTTATTATTTGTCAACCGCGACAGACGATCTTGTTACCATAGTCGTAGCTTAAACGCCAAGACTTCGGGGATCCATGTGCTTATGACGAACGAATTTACTTCCGTGGTTCATTTTCATGCGCACATGGGAGGTTCCTGATCTAATGGTCGCAGGCCACAATAAATTTGTTGCATGTAAAAACGCTTTAAGCAGGGTTGAAACGGTCGGACCTAACATGAGGAACAGACGCCGACCAGGAAGCCGCCCAATATAGGAACAGACGCTTCGTGGATTTAACTGGGATCCGCGTTCTGTGATAAGACTTCAAGAACTTTAAAATTTTAGATACTTTCTTTCATATACTTTTGTCAGTCAAATAATTGTCTTGGTAATAAAAA
Organism: Leptarthrus brevirostris; assembly: GCA_964036015.1. Classification (NCBI taxonomy): domain Eukaryota; kingdom Metazoa; phylum Arthropoda; class Insecta; order Diptera; family Asilidae; genus Leptarthrus; species Leptarthrus brevirostris. Next base: position 129,828,439 of record OZ038373.1, on the reverse strand, counting down.
GATATTTGCTACACAAAATGTGATTTAAAACTTTCTAAATATGGAAAGGCACTTTCAAAGTGTAAACAATTCAAATTCATACATAGTACATACATCATGTAATTTCCAATATTCTTCCCTTCTTCTATGAGTGAGGTACAAATGAAAAATATTTCTTGGAAGAAATATGATTTCAAAAGAGTTGTATGTTTTCCCAATACTCACTTTGAACTTCAAATATTTAATTGGAGATGGTATTCCCAACATTCCTAGTTTCGAAAGTTACTAATTCCATTTTAAGATCACTTTTATTCTTTTGAAAACGACCTAGCAGCATTTCAGCGAAAATCAGAATCTCAGCAGGCGTTTAAAATTTAAACTTATTCAGACCTCGCGCAATTATGTCAGACTGCGCACTTCTCTCCATTTATTTAAAAAGTTAGCCGCCGAACTTTCTGAATATTTAAATGGAGAGCTTTTTAAAGTGAGCTTCAATAATATTCTTATAGGAAAGAGAAAATGTCCACCACTCACCTGATAGCGTATTAAAACATAAGTGCCTAAGAAATAAACGAGAATATCCACTTAACTGACCACTAAAGTTAAATCTTTCAGAAGCCGCACTAAAAAGTTCACAGAAGGAACGGATACAGAAATATTTTAATATCAAATTGAATTACAACCTTGTACTGAGTGTATTTTAGGAAATTACTAACAGAAAATATTTCAAATGTAGTAAAAGGCAATTTAAGTTAAATTTCCTATAACTTATAACTTTAATTAACTTAAAAAACGAGAAGAACTACAATGCGCGCGTGAACTAAACGTTACCGGAAATTACATAAAAACAATTCTGTACTTCTCAAGCGCCAAATTAAATGACTAATTTTTGCGCATTATTTGTGCGCCGACACACTTCACTATAAATTAATTTAGTTTAATGTATAATAACATTAAATTGTAGCACTAAAATTGTATAATTTTAAAGAAAACCGCTCGAAACTTTCTTTTCCTTACCGGAGGAAACTAATTGCGAGATGTCAAATCATTTTCAAGTTACCCAGGCAATCACGGGGGGCGCTGACTTCGCTATATATCTGCAAATTTATGGAAACTAGGGTTGTCTGATTGAAAGTTCTTCGACGCTATTTAAGATCAACAAAATATAAAATTAAACTACATATATACTCAGTTAAAGAACTATATATACTTAATTAAATAAATATAACACTTTTTATTCTAATTATCATTTTAGTTTTTTCAGTAATAAGTTTGGAATTGGGAATTTGTCAAATCGTATCGAAGAACATTTAGTGAGACAACCACAAATTAGTGAAGTTGGAAAAGTTTTAGCGAATCAAGCGTCCACTGCACTGAAATTGTGACTGAAAACAAAGTTGACATTTTATGTTTAATTGAAGTTTCTTCCGGCGGGATAAAATACAAGTTCTTGCAATATTTTCTGTGTTTCGTTTATTAAAATCCTAAAAAAGAGGTATTATATTCTAATCGAATAACACAAGGGTTAGATGAAATTAAAGTGAAGCCGCAATGTCTAGACATGTGTAATGAGGAAAAATTCGTTTTAATTTTATTAATTCATGGCGATGCTTAGTTCACGTTCGTTTTGCCGTTCTAATCTGAATTTTATTGTAGCAAAATTGTTATAAATTTGCCCTTAATTATATAAGTTTTCTGTTAAATAGTTATAATAGTTAAGTGAACAAATCTGAGTGGACAGATGTAATATTTTAGTTTTCCTTTGGTATACTTGTCGTGCGACTGTTAAGGATTTTAACTTATCAATGTAAAAACGTGCTTAGTAAAGTGAAGTGCATATTTCTGTGATTTTTTTTGTCAGTCATTTGGACAGCTGCTACAAAATTAAAGGTAAGTGGTAAACGTTTTGTTTTCTATGAAGAAGTTTATTAAAAAGAAGAAAGTACTTGCATGTGCAGATTAACAGAATTACGAGGAGTCTAATTCAATTTAAGGGGATCTAGTTCTGGTTAAAGCTTAATAAATCGTCAAGATTGGAGTGGAGCCTTAAATTTTTTTTATTTGATTATACCATGAATAAAAATAATCAGTGGCTGAACAGAGGTTGAACAACGACCACAAGGTTTTTTTTAGGCCAGATGCGGACTGAACAGAATCCAAAGAGTCTTAAGGGTTGGTTCTAGTTAGGGCTTCACGATACTCGAGATAATTCTCGCTGCCGGTATCGGTCTCAACACGATACCGAGACCGGCAGCGAGACAAATATCAGTAACAGTGCGATACCGAGAGCGAGATTGAGGTGACGAGAGTGGACGAGATCTTATTTTTTATCATTTTATTGTGAACAATTTTTTTTAGTTGTTTCAGCTTTTATGTGGCTCCGAAAAATTTCAATTGTGTGATTTATGGGGCATATAAGTATACACTGCTCTCCTCAATCGCTTCTTTCTATATTATTTCCTTGTTCAGATATTTGCGCTTTATCCCCAATAGCAAACAAGAGCCTTTGCTTTGGGAATATGAAGAAAATGCTTATATACATAGATATATCACTTGTCCTCGCAGCCCGTTATCCCACCGAAATAGCCTTTTTTTATCTTGCCGAGAGCGAGATCGCACTGAGACTGGCCTGGTATCTCGCCGAGATTCCGACGAGAGCGAGATCCTCTTCACCTTGACGAGACCAAGACCGAGATCTGCCGAAGTCTCGGTCTTGTCTCAGTGTCGTGAAGCCCTAGTTCAAGTCGAGCGGCCTGAAAAATGGCTTAAGTTTATGAATTTTTTTCTCACAGAAGAAGTTAAATAATGTATAATTCGACTTTTTCAGCTTTTAGTACATTTACTTAAATTCACAAAAAAATTTCTTTTAATTCTTTAAATTGTAAAATTTGCGAGATATTCACGCGCTTCTTGAGCCGTGCAGCGCGTGCAACCCGCTGCGCCGTGCAGGATTCCGCCATTATCTTTTATCTAAAACACAAAAATCAAAGTTATTTGCAAAGTAGAATAAATTTGCGAGGCTGTGGACTATTTTTAGGAAAATTCAGTGATTTTTGATAAAATGGCGACCGTTTGAAGAAAAAATCTTATCTTTTTGCCCTTTTTTTGTCGTTCATAGTGATTAAAAAAATAGTAAATATTAATATTTTGTTGTTGAAAATGGTCCATGGCACCCTGAATTCAATAATTTTTATTTAGTAGAAAAAAGAAGTCAATCGGTTGAACCGTTCGACAGCAACTCTGCACGGCGTGTCTAAAAACATGGTCTTGAGAAAAACGCGTTTAAAGTTTGACAAAGAAAAAACGTGGGAAAAAATATAATTTTTGTTTCTTACAGCTAGTCAGCTGTTCTTGGACCATAGAGCAATCCTTTCTCTTCCTTGTGAAACTGATTTTGACTACTATATTCAAGGAATATTATTTTGTCCAAACAGAACATATAAACGAATTTTATACCTGCTGAGCAAACAATACAGCGCGCGGGCATCTGCATTGAGCCCGAACGTAGGCATGATTTTCGGCCGGTACGCGTTCGCGCTTAATCGGCTATAACTTTTACATTTTTCAGAACTTCGTGAAATCGTTTTAGAGGCTTATTCTAGACACTACAAGGATTAAGAATATGTAAAAAAAGGAAAATTTATTTTTTGAAATTGCTCGACTAGCCCTTAAAGGCTGTACACTGGGTCGTAGGGTGGCTAGTTTTGATTGAAAAACTCCAAGGGCCTTTCGCTACGTCGCATATTCGGCTGTACAAAGGCAAAATGTAGTAAAGATAAAATGGCCGTACCTACACACGAGCGTACAACGGCTGTATGGAATTTGAAAAAATAATATATCATCTATTTTTGCACTGGTCCGATTTTATTCGGTGACTAAATTTTATTGAAATGACGTCGATCAAAAACACGAATGCTCTGGTTTTTTATGGCATTTGAAACGGGCTACTTTATCTAGGCATACCGAGTAGTTAGCAGTGAACATTCGTCCTGTTAAGTATTGTCGATCTTGTACAGGGCATTTGAATGTTAAAAAAAAGAAAATGTTGTCTGGCCCACAACGAGTGAAATTTAAAAAAATAAATTAAGTGATATAAGTGAAGCAATCAATCCATAGATATTAAAGTTGGTTGGGAAGGCGATTTACCGTGGATTGATGAGTACAATATAACTACCATCTATGAAGCAAAAATATTGAAAATTTCTTGTAAGTATATATTTGATATTGTGCAAATCTTTTATTTTTGAAAGACATGCTTGTATTTCTATTGTTTTAAGAATGTTTAAAAAATTCGAAGTGATTATGAACATTAACAGCTTTCAATTGTAATTCCTTATTGCCGAAATTTTGTAATTGAAAAATATTTAAGTTGTTAACTTCAATATTGCTCTGTACGCTCATCGCCTTATAGTAATATGACTGCTGTACTACCTCTGTACGCCCCGCTCATTATGGTAAAACGTCCGCTATACAATCCATGAACAGCCTTGTCTAGGACATATTTGGAATCTTGTAAAGACAAAATTTCCTGCAACCTATGACCGTTTAACGCCCAAAAAAGTGCTTAAAATAGAGCCTGTGTACGTCCTGTGTACAGCTGTACTTTCAAAATCAATTATTTTTACTCGGGACATGACAAAATTCTTCAATTTGTTTTTTTTGTTTTTGTTTTAGTTTATCACGTGACCGGTAGATGTCGACGGAAAAAAATCTCCTTTTTGATCGCCGAAGAAAAATTATTCCTCAAGTTGATCTAAAACAGAAAGATCAAGTTGGGTATTAAAGTTGGTGAAATTTTCTATAAGATGACCTAGAATTCAGGTGATCCATCGAATACTTTGACTTTTATAACACTTAGAAAGTGATAATTTTGCTCGAAAATCGACTTTTTACGAAAAAGTTTAGCAAATGGTAATTTTTTATTTTTATGGTCCGATTCTAGGACATCTTATAGATAATTTCACGAATTTTAATACCCAACTTGATTTTTCTATTTTAGATCAACTGGAGGAATTATTCTTCACCCACCATCAAAAAAGAGAGTTTTTTCCGTCGATATCTACCGGTCACGTGACAAAAAAAACAAAACAAAAACAAATTGAAGATTTTTTCATATACAATAAAATAAAAGAAAATTTAAGTCTCTATCTATAATAGATTTCATTTTATACCACTCCAATCTTGACGATTTTTTAACCTTTAACCAGAAATAGGTCTCCTTAAGCCTTACAAAGCCATAAAATCATTTTACTGATCGAAAGAGCCGTACTAATATAATGAGTATCACTTTCGGTACAATTTAATCATGAAACATTGTGCATTAAATAAGTATTTAATTTTTATTAAAACAAAACATTTCATTTTATAATTCATACATATTGTTGGCATATGCCCGGCGCTGCTCAGACTAGTTATTTTTGCATTCCACTATGGGTGTCTCACTCCCATAATATCTAACTGCATCGGGAGTATCATTGCTCAACTCAGCCACCCGAAAACTATGAATTCGACAATAATATCGATTATTATTTTCGATTATTTTTACATGCCCTTTTCATCCCCAGCCCTAAAGATTGTCTTATCCCACATCATTTTTTCCAGATTGTAGCTCATTTGTATACCAAATTTGGTGTACATTACTCCAGGCATTCCAGAGTTATACTGGAATCGCACATATAGGTAAAAAACGAAAAAAAATGTATGGGAGGTTGACAGGTAACACAATGGTGCTAAGGACTGCATAATTTTTACTGCTTATAGTTTTAAAAAAATTGATTTTCAAAATTAAATTTTCCGAAAAAAACTCAATTTTTTCATTTCAAAGGAAAATATATTAAAAAATTGCCCTATTTTTTATTTTTAGGTTTCAAATAGTGGCTAATGCGTTCCTTTTCGTTTAAAACTTGAAGCGCACAAAAATCGTTCACCATTATACATCACTAAATATACCTGCCCTCCCAAGACAAAATTCTACTGTAGGTCATAAAATAATCGTTTTGTAAACATTTGCACTGCAAAATTATAATGGTTTGTTGTACTTGGAATGGAAATCCTTTGATCACCAGGTATAAAATGAGATGCAAACTGTGCCATTTTTAATAGAAGTTGGGCATAATCTTCCGTTACGGATTTAGCAACGGATATTCCCTCGAAGAAGACAGTGAATGTCACCGGCGATTTCCAGAAACAAGGCAACCGTCGAGAGGTGTTTTTCAAAGAGCGTTTCAAAGGCTTCGAGAAACTAGAAGCGCTCATACACTTTCATCACAATGTTCCGCTGATTTCATTAGAAATGTAGGAGACAATTCTCGCGGCAGGCAGAGCTGATCCTACTACCAGTACAAGGCGCATAACTTATAGTGCTGATATTAGTGCAGTGACGGCATGGAGAGTATTACGAAGAAAAGTACTTCATCCTTTCCATGTGACACCCGTACAGAAACTTCAGCCTCAGGACAAAGTAAGCCGTAGAGAATTCTATAATTGGGTACTTGAAGAAGACTGGACATTCTTGGATAAGATTTAGATTATACTCACTTTTTGAGTCCAGGGAAACCTAAGAATTGCTCGACAGACCTCGTCCCAAAACAGATTCTCTGTAAACTTGTGGGCAAGAATTATAGGTAATCGCCTTAGTGAGACCCACATACTTTACAGGATAGGTGAAACAACAACAACTATTTAAACTATGCGAAACTATCTATACCCTTGGAAATACGAAGAAGTATGTTATATCAAAATGACGGGACGCCAACCCATTGCGGAAGAACCGTACTCCAGTGGTTAAATGGTAATAACAGTGGTAGGTGGATAGGGTGGTGTGGTACTTTTCCTTAACCAGCTCTTTCTCCCGACCTAGCCTCACTTAATTTGTATTAATTGACCAGCATGAAAGAAATGGTATACGGGTCAAAGTTGCAACAAGAAATAAAAATAAAGAAAATCTAGCAACAATTGATTTGAAAAGAGACATGCGAAAGAGAGCTCTTCTGTGAATTTGAAGTGACGGAGGATATTTTGAAAATATGTTTTTTTTTTATACAACGTGGCCAAATCCTAGGAGACAACCCTTTGATGCATTAGCATGGCTCTTAATATTATTTTTCACACAGGAAGTGTCACTACATTTTTTACATGCTCGTAGGTATTTCCAATTCATAAAGAAAGGGACCCAAATTTGCTACAAAATTATAGGGGTGTTTATGGATGCAGTGCAGAAGTTTTATTAAACCATATTACCGGAGAGATTGAATCAACTCGCGGAATCTTATTCCTTGCTAAATGACTTTCAGGCTGAGTTTGGAAAGGGTCACGGGGATATTGACAATATTTTCAATTTTTATAATTTAATAAATATTATATAGAGAAAGGAAAGAAAAAAGTCTACGGATTTGTATGTTGATTTCAGTGCCGCGTGTGACTTTATAGCAGGGAGTCGAAATGGGACCACAACCGAAATTATAAATCGGTTACGGTCAACCGAAACCAAATTGGGTTTTTTAAACGGCAATTGCAACAACCTTAACCGTAATTAATTTTCTTCAATTCGGTTTCGGTTAGAACCGAAATGTAAAATTTCATTTTCGGTTTCGGTTAAAACTGAAACCCATCCCCACTCCTTCCCATCCCCACTCCTTCCCATCCCCACCCCCTCCCATCCCCTTCCCGCCAGCCACTATCCACCAACCGACGGCCCCTTCATCAAGACATTTACCGAATATGCTATGTAATGAAGGTAGTGAAAAAATTTGAAAATATCGCAAGACCGGACATATAACTTCTTCCGCGGTCGGTACCAATTTAAATCGGTCTTTGAATTTCGATCCGGCGGTTACGGTTACATATTTTTAAGGTCTATTTATTTCGGGACCATTTAATTTCGGTTGCTCTATTTCGATACACTTTAAATTTCGTTTTTAATCTCGGTACCGAAATCAAGACCGGCTAAAACAACCTAAATATGACAGGTTTCGGTCCCGTTTCGACCCCCTGCTTTATGGATAGAAGAGCGTTGCTTAAAAAGATATGCAACTTACACCACGTTCGTGGGGTGTATACAGAACTACTCAATCTACTGTTCGGAACGCAGAGACATGCATTGATTGGTATCAGACTGCTGCAGGTGCACGTCAAAAATGTGTGTTAAGCCTCTTAGTATTTTCTCTATTTTTGAACGAATTAAAATCATATTCGCCTTCTAATCAATGCGGATGATGTGGTCGTTGTACCGAATAATGCGCACACTTTGCTGATGATGAGAAAATTGAAAGATTACTGCAGTTAATGGAATTTATCAGTGAATTTAATGAAAACCAAAATCACTATTTTTTCGAGGGGTGGAGGCAATAGAACTAATAATGAAAAGTGGTTTTTTGAAGAAAATTAAATTGAAATTCTAAAAAAGTATAAATATCTAAGAGTAACTTTCACTCTTAAATTATCGGTTAAGAAATATATCTAAGAGAGAGCAAAGTAGGCAAAAAATTTCCGAAAAATTTAAGATATAATTATGACATAAATGCAGCACAAGTATGGGGTTCTGTTCCCTTAAATGAAGTCTATAAACTTCTGCGGTTTTTTGTGAAAAAGCTATCGGGCTTCCTCATAATACTCCCAACTACATGCTCGACGTAAAAAACGGTCTACCTTCAGCCTACTTATTCCCTTTAAAATACCACTACAATTATAAAGTAAAGGTGACCTGGGAAATACCAAGCCTACTTAAGATTTTAGCGAATTTAGTAATTGATAATAATATTTGTTGGTACAAAGAGCTTTGTAATATGGGAAATAAAAATGGGACTGATATCAGCTTCTCGGCACTTAGAACATGCTTAGAATATATTTTAAGAAAAGAATCCAAATGGAGGTGGAGAGGTACCTGGAACAAGTAAGATTGAGTAGCAGATATGACATACATATATCAGGAACTGAACCACCAAAGAGACGAGAGCGTCTACAGCTTTAAAGATGACAAACCTATTAAAAGTACAAATCCTCTTATGCGCAGGCCGCAGGGTGGACTATATGGCTGAACGCAAATTCCTTTAAAAGGGAAAGTTTACCAAATATGTTTGCAATATTAAGGAGCTATAGCTTTGGGTAATATAACGCTGTCCCGTGGGGAAGTTATTAGTTAGTTAGTTGGTAGAGAGTGGAGGGCCTTGTATAATTACTGTAGCGGGGCATAGTTAAACCTAGCTTTATTTGTCAATCTAAACAGCCGACTACAGTCAATGTCGAAATTAGTGATTTAGTGTTCACTAACGTCTTAATCTTCTAATGCTAATGTCATCTATTACTAGGCCATAAAAATATTGTATTTATTATGAGTTTATAAACATTATTAATTAATTAATGTTTTCAAACTGATTAGTTACTGTCTATTAGTCTTCAAACGTAGTCCACTGCCCCTTTAACCTATTTTTACCGATGCGGCCAGACAATCAATTCGTCTAGAGTATTGTGATATTCAGCAATCTTATTGGACCCTATATACATATACTTCTTAAAATAAAACAAGGAAAAAATATAGAGCCAATACACGTTTTAAAACGTATGGCTAAATATCCGATTTTAACTATTTTAAAGATCTCCGTACAGAATTCCAATTTTTGCATAGATTCTTGTATAGGCCATATGTTTGGACCATTGATGAAAATATAAAAAAGGCAGTAAATGGTCTTAGTTTTGTATAAACAATAAAATAAGTTTATCGCAATTCCCTATGGAGCACAATACTACAAAATCACGTAATTTGCAGAAACTTGTCATCTCTTTTGTGAATAAATATGTCAATCTGCCCGAAGTTACATCGTTTCTTGATGCCGGGGTATTACTTGTTGCTTAAAGTGACATAGAATTTGCACTTCATTCACTTGATGGCAATATTAAATCGGACTCTGAAGGTTTTTCTGCAATAATTTTGAAAAATTGCTTTTGTCACTTCTTGAACGGCTTTCTATTGTACGAGTATTTAACTGGTCTCTTACATCAGGAGTTTTCTCAGATGAATGGAAAACTACGTATATAAAGCCCATTTTTAAGATCGAGTAGTTGCAATTATGAATATGATACAAAAAGTTTAAGATTGTATTAGTGCGAATGAACTTTTTACTTGTATGTATATGTGCGGAACAACATAGTTTTGAGAAGGGTAAGTCAACAGTACCGAATCTTGCGCTATTTAAAAACTATTGTGTGAATATCAATGAACAGGGTGGCGAAATTGACACTATATATACGGAATTTTCGAAAGCTTTACAGTCAATATCGACCTACTGCTAATAAAATTATTTAACTTGGGTTTTCATGGAATACTTTTAAAGTAGATTTTATCCAAGTTATGGGAAAGAAAGCAATTTGTTTGCATATCGAATAGAACTTCTAAAATTATTAACGTATCATCAAGTGTTCTTCAAGGTAGTCACTGTGCCCCCATCTTATTTCTTCTTTTTGTGAATGATGTAAAAAAATTTCAGTTGTACGCTGAATGATATTTGTGGAAATGAAATACATTCAAATTAATTTTGCCTTTTACTACAAAATGATCTTGACTACTAACTGCTGCGCATCAAATGATCTTTCTGTAAATATGTATCTCCAAGTGTTCGGTTTTATATTTCCATCGTTTATTGACGTCCATTAGTTACGAATATACTGTAAAAGACTGTGCTCTAAATCAGTGTATTTGTGTGTATTTGAAACCATGTAATTTTTTATGGAAACATTGAGTATGTCACATCGAGGTCATTTAAACTGTTTGACTTTACAAGGAGAATTAGTAATCGAGATATTAAGGGTGAATTTACTATAAAGTGTGTGACTTTAGTGAGACCTAATTAGAAATGCTTGTGCAGTTTGGAGCCCAGGCCATCAAAATCATAATAACCGACTAGAATCTGTGCAAAAATTAGTCACACGCTTTTTGTGCAGCAAGTGTCAATATTGGAGAGATAATATTATCTTATATGAATCCCGAAGGTTACAGTCTGACTTACAAAAATTTAACTTCAGGCGTGATTGATGATTGATTGATTGATATCTACATTTGTTAAAGATATTTTATGCTATCACAATAACTGTTCCGAGTTACTTAATTTGATAAATATATAATGTAAGTGAGAGAAAAATGCCTTAAAAAAAATTTTTTACATACTAGATTCAATACAACTAATTGCGGTCGTCATGAAATCATATCAATGTCTAAATTAAAATTTTATGAGTTTAACATTTTTGTAGATTTCACTATTCCAAGGAAATTTGCACAAATGTGAACTGTTTGCTATTGAAAATATGAAACATTAAAATGAGTCTTTATTTCTAAAAACTTGTAATTTGGTTTCATACAATAGCCAAGCACGTAGCATTTTTCAGCATAATCTTCTGCTTTGGAAACGCATTTTTTGCATCGGATTGGGAGGTTTTTGATCCCGGTATCGTAAATTAAGAGGGTTGTGTTAGGAGCCAATCGGGCATGGTCCTGAATCGTAACCCCCTGTTGGGGGGGGGGGGGGGGGCAACAAGAACTCAGAGTTTCAGCGGCCCAAACAGATGGAAATCGCAGGGCGAGAAGTCAGGGCTGTAGGGGGAGTTCAAGTGGAATCCATCTAATTTCCTTCAATTTTTCGCAATTTGGACGTTATGGGGCCCAACGTTGCCCTGGAGGTAAATGATTTTTTGAATCGATTGGTCAAATCGGTTCGAACGATAAGCGTTCGTCACCTTTCTCAAAATCTCACATTTATAAACAGCATTTATTATGTCACAAGCTCGTGCAAGAAATCAATGTACAAAACGCCACGTTAGTCGAAAAATACAGTTGCGAGTACGTTGCCAGCTTCAACCCGTTAACGTCCTTTTTAAACTCCTCACGCAAAAAAAAAGACGCGAGCTCTGGATAGGAGTAAATTTTTTCAAAATTTCAACTAGTTTTACTCCTTCTTAAGTGAAAAATTTAATTATAAGGCTTTGTGGAAGGATGGACCTGTTGCTCCGACCTGTTGCTTCAACCGCCTGCTCTCCCCTCTCCTGACGTGCCTACCTATCCCTCTAAGAAGCGGAAAAAGTCGACGTTTTTATTTTTAAATTTTAGAATTCCGAAAACCCTTAAGAATATGCCTGAAAAAGAGTTTCGGAAAATGCGTTGAGTAAAGAAAGTTGCAGAACTTAAAAGTTGACCGCGCATGGAAATTTGCTTCGGTGTAATCATATTCCAAAATTTCAAACTCGTTTTTCTCGAAACCACGTTTTTGGAATCATTGATCACGATATTTCTAGTTATAATGAACCAATTTACTTGAAACTTTCGCAACACCTTCAGTGTAATTTCTGCTATGGTCGGTCCCAAGTGATCAAATTAGAAATCTTTTGAAAGAAAGCTTTCAGACTTACTGGCTACCATTAATTCCAAGAATGGCTCTTTTGAACACCAATTCAACGGCTAAGTCATATATATGACGTTTTTTTATCCCTGCTTCTATGGAATTTCTTGTAAATAAATGTTTAGTGTCATTCCATGCAATTTCCTCCTTTTACGCAATAATTGAGCCACAATCCGCTGTCATTCTCATACGCCAGAAGGCAAATGTCGTCGTCGGTGGAATAAGTGATCGCGGATGTCCTGAGATTGAACTCCACCGGTGGCGATCAATGGTTATTTTTTGCTGACAACAGATCACGAAATAAAGACCATTGGGGGTTGCAAAGTGATGCCGGTGGTCCGAAATCTATCTTAAATTGTATGTCCACTTGCAATCGTTGTCTGTCTCTCTCTCTCTCTCAAGTTCCCGAAACTCCTTTTGGGGCATAGGGCGGGAGAAGAACTTCAACCTATTCGACCCCCAAAGTCTTCTTTTATCGTGATCAGAAAACAAATAAGGGTCGACGCCGGTGTGATTCTAACCTGGGACTTACGGAATGGAAGGCCAACTCGTTGTTTCTAGTCTACTTATATTCTTCTCTCGCCTCATGCCCGGGATTTCGCGATCTGGAACGGGATGAGATAAGTCAAGTTTGGCACCTCTATGAAGGTTCGGAGGCACTTCTCCTTTACCCTTTCTTTCTATGCTACTATGCTATTTTAGAGTTCCCCCTAAACTTTTGTGGTTTAACTAAAAGAGCTCTTAAAGGGTATTTGGCAAAAGAGGAACTTCTTTCGATCCGATAACAAAAAACTTCAAGTGTACCTCCAGCTAAATTCTGAACCACACGAAATTACTCTATAACCTACAGGTGCCTTTTAGTATAATCTTTTTTTTTAATGTCAGGGGACAATCTTTTTATTGGTAGCAAAGAAATGATTTTTTACCACTGGCCGGCTTTGAAACTCCCCTAGACTCAAAGATTTTCAGCCCAGGTTCAGTCTGGAAGTTCTTATTTATAAAAATCTTAAGCGGAAAATTTACTGTGATCCTTGTTATTTTCTTTTGACTAATTTGACGAACTTCTAAATCTTCTAATACATGTTTGAGCTGACCCAAAGTATGGCCAAGTGTGATGGTTCAGAATCCACTTTCTGCTATAAGTCTTCTATCACTGCGTACCATACAGAAAGATACAAGAAAATAATACTTCATACTGCAAAGTAGGTTTATTTATTACCTCTTTTAAGCAGGCCTACTGCAAAACACGTCTTCAGGTTTTTTAAATACACCCTGTACTCAGACCAAACAGCTTAATAGAGGGGATTGATGGCATTTAACATCCTCTATATTTTAAAAAGTTGGTTTGTTCATATGCGATAGTTTACATTGTAAAATCTGCTTCAAAATAATAAAATATTCACTGAACTATTTATAATTTTACAAAGGGAGTTCATCGTATTTACCTATACCCCATGTGTCAGAAAAGCACATCTGACTTGTTTCAATCTTTTCCTCATTGACCCAGAATTCTAATAGAGCGCTTTAAAATCGTCGCAAAAAAAAAATATTTGACTAGAAAAACATTGAAAAGCGCCACGAGATGACCTTCAAATCCACATGAATTTGTAAATACATATCACCGACACAATCGCAATGACAAGTGCAGGGAAGAGTGCATAACAAGAGAAAAGAAATTTTCACGCACTTTCCCCAGGTTTCATACAAGCAAAAAAGGATTCTGAAAAGTTCCTCTGAATCGTCGAAACAAACACAATTACGACAGCGCCGGATATTTTTTATGTTTATGAAAAAATAATTTATGTTTGTATTTTTGTTTGTTTAAAAGAACACAATTTTTGTAGGTATGTAGGAAAGTAACATCGATTTTTCCATTATCGAAAAAGCACCGAAAGACTGAATTCCAAAGCTTTTTCGTGCGAAACTTTGTTGCCCTCAGAACTCATTGGGCTGAAAGTGGATCACCGGAATATCAATGACCAATACAAAGCTGTAGGAGAGGTTAAACAGTCATGTAATATGCATTATTTGGCAAATGCATTATATTTTGTGATAAATCAATAGGTATGAAATGACGGATTCAAGCTCAGCACTGCATGTCCTTCAGGAACCGAAGACGTCTATCTTTGGAAATGTAGGATTGTGTATGGGGAATTCTGAGAGTAAAAATCACAAGTTGTCCTTACGTCATTAGGTCACGGCTTGACATATCCAAAACGATACAACACATTTACATAATATACGCACACACTATCACTGTAAACATTTCAAGTGCTTATTTCGAACAAGATTCACCTCACTGACACAGAAAATATAGAAATTTCATTTTCTTCGGATTTTCCAGCTGCTGGACCACTACCGTTTGTTTGTTGAGTAAATAGACCCACGTTTCAAGGTGAACACTCACTTGCTGTTTGCACAGGTAGCAGGCAATTAAGAATTTTTAAACAATGCTTACATTTGCATGCACTCCTATGAATCGAGGGCACTTATTACGATTAAAGTGACGTCTGATATCGGAGCACAAGAAATCACTTAATCCATCTCAATAACTCACACGCACTGCGTAGAACTCATTCGGTTGAACTATTTTCCAGACAATCCTTGAATTAATTATAAAGAGCCCGCGAGCACTGGCGAACAAGAAAAAAACGAAAGCTACCGCGACACACAGCTGATTTCAACGTGAAAAATGAAAAAAAAGTCTTTTTAAAAGGAGAACTTAATAAGTGAAGTATTAATTATTCGCGAGCACCTCGTTTTTCACTACTCTCGGCAGTATTCTTTTCGCCTTATAGTAACACAGTTGGCGGCCTTGTTCGAACTAACGGATCCCGACACTGAGGTCCTGGGAATGAGCTTAGCAGGACAACTTTACCGTACACTAAGTCCTAGAAAGCTTTTCATTGCGTTGAACAGGAAGAAAGGTGACGGATAGTCATCAGTCTATTTCGAAATTGGAAAGCATGCAATAATTGTCTGGAGTTGGAACAGCGTCAGAGGAGGAATTCATTTCGAATGATATTCAGCTCTCTAACAGCGAAAGCTTTTATAATCCTTTAACTTTCAATATTCGAAAACTTCGTACTGCGGTAGGTCTGGAAAATCGCTTAAGTTGTTCAGAAGTGCAAGCTTTCCGACAAAACAGTTACTGTTTCATTGGCGATGTTACTATGTATGAAAACTGCGCTGGGAATAGGCACCCACCGTAGCTTTTCAACGTACCCAGTCACAGATTCGGCGAAAAAAAAGGAAATATTTTTCGGAGCAAATGGATGTCAGGATGCGAAAAATTTCCACATTCTCCTTTTTCTAAAGGTGAATTTCTCAATTTAAAAAAGGATTGCAATTTAATTTAGAAGTTTTTTCTTCTACTCCGTTGAAAGTGTACCGTTTCTATAGGAAAACAAGAAGGAAAGTTTTCAAATTAGGAAAAGACTAAGCGTCAGACTACCAAAGTCATTGCCATGCACTAGTTTGTTTTTGGAGTAGACCGACTTGAATTTTGGAAATTATTATTTATCTTTCATTTCTCGATTAGGAATTATGAAATTCTGAGATCCCTATCTCATATATTAGCAGCAATTTTTTACAAAGGAAGATCAGCGATTAAAGGTCGTCAGTGCAGCAAGTCATAGCATGTCGGGTTACCAATCCGGTTGTTCTAGGTTCGAATCGCACCAGCGGAGACTCATTGTTGTTTTCGATACGATAAAAAGGCTATAGGAGTTGCAGAGAAAATATCAATGGTTCGGAATACACTTTACCTTGTACGTCCACCTGCAGTCAGTGTCTCGAATTGAGTGTAGTTTCCCCCCCCCCCCCCCCCCCCCCCCCCCCAAGTCGTTACGGGAACTGTTTTTATTCTACACATTAGAAATTGAAGTGCTTTGAAGTTATATGCACGCTTCTTTTGTTATACTAATCCATGACATCCTAGTTTCAAGCGAAGCTACCAACTATTTTAACGAATGCTATTCTCTTTACAGAGAAATATTCCAAGCCAAGATTTATGTAAAGAAAAAGAAACAAAGCAAAGGAAAAGAAAGAAAACGTGAATGTAGACATATCATACAAACACAGATAGTCGCAAGAACAGAGAGAGTAGATAGCTCTCTAGTAATTCCATGCTAAGGATTAAAGCGAAATTAGAACACACATTGACAGCCGTAGGGCAACAAACGGTTAATTGGCTTCTGTTGACCATAAATTGATCTGGAGGGATCAACATACAACAAAAGTAGTCTTCGGTTGGAGTCTGCCTAAAGTAAACCGTCTTAACAAGGACACCTGAATCAATGATGATTTTCGTTTGACTTGGCTACCCAAGGATCACTTCCGCATTTAAATTCGTGCATGCGTCTTGGCTAGTCGAGACGGAAGCAAATCGACATTCGCGAAAGGGCAATATGCTTGAATTTAAAAGTTTTTGAATAAAGACCAATCCAGCAGCTTTGCGACTTCCGCCAAGTGAAGCGGAGCGTTCCGTGAGATACGGATAACACACGACGGACGCTATTCGGAGGATATAGTCATGAAAGTTCTTGAGATAGAGTTACAGAACGATACTCTATATGTCCTGTCTCTTAAGGTATCATTTTGGTTTAGACGCTCGAAAAAAAGGCTATTTTTATGAATTTTTTATGAAAAAACTATTATAGATATTGATATAAGGTTCATTCAGCTCAATAAATACACTTTTGAAAAACATAAAAATATCTGTATTTATAGTTTTTTACACTTTTTATATACATAAACAACAGTTGAACGGAACTCCTCAGAAAGTTGGTATGTCGCTGGCGGCGTTGATAACTTGATAACGGATCATCTTAAACACAAATACCATAAATATTAAGGTTTAGTGTATCAGTGGCTCTAGTGCATTCTATGGAAATTAATATTTATTGATAGATAACGAAATGGCGGACATTTAAAGAAAAAAAAACAAAAAAAAGGGTTTTTTTCACGAAGATCGGTTCAGTTTCCGGAGAAATCACTGCCGCCGACCGAAAAAACATAGTTTTGCGAAAAACGCGTTTGAAATGACGGTCGAGCATGCTAGGTAGTAGAAGTAGCAACGTTAAGATCGCAAAATAACATTGTAAGGCTGCTCCGATCACTCTAAAATTTTTAGATATCCATATATACGTGCGAAAAATGTAAAAAAAAACTGATCTCTTAAGTAGGGAATTCAGTCTAGCCTGAGATGTGGGAAAATTACGTAGTGAGGAAATTTATCAAAGGCCCTACTGAAGTCAGTGTAGATCAATAACTTATAACTATGGACCGATAGAGCTGTCAAAATTACATGCAGCAAAGTAAAACGCTTTTGAATGTTCATCCTTTTCCCTATAAGCACATTGCATTGAACTCTAAAAAATTCGTACACAGTTCATTGAGCTATTTCGGACCTACCAACATGAAGACTCTGGGAATATTCTGTTTCAAAATGAGAATTTTCCCTTATTTAATTATAATCGATATGTTATACTTCGTGTAAGGCACTACAATATTTATTATATTCATTATTTGAGATATAGGAGTGCCCGCCGATCTAAAATATTTTCCATTAAATTCTCGATCTACATTTTAAATTGCCGCCAGCAAATACAATTGCGTTCTTATGTTGGTGTCACATAAAAAAAAAGAAAGCACATGTAATAGAAATAGACGAATATATTGGAAAATATCTCCGCTCTCATTCTGATTAAGCACATTCCAGAGGAAAATAACCATTTATTTCGAAATTTAATTTTAAGAAATACGAGGAGTACAGAGAAATAGTGTATCGCAAAAAACAATTTCAGGGAAGGCAATTTAATCTATATATAATAATGTTTTTTTCTCTTGACAGTGTCAGCAAAATACTCGAAATAAAAATGCAAGCAAAAAAGGTTTCCCCCTACTGGAAACAAAAGTTGTCTCAAAATGAAATAGCATACGATCGGTCCATAGCTATATGTCAGTGGTGTAGATATACTCCGTCTACGTGCAGCGTTGGAAACATGTGAAATTGTGGGAGAAAAATTCCGACAATAATATTAGCACTTAAATGGTCAAGATACGAAGAAAAAGTATGTTTTAGGGATAGTGTAGGACGTACCATTAACATTCTAAGCGGAACAACACTAATGTGGAACAATTTACCATCTTCTGTTTTCCCTCCTTTTATGAATGAACCCGAAACTTTCAAGCGAGATGTACATCGACGTCTCCTTCACTCAACCTGTCATACCACTTCCCTCACCTTTAATTTCTTTCCTGTCGAGGATGTGCTTTAACATCTTAGGGCTTTAGCATTGTCATAAAAAAATCTAGTGCCTACTCTTAATGGAATCAATAATTCTGTTTAAGGGCGGATTCTAGTATTTTCGAACGTGAAAAATGTCATTTTAAAATGCCAATTAAGCAGGATTAATTGAACGCATTCGTTTCGAACTTTTTACATAATTTTATTCAAAATTTTTACACAAATAGTGAATTCATTAAAAAAATAAAAACTTTGACTACAGTTTTTTTTTATTTGCTATAAAATTTTGAATTAAGTAAAAACCATTACTGAGAAAAATAGTTTTCAACGTTTTTCCTCAACTTTTAAACGGGAGTCGTTTTTGAGGGGTTTTATGCTTAATTTGTAAGCAATTTATCCTTATTAAATAACAGTTTTAAAGAATCCAATACCTTTTATCCTGATTTGATGGCTCTTATAGTTTTTGATATATTTCTTACCCTTTTGAACCTTTCGGAAGCGCATTTCAAGTTTTTAGACGTGAACATTAGCATGGTATTTATACTCGCAGACTTGCAGAGCTGATCCACAACTCACGAAAAGTACCATAGACATAGGTTTACCAAAGGCTGAACTACTATGATTGCAGCAACAAAAGTTACAATTTAATTGAATTCCCAGATTTTTCACCGAGTCTACATACTCAATAATCGAGTTACCCAAAATAATTGGTTAGAAGTCAGTTGCATCAATCTCAGTTCTCTATATGATTAGCACTTAGATTTGCTGGAATTAAGAGATAGTTTATTTACGAGAGATCACTCATAAATATGTTGCAGATTTTTATTTACTCGGCACACATAGTCCTTGACCAGACCACCAGGTCTACTTAAATATATCGTCAGCATATAGATGAATAGAACAATTAATAACTACGTTTTGTAAATCATTTATATATAGACTTAACAAAAGAGCACCAATAATTGAGCCCTGAGGCACTCCGCTAGAAAGAAACTTAGGGTAAGAACCAGTTATTTCCCACTTTCAGAGCTTGACTACGCTCAAACAAAAATTTCTGTACCAACTTCAAAGTAAATGATGAAAAGTCGAACGCCCTAGCTTTTTTAGCAATCTCGAATGGTTCATAATAGCAAACGCCTTACTAACATCCGGCAAAATGATAGTCACGAGATGATCTCTATTGAGTGCTTGATGGATATCGATACTAATCTTGAGCAGGGTAGTTTCGCAACTATGTTGTTGTCTAATGCCAGATCGCCAAGTTGAAAACATATAACGTTCATGAACGTAGTCTATCATTTTTTGTAGATATTTTTTTCAAACATTTTGACCAGAAAATTCAGTAAGCTGATCACTCTAAAATGTTCCGGCTGAGAAGCGGATGACTTCATCGGTATGGGGATAACTAGAGCTTGCTTCTGCTGGGTAGGAGATTGAGAAGTTGTAAGAACAAAAATATAAACTTAAGTTAAGGGCCTCTTTATGCGCGGTTCCAGGAGCTTAAGGAAGCTAGGAGGTAAATTCTCAGACCCAACAGCATTTGACTTAATTTCATACAAAGTTCGAAGAGTTATCGACAAACGTGGTGCTAGGACAATCATTAACAAAACTGTGATTGAGAGTCTCTGGATCTGAAGTAATCTGACATTGCTGCGTACCATGTATTCCGTAACAACGCATATTTCTCCACAATTTCCTGGCAGATTGAGTCACGTCTAATTTTAAAACTAAAAACGTTCGTTTCGAAGAATGAATTATTATGGATGTCGCCCTATTTCGAACTATCTTGTGCCAATATCTATTACCTATTATTAAAATTTAGATAGCACGGGATCGTTTATAAACCTTGAAGAAATAATCCCTTTCAACCAGTAAGTGATGGATCTCATTAGTAATTTTAGAATACCGTTGCTGGTGAATCTTGCAAGTCCTTACCTGAACATGTCTTTCATAGAAAGAAAAATCATTTTAGACGGTAAACACTAGAAGTCATGATAAAAATTCATAGGTGAAGTGATGTGACTATGGAACAACACGTTTGACGTAAGTTGGTTGTTGTAAAAAGGTAATTAAGTTGTGGTGATGTATTGTTTGCAACAGGTAGGCCAGATTATTTCACCAAACTAGGGCTAAAAATATCCGAATAGTTGGCTATCCGATTCCTCAAATCCGGATAATCCGGATCCTACTATCCGCGTAATCCGAATCTGTGTGGATCCGGATCCAGATCAGAACTATCCGGATCCAAAATAAGCAAAAAAAAATTTGAAAATTTGCTTACATTGTACTATAAGTGGGAGTTTCATGGAGTTTGTTCGATAACATTTTCATTTTCCTAATGAAATAATGCAATCTAAAGGAAAGTTTCTAGCTTCTTTAATTAGTCTCTATGCGGATAGTTTGGATCGGGGTCCACACAGATTCGGATTACCAGGATACTTGGATCCGGATTTCAGGAATCGAACTTTTCGCATATTCGGATTTCCGGATAGTAGCAGTTCCGGATCTAATTTTCAGCTCTACATCAAATTAAATCACTTTATCATACTTTAAGATGATAGGAGAAATCGAATTAACAAACTTGTCAAAGATCATAATGCTAACGCCTTTTGCGGACAGTAGACGTAAACAACTAGACATTTTTCAAAATCAGAATCAACTTTTATTGCAATAAATTCCACTAATTCATTGACAGGAGAGGTTGAAATTGTTGTTGCCTTTAAGGATTCACGTCCCTCAGCCCAATTCTGCAACGTGCGTTACCAGTCCGTGAACTACAAGTCCATAACCGTTTTAATATTGCATTTTTCATTGTGCTTTAATTGCTATCCGTAGCATGTCTTCATTTGGTAAACAGCACCTTTGAAACTGTACAAGATCCTAACGAAACCTTGGTGAACCATGTTATATTTGAGTAATTAATAATCCTCTTTTGGGTCCTTGTATATGTAATACACTTCACGAATTCGTGCCTTGTCTTAATTAGTAATTGTTTGTTCGCCCGTCACTCGCCCACCCATCATGAGTGCGCTGAAACAGGCAGTCAAATCGCTTTGCACATCCTTCATTCGGGGAAGTCCCTGAGTGCCATATTTAAATTTCCAGAGCTTTGTCGCGTACCTGCCACTAGAAATGTACTTGTGCCGTGAATCTTTCGTTGCTATTAATCTCAAATGAATTACAACACTGAAAACCTCTTTGGTAGACACACCCTTCTGCCATGGCCTGGCTAAGTTCAACTGTGTGCAACACCTTGATACATTAACCTTTACTTTAATTAGGACTTTGATAAATTTATGAAATTAAATCGCACCAACTCCGAGCATAACGTGTGGAGGAACCATAAACATTAACTTGGAAATTAACTCTGACATGTTCCTTGCATACAGGTTCATGTTTTTGAAAGAAGGGTTAGGTTATTACAGTAACACCGCCTTTTAAATTCGGAACAATTATAGTATTGTTCTTAATGGCGCGTATGGAATTTTCTTCTTTTTTGTGTGGGAATTTTCAAATTTTAATGCCACTGAGTTTGGAGGGATTTATGGAATTTCAGTTTATTTTGAGAATAAAATTTCGGCTACCATATTTTTGCTGCACCGACCATATATTTTCTGTTACCAAAAATGCAATGCAATTCTTGGGTTTTCTATAGAGATGTAAGAAATATTACATCGCGTCTGACTTGATGCTGATCTATGTACAAGTCCCACATCAGGCCTAGATTCGAATATAATTCCGATATTTGGGCAGGGGCTGGACACACCGTATAGACAAAGTGCAACGTAAGGTTATTATGGAGCATCATCCAAATGTCTGTTGTTCTTCTATCGTTAAACTAAGTACACTGTCCCTTTACTATCACAATGTTAGGGGACTGAGAACTAAAACAGATCATCTTTTTCAAGCATTCCTTGCATGCTTCTACGATGTTATCATGTTGACTGAGACTTGTCTTCAATAAGGGTTTTTGTGATGCAGAGATTCTTTATGACTCCTATCATATTGTTCGTATGGACAGACATTCTGAATCTCTGTGTCGGGGTGGTGGAGTACTGGTTGCTTGCAAATCAGACTTTAACTGCAGCTTAGTTGATGTTCCTGCCTTCTCTGATTCACTCATTAATGAACTCTCTCAACTCATTATTGAACTCTCAATATATTTTTATTTCTGTTGCTATATTCCCCCTAACCTGGCAAACGTCGTTGATACGGAAGGGCGCAGTCTTTACGATATACTAACCCTTATTTTAGACTTCATCTATAATATGATTAACCCTGAAGATGAAATTCTTCTACTTGGTGACCTTAATATACCCAATGTTCTATGGGTACCTAACTTTGACGACGAGGACTTCCTTCCCTCATGTTATCCCACTCTATGGTCTCTAAATTTCTTGACACCATTGCTTCAAATGCCAAATGAGTGATGTAAAGAACTCTATGGGAAGGCAGTTGGATCTTGAGTTTTCTTCTGAATCGACTAACACTATAGTTGAATTAGCTTCTGATCAGTTATCTGCTATTTATAGTTTTCATCCGCCCATCTTCGTCTCCTTCTGTTACGATGGTACTAGTATTACGGATCCCAATTGCGGACACCATGCTTATGACTACAAGAGATCGAACATCTCTGAGATAATGTCTAATCTCCTTTCAGTCGATTTTTCGGCATTACTGGACAATAATGATATTGATGTCTGCGCCTCAATATTTTATAACAAGATATATGATTTGTTTAACTCCTTTCTTCCATTTAAACTGATTAGGTTTACATGCACCTCTCCCCCGTGGTACAATCCCAAACTCCGCAGTCTTAGGAATAGGAAGAACAAACTCTGGAAAAATTACTTGCGTTGTAATAGCGTATTTTGACTTTTTGACCTGTTATGAAAGCTTTAAGGCACCATCCTCCTCGCTCTATAAGGAATACCTTGTTAGTGTCGGGTTTCCTTCACACAATCCCAACATAACCTGCTTTTGTTGCATGTTGCACCATCCAGATCAAATTATGGCATGCATAATCGTTTATGTAGGGCTGTTAATGCTTGTCCTAATTTTGATTTAACTCTTAGTAAGGTGTTGTTTAAGTTTTTTTGATTTTGTTTTCCTCTGCATGTTGGTATAGGAGCCTCATTTCATCTTTTTGATGGAATAGGTGAATTGATTCTTGGTTCCTTGCCGAAGAAATGCGCCTTCTGTGTTAGAAGGGATGGGATATATCCCATCATGCTACAGAGGAGAGATAACAAACTATGGAACAGACTCGCCCTACTTTTTTGAGCGTGTCTAAAGTTCAGTTACACTCCTGAAAACTTGAAAATGGCAAAGGTAGTATTTCTACACAAACCAAATAAGACAGACTATAGCACATCCAATGCTTACAGACCAATTAGCCTTACATCATTCCTACTGAAAAATCTAGAAAGACTCATAGAATGGGAGGTAAGGAAACAGATAGGCATAAATCAACTATCAAGTTGTCAACATGCATATATGAAAGGTAGATCGGTTGATTTTGCTCTACATAGCCTAGTACATCAAGTGGAAAAGGCATTGATGTACAAAAAGTAGCGTTAGGCTGCTTCATTGATATGGAAGGGGACTTCAACAACGTATAATCTAGTCGGTCAAGTTCATGCTGGAAGACGCGGCTAATCCGAAAATATTTTTAAATGAATATGAGAAACCGCGAAAGCCTAAAAAGTTATAGACCGAATTATAGTTATAAGTTTCGGAAATGAACAACTGACGGCGCGGCTAAATAGAGGAACTCCACACGAAGGGATTCTCTCACCATTCCTGTGGCTGATAGTGATTGACTAACTACTTGAAACCCTACCGGAGAAAGGTCTCTACGTAACTTGTTAAGCGGACGACCTAGCGATAGTCGTCAGAGGTAAGTTTGAAGAAAATTTGGGATACTTACTACAAGAAGCAATCGACACGGCAACCTCTTGGGCGCAGGATTGTGGACTGAAGATAAATTCAAATAAAATGGAACTCTGCTGCTTCACCAGAAGACATAAATTAAGAAAGATAGTTCTGCCGTGCATTGGAAACACGAGATTAACCTTAAAGGATGAGGGAAAATTTCTGGGTGTGCTGATGGAGAAGAAAAACAAGGCGATAACAGCTTTCTAGACGTGTAGAAATGCTATAGGTAAAGTATGGGTACTATCACCCTATATTATAAAATGGATATACAAATGTGTAATCAGACCCATGATAACGCATCGCTCCATGCGTTATCATGGGTCTGATTACACATTTGTATATCCATTTTGTCTCGTGGAAAGCGATAGAGGTGGGCAGACACCAGAAGATTATGGACCAGGTCCAGCGTATGTGATGTCTAGGCATAACGGGGGCTTCCAGGTCAACACCGAAAAGGGCCTTGGAAGTCATTATAAATATTACCCCACTAGAATTCTACGTTAAGCAAGTGGCACTAATCTCGGCTATACGTTTACGTATGAATAAACTGTGAAAGAAAAGGGGAATGCAAACCCAAAATGAAAAGATCGACCGAGTATGTAATGGTAATACGATCAAGAGACTGTTTGAGGAAGAAGATTGCTGGGACTTCAAAACTGGTACACCAAATTTACAGGCAGTCTTCACAACTCAGTTCTCGACCAAAAGTAAATTGATCAACAATGGGGTGATCCAAGAAAACACTTTAGTGATTTACACAGACGACTCAAAATGCGAGCGTGGCTGTGGTTTTGGAATGTCGTGCGAGGAACTTAACCTGGAGATATGGGGAGGGGTAAACGACTCCTAATCGGTTCTTAAATGTGGAATCGCAGCGATAGAGATAGGAGCTAAACAGCACGGACAGCCAGGCGTCCATAAAATCTCTAACTAACGCCAATTTAAAATCCAAAACGATAGAGGGATGTAAACAGACCTTAACGGAGCTAGGGAGACAAATGGATGTCACTCTAATATAAGTCCCGGGCACTGTGGCATCCCAGGAAATGAAAAAGCAAATGAGCTGGCGCGGAGAGGCGCAAATGAGAACACTCCAATAATGCTCAACCAGAGCATAGCAATCCATGAAATTAAAAAAGAAACCATGGAATGGGTAACGAGGAGGCACAAGGAAAAATGGGAGGGATCTCAATGCACATGAATCTGAAAAGATCATTAAGCTTAACAAGGCCTAACTGAAATTTCTTGTTGGCCTTCTGACAGGACATGCAAGACAAGGGCGCATGCCATAAAAATGGGCGAATACTAGTCTATGCAGGGGATGTGGGGAAGAAGACGAGACCGTATTACACGATCTCGGCCAATGCAAAAAAGATCTAGAATCTTAGGAACCTACTACTGCGAAGATTTAGCAGAAGTTAAGAAATCATGTTATAATCGAATTATCCAATTCGTTACGAGAATCAGTTGGCTCGACAGTGAACTTTAGAGTACCCTGCCGAGTAGTTAGCGTACAACGGACCACTAAAGGCCTCAGTGCATGGAAGATACACATCTTCCCCCCCCTCGAAAACCAATCAACCAACCAAGTCGTCGGTGGAGCAAGTATTAACGCGTCGGCCTATTTATCCGAAGGTCCCAGGATCGAATCCCACCAACTGCGACCCATGGTTATGTTTTGCTGACAAGAGATCATGATAAAAAGGCCATAGAGTTGCAGAGAATATGTCAGTGGTTCGGAATCCACTTTAAATTGTAGGTCCTTATACAATGGTTGTCTTGGGTAAAGTTGTTCTGCCACCCCATGCCACAAAAGAGAGAGAGATGGGTCTAAAAATCTAATGGCCCTTCTTGCCAAGAGAAATTAGCATCATAAACCACGCAACAGTGCATCAGAAGAGAGCTCTGTTTAAAAACAACGAATTGTAATTTGGAATATATATATATATATATATATATATATATATATATATATATATATATATATATATATATATTCTGAAGTGAATGGTGCCATGAAATTTGTTAGAGAAAATTGGAACACTTTCCGATAGTTGTCTCTTTCTGTGTAAGCAAATTTTTTTTCGCTAAAATTAAGCCCGATTTCAAAATTGCTGACGTCATGCCGTCTACTAAATGCAGGGATAGAAATATATAATTTTATATCTCTTTCTGGGTGAGCATTTTACAGATTAGAACAACTTTTTTTTTGAAATTTTTTTTCAGCAATCCTAAGAATTTTTACATTTTCTCCACAACAATAGAAAAGATTAAAAAAATTAAATATGTCATTTTGTATATATTTGATTATTTTATTCTACTCTCGACAACTGCAAATTTACAGTAAACATTGGACATTAAAAATGGTTTCCCCCCACTGAAAGTAAAGTTGTACCCATATGAGATAGCTGATAAGTCAGTCCATTTTAATGCATGTCAGTGAGGTAGGTTTCACGAGATGATTATTGCGAAATTTTTCCTGTCGGGATGTCATATTGCTCTTCTGAACAATACACGACTGTGGAAGACAGACTTTTATTGCAATTTATTTACCTGTCGCATATAAACAAATTCAGAGAGACATTTTTTTCTCACTGTCAGTTATTACCCAAATTGAAATTCCGGATATTTTTAGCAAATTAAGTGCAGTGATAAATGTGTGCAACGAGAAAAAAAAGTTCAAAGACAACAATTTCATTACAGAGTTTGAATTAATTTCATGCTTATGTAATATTAATTTAAAAATACCCAAAGAAAAATTTATAAAAATTAAGCAATTCAACCAAAATATCGCTACAATAGAACAAATTTCAGGAGCTCTCAAAATTATGGTGTTTTTCCCAATCCGAAAAAAATGAGACTTACATTTTAGTAAATTCTTATAAAAAAAATATAAAATTCTTATGCTATACCGTACATAGTAACGTAGAGTTCCTCCAAAAATGGGTTCACCTGGCGGGATGAAAATCTCGGGTCTGATCATCGGAATTTTAAAATCCACACATTTTCATAATATCTATGACTGTTATTGTCGTTAATCATAGCCGTTCTTGTCTTCTTGTCAGTTTTCTTAGGATGTGGCCAAAGCCTAGGGGACAACCCCTTGATGTGTTATAATCTTTTTAGTTTAAAGGAGGCGGACCCGGAGTTGTATCTTGGTCTTCCCGTGGGTTTTTCAAATAAAATTAAAAAATACATCCGTCTAAGGCCTGTTGTCTAGCTCGCAGCAATGCAAAAAACAAAGCATCCAAGTTTCCATGCTAACGCATCTAAATGGTTATTCCCTAGGCTTTGGCCATATCCTAGGAAAAAGAAAAAGGTATAAAAAAATAAAAATTTTCAAATTGAAAAAACTTCCGGTCAAATGCAGGTCAGACTTGCGCACCGGGTTCCTTATCTTGGAAGGTTGATGATTTGTAACAAAATGTGCTGTGGAGACATCATTTTATTTTTGCTATAATATTTACATTCTCATTATTTCTGATTTTTTGCTTCGCAAACTTCGGAGAAGGCGGTGTGGCAATGGTATTTTTTAGACATTTTTCATCGTAAGTCGAAAACTAGGCGGCATAAAGGAAATGAAAATATATTTTATATTGTGCAAATAAAGCCCTTTCATATGAAATTTCGACCTCCCCGTCGGTCCCCTTTGCAATGAAAATAAAAATATTTTTTAAATTTTTACATTTCCAATAAAGTTTTTTAGTTTTAAAGTTTATGCTACGCCTTTCGTTAGTTACTGTCATTACAAAAATGTGCAAAATCGGAAAAATCGAAAAAAGTGATTTGGAGAAGAACGCGATTGAAAGTTCATTTATGTTTCTGGTATAAAATTATTTAAAATTGCCTGCAAATACCTGCAAAACTTGTTTTTGGAAATTATCTATTTTACTTTACAACTTTTTCATGGCTTTGATGTTGGGATTTGTCATTAGGGTCATTGACTTGAGTCGAAAAAAGTAGGTTTGGGAAAGCGCTGTTGTATTAGGGATTCATACAAATAAAGATATTACCCCCCCCCCCCCCCCCAGAAACATATTTAGGGGCTTGAAGAATGCTATTTGCCAGCCCAAAAAAACGTATGATGGGGATGTAAGTAAATAAGTAAATAAATGAAGCCAGTGTAGAATTTAGGTTTCATGCCCACAGTGTTTCAACAAACCATTTTTGCAGGTAAATACCATATGTTATAATAAATGTGCCGCAATTTTATTCGTATTCAAAAGTACTAAAATTTGTCCTATTGAGTTTTTCATACTTAGCATGATTTTAAGCGAGATGTGATTTAAATAAACAAGTTTTACGGTATTCTATTCTATTTTTAACATTGCCAGAATGCAACATGATATTGACGTTATCCCACGTGTATAATATACGATGAATACACAAGTAAATTCGGTTTATTGAAAAATTCCAATTCAAAGGACATTTAATCGAAGGTTTTTTTTCACAAAGCGCACCAAACGATGTTATTTTGTTCATCGTTTTGCCTTTTTACATATTTACCCAGGAATAGGTCTGCAATTTCATGGAAGTGAAGTTAAATATAAATTAATGTCCTGGAAATGGAATTTTCTTTTCGATTTTCCACCTTTTTCCTTTTCCTCATCGAACGGTTTTTGATAAGTAACGATAACGACGCCCATTACGTTTACATCCATTACCGGGATCAAATATCGTTACCTATGTCTACCAACACAAAATGTCACGCCCTCGAAGTCTTACAGTGGTCCCTCAGAAGTATTTTACGAATTTTCATTGAACGCTTCAGGCAAAAGCCTTTATCTCAGTTGGGTGCACCCAACTGAAGCGTGGGATGAAGTCACTCTTTCCTACGAAAATTTTAAAGTGTTAAGAGCAAGAGGTTAAACTGATTGAGAGCAACATCTGATGCTAAAGATCAATTTGAGGGCATTTTATTGAAAACTTGTGGATACTTTAATGAAAATTCAGTACTGTTGCTAGCGAACGTGCACAGGTTCTCTGATATCCTAAAAATATCACACCTGAGGAGAAAAGTGTTTTACTAGTCGGATACTAATTGAAATTTATATATACTGTCACCACTAGAAGTGGTTATATAGGATGTAGTGTTAAATATTAACGAGATCTAAACTAAATTGAATGTATTTTGCTTTGATGTGAAGAATTTAAGAAAAGGAAGGTAATTGGTTTGATTATTTATGAGTTAACATCAAACGTCAAAATTCATATTTGTAGATTTTATGATTTCATAACTAGCTTGCGCATACAACAGAAAATCTGAATGCGAGCATTAATTATATGAGTGTTCCTTAGTTATTTGGACTAAAAAAGTTTGTTTTCTGTCAGTCCCTGAACCTTTTTCAAAAAAGTAAAAAAATTAAATTTGAATTAAACCAACCAATATTTATAGGTGCAACAAGAGTCCCGTTGTTACGAGGATACTGATATCCAGATTGTACGCTTTAGATTTAACGGAAAATAGGATGTTTATTGAATCTTTGATGAACACTATTTTTTTTGTTCCAAATCACACTTTTTTTTTTGGGTACGCCCATTGATTTTAAGATGCTTAATTTTGAGTGTAGTAAATCAAAAAAGGTTTAATGTACTAATATAATACATAGTACAATAATAATAATAATAACACACAACTTAATGGCTAAGTGTTCTATTATACACTAAAATTATAAAAAATATAGAGTCAAAGATATGAGTATTTGTTTATAACACTTATTTTAACAGGATGTTTCTTTCGATAATCGCTTACAGCTTGTCAAAGAAACTAACAATCCTTCCCTTTCTGTCACAGCGTAGCCTTCTTTAGATTCCCACTGATTCGATAGTTGAAATCCTAGGAAAAATTCTAGTAACATAAATGCACCGAAATTCACAAATTCACTAAAATTCTTTCTTACGAAAATATTAACATTGTTGTTATATTTATACCATGTATACGGAAAGTACACGGAAATACACAGGAAGTACACGGAAAGTACATCGAAAATACACGGAAATTATACGGAAATAAGACGGAAGTACACGGAAAGTACACTGAAAGTTCACGGAAGTACACGGAAAGTACACGGAAGTACACGGAAAGTACATGTACAAATTTCGCACACTACGCGGAACTACACGTAAGTCATGATAAGTACAACAAATTGATTTTTTTTTTCAAAAAAAAAAAAATGTTAATTTTCATTGCCATTTTTTCGGTTTTAATTGAATACCGCATGGGTTTTTTCCACTAGACTAACTTATTTACTTTTGCATTTTCATACAATTCATGGGTGGTCTAATATATATAAGAGAAGATGTGTGTATGTGTGCCTATATTTCACTCTGCAGCTAAAACTACACATCGCAGACCATAAATGTTCGTGAGGGGTAGTATCCCCAAGCCTCCCACCGTGCACTATGGTGGTTGCACGTCGGTATCTATAAGGGTGTAGAAAATACAAGGGTTGAAAGTGGCCGACCTCAACGAATGACTACCGTAAAGTTTCTGTTCTTTCTAGAAGGTTCCAGAAATTTTAAAGTAATTTCAAAAAATTTCTCGAAAGTTCGATAACTTGCTTAGGTTTTCCAGAAAATTCCAGAAATAGTATAAAAAAGTATAATGTCACTCACTTTCTCACTCACCCGCATGACATCTCCGGAACTATAAAGTTGCCAGACTTGAAATTTGGCAGGTAGGTTCCTTTTAGGAATATAATTACTAACGAGTGTTTGGCGTGGACGAAGTCTTGCGTATCAGCTAGTTACAAATATATATTATACCCCATATATATAGGCGGACAACGAAGGGTTTCTATAAGGGTTCCTTTTTTTCGTTTTGAACTATGAAGCCCTAAAAACATGAAAATATATTGAAAAAAATTGTATAAGCTTAAACTAAAAATGACCAGTTTTATCTCGATCATTCGGGTAAAGATCTTTAGGGTAAAGAATATAGTATATAATCACAAATAAAAAAAATCAGTTTTGTAATATTTTAAAATTTCAGCTATATGACTATATGTTTTTTTTTGTACTTTTAAGCTAATACTACTCGTATACGGATTAATATTTCAGTACAAGTTTGGGTTTAATAAATAAAAAATATCATGAAAAATTATTAAATTTCGAGTCTACTTATAAATGAATAATGCGAAATGTCTTATCTACCTGTGACCTTAAATTGATCGCGGAGCACATATATGTATTTTTAACTGTAGGTTAAAGGTAGTGTTCATCCCTAAAACTGGTAAATAGGATCACGAACTCGCTATGGACTTCAGTATGTCCTTCTTTTTGTTAAAGACCCTGGATCACGTGTTTGACGTTTACTGTCGGTAGACGCTAGAAGGAAGGAAAAGCAATGTCAAGATCCCAGCACGCCTACTGTAAGGAAAGATCCATAGACACGGCTTTCCACGAAGTTGTACGTACAATCGAACACTCAATAAAATACAAAGAATACTCTCTAGTAGCGTTCCTAAACATAGAAGGAGCCTTCAATAATGTTAGCAAAGCTATGTGTGAAGCAGGGCCTTGGAAGTTGGATACTATTGATGCTAAGATCTAGGGAAAAACAGTACGAATTGGGAACCAATCGTGTTGAAAGACACGCCTGAAGGGGAACGCCTCAAGGTGGCATTCTGTCTTCTCTGCTTTGGCGGATGGTAATGAACGAAATAATGCTAAAACTCGACCAGGACGGGATCAGAGCTGTTTTGTATGCCGACGACCTGGCAATCCTGGTATTTGGTTAATTCCTTCCAGTTATTAATGATATTGTGGAAAGTGTTTTGAAGAAGATGCTGGGTTACCAAACCCTATGGTCGTGGTTGCTTACATTTTTACGTGAAAATTATCAAGTTTCAGAAGATAACTTCGGTGTTGTAATTTGCGATATTCAAAAGAAATTATTGCCGTTGGGCTAAAGCTTCAAGGAAGATGGCCAATTTCTCAGTTCCAATAGAAATTGGCTTGATACAGAATATTCTGTAATTTTGCCTTCTCCAATGTTAGAAGTTGAATCAAACGTCTGCACGCCTTCAACTTCTTCTGAGAAGAGAGGCAGACCTTGAGTTTCTTACGAAGAATCACCGGAAGCAAGTAAAAGACGCAAAAATACCTCACTGCTCAGAGGTTACGGATTTCGACACACACATTTATGAAACGTATTTGCAAGGATTAAGATCAATGGGTGATTGGGTAGAGGCAAACGTATGAAAGATTTAAGGAATGTAGACGTAGAAAAGAAGAAATCTGTTTTAGATTTTATTGGCACAGATAATATTAAAATGTTATCTGCTCAAGAAGCATTAAGTGTTTACATTGACTTAGATCTTACGAAAGTGCAATATTTGTACCTGAGGAATCTACTGAATGAAAGAAATTGTTTTTTGCTACCACCATACCTGTAAAAATTCATGTTACCCACCTGCTTCATCGATGGAAATCACGAATACTTATGCAAAAGTTATTTCTTTACAAGAATTGTTGGATCAAACAATAGCTAGAATACTGCAGATCGACTCTGTGTCCACGGAGCAGCTCAAACATTTGTTTTTATATAGAAAGTGGGGGTGTGATGGCTCATCTGGGCAAAATGAATATAAACAAATACTTCCGGAGTAGTCTGAACTTATTTCAGATGCAAATATGTTCATTACTTCTTTCGTTACCTTAAGATTAACAGATGAAGCAACTGGTATTACTATTTGGCAAAATCCCGTTCCCTCATCTGTTAGGTTTTGTCGGCCTATTTCAATTGAGTTTTCAAAAGAAACACCTGAGAAAACAAGAACAGTGGTGAATAATATTCAAAGTAAAATTGATAACTTACGCGCATCTTTAATTAAAAGACAAGGTGAGGGAATACAGATTAAACACCAACTCCTCCTCCCAATGATAGATGGAAAGGTGTCTCAGGTATTAACTAATACTGCTTCAAGTTCTACTTGTACTATCTGTGGTGCTACTCCACGTCTAATGAACGATTTGGATGAAGTTAGGTCCAGGCCTGAAGACGAAAATTCTTTTCAGTATGAATTGTCAAGATTACATGGTTGAATCAGATGCATGGATATGATTTTACACATATCATATAATATTTCCTCTGCAAAATGGTCGGCGACAACAGATGAAAACAAACGATTAAAACAAGAAAAGAAAAACGTAATTCAAAGACGCTTCCGTGAAGAGTTGGGTTTAATCATTGACAAACCTCGAAGCGGGAATTCTAATGATGGTAATACAGCAAGACGTTTTTTTTATAATGCCAGTTGTTTTGAAGAAATAACGGGTGTTGATGAAGAGCTAATACACAGATTATATATAATTTTACAATCTATGTCATCGGGTATTACGGTCAATGCCTAAAAGTTTGGCGCTTATGCTTTGGAAACGGCACGAATTTATTTAAGTAAATACAACTGGTACTATATGTCATCATCAGTACATAAAATATTGATTCATGGCGAAAGTATTATAAAGCATTTTGCTGTATTACCCTTGGGCAACTCTCGGAAGATGCTCAAGAGTGTCGAAATAAAGATTACAATAAATTTAAACTACATCACGCGAGAAAATGTTCAAGATCGGCTACAAAAGAAGACGTGTTTCATACGTTACTTTATACAGCAGATCCATACATTACAAGTATTCGTAAGCCATACACTAAAAATGTTAAAGAACTGGACGAAGACACATTGCTCCTCTTAAAAGTGATCTACTCATATTGGATCCTGAACCTTAATGAGTTCAATAGTGCCAAATATTTTTATTTTTATATTACAATAATATGTATTTATACTTGAATATACTTTATAACTGTCGTAAAGACACTGTACATAATCAAAATTAATTAAGATTTTAAAATAAGATTCACAAAAAAAAAATTTCTTTCAAAATGTTTATACAAAATCATAAATAAATATATTGTTATATCTTTTAATGTTCGTTTTAACTTTGTTATATACAAATGTATGTTAAAAGTAAAAAAAGGAGTTATATAAAAGCTAAACTTAAATACCTAAATAAAGGTTTATGACGAAATAACCATTTCAAACGCAAATAAAATAATAAAATGATAAGGCTTATAAATGCCTATACTATACACTATGCATATGCAATTATTCATAGCTATGTCTCAAGAAATAAAATAGATTTTTGATCTGCAACTGATCCATATTTTCCATAGTGCGGCGTGTCTAAAAACATGGTTTTAAGAAAAATGCATTTAAAGTTTAACAAAGAAAAAAGTGGGAAAAAATATAATTTTTGTTTCTTAGAGCTGGTCAGCTGTTCCTGGACCATAGAGCAATCCTTCCTCTTCCTTGTGAAACTTATTTTGACTATTATATTCAAGGAACATTATTTTGTCCAAACAGAACTTATAAAAGAATTGTTATACCTGCTGAGCAAACAAATCGACTGTAACTTTAACATTTTTCCGAACTTCGTCATATCGTTTCAGAGGCTGATTCTAGACACTATTAGAATTTAAAAAATGCAAAAAAAGAAAAACTAATTTTTTGAAATTGCTCGACTAGAACCTACCCTTAATTCAAATTTTGTATTTTTGGTTATTTTTCATTCATATTTTGAGTTTGTTTTATAGGTTATGTTTTTTTTAAAGTGATTTTTGTGTGTGCAATATACATACATGCAAACCGAAACCAAGTAATAACAAGAAAAAAAAATATGTTATCACTCTGTGGCTCCCCGGAATAACCACTTAAGTCGAAAAACCACATTCTCGAGAAATCGAGGTTTTTATGTTTCAATCGCCATCTAAATTGTATGCTTAAGTCGTTATACACAACGTGTTTTCACCGTTAAATACTCTGCTTTTACAATCTTTAGGATTACTGTATGAAAGGTACCATATAGTTAATAGAAAATCCGACGTTAACTAAATTTTGAAAAAATGAACTTAAGTGGTTATTCCGGAAAGCTACAGAATTATTTTTTCCTTTCTTATCTTCTGAAAATAAAAACAATTTTTTCATAATTTACAATAATTAATGGATTTTTAATAAAGTTGAAAAGCAGCACATCAAATCTTTAAACCTTTCAAGTTCCGGACTCCACGCCTTACCTTAATTAATTTACTCCGTATTGGTATTAAAATTTCAAGGAAATATTTTCAGGTTCACAGATTCAATCCCGGTGAAATATTACAAATGCCTTTCAGGAAAGCACATTTAAAAGAGTAATCTATTAAGAAGGACTTTCACCTGTCATGCCCTGTTAACATGTTATTTTTATGGAAATAAATATTGTGAACAAAAACGAGCTTAATTTATTTTTGTTGGCCATTCTTTCACAGCACTAAGTAATGCATCGATACACTGTCAGATAAAACTTTTTTGCTACTTTCTTTAATAACATGAACTTTGCTTTATAATATTTTCTGTGATCCTTTTTTGCCCTAAATCAAACAAGGGAGGCTGGTTGTATTCTAAAAGCAAGACACCATTTCACAGGGCTTTGTAACCCTTTTTGTGTCGAACGAGTATAAGCGACAAAGACTTGTTTCCAAGGAGGAAAATATGTTTTTGACACTTTACCATAAGCTTTTGGGTACAACGCTGAGAGGTTCCGTTTATGGCAGTGGATGGGGGTGGTTTTGAATTTAGTGGAAAAACTTTCTTTGAGACTGAAATCATCTTAATGCTTTCATTGTAGAGTGGCTGTGAAAGTTTTGTAAAGAGCTGGTGGTGAAAATATGGCAAGCCCTTTGAACTCAGGTGCCTGCATAAGGCAGAAAATTTCTTGCAAAATTCATGGCAAGTAAAAAGATTCTAACTATTTGTTAATTTTCCTCAAATTTAACCTCAAACCGCTTTACAGATTATATTTCTTTAAAAGTAGAATAAGAGGTGGTCCACGGCAGCGTAAGTCTTATATTTTCTCATTTGTCCTATTAAAGTGTATCAAATGAGCTCAATGATTTCGATCATAGAACTTCTGGAAAAATTTAGTAATTGGACTGAAATTACACCATATTATTGTCCAGGGCAACTTAATCTAGAAGTCTGCAGGAGGTGCTTGTAGATTCCCATTACCCTCGAAATTCAAGTGCTCTACGAGGTTTAAATTGGAGAAAATTGAGTTGCTAAGCCCCTGTACAGACACTATAGTTGTTGAGTTCTGCGTCGACCAGTGCTGTGCTCCAAGAACAAATGTTGAAAATACAACAACTAACTGACCAGGGTTGGGAATCACCTCGCAAGGAGTGTAACCCCCTAACAAGCAATCCGAAATCGCAATTATCCTTGAAGTCAGGGTGAAATGCAGCAACTGTTAAACTTGTAATTAACTGATAACCTTTGACTGTGTATACATTTTTTCAGCACGAATGAAGTTGTGAACATGATAATTTATCAACAACTTCACGGGCTTGTTGATTAGGGTGCACGAGCGCTGCAAATTGGTTTTGTGAAGTTGTTCCCACTTTAGCTCGTACCAATTTGTTTTCAGGCGTAATTTATGAAAGAGTTTCACCCCCTATATTTTTACAAATTTATTATATGTTATATGCATGCCAGATATCCGGGTAACACTATGCTTAAACTTTTCGATGTTTATAGTTTTTGTAGAAATTGGTATACCCAGCCAGAGCTAAAAATTATACATTACGGGAATAGTTTTTCAATTCTTGAGTAATTGAATATTACTTTTCTGGTATTTTACGGTTAATAAAATTGCTGCAATAAAGTCTAGTAAGAAATAAAATTATTGCTTACCTGCTTTACTCGGGAGAATGAAGTAATTTTATACACTACAAAATAAATAAAATTTTACCTTAGTTTGTTGAGCAGAAAGGTACTAAAATAACACAGGCTAACCAAATGAGAATCGCAGACAATGAAGAACGTAAATTTTTTCAACTCAGTGTTAATTTACCTGAGCACAGATCAATTCGCTAAAGTACAGACAACTGTGTGTAGCGTTACCACATTTCGATGTCCTATTTCCTAGAGATTTCGTTCAGCTATCGTCGAGGGGCTGCCTTTGTTTAAGTTAATAGGCTCGAAATAAAAATTACCTTACTCCAAGTAATGTTGTAATGTAAATGTTCCTCGCAAAAACAAACCGCTTGAGATTCCGGGCAAAAATGAATCAGAGAAAAACTCCGGACAAAAACGACTTAACTATAATACTTATTTGCATTAATTTTTTTAGTTAAATCGTTTTTGCCCGGAGTTTATCTCTGATTCGTTCTTGCCCAGAATTGCACGCGGTTTGTTTTTGCGCGCAACATTTTCTAAGCCACTTTTGTTCGGACCTAGTAGATAGGTCATTTTTACCTCTGCTTGTCAGTTAAAGATGCCCTTTGCATTGCGAACTTCAGAGTATTCATCATATTGTTTTATAAGCTTCCTATAGATCCTTGATCTGGCATAGTTTGTGTCATGTCTTTGCAAGTGCAGAGTGCCGTTTCCTTCTTGTCCCGTTCCTGGCAGTGCCTGAACAGATCGGCGTTCGAGTCACTTCTTTTCATAGATTTTTCACAAAACCTTCGTGACTCTACACGTTGTGGTCTTTTCCGATCTTTTTTCGCATGTTCCAGCAGATCGTTGCTGAGATGTTTGATAACGACTTGTATTGGAGTTAGTATTTACTCTACCTCTTGTGCCTATTTCTGCCCCTTTTTTGGCCAACTCATCTGCCCCAACGTTTTCAGCTATGCCTTTGTGGCCTGGCACCCAGCAGAGTTTCACCTTTTTGTTTGTACTAAGGCTTTGAAGGGCTCTGTAAAAGTAGAGCCATGTTTCAGATTGGAATTCGTTACACTCCAGAGCTTTTAAGGCTGTTTAGATAAGCATGAGGTGACTGAGGTGCCTAACGCCAGCAAACAGGGTATTAATCCAGCCGCCTTGTGTATAGCCACGGTTTCTGCTTGATATATGCTACACTCGCTGGGATGTCTGTAAGACGAGTGATGATGTTTGCAGTCTTTGAAGGTTTTTCTGTACTAGATTCCCAAAATACCCTGTCTGGCATCTAGCCTATTGTGTCCGCACCTCCGCGTTTTCAGGAACTTTTATTCTTTAAGACACAGCATCCCCCTCTTCACAGCGTTCTTCGCGTACAGGTCCACAGGAGGAAGATATAGGATAGTGTTTAGAGCACGGGCCACCAAACAAAAACGCCATAAAGCAGGATTGGTTGCACTATCGTCGTATACACCTAGTGCGTTATGTGAGGATTTAGTCGCCACTTTATGTCGAAGAATCTTCCGCATGTGTAAAAAGCTTTGTTTGCTTCAGAAATCCTTTCTTCTACTTTCAATTTCCAGGGCAGTTTACAGTATAGAATAAGTCCCAGGTAATTTGCGTGGGCCTTACCTGACACTAATATAACGACATCATCGGCGTATGCGACAACTTTTACGCCTTCTTTGTCGAGTTTCACAAATATCTCGTTTAAGACAAACAGCCGCAGTAGGGGCGAAAGGACTCCACATTTTGGTGTGCCCCGATGTACTATTTTATAGAGTGTGATGCTGCCCCACTCTAATATTATTGTTCTATTGATTAGCAGCGTGGCAAGTATAACTTCATATAGTCCTGCCCGCCTCTGTTAAAGGAACCCTCTATACCGATGAAAGTTCCCAAAGTAAACTCTTTGTAGTGTAAGGATTTTTCGATCTCAAACAACACTTAATGCAGAGCTGTGTCTACCGATTTTCAGTTCGTATAAACATGCTGTTTTGCAGACATTTGGCCAGGGTTCAGATTCTCTCTAATATACGAATTTAAAACTCTTTCTGTAGATTTCAGTAAAAACGACGTTAGGCTAATTGACCTGAAATCTTTTGTCTCAGCGTGCCCGCATTTCCCTATTTTGGGGATGTACACCATATCAGACAGTTTCCAGGATTATATGGTTTAGCCTAAGGTAGCCTTTGAAAATCGACGCTAACCAGAGGCCACCAGATCCAGAACTTTTCGAAGCATAACTGGCATAATCACGCCTGTTTCCGGCGACTCGCTAATAATCCCTGCGGTATTGAATCTCCGCTTGGTATTGGCATTAATTCTGTAGTGTTTTGGATCTGTACAATCAAGGAGGTGAGTGTCTAACAAGACCTCTACTGTTTCCTTCCTGTCCTTGGTCCAGACTCCATTCGATGTAGGTTGAGAAGGACTTTTAGAGGTGGTTTCCTCAACTTTGCCGTTTCAGAGGTATTTTCGATTTGGTCACAGAAAAAAATCAAGCTGCTTTCTATTGGCTGTTCTGATCTTCTTATTCAAATCTTTTAGCACCACTCTATATTTCTCCCACCCTATTTCCTCATTTGAAGCATGAATAAAGTGCGAACTGTCCGACGGATTTCTGTCAGATCGCTGTTCTGCAGGGTGGTTACATTTAAAACATGCTTGACACCAGTCCCTTAACAATACCACCTGCTGAAATCCAGGGTCGTTGAAAGAGCGCCAAGTCAACTTCCTCTTCGTCGTATATAATACCTCAAAGCGAAAAGAACAGCAGAGACTGAACCACTATATGCATCCTGCCTCCAAGATGGTTCATGAGCTAATCTCGTGGCGGCCTCCATAAGGGTTTCGAGACAAGAGTCCTTTTTGACCTCACTTGCCTCTAGCGTATTCAGGTTTTGTCCTTGGGATGATGTATTTTCAGCCCCACGCCATCTTCCCACATTTTGGATAAATGAGATTGCAAAATAGGTCTGACGAAAGTACAATAAAGAAGCTTAGTGATGTGTTGGTCATCAAACTCAAGGTCACATTGGCCTAATTAATTACGCCGAGATCTCTGGTTTTTTAAAGCGACGTTAGGCGGTAGCCAATAATGGTATAGTTAAACTTCACTGGGTTCCTTTTATCAGATTAGGACATAGTTGTGCCCTGACCAATGTTTAATGGAAGGCGGTTAACGGAACGACAGTTGTGGAACGTGTTTAAGTCGGAATTTAAAAAAATACAGTCGGTCATACTTGACACAATACGGAAGATCTTGGCGTCGTCAAGATAACACATAATTTTTAATGAGACAGAAACAGAGATACGTCGTTAATATAGATGATAAAAAGCAATGGTCCGAGTAGAACGCTTTACTAAAATCAGCAGAATAAAAAATATTCAATTAAAACTCTGCTTTCTAATATGCAATTAAGATATATGCCTTCTGTATAAATACCACTCACTAATTCCTTCACTAACTCACTACCTGATCGAGAAATCGTCCGAACTATAACGCCTATAAACTTAAAATGTTACATGGTATGTTTCTTATACGATGTAGGCATCTAAAACTGGACTCTTAAAGGAGTTAAAGTGGATGTCAAAGTTTATATGACAAAAATGATTGAATGGATATTTTGAAATAATTAATTTACTCATAACGGATATAAAGTCAATGGGCGGGGGAGATATATAAATAAAACAGTTAAAATCCTTTAACTGGAATCATTATCTGCCATCAATTTTAGTTCATCCTTGGGAAAATTCAAGTTACATAAAGCGAATTCAAATTAAATTAAATAATTAAATAACCTTAACCTACCTGTTATGCAGAAGTTACACAACAATGTAATTATAAGTATAATAATAATAAGAAGAAAATTTTTCGAGTACCTTATTAGTAGTAGATCACCGAAGCTCAAACAATCGATGAAATAAAATTATGCTTTAATTGGCTTCTTCATACAACTGCCGATGGCTGTTAACTTTTATAATGTGTTATTGGAAAAATATTACTTACATACATTTCTGTTAATCGTTACAACTTAACTGAATACCTTTAAATAGAACAGAAGCCGAAAATGTATTTAAATGTTTAATTTTATTGTCGTTTCAGCCTTTTATCTTAGAAACAGTCTGTTGTACGCTAAAAGGATGAATAAATAATCAAATGAAAAATTTTAAAATTGCTTTGAAGGGGTAGATTGCCCCTTGTTATTAATTTAGTTGTAAAAATTCATTACATAAATATTCGCATGCTTGAGGATGCACATATAAGCTATAATATGCACATGATGTAGAAATGATTTTCAAGTGGGAGATAAAAAGCTCTTTGGATCCTTAGGTTGACCTGAATGCCTTTAAGTTGTTTAAAATGCCGTGAATAAGTGTTAAATTGCTGATGTGGAAATCATGTTTTCACTCTTTTAACACCTAAGGAGGCGTGATATTAGGAATTTAATTTAAAAAAAGGTCACACGGTCTGGATGTGTACTTAAGGAAGTGGTAATTTCAAGGCATAGTCACTTCATGAGGATTTCGCTCATCAGCACATATTCATACATAAATGCATAAATACAGTGGCGAAAAAAATTTTACATACACCCTGAACTGCAAAAGTTACAAAAACTTATAAGAGACATTGATAATAGTGGTATAAGTTAGTTAGTTAAATAAGTAATAAGTTAAAAAATTGTTTCTGATGGAAATTTTTAAAAATTTGACTATGATATAACA
Source organism: Leptarthrus brevirostris (assembly GCA_964036015.1). Taxonomy (NCBI): domain Eukaryota; kingdom Metazoa; phylum Arthropoda; class Insecta; order Diptera; family Asilidae; genus Leptarthrus; species Leptarthrus brevirostris. Next base: position 129,786,464 of record OZ038373.1, on the reverse strand, counting down.
AAGGAAGAATAATTATGGTAGGGAATGACCGTGAATGTCCTGGTGGGGGCAGGAGGGTTTCATGTATTGTCTGAGTTTAACTTTTACCACCCGTTATCGATAATTTCGTTTTCGAAATTAATTTACTGATTAAAATAAATAGTTTCAGATGGCGTTAAACCTTTCTACGCCCTCAAACGGCCAGAAACCCCCCGCTCGCGCATAATCAATCACAAGTGAATTGTACTCTTATTCGCATTTGCCAGCAACTTGTTTAGCATGAGCTCATGCTGTAAAATAAAATAGTTTAAAAAAAAAGTAGAACCAACTTCACCAAGCGTTAAAAAGCATAAAATAATTTTTAATTTTATATTTTAACCAAACAACTACAAGAAAATTATTTCATTGTCCTTCCTTATTATCCCGTGAGCTCAAACGTTTAGGCAGTTTTATATATTATCTTCAATTGTGGTTGGGTAGGTGTTTGGTTTGTTTAATTTGCACCGACTTCAAAATATCGTGAAAGATATGAAATTAAAAATTATTTTATGCTTTTTAGCGCTTTTTGTGAAGTCAGTTCGACTTTTTTTTCAAAACTATTTTATTTTTCACTTTTTATACGACTCGAAGAATGCTGCTCGTACGAACAAAGTAATTTCAAAAGTTGAGAGATGGTAGTGCACTATAAAGAATGCGAACCGGCAAAATATTACGAAATAAGACATGTTCACCCTTTGATACCGTCACCTTAGAAAATTCATAACATGGCCCTATCGCGCCACCGTACTCTATACGTAGTATTAGTATTATCGTAGTCAGAGAATTATCGTAGTTAGAGAATCATCGTAGTCACTCTAGGTACAAAATTATTATAATTTATCAATCAGGAAAAGTACTATGTACCTACAACAGAATCAAAATCGATTTATGCCTTGTGAAGCTAGGCGTAGCCCTGCCTCCAACTTTCACCACAAGCCACAATTTTTGTCGGAATACAAATACGAGTGACAAAGTTAGTTTACTCCTCCCCCCAACCTAACCCTAGGTCAGCATTTTTCCATATAGTAGCAATGGAGGATACAACAAAAAAGAACGTAAAAGAACGTACGGTAACGCCCCCTCCTCATACCACCACACCTCAAAAATTGCCGTCATCGTACCAGTGGGGCAACGTATTCTACACATCAAAAGAAGAATCATTCAAATCGGTCTACAAGTTACGAAGATAACCTACCCTTCCCCACACCACCACCCTACTGCAAATATATCCTTATATTTGCAATGAAGGATTATACTCCATATTACATAAAAAGAATCATCCAACCCTGTCCACGGGTAACGAAGTTAGACTACCCCTTCTTCTTCCCATCTCACTCTAGGAACATATTTTTTCATTATTAGCAATGGGGGATCTATTCTATACTACAAAAGAATTCTCCAAATCGATACACGCATTACGAAGTTAGGTTTCACCCCACCACTTCCCACCCAGCACCCCCGCCCCGCTTCACTAACCCAAACATTTTTTGACATGTTACCATTCGAGGAAGATACTCCTCCCGGCGAAAAAAGTCATCCAAATCGGTCTACGCGTTACGAAGTTAGACTATCCCTCCCTCTCCCTACTCCACCCAAGGACCAATTGCTTTTTCATTATTAGCAAGACGCTATAAAAATAAAAGGAATTATCTAAATCGGTCCACGCATTACGAAGTTAGGTTTCACCCCTTACCCCCACAAAAAAAAAAAATAAATACGTGTCGAACTTAGAAACTCTTTGTTTTTGGGAAGTCGGTTAAAAAGCTTGGCAATCTTGGATCTGATAAAGCCTTCCTCTTATGTCGCCATAATATCTTAATCTCATAATCCAATCTTTTTCTGCTAAATCTGTTGCCCATACCGTACTGCTTAGGCGCTTGTATGGCTCACTGATGATAGCAAAATCTATCAAAGCTAATCATTGCTAGACCAACCTGGACACATGATGCATTACCAGATATCTGTGGCCTCAGCGCAGTAAGAACTAGGGTACTCTTTAGTGGTAGCAAAACAGACATCGGGAACGTAATACATGTTATAACGAGTCACTGTCAGAAGACTGGGTCGAGATTTTAACAATTTCTGCTGGAGCTTTAAATTATCGATTCGAGAAGTAGTTTTGGAGGATTAAGATTGCAGACAGGTAAACAAAACTTACCATGTTCACTTTTATATGTGTAGATATTATATAATTAGATTGCTATAATAATTGGTAATTTTTTTAATCTTCTTTAAAAAAATTAGACTGACGGTTAACGTAAGCTCGTCTTGGTCTAAATTCTATCAAAAGTTAACTGAAATTAGCCATACCAAGGAATGCAGCATAATACAAAAGCTGCAAGGAAATCCCAAGGAGTAATTAATGTTATTTCTAACTGCGAAAACTATTGCAAACAGAAAAGAAGCACCTTTATAGTACAAAGCAACAGTCGAGGGTCTAACACTCTCCGGCAGATCTTAATAAAATAAGAACAACCGCTTGCAGAACGAGGTGAAAATGCCGTGTGACCTCTTTAGCGCTCCCCAGTTTGGTGTTCTACTTTGCGAAGCAAATTACAGAATTCTTGAATGACTCCCGTAGTCTGCTCTACTGCTTTTCTAGTGAAAAATAGCTTCTGGCTCTGGCACACACTCTCTTCCCCTGTGAGAAAACATTCAGGCTTGACTAGCCGATGGCATGTAAATAACGCACTTTAAAGAAGAACAATATCAAGTCAACTTCGCGAGATTCACTTGACATTAAAAATGTACAAGAATCTCTGTTAAAAATGAATTTACTGCTGCAGTTGCTCTTTCTGCTTTCGGTATTTTGCAGACACTTCAGCTCGGCGGGTTGTTTAATGTAAAGGAAAATCTAGAAAACGAGAACTTTTTTAAATAAAATAGAACACGTCTCTGCAGACCTTTAAAAATGTATTATGGTTCTTAAGATTTCATCAATTGAAATATTAATTTGCAAAAAATAGTTCTTTTGTGTTATTGTGGTATCCGAAGAATATGTAAAAGGAACCTATAACTATGTATAGTATGTGATTTTAAGATTTCTACTTAATACCTTCGTCCTCTGTTCTTTTCAGCAACTTATTTTCACATAACTTTTCTAGTTTTTTCTTAAACACCTTTACGTACTCTTAAAAAATATAAAGATTTTGTTAAAATCTTTACCTAAAGTTTTTCATGATCGATACCGTGCTAAAGCTAAGTTTTTTCTACTTATTCATTTTGTGAACAGTCACTTACTTGATTTGAGAATATTTTAGGACTTTTGTTTATTCAAATTAGTTCCCAACTACTTTGAAGTTACCACGACCGGTCCAAACGGAAAAAAGCATTTATTTATGAATTTTCTCTTATGCATTTTTATTATTTACACATTTAATTCTTTTTGCCTATAAAAGTACCTACAAAATTGTACATAATGGCAAAGTTCTAGGTATCTGAGCAAAAGTCCCTGAAAAAAAGTTGGTTTGCGGTCCCCAGTATTCTTTAGTCAAAATGGTAGCTTTACAACGCGGTTTTGCGAAATTGCGGACACCTTTTTGGAGAACATTTGGAAAAATGCTGAATTTTAGGTAATCACAAACCATTTTTTTCACTTTTGGAAGTGACTGTACCTGTAACGCTAGGAGTTAGATCAACACTGTTGACAATTTTAGAAAGGTCATTGGGATAGTTGTTTTTTAGCGTTTCTTTGATGACGCTGTGTTCGGTAGATCAAAAAATAAAAATAAAAGAGTAACGCGCATACCATGAAAAAGTTAAATTTATGAATCACCCTGTAACTCCCGAACGGTTGTGATTGCCCCCCCCCCCCCCTCCTGTCATATAATTTTTTGTTTGTCTAGTTCAGATCTATCACCCTACTCATTTTGGCACGTCAGATCTGAAACACCCTGTATATTCAAAAATGGATATTTGTACCATAGTTCTTTTCGCTTATGCAAAATACACAGAGCACAGTCAACGAAAAGTTTTTCTCATTTCTTCTGTCGAACTTTTGCTTTTTGTTACGGGGATTCCCCACTTCGATGCAGATAAGCAGAAGAAAACGTTTGTCTTTGTTTTGCTTACTTCAGTGGGGGGACAGTTGTAAACAAGTGCTTTACATTTTTAACAACATAGTGAAGGTAAGTTATTTTTTGCGATTTGCTGTTTGAAAATTTTTTAGCCATAACAACGCCGAATGAAAAGAAAGGACCGTAAATAGGGAATGCCCTATGATGCTTAAAATCAGCCTTGGCAGAAAAGGAATTAATGATAAGAGAAATGGGTTAGGAGGTTGAGTGAATGAAGTGTCGATGTAAGCCCCGTTTGAAAGTCTCGGGCTCATATGACGAGGAAAAAACAGAAGATGGTAAACTGTACCACATTCGTGTTGTTCTGCTTAGAAAAGATTCCCGAAATTTGACGGTAAGTACGTCCAAATTTGACCTGGACAGTATAGGGGTAGGGGCGACTTGTAGCTCTTGTATCGCGCGTTTTCATGTGTCTACAAGCAATCAGGCCAGCAATTTCGTTAGAACAATCCCCATGTAAATAGCGATAGAAGAGTGAAAGGCAACCGACATTCCGTCGATGCTCCAGAGAGTCAAGGCCCTTTAAAGATTTAGAAATCTTCAATAAGTTAAATAGCCGTACGCTGGACTTTGTCTAACGCGGACAATGTGGTGTGTCCGTCAGCTGCCCAAATATGTGAATTATTAATTTCTTACATCTCTGTAGAAAACCCAAGCATTTCATCGCACTTTTAGCGATTGCAAATATATGATCAGTCCAGCTAAAATTGTTGGATATCTCAATACCTAAGATGTTTAGGGAGGGCGAATTGGGTATATTCACTCAGTCGACTGAAATGGTTTGAGGGTGAACTGGGCGCTTTTTAAGAGACATTAAACAGCATTGAGTTTTGGATGCATTAAACAAAACACGAATTGCTTTTTCCCAAGAGAGGACCATAGAAATGTCGTTTTTTAATGATAAAAAATGCGTTCTCGATTGACTTCTGTAGAATTTCCACGTGAATTCATTACAGAGTCAAATGAGTAGGCGAAATCAAGGGTGCTATTGTCTGCGAGATTGAGAGTAAGGGATAAAACATCATTAATGAAAAGAAGAAATAAGGTTGATGAAAGAACTGAGCCCTGAGGTACACCGGCATTTATTTTGTAGAAATCAGATGTAACTCCGTCAATTACTACACAGATTAACCGGTCTGACAAGAAACTGTCTATCCATTTAACGAGGGTTGGGTGCAGACCAAATATTTGAAGTTGGGCAAAAAAAGGGAAACATGACAGACTCTATCAAAAGACTTTGAAATATCAAGAGCGACGATTTCGGACTCACCAAAATTACGAAGACAATGATTCCAACGCTCCGTTAGAGCCCTTAGTAAGTCTCCAGTTGAGCGATCAGCGCTGAAACCGTACAGGCAATCGTTGATGAAATGGATATTTTCTAGATATTTCATCAACTGAGAGTTGATGAGCGATTCAAAATCTTTAGATATGATCGAAGTTAGTGCAATTGGTCTGTTGTTTTAAGTACTGGCTGGACATGAGCTATTTCCATGAACTTGAAAACATTCCCGTTGAACATGACAGGTGAAAAGTTTTGTGCATAGGCTTATCCAAAGCAGAGGAGCAGCATTTTAAAACCAGGGACGAGAAACCGTCAGGCCCAGTAGCTTTGGACACGTCGAGTTTCGAAAGTACCCTAAAAACTTCACGACTGCGAAAGTGTAGCGGCTTTTGCCTACTAGTGCAGTATGATGGAGATGGAAGTGGCTGCGATGAAGGTGGCAAGTACGAACTAGCAGCAAAATTAGCAGCAAACAAGTTGGCCTTGTCCAATGAGCCAGTAAAAACATTCCTATTATAAATGAGTGGTGGTTTTGACGAACAGGTGAAGTAGTTCTTGACGGTTTTTTCTAGACACCAGAAGCCCTTACTACCCTTTTCAGCAGAAAATACTATCCCTCTAACGCTCTGGTCGAAATAGGACTTTTCCCGAGTAATTACTGAATTGCAAACATTTCTAGCATCCCTATACCATAGATACATTTGACCGTATCTACAGTAAAGCAAACGCGATACTGAGTTAGTAAAGGGTTGTGCCAAGGAATTTGATGACCCATAATTAACGAAGTCCTTGCTTACCAACTTCTTTCATTTTAGAGTATGCCAGTTTTTTTTTGTCACCTTTATATAAGAAGTATTTAATTCGGATCGGTAGTGAACAGTATTTTGATCTCGGGAAGGTTCCTTTTGTCTTCTATAACTGAAGGTAGCTATAAGATTGTATATTGTCTTTGTTTTGTAGCTTTTGAAAGATTACACCAACAGTCTATAAGAACGAATGTCAAGATTTACTAATTTCACTTAGTTGACTTCAAAAATTAAATGTATAACATGCTTATTTCATAGTATATTCAGTTTATTGTCAGCGTAAGGACCTATTGCAAGGGTTACATGCATGAGAAAAAAATTACAGATTCATTACCATTGACCAGGATTAATGGTAGCAATTAGAAACTTTGTAACAATAAAAATGACTCAACATCAATCATGTTGAAAGCCTTAATAAATACAAATAATACACTGAGAAAAAATTGCGTAGTTACTACAACTATTTTCATCAGTAAAAACTGAAATAGTTACAACCACTATTATTTTAGTAAAATTTATTGTACTATGAAAAAAAGTAGTTTGGTTAAATACTTAAGAATAATTGGGTTTACTATGGACAATAGTAAAATGAAAAATAGTATACATTACTAACGTTCTTAGTAATACCCCTAGCTATTTAAATATAGTCACAACAACTCCTAGCTATCAGTAAAAACAACAATTAATTTTTATTCTTTTACTATTTTTCAAAGTTGATTAACAATAATGTCGAAATAACAAAATATATGGCTAATACTCTGTAACTTCATACTTGTTCCTCGTTACGTCGTGAATTTATCATAGTAAAAGATATTGATTTGACAATCAATACAGCAAATACAGAACAGTATAAGCTTCTAATCTGTAAAATTATGTACAATCCGCTTTCGTACAAAACAAACTGAAAGTTGCGCTGCTGCCCCATTAAGAAATTCTGTATATACAGAAAAAATTATTTTTTTTTGTTTTAAAATAATATGAAAAGCATATTATTTGTTATTATATTGAAAAAAAATCGTTATTTACGTTAATTGTTTAATGGGTCTCGTATAACGAGGATAGTATCTTCCTTGTTATAGGAGTTCCTACTATAATTAAATTTTCCAATTATAGCTGAATGAAATCTATTTGTTTTAACAAAAAATTTGTCATAGTTAATTTTTTTAGGTTTTGGAGCCTATGTATATTGTTGTAGGGCAATATAAGGCGCTGAAATTTGGCTCATCAAACATTCGCAGCACATATTCCATATATTTGTTTAATTTGCACCGACTCCAAAATGTAATAAATATAAAATTAAAAATAATTTTATGCTTTTTGTGCAGTCGGTTCAACTTTTTTTTTAAAACTGTTTTATTTTTCACTTTTTAGTGTCTTCATATCCATGACTCGAAGAATGCTGCTCGTACGAACAAAGCAATTACAAAAGTTGCAGAGGTAGTGCACTCTAAAAAATTGAAACAAAATTATCCACCGTCTAAAATTGTGTCGCGGTACCAATGAGGGAACAGACTCTATATATCAGAAAATTAATAATCCAACTCTGTTCAAGCGTTACGAAGTTAGACTACCTATCCCTCCCCACCCCACTCTAGGAACATATTTTATTATTAATAGCAATGCGAAATCATACCCTATACAACAACAAAAAATAATATAAATCGGTCCACGCATTACGAAATAGGTTTCACTCTCACTCCCACCCATACCCCTTCAAACATATTTTTTTGACATGGTACCATTCGGGGAACATACTCTATCCAACAAAAAAGGAATCATCAAAATCGGCCCACGCGTTACGTTGTTGCTTTTGGGAAGTCGGTTAATAAAAACAAGTTTATTCTCAGAATATGTTACAAATGGATAAAATCAACAAACAACGATAAAAACTTCCTTCTTCGTAATTTTCGTTCAAGAATCAAGTTACGTAGGAATGTATTTGTGTGCAAGAAATAGTTAATCTGTGGTGCAAAAAACGTACAAAAAATTAAATCATGATGAGACGCTTGGTGGTGACATTACCAAACCAAACTACCGTAAACTACAAGCCATATGAACTGTTCTTTTATACGCGGTAGTACATGGTCGTACTGAAAAATTTATTTACATTGCTTTTTATGGCAGCCAGGGGATGATTTTCCTTAAACTTGACCTACCGCCAAAAATATTAGTTTTATGGAAAATGAAGGGTTATACTAACTTAAAGCAGACTAAATTATCTTTCCAACAAAGTAAATACATATACACTTTATTAATGGAAATAACAAGAAATCTTTCATTAAACGTGAAATTTTAGTCGCAAAGCAAATTTTCATCCAAAACGCAAGCACTAAGTCATGCTCCGCCCTTGGTCTGGCGCTCGTATTTTCTTTAATATTTCGTTCCATATATTTCCGTGCTTTATGCTTAAAAAATTCTGTCATTTTCTTAAAGAGGGTATATATATTTTTACTTCATTCGAAAAAGTGTTTTCATTACTTCAAGTGGAACAAAATAACTTTTTCATAGCATTAATAGTTTATTTGCTAGGACCAGTTTAAAGAAAATTCACTTTCGGCTACATTGACCCTAATGTGCGTGCGTGAAATTCGAAACTCGCCTGCAGGCAAAGTACGTCGAAGTGAATTGATCAAACTAAATCACCGCAGCCGAAGAGAAGTCGTGCGCCAGTCACGTTTTAGTTCCGTCCTGATGCAGACGTTTGGTGAAAACACTTCTCGAAATTAAAATTTTAAGTCTGCCGCCGGCGTTTTATTCGCATTTCAAAGTTGCGTTTTTAAGAAATTTCTTTACGGAAATTAATGCAAAGTGAATCTGTGAGTTTTGGTGAGTTGGTTAGTGGCAAATAAATAAAATATTTTCAGTGTTTTTTAATACTTAACAAAAGTGAGATATTGAAGAAGATTAGTATTAAGATAGTATTGATAAACTTTTGAGATAATTACGTAAAGTTTTATGTACACTAACAGCTGCTGTTTTTGAATATTTATGTGAAAATCCAAAAACTAGTGTTGCTATTAACATTGTGATATTATTGTGCAGGTATTAACTTACACTATAAAGCTATCAGCATATTTTTATTAGGCTTGCAGAGAGATGGATTCATTTGTAAAAGAAATATTAATTGAGTGGGATTTGTCAAATTATATAGACATATTTCAACGTAAGTGTGTTAGTGACAATTGTATTTGTAAAAATTAATAATAATAAATTTATATACTGTTTATAGAACATGAAATCGACAAAGAAACTTTCTTATCTTTACCGAAAGAAACAGTGGCTGAATTAATACCAGTTATAGGTCCGCGTTTTAGATTTTTAAAGAAAAGGGAAGCGTTTTTGCCCGCAAATAAGGTAAGTTTATGTATTATTGCATACATCTGTTACATTAAGAAAGGTTGAAAGTGTTCATTGTTCGAAATTTGTGACCGTTAACGATTTGGGTAGTCGGATTGAGTGCGGGGCAAGGGTTATATTTGAAGCGTTTAGTACAAAAATAATGAAAGTAAAATTTTCTAAGTTCCGAGTAAATTACGTTTGAAGTCACTTTAGTGCGAATAAACTACATTGTGCGTTAGAACATATTTAAGGTGATCAAATAAAATATATTCATCGTTTCAAAACTGCTGTCAGCTGCAGTCAACTACATCCATTTTGACACAGATTTTTTGATAACTGCGACGAACTATAGCGGTCTTTTGGAATGCTGGAGCGCATTGATGAGATCTTATTTCTGGGGACCAAACACCGTGTCAACCTAATTTACTTTGAACTTATTCCTAAGCACTGTAGACTTCTCTAACTTATTTTATTAATTTATTATAATAATAGGATTATAATCCGCTACCTGTGGAATTAGCCGTATTTGCCAGTGAAGCATCGGATGTAACAAAAAGCGTCCAGAAACCTACTGTTAGTTCTTCGAATTTGGTAAAACAAAATAGCACATGTTTTTAAAAGAGAAAAAATTACATTTAAATATTATCCATAGCAATTAGAAACAATTCTACAAAAAACTGCCGTAGGACGCACAATATTGGCGAAAAAGGTTTTGAAGGCAGCTGACAGATCTTGTTTAGTTTTGGAAATAGTTAACCACCATCTGAATATAGGCATCGGGTAATTTTTTTCAATTATTATATTCTCTGACTTTGGTCATTCATTGTTTCATTTATTGATTACAATTGTGCTATTAATATTTAAATTTTCTTTAATCTCAACACCAATAATTTACCTGTTAATTTTTGCTACTCTTTTAGAATTAATAGAAACGGCTTTATTTCTTACGCAAATGAAATAGTGTCAGTATTTTCATTCGAGAAAGCTTCTGTATATTATTCACCTGCAAAAGATAGCCGTCCTGCAAGTGGAAAATTGTTTTATACGTACCACAATCTAAAAAAGAAGTTGAAGAAACATTTAAAATATACCGAGGCTACGTCCAGTATAGATACATTAGAATCTTACGCAGATGATTCTGCTAGTCAATCACAAGAATCGTTACTAATTTTGAAAGCAACTTCTCTTGATGATGAGACTACATGGAGACAAATGTGGAAGAAGACGCACAATTTAAGAATCCCAAATAAATTTCAGCCTACGGATTATTTTAACGAATATCCAGTACTTCGTACATCTATTGGAGCTTCATTGGTAGTTAATATCATGAATATTATAAATTTGTTTCTATTTTAGTTATTTGTTACAGTTAAATATTGATTTCGAGTGCTTGAACATATCCGATCCGAATATATTATTCAAGAAGTGGCCAACAATTTCGAAATATATTGTTTTAAAGGCAAAATCATTACGTATATGCAAAGATATACTGAAGATAAATGGTAAGAGATTTTATTACTGATTTACCACATGATTGACTTTTTTATGTTTTATAGAAAATGTCAAATACGAAGATTTAGGGCTTTTAATACTACCCTACATGTTTCGACCTGCTATTTTCAAAAATCCGGAGAAAAAAAAACAAAAGCTACAATTGAGGAGCAAGCCGATAGTTTCATTGTTTGGATCGGCTCTACTAGTGAACTTAATCACCGAATCTCTAAAAAGAAAGAATATTTAAAAAAATATGGGCTTACATTACAGCCACTAGTCATTGCTGTTGGCCAACCATCAAGCATGCGTAAGTTCTACGTTCTAATAGATAATGTTAAATTAACTTTCACGAGTCTAATAGCAGCGGTAGATTTTTGTTTCAAGTCTTTTTATGTATTGGATATTTGCTATCCAGCAATATGTGAAAATGTCTGGAGTTTTATACAGGCATTCGTTTTTGAGATTCCACAAAAGAAAAAAGAGATAATAAGTGTAAATGAATTAATTTCTGAAATTAATTATATTATAGCAGAAGATAAAGTAGAAACTTTAAAATCAGATAATGACAATAATAACGGAAAAGAAAATTCTGTGAATTCTGATAATTCGTCGTGCTGCGAATCTGATAAATCTGATTTGCCTAAAAAATCGGGTAAATCAGATTAATGATTCTATATCACAAATTCTCAATCCAATGCTTTATTGATATACTCAAGTAATTCTTTACATACGATTATTATTATGTTTGCTAAATGTGTTTACTGTTTTAAACTAATCAAGACCACTGAAATGGCGTATCATGTTACATATGTTCATCATAAAAAAAAAGTAATTTATGAATGTCCGAAAAAGGAATGTCACAGAATTTTCTGTATATTAAGATCATATAGAAACCACTTTCTTTCTTGTAAACATAGCTTTGATAATGATGATTCTAGTGTGAATATTGTCATTAGTGATAAGACAACTGTGAATAACTTAGTTACTAAATTTCAAGAGAATCTTTCGTCTATACCACCTTTAGATTGTAATGTTCTTGAAAATGATGATTATAGCAAGAATCTCATTAATAACGATAATCGTCTTATTGAGGGAGTAGTTGAAAATTCTGCTTTACATGATGATTTAACTCATGCAAAGCTAACATTGTCTTACGATGTCCTTCGAATTACCTCAACACTGTATTCAGACCCAAAGTTATCAAAATTTCAAATTCAAAAAATTATTAATTATTTTCATGAATTTGTCAATAGTACATATTTCAACTATTTAAAAACTATTAGTATCAATTCTAATGACAAATCATTTATCGAAAATGAATTTAATAAATTACAGAATATTTTCTCAGACATGAATACAGAGCATAAACGCATAAAAAAATTAAAAGATTTAGGTTATTACATTAAACCTGTGGAAATATTACTAGGCTGCACTGAAGAGCGAAATTCTGCTGGCGAATTAGAAATGATTAATAATTATGCCCAATTTATACCCTTAAGAGATATCTTAAAAGCTTTTTTTGAAATTCCGAATGTGTTTGATAAAACTTATAAATATCTATCTGATTTAGTTGAATCTACTCGTATAATATCTAATATAGTTCAATCAGACCTTTGGAAAATCAAAAAACAAAATTTTTCTAATGATGAAGTTGTTTTCCCGTTGTTTTTATATCAAGATGATTTTGAAACAGGCAATCCATTGGGATCACATTCAACTTTGTATAAATTATCAGCCATATATATATCTATTGCATGTTTACCGCCTGAATTTCGTTCCAAGTTGCATAATATATTTTTATTTCAATTAAATTTTTCTGATGATACTAAAATTTTCTCTAGTAATATCATTTACTCTAAAATAATAGATGAATTAAATTATTTATCTCAAACTGGTATTACTATTACCATTAATAATATAACTAAAACTATTAAATTCCAATTGACATTGATTCTTGGTGACAATTTGAGTTTAAATACAATGTTAGGATTTGTTGAAAGTTTTTCGGCTAGTTATTACTGCCGGTTCTGTACAATGAATAAAAAAGATTGTTGTCAGACAATTAGCGAAGACATTCTAAAACTCCGAACTAGAGAAACATATGAGGACAATGTAAGGCTAAATAATCCTCAAACTACGGGTATTAAAGAAAAATGTATATGGAATGATGTAGATAATTTTCACGCAGTGGACAATTATAGTGTTGACATTATGCATGACATTCTTGAGGGTGTTGCGAAGTATGAAGTTAGTTTATTATTAAACGAATTTATAACTGTTAAAAAGTATTTTGATTTAGAAGAGTTTAATTTTAGATTAAAATATTTTTCGTTTCCTGCAAGCTGTAATAAACCTCCATTATTAACTGATTCGAATTTGAAATCGGGTACTATACGCTTTTCAGCCGCAGAAATGCAATCTTTTTTATTATATGGCCCAGTAATACTCGGTGATCTAATTAAAAATAAAAAAAATGAACACTGGAAATTATTTATTTTACTTCGTAAAATTTTTTCGCTTTGCTACGATAATTCTTGTGACGATTATTCGTATAATGAATTAGAAGAATTAATAATAGCACACCATACATTATATAAACAATTATATGGAAATAGCTTAAAACCTAAGCATCATTTTATGCTACACTACTGTCATATAATGAAAAAAATTGGTCCACTTCGTCATACCTGGACGATGAGATTTGAAGCAAAGCATAAAATTGCTAAAGAAATTGCAAGGACAACTTGTAACAGAAAAAATCTATGTTATACCGTAGCATGTAGATATCAGTTACATTTTTCAGACTTTTTATGTAATAATTATAAGTACGAGCCATTTATTGACTTTAACGAAAAGCGAACTAAAACGCCACTGACTCTGAAAAAGTATCTTCCCTCTGAAAGTGGTTTCATTGAACTTAAAAACTTGAATATTGAAAACATATCATATTCACCTGGATGCCTAATAAGATTAAAAGAAGACATTTTCCCACAATTTGCTAAAATTGAAAATATATTTTATATAGGAAACCGTGAAAATATTGATGTCAATATAAATTATTTTGGTTTTCTTGTTAGATTATGTAATACTATTTCAAGTAATGAGCATTATCAAGCTTATGAAATACAATTTAGAGAAGATTTGGACTTTATAAAATTGAATTCTTTAACATCACTTGACACGCGTACTTTTCATCATTGTGCGAATAACAAATATTTTGTTGCGTATGATCATCATTTTCGATGAATTTTCTTAAGTATTTTTCTAGTACTACTAGCTCGTAGCAATTTTTGTAATGTAATACTTATGTTCATTTTTTCAATAAATTTGTTCTACTTAATAATTTTGTCTGTTTATTATTCATAAGACTTCAATAATATCTTTTATGAAATATTCGTTAAATTTACAAATATTTTGTAACATAACGTAAAGGATACTAGTAATTAAAATAAAAAAGTAAATTCAAATATTTTTACATAGTTTTTTGTAGTCATTAATATCGAAATTAAATACTTAATCTTACTCATGGAAGTATTATCAGTTAATGAAACGGATTGATAACGTTTACTACGATGTGGTTGTATCCGTTTATAAGACTAATTAGTAACGTTTACTACAATTTGGTAGTATCAGTTAATGACACGAATTAGTAACGTTTACTACGATGTGGTTGTATCCGTTAATAAGACGAATTAATAAGGTTTACTACGATTTGGTAGTATCAGTTAATGACACGAATTAGTAACGTTTACTACGATGTGGTTGTATCCGTGAATAAGACGGATAAGTAAGATTTACTACGATTTTGTAGTATCAGTTAAGGACACGAATTAGTAACGTTTACTATGATGTGGTTGTATCCGTTAATAAGAAGGATTAGTAACGTTTACTACGATTTGGTAGTATCAGTTAAGGACACGAATTAGTAACGTTTACTATGTTGTGGTTGTATCCGTTAATAAGAAGGATTAGTAACGTTTACTACGATTTGATAGTATTAGTTAAGGACACGAATTAGTAACGTTTACTATGATGTGGTTGTATCCGTTAATAAGAAGGATTAGTAACGTTTACTACGATTTGGTAGTATCAGTTATTGACACGAATTGGTAACGTTTACTACGGTTTAAACATTTAATAGAGATAATATTAGTAGTAGAGATCATACTATTAATAAATAGTACAAGAATTTACTATGAGATATTAGTTAAAATATTGGTATTCACAACTGCAAATAATAGTTCAGTCAACTATCTAATTTTACTATTTTTCTGAGTTGAGTCCTTTCCCAAATCTGAAAAATAGTTAAAAAACAGTAATTTCAACTATTATTTTTTTTGAGTGTACCCACGCAAACAGTAAACTAACGATATACTCGAACTCATCGGCCGATGCATGCACGAATGGTCAGGCAATAATTATAAGTTCCCTTTCTGTCTCTAAACTCTAATTACTCGGATTTAAATGGTCTCCCCTATGAGTTTATCTTGATTGCATGACCGTTTGCGGGAGAAATGTTGCTATGAATTACGATTTGATCGATTAAAATCCTTCATTTGTTCCCAAGCAATAAAATTTTCATGTGCGTTGTGAGGCAAATAAGTTAATTCACTAAGCCAATGGTTTGGCTGGTATATCCGAAATGTTGAAATTAATTCAAATTGTGAACATTTCGGATTTAGGTTAATTGTAGGTTAGAGAAGCTTTTCGATAGGGTATTTGAACAAGGGAGAACTATATTAGGTAAGTCTCTCACTGCAGGAATTGTATATAAATTAAACGGATTTCATTAGTTAGTGTACGTTTTGAACAGGAAACCGCAAACTGAAAATTCCAATAAATCGCGAACTAACTAAATAAAACTTGAGTGGTGTATAGAATTTGTTGATGCATTCTGCTAGCTATTAGTCCAGTCAACTTGTTTGAGGTTTCTTTAAAATCATATAACCAGGCAAATTTTTTTAATGCACGTATAATCTTAATATACCTTGGTGTACATACATATATGGTAAGAACCAAAATTGAAAAATCAGATATGGTAGATGCGTTTAGTAGCTGTTTATTTGATTCTTCGAAAAATATGTACTTACCATGTTATTCATATAATTGTAATGGACAAATTACGTCCTGAATACTTATAATACTCAAATACATTGCACTTTTGGAAGGTCAAAACTGCACTTAACTAAATTTTGAAAGAAAATCATTTAGCATATAAAGTGTGCAAAGAACGTTCAAAGTCACATTTTTTAAATTTTCGGTGTTTTATGTCATTTAGTGGCCCAACATATGTACTTCCTAACCCCATTATATGAATGGAAAAAATCCAAGTATAAAACTGTCCATACCGGGAAACAGCCTGAAAAGTAACATGAACCTACACAAGTCTCAACACTGTAGAAAAGTTCTCCTGAACATTTTTTAAAATGTGACTACCCACGTTCTTTCTGCGGACCCTTCATATGTATGCACCAAGGTATCGATATAAAAAAAAAATAAATAAAATAAAAAAAATTAAATAAAAAAAAAGAGATTAAACATATCTGCAGGGAAAATTGAGTCCGATGGCAGATACCTTAAGATGCCTCAAAAAATGAAATGGGATGAAAACATAGTTATTAGATATGTTCAATCGCAAGGAACAGTCTGGCTTACGAGCCTTGCAGTTACCTACCTAGAGGGATGCAGCCTCATCCTCATCCTTTAAATGAGTATATGATGCTGAGGGGATTTACCACAGGATAAAATTGGGATGGAGAATTTATAAGAATTACTCAAATAAATGTGTACTTCAGTAAATAGAGGACTCAATCAAAATTCTTCTTCACCCGGGACTTCACATGGGACGGCTGATAACAGGATTTTGAAGTTTCGACCTTCAAGGACGCTGGCTACTTGTTGTCATCCGGAAAGTTAGAAACTCTCTCAAATTAAACTCCCGTAATCTAGGGTAAGTGGATGAATTGCAACTAGTGGTAACAGGCTGTATTCTTAAAGAGCCCACCCCGAAATGTAGGTAAACACGCCCGACGGGAAAGTATGAAATCTTTGGTCAGCAAATCGGGTTGCTACCGCTCGGTTCCTCTCAAATTTACGCATGGGAGTGTTTTTTTTTTGCCCACTAAATATAAACCTAACTCCCTTATAGTGCCTCTAAGGACATATCAGTTCACCGCAGCGTCTCAAAGGGGTGGCTTATAGAGAGAGAGCCGGACTGTCCATTGAATACTCAGTAGACCTGTCACACTCCCTTAAGAGAAGTTTTCAAAGAAGGTCAAGTCCTCTCTAGTCTGCGCAAAGAAAATTATTGGCCAAAACAAGACTTCGGTCATAGTAGGCCCGCATTTAATACTCACGAGACTGCACTCTATAGACGAGTAGCAAACATTCTCTAAAAGGACAAGGCTAAAGGCTGAGCCTTAGGGCTCTATTCTCTTGCCTGCCACAATAAAGAGAGGAGTTAGCTTTCGACCAAGAACCTTATTATTTATTTAAAGATTCATCAAAGCGCTGATTAGTTAAAAAAATATAAATTACAATAATTAATAAAAATAACAAGAATAAATAATTAATAAAACATAATTACTAAACCAAAAAAGAATAGAAAGAAAAAGAAAGTTTAGCCTTACAGATTTTCTCAAGTGTCAAAATGCGAATTAAAAAACCGAGACATTGACGTGATGGGCTCGTGAAAACCCTAATTTGTGCGAAGTTGCGAAATTTTCAGAAAATTTCGATTTCTGAAGGAGCGACTCGAAATCAATAAAAGAAGAAGACAGCATGACCAGGTCAATATTGCCTTAAAGACGCTCAAAATCGAAAACAGTTTTAGAGATATTACTTCTAAATACAAGAGAGTCGAGTTTTATTGGTTGTAGCTTATATATTCACGGAGTCAAAATGAGAGAGTCGCTCCGAGGAATCCGACGAATTGCAAAGCTAACAAAACGACACTGGCCTGATAAAGGTACAATAGATGAGCCGTGTGATAAAAGGGTAGTCATATTCCTTTGCCCATCTTTTAATAAAAGCTCAACCATGCATGGTATAGGTGAAGTCAAGAGAATTCTTTCTACGAATAAATGATATATACGTATACTTAACAATATTAAGGGAAAGATTGTTAATAGAACACCAGTTATAGAAGGCGTCTAATTGCACAATCTCGATCAGAGAAAACAACACGGAAAATTTTAGCATCGTCAGCATAACAGAAAATTTTGAACTATTTTAAAAATATAAATACATTATGGATGTAAATAATAAAATCGGGCCAAGAAGAATTCCTTGAGGTACACCAGAGGTATTGGAAATAATCTCGGATAGGGAACCCCGGACCGACATACGCTGGGTTGTATATGATAAGTACTCCTATGAGCGAACCCAGTAAACAAACAAGGGTGGAAAGCAGAGGGCAGTTATCTTGCGAATCAAAATTTGGTGGTTAATTCTGTCAAATGCCTTGCTAAAATATAAAATTACACTCAAGTTCAGAAATTAGAGAATTCCAGAAGGTTAGTCGTGGTTGAAAAATGCCAATTTATGGCTTGCAGTAGAATTGAAGTACATAGCAAACTAATGCTTCAAAAACTTAAGCAATCGCAAGTTGGCAATGGGTCTGCAGTTAGAAATATCGCACCTCTTTCCTTTCAGAAGGGACAAAGGAATGTCATCACGACCGCACGAGAAACTATCTGCCAAATTATTGATGTGTTTCATTACTGCCTCGTCATCAAAGTCTCGACGGATCGCTACTCTCAGTATCACCTAGCCTCAAAAAAGTAGGTAAGCCGTTGGCGCTTCGCTTGGAGCTTATAAATCTCCAAAACTGTAATTCTTCCGCTTGTAAGCTTTATTTTTTAGGTTTTTAAGATGTGTTTTTGAGCTATTTAGCCAAGGCGGACTAGAAAAAGAATTATTTGTTCGAGGAATGGGAATATAGTGCAAGAAACAAAAATATAGATTGCCATAAAAAGCACTTGCCGTCACATCAACGTCCCGCTCGGCAAAAACATTATGATTTAATAAAAAATTATTCAATATAGAAAATTCAGCTTTTTCAAAATTAAAAGAGAAGTCACTGTGAATCGGAGTCACATTTTGATTTTATTCTTAGTTCTAACCATCTAATTTGCAGCGTGGGTAAGAAAACACCTTCATCAACTCTACTAGGTGTGAAGTTCTGGACGTTACATTAGTCTCTGAACAATCCACCCATAACATAACAGAATGGAGGGTATCCAAGGAATACTCCTAATGATGATTAATCTAGCATCGACTTTAAGCAGATGCTCAACAATGTGGTACGCCCCCTAAAGTTTGCTTGCAATACAGCGATTTCTTCTACCGACTAGAATCCTAGAGGTAAGGCTGGGCCTCCGTGGTGGTCGGCGGAAATCATTACTTTAACAAAGGAATGTTGCAAACTGTTGAGCAAAAAGAGCTCCCTAACGAATAGATTTCTTATAAGCAATGTCTCAGCAAATTAAAAAAAAAACTGATAAGGAAGCCAAACAATCTTCATGGGAGAGTTTTTGTAACAATGTCGAATGCACCTCCGAAGCAAATCATCTGTGTACGATCCTCTCACGTACATCAAGTAAAACAAGATGGAAGCTGGACCTTGTCTATTCTAGAAACTTTGGAACTTGTTGACACTCACGGGATGGTAAATAGCTCGAATAGCTGAGTGTACAATCGGACAATCATGGGATAGACCGTAAGATCTTAAGTAGTAGAAGGAAAATGGAATGGGCTCTATACAGCTTTATTTCCCTAGAAATAGAGAGTAATTCATAAACTGCATTTGAAAATGTTAGAAGGACAAATGGACTAAATCATTTTATTATTTTTTTATGAAAGTTTCATTATTTAAACTACGGGACTGTTATTGAAATTTATGTTAAGTTTTTAGTGATCTTGAAATAGTTTGTAATTGAGTTGTTTTTGAAGTTTATTTGGTTGTATTTAAATTTGAGACAGTTGAACAATATTTGAAAAGGTTGATGTTGATTTTGATATGGTTGGGCTTTTTTTGAAGATGGTGCACTTGATTTTGATTTGGTTGTGGTTATCGTTGAAGTGGTTGCATTAAAATTAATAATAAGCTTGAAGCAAATATATATTATACCTTTAAGTTCTTCTTGTATCCTAAAATCTTGTCATTTTTACTTTCAAATTACTTAATTGCTAATCAGAAATTACATGTTGTTTATAAAAAAATTAGAAATATAAATAATGTTTTTTATGTATAATGGAGCTTTATTTGGCACAATCGTTATAAAGTAAAAATCCTATAAAACTATAGCTACCCTTAAAAATCTACAGTAATCAAAACAAAAAAGACACAATGGTTAAAGATCAAAAAGCATATGTAAAAAATGACACGGTACGTTACTCTAAAAATAACAAGAAATTTTTAAATGCCTCCCAGCCAGCTCTGGAAAAGTTCCCCAAAAATGTTTAAAAAAAATCCGAAAGAAAACTTATAGCTAAACCTGAGCGAACGTACACAAAAAATTTTAACAACAACATGATTGTCTAAGTGTTCGCAGAGAGTAGATGCAGCACCGGGTGAAATTGCAACTGCTCCCAAGCAGATTCCCTCTACATAGAGCTGCTCCCCCGGGAGCAGTCATCCAAAAATGTTCTAAACGAACGCACAGAAATTTTGAACCAATTAGAGTCCCGCGGGACCAGTTTGCAGAATCATTGACGTATGCAAACCTGCCCCAGTTCCAAAGTGAGACTTGCCCTTCCCAAAGCACATGCAGCAATACCAAAACGAAGAGAAGCTTCGTGGACAAGCTGCTGCAAGTCTGCTGCCTGTTATTCCCAGAGAAAGATGAGGCTTCCGTTTCGCACCGACGATAAAGATTGATAGGTGCATTTGAATGTGTCGGCCTCCGGGGTTTAACCTGATTGGAATTGATGAGATTTCCCAATACAGAAGTTCATTGCATCTCAAATGTCCTTAGTATGCTACATGTCGATCAGTTCTTGGTCTCAATCATACGGATATAGTGGACGGGCCGAGAGCAGATAGTAGTTCTCCCCAGCGCCGCTACCACCCATAAAACGTATCCATAGCTGCGAATCAGTTCCTGGGCTCAGTCATACGGATATAGTGGCAGATAGTAATTCCGAGAGCAGATAGTAATTCTACCCTGCGCCGCTCGTAGCTTAAGGCAACGAAAATTTACGACGTTGCCTGTAAGACCCAAACCGCCTTCCGCTACTAATCGGCAGAGCCTGCTTTCAGCGACCCATCACCCCCCCTCACAGAAGGCATTAACGACCCTTCGCCCGTAGAGGTTTCAGGAAGATTACTTCTAATTGACAATGACTGCACGTCCTTTCAGTAAAAGTGGATGCAGTCTATTCCAGCACGATTTTACAAAATTCGGAGAATTTCTTCAGAGCCATGCGGCTGGTACAAACTTTACTATCGAACCCTACATATACACCTAAAAAATATTTCAGCAAACATTCGTCTGTTGTATGCCGAGGGGAGAATCCGTTCTATTCCGCAACCTCACACACAAAAGGCCTTGCTAAGGTTAACGCAAACGCCCGGCAGCCGTTAGTATTGTTCAAAAACTGTATAAGAAACTGGAAATGTATCCTCTTTCGTGACGAAAATACATAGGTCCTCGGCGTAAAATAATATAAGTGCCTAATACCCCGAAGAAACGGAATAGCAGGCAATATATATGCCCATGATACTTAATGAGCGTCACGGAATCTCTATACAGACCATTGATGATCTCAATTTACCTGAACGGAAGCCCGAACACATAGAAAACGCTCAGTAGATACTTATGCGAGACGCTATCAAATGCCTTTTCTTGATCTAAAGAGATCATGGCCATTTGCAAATCAGTTTTTTCTTGGTGAAAAATTGAAAGATGCTTAGCTACAGCGATGTTGTCGTAAATAGATAAGATAAGATAAGAGTCCCCCATGACAGATTTATAAAAACGTGGCATCACTAATGTTTTTAGTATTTCTTTGGGATATCGTTCAGTAGAACAGTTTCCTCAGGTAATGCGGCTTGTTTGCATGTAACAAGCTATATAAGAAAATCAAAGCTTGTCGTTTAAGATTACCTGAAGGAGAACATCCAAGCAAGTTAGTTCGAAGGTGTGAAAATAGTCAAACCTTCGAGGGCCCAAAACAAATCTAACACTGTCAGTGAAGGCAACCTCAATCTTATGAGTATATTTATATATTATCCTACTTATGAAAAACGAGACTTCCAAAAGTGAAATGTGGTAATATAAAAGTTTTTATGAGTTTTAGCCTCAATGTTCTGGATAAGCGTAGATCTTATTAAGCATTGAACAAACATTATCACAACACTTCATATTTTGATTGATTCCAAGATTAGTGACTTTACTTGGCAGTGAAAGCATTACACCATTTAATACTACCAAGGGGGATTCCAGTTGCATCGATATTGGAATTATAGAAAGTAATGCATTAAGATTTATGTGGATTTAATAAGAGCGCATTGCTTTCTGCCCATGCATTAATTTTGTCTAAATCGTAATTTAGACGAGCTATGCAATCCTCTAGGAGACCGATTGACCTGCTTATGTATTGCTGTACGTTAGCATAAAGGTGAATCTTTGCATCATGTACTTCGTTTGGCAAATCATTAATTTAAAGACTTAAGAGTAATGGACCTAATATTGAACCCTGAGGTACTTCACGCCGTGAAGGCAGGTCATTGCTATATTATTGAACCTAAAATATAATCTTCTCCTCGTCAAGAAACTTGTGAATAAGGCTGGCGTATGAAAACAAAATAATATTAAAAATTTTTTGGCAGAGAATGTGGTAACCCGAATAGTTTTGAAAAATCTTACAGCACTAAGACGGTAAGATTTCACTGTTGCATAAATCTCCTAATATCGGTGGTTACTTTAACTTCAATATAAAAATCATTAAAAATTTTCTTGAAACCTTAAATAAACCTTTCCAAAAGATCTGGGAAAAAATTAAGGTCTCGACCATCCTATACTTTGTAAATTAAGAATGTGAAGTTTTATTTGAGAAAATTCTGTTGAGATATCTTTAACGAAACTAAATACAGATTTTTGATTGTCGTCAGGTCGTTTTGGCCCACTGTGCGGCGTTCACAAGAATTGAGCATTTCGCAAGCAAAATCTTCAACACGACCTTCGAACTGATTCTTACAATCGTAGTCGGGGTGAGACTAAGGATATTATTTTTCAGGTATAATTGTAATCAATATACTTTCAAATAAAATAAAAATATTGGAATTTTTCCAAAGAGTTTGTATTTTATTCAAAATTAACGTCCTAAAAAGACGAGTGGTAAACCCTATATATGGTACGGAAGATATAGTACATTTGTCGGTTGTTGAGCACATCAGGTGTGACTGAGAAACACAAAGATGTATTCACTCCCAAAAACGAGTTCGGAATAACTTAAAGCCCATTATTGAATGTGCCTAAATTGACATAAGAACCTGTAAAAGGAACAGATTTAATTTGTGTGATATTTTAGGGAGAGAACAAGGTAAAGGAATTCATAAATGGTTTCCTTTTAACTTGATGCCTGCTTTGTGAAAAATAAAACTCACGTCAGGAGTCGTCTAATATCGTAAACATAACATTTTATGCTGTGCGTTAAGATTTTCATTTGAAGAAATTAATTTCAAGGAAAAATTATATGTATTATAACTGGATGTTCTTTGATGTCTTAATTTCAAGGTTGAGTATGCTTGTATTTATGCTTTACCAGAATTGGACTAAACTCTGCTAACACGCTAGGTTTGAAATTTCTGCGAGGCTATGATTGCTTTCTTTGATCCTGTGTTTGTTTTCTAAACTTCATTACAGGAATGCACATACATAATTGTATAAATGCACCAGCACAAATTGCTTAAAGTTATGCTTCCTTGCTGACTCTGAATAAGTTACGAAGCCCCCAAGAACTGACATTGCTTTCGAAGAGGAATTACTCTGCCATTGCATCACTAGTATTACAAACAAATATACGTAAATATAGATCTTCCCACAGAAACTTTGAGAGGACGATATAGTAAACATTTACTAGCCAATATTACCTATGTACTTTATTAAGCCCAAAATTTCCTTAAACATTAAATTTTAAAGCAGGAAAATTGAGACATTCTGAAGGGCGTGCTGACATATGTACATCTTTATAAACTCCAGTGACGCCCGGAGCAAGTTCAACTGCGCTTGATCTAGAGGTGAGGTCACTCTTGCCCACAGGATGCTGGAGATAAATGGCATCCAAAACCATGCACTATTTTACTTACATATGTCAACCAATGCACACTTAAAAGTGAGATTCAGTTTGACCACACCTGAAGGGCACATGGGCATCCTGTGGAATATGTAATCAGATGAATCTGACTGTAGTTAATAATTTCAAATTTGGATGCGAATGAAATTGAGATGCTTTCCATCCCATAGATATTCAAATAATTATTTAAATTGTTCAGTGGCTCTGAAGCATCTCCTTTTCAGTAAAGTAATTTACTTCTAATAAATGCTTACTCCTGAAAGGAATAAAACTATGCGAGAAGGCATGTTTCCCTTATATTAATATATGTATTTTATATGCTGTGGGATATTAATATATGCAATTTTTAGTCCTTTAAGTATCAGTACAAAATAAAGGAAGACATATTCAAAGCTCAACATAAATTAATTCCAATTTTCATAAGTGTTGATGAATAAGTAAATACATTTAAACCGACTTCCCAATAATGAGAAGGTTATAATTTCGACCTGTATTTTTTTTAAATTTCATAACTTCGTAAAGTGTGGACCGATTTGGATGATCCTTTTTTGTTTTTGTACACTGTTGTGTTGTTTACCCAGTTAGATATACTAACTTTTAAAATGATCTTTAATTTTAGCAAAATCTGCCCTGTTAGATTGGTTCCTACGTCTTACACTTACTTCACTTCCTATAGGCTCATATTTTTTTTAAATAGTAATATTTTTACGGTTTAAATTTACATTGATATAATTCATTTCCTATTTATTTATTTATCGAGGGGAAAAGAAAAAAAGGATGGTGCCAGGGAAGACCCCGCAGAGCGAACTTAAGTAATCTGCGCTGGACGGCCTCGATACGGTTGATATTGACAACGGAGTAAGGATCCCATACCACGCAAGCATATTCCAGGAGGGGTCTGACAAAGGTGCATTAGCGGAGCCTAGTAAAGTAGGGATCGCCGAGCTACTTGGACCACCGTTTCACGAAACCGATCACGGAATTAGCCCTGCTCACAACGAAATTCACGTGGTTCTTGAGGGATAGGCGGGAATTAATGACTACCCCCAAATCCTTGACCTTATCTGGCCTACTCAGGACGCAACCGTCCAAGGAACAGTCGAAGAGGATGCGACATCTTCGGCGGGAAAAGTCATTACGTCATGGTATGTAGGATTAAGGGGAGACGGTAAATGTGGTCGCGGAAAATGCGGATATCGGAATTTAGGAGGGCACAATCATCGGCGCACGAGAGGATGCGGAAGATTTTTGCTTTATAAGCGTAACACAATATTCTGTAGCCAGCCTGGAGTGATGAGACATCATTAATAAAGATAATGAGGAGGAGAGGGTCAAGAATTCTGCCCTGGTACCCCAGAAGAAACAAAAATTTCTTTGGATAAGGCACTGCGGAACAGAACACGATGAGTGCGTCCAGACAAATAGGACAACCAATCAACAAAAAGTGGAGAAAACCCAAGAAGATGAAGCTTGCAAACGAGTATCTCGTGGTCAATTCTGTCAAAGGCTTTGCTGGAGTCAGTGAAGATGCAGTCAACCTGAAAGCCTGACCAATCAGGGGTAAACAGTGATGTACGGATTCGAGCAAGTTGCTGGTGGTAGACTTAACCTTGATAAAGGCAAGTTAAAAAGAACCAATAAAGGGTCTGCAGAGAAAGAGAAACAACTGGAGCAATAACGTCTAATGAGACGGGAACACCTAAGCATACAATTGCCGGAGATTCCTTACCAATTATTGGCAGCCTAAGTTAATAATCTCGATCATTTTGCAGTTAGAGCCAATCAGTCTTCTTATTTTAAAGCGGTAAAACCGGACAGTCCGTGCCCTCCGATAGTGTGAGATTATTACTCACTAAAAACACCTCTCTTGGGATTAGCCGAAACAGACCGCATAGAATTGGGTTCCTTTTCATTCCCTCACAGTCTCCCTTAGCGGGGTCAACTGAGTATCTAGTTATCCCACTGTCGCCACGAACATCGGTTTCCTAGGTCACTGCTAGCATCCTAGCCTATCTGCAGGAATCCATGCTGTCCCACCGTCTCCAGTGTTCCTTCTTGGTCCATGCGTTAATTACAACCTTCACCCCTTCCTTGTCCACGGCATTAAAGGATTCCAGGCCATAAAACTTTAGTCTAGAGCCAGGACGAGTAACCTCCTCCGCATTAACCGCAGCTAGCCCTTCGGAAGGCAGGTCTGCATCTTCTACTAATGCGTATGCCGCGGAAACAGCCAACTCGTTAGAGTATACCATATCTGCACCGCCGCACCTGAGGAAGTGCTAGTTATTATTTTGCCAATGGCACCTTCTTCCAGGACTGCTACAGAACTTTCAGCCGGCGCAGAACCTTCAAAAGGTAATTTTCACAAAGCTGCTTCCGTTGTGTTGTGTGTACCATGGGTATAGCCGACCTGTTAGGGTCTACCATACCTTCCACCTCCACTCCTACAGAAGTGCCTGAGGAGACGCCATTCGCGACCTAATTACCCCTGGGTCCTGCAAATAGGCGGACACCACTGCAGGCTCTTTTAGTATGGCCTACGACAACCTTGGAGTTAGGGGGATTTTTCAAGAAGTTATCTCCTCCCGCATTAGTTGCTTGGCTACGTTCTAGAATGCATTGCCCGGTTGCTACCTCTTGGAGGTGTAACTAATACTTGAGCATGTCCAGATGAGGATCACCGTATCCTAGATGGCTTCATTGCTGATTGCTGATCAATAAGCCAAAAGACCACTTTGTGTACCTTTTACGTCGTAAGTGCACTTTTTTAACAGAGACTTTGCAATGGCCACCGCTCTTCCGGCGAGTCCATATGACCTTGGATAATTTGGACCAGACGTTTGATTTGCATATTCCATTCACCTTGGGTTCTGCCCCTTTTTCCACCACAACCCACCAACTAAATTGTTGGCATGGTACCAATGAGGATCATACTCTATACATTAAGGAAAGAATAATACAAATCGGTCTATGTTTTATGAAGTCAGACCTCACACACGCCCTTGAACCACATTTTTCCTCAAAGTAGCCATGGCGATCATGCAATATATATATACAACTATAATACAATATAACAGCAATAGTATCATCCAAATACCTCAACGTATTAGGAAGTTGAGTCCCGCCATCCCCCATCCACACCGCGTCTTATAAATTGTTGTCGTGGACCGTGGTACCAATAGGGGGGGACATACTCTATACATCAGAAAATGAATGGTTCGTACAAGGATTACGCAGTTAGATTCAATTCCCACTCCCTATCACCACCCCACTCGCAAAGTTTTTGGCGTAGCACCAATTGGGGAAAATACTCCATATTACAAGAAACGAATCATTAAGAGCGGTCCTTGCATATAAAAAATACTCGCGAGATAATAAGCCTGAATTATTTATACATGGTGCTTCAGATCTGACTTGCCAAAATGAGTGATAGATCTCAACTAGACAAACAAAAAATTTTCGGGCAGAGGAGAGGACAACTTCAAACGTTTCGGAGTTACAATGACGTTTCCAAAATTTTCAACAATTTTGATTTAACTTCTAATATTACAAGTACAGTCGCTTCCAAAGGCGAAACAAATGGTTTGCGATTGCCTAAAATTCAATATATTCTAAAATTTTCTCCGAAATTCATGTAAATAATAAAACGGTTTTTTATTTTATAAAATTGCCCTTCGTATCCCCTTTTCAAAAAGGCACAACATGACCAGGGAGGAAAGGATGTTGAAATTTATACGCAGAAAACCCTGAAATTCATAATAATCCTAAAATACTTTTTAGAAAATTCGAAACAAGATACAAATAATGTTAATATGTTACAAAAGCTGTTCGAAATGACCTCCGCCTCTTTCAATGCATGCCAATAACCTGTAGTTCGAATTGTGCTAACTAAATGACCGACTTCCCAACAACAACAAGGTTCTAAGTTCGATATGTATTTCTTCCAACTTCTTAAGGCATGGACCGATTTGGATGATTTTTTCTTTGTCGGCTAGATTGCTGCGATGTAAAAAAATTGTTTTAGTGCACTGAAGAATATTTGGAAGTAGATTCCACTAAAGAATACATTGGAATAAGTAGGAACGCGAGAGTTACAGTTAGGAACCAATATAGGGAACAAAATAGAATGGACGATATATAGAGCAATATGTGACCAAACCTGGACGACCCGAATACAAAGCGATGACATCATTATATGCCACCAGTAGCCTTCTACAACACACAGAGTCCAGAGCCGAAAAAATGATGCTACCATAAATAAAAGGAGGGATGATCAGTGCTACTACCAGTCTTCTCCGCATATAAAGCGAAAAAACATTCGAATAATAATTTCCATTAACTTAACGAATAATAATTTCCATGTATGGTAACATTTTCTAATATAGGCTGGATAATAGTGGTCCTAGAATGGAGCCTTGAGGTTGCATTTGAGCAGGTGTTTCCAACCGTCACAAATTGACTTCGATCAGATAAAAAGCTTGTAATTAGTTTAACTGCTGATGACGAAAAGAAAAAACCCTGCGACAGTTTTTTAGAAGTATGTAATGATCAATAGAATCGAATGCCTTTCTATAGCAACGCAAGAATTGTTAAATAATGGTTATCCATTATCTTGTGTTTCATGAATTTCAGTCGTTACCTTAAGCAGTTTACAACTATGACTCGATCGAAACTGCGACTGCCAGGTACACAATAGTTTGTTTACTTGACTATACTCCATAACCTGAATGTGTACTATCTTTACAAATATCTTAGCTAGGAAGTATGAGAGTTATTGGGCGGACTTATTGCTGATCGTCATCGCCAGAATCTTCCGATGTTGCAGATATCAGTTCCGTGTGTGTTCGGAAAGTCTGCGAAAATATTCTATCTTTCTTTGGTTTGGTTCTTGTTTGGTAGTTCTGATAGTCCAGTAAAGCCGTTCTATCGTTTTCGTCTACTACACAATATAAATTATATCCATGTTTTCCTAAAAGTATCTGCCAATTTTTAATAATTTCAGCTTATTAACACCCGTAGTTATCAATCTGCTTTTCAACTATGATCGATATTCTTGCTGACTGCTCTTTTATAGTAAAACGCTGGCTAATAGAAGCTAATAACAACGACAAAATTAACACTTACAATTATACTTACGTTTTTATACCTTTTCTAAAGTAGTAATTAAAATTGGTTCCCTGTGTACCCTAAATAAACATTTTCGTTTTTTTCTCTTAAATTTTTTTTATTTATTTAACGAATTTCCTAACTACAGTCTAATAAAATAATTAAGTAGTCAGGGAGTTCTAAGTTAGTTTTTAATCCTTTCTCCACCTCACCAACTTTTTTTGAAAGGTAATAAGATGGGCAATTTAATGAAAATAAAAAACAGACGTATTAATTAAATGATTTTCGAAAAAATTTTGGAAAATGCTGAGTTTTATGTAATTGCAAAATAATTTTTTTTTCATTTTTGGAAGTGACTGTACCGGTAATGGTTGGAGCTAAGTATGTTATTGGGATAGTTTCGCGTGTTTTTGTTGTCTCGGCGTTGAGTAGATCAAAAGATAAAAATAAAATAGTGTTGTGCATACCGTGAAAATTCCAAATTTAGGAATCATCCTATAACACCCAAACGGTTGAGATGTCTTCCCCCTACCATACAATTGCCTGTTTGGCTAGGTAAGATCTATCATTCCGCTCATTTTACTTTATGTCAAATATCCTATGTGGTTGTGTAGATAACATATTCCTCATTGTATGTATGTAGGTAGTTGTTTTTTGTTACTAATTTGCGCCGACTTCAAATGTTGTAATCGACATACTTTTTTTTTTAAAAGTTATTTTAATTTTTACTATATTCTGCTCTGTTTATTTTCCTTTCCGCTCCTATTGATTTTCCAAATGTGTAACAAAACCTTTGGTCTGCCCCATGGACTCTTCACTTGTACGCTGGTAAAGTTCTGGATATCCCTACAACCCAAATCAGACATCCCTCTCTAGTTCCCATAAAATCTTGTGGATAACAACTCCACCGTTTCGTGATTTGATCTACAATTTAAGGTGGATTCCGCATACCAACATTACTCTGCAATCAATCGCCATTTTAATGAAATTTATTGTCAGCAGTTAACAACCATTAGTCGCCGCCGGTGGGGTTCGAAGCTGGGACCTCCGGACTGAAAGGCCGACACGTTGTCATGTACTCTAGCGACGACAGCATCAGACCTCAACACTCCGCAAATATCATAAAGTAACCTAGTGATTCAAGTCTTGTCGATTTCAAAAAGGCGTGTGACAGTATTTATCGTAAGTACAGTGAAGCAGGATTTCACAAACTAAAAGTCCAATGTCACGTCTTTTAAAAAAAAACACAAACCCACTTGCTTAGACGAGACAGAATGTAAGGCGAAAATGACAATACATTTCTCAACATGCTCTGAATTTAAAATCATATGGCAGGAGGTCTTCTACCTTACGACGCCGTTTTTGAGGATGAGTCGTAGGGCCACCAATAAGGCGATTGGTATGGGGTTTTTTGGGTTCAACTCGTTTATTTATACTTTGAAAATGAATTTTTTTAAATTTTTATTGTTCTGGTTTGACCTTTCTTCGACCTCGAAGTACCCCTTACGATAAGTTTATATCAAAACAGTTGACACGATTCAGCTCATGAAAGTTGTCTTAAACAAAAGATCGAAAAAGATTTAGTTTTATTATCCCCTTGGCTATCGTTTGAACAGCGGAGTTTTCAAAATTCAAAAATTTCGCGAAATAGGCGACATTTAAAAAAAAACTCTGTTTTTTTTCATGTGTTTAGGGTCAAAAACAGCTGTGAAAATTGTAAAAATAAAAAAAAATTTTTTGATAAAAGATTTGAGTTAATCGATGAATTATTTTTCGAGATATTTTGTTAACCAGTTGCAAAACACTTTTGGGAAATCTCATTTAAAGATGTTCATGCATGAACCTTGGACGAAAGGTTACTTACGATAAATCTGCAATGTCAGGACCGTAGAGTTCATCTTCTTGTTGGAGAAGAAACTATCGTTGTGCTACTTGCTGGTATCGTTGTTCAATCCGTGCCCTTTTTGCAGTGTCAGATGTCCTTGGTATGTTTTCGTAAAACAAGTTTCCGGGCTGCCGGGACGGAGCGTTACAAAATCTGATCTGTGCTTAACAGTCTCTGACATCCCGAAATAATAAGAATTCCGTCATATCATTTCCGGGGTATGGTCCTGACACCTTCTAAATGCAAAAAAAAATATCGTTTTTTTTTAAACCAATAAGGTATAAGACCTCCTTAAAGGCGCTATGTTGTACTAATGCGCATATTCAGAAAAGATAAGTAGAGAGGAATGGGTTATAGACACCTTGTGGCCAAAATGCCGATCAATTCTAAAATGATCAATTCTAAATGGTTTTAAAAATAAATTTAGTAAGTTGTTGTGTAATGTAATTAGTTTATCTTCAATCAGTTTAGGAATTATTGCCGTGCAGCAGTAATTTTCTAACCATTTTGAAACTGAAACTTATTATATCAAAATTTCCCCATATTAAAGTGATTTCTTTTAAGCAATCAGAAAACAAATGTTTCCATTACGGGTTTTCCACGGTTACGAAGGAGCTGTGCCGGAGGTACTTTGTTACAGCAGCACATGTTCTGGTTAGATAAAATGATTGTTGCTTTGTCAAATGTCCATGTAATAAGAAACGTTAATCACATTACGTTGTTCATTTCACGGTGCATTTACCACTTCCTTTCGTTGCGATACGTGTTTTCATGAAAAATTCCCTAAAGTGAAAAGTACTGGCTACTTTCTCCGATCGATAAAAGCTCAATTTGAGCTCACGTAATTGCATTTTGGAATTAAATTGAGAAAGTGAGAGGAACCTTGCCAATATTTCAGATATTCAATTTTAAGGGATTTAAATTATTATGTCGTAAATGTAGAAAATACCGGAATTAATGTTAAAAGTGCTTGCTCCTTACATATTGAGTGAAAGACAGTTTTGCTTAGAATGTTTGTTATAATTTACTCTTCTTGTTGCTTTGTGAGACTAAATCTAAAAATCTTAAAATTTAATTTAGAATTTGTACCTTCCCGCAATGAATTACATTATTTAACAAAGTTCTCTTTACAGCAGTGCTTCAACTCGATACACAAGTAATTGTCCACTAAGAGCAGATGTTTATCCCACTTCTATTTACTATCACTGAAAAACGCTTAAGTAATTATATTCTGTTTATTTTTGGACAGCAATACTATTGAGTTAACAGCTTGCTTTTAATTACGATTTTGAATTCTTGTAAAGTTTAAAAAAATTGGCCTCATTTGTTCGGGGTATAATTAGTGCGATATGAAAATATAAAGCCCTTGTTTTTTTTTATATACGATGTAGCAAAATCCTAGGGGACAACCCTTTGATGCGTTAGCATGGTTTTGGCCGGAAGGGAATTAAGGTAAGGGGAGTGAGGAAGCTTGAGTCTTGTTTTTGCATTGCTGTGAGCTAGACAACAGCCCAGAGACAGAGTAGATTATTTTAATTTCTTAACAAAAGCTCACGGGGAGTTTTGGTCTCGAACCCGGGGCGCATGGCATGGTGGTCGTGCGGCTCGTGCAATGATCCAACTCCGTCTCCGTTATTAAAAAGAATTAGATGCATTCTCTTGGAAAAGTGCCAATTGAAGTTCAGGCTAAAATCGGTGTACGACTACTTTTACCCTTTCATTTTTGTCATGATACAATTGGAGCAAGATAGTCTGTCACTAGTAGGAAGGGCCTTTGTTCTTGTACTGTTCGCTGATCAGTAGTATATCGACCTGTTCTTTTTGGAACAGTTAATACATGGATATCGTCAGCAATCCTACTTCTACGTATATTGCCCTATAGGACACAGATCATTTTGCGGCTTTTTGGGTATTTTCCAATGACTTCTTAAAGGCCCCTCTGCATCCTGAATCTAGGTACATCTGCATATTTTTCTGTCCAATTTCTCTGCACAGTGTGCAATTTGCCGGGGTTGTGCACATCTTACACTTGTGTCCTTGTAGCATAGGTTCCTCCAATCCGAATATCCAAGGAACCTGAAACATTGTGTTACTACCACTCTCTTCCGCATCCTGCGTGCAGTACATTATACATTGTGCCGAATTTGATTCCACCTTTGTTAAGAAGTTGCTCCGCTGATTTCGCCATCCATCTC
The DNA here is from genome assembly GCA_964036015.1 of Leptarthrus brevirostris. Lineage (NCBI taxonomy): Eukaryota > Metazoa > Arthropoda > Insecta > Diptera > Asilidae > Leptarthrus > Leptarthrus brevirostris. The sequence continues at coordinate 129,752,961 of OZ038373.1, read as the reverse complement.
GATAATAGCCAGATTTTGTCCCCGACTGTTCGCAACTGTAAGGACATTTCCCATTTCGCTTAAGGGTGATATGGATCGGTTAGTTTTTATTGGCGACATTGAAAGCCTCATTGTTACCACAACTACGGTGTCTTACGTTCTATCAACCTCGTATACTGAGGGTTTTTATGTTGAATGTAACTGTCTCTGCTGCAAATTTCAGAATACTTCTAATGTTGCTCTTAGGAGCTTTCAAATCTTCTAGGTCCTTGAAGAAGTACCTATGTAGAAATATGTGTATTGTTCAGAAGATGTTCCATCGTTTCCTTTCTGTTTGGTCCCTGGCAAAACCTGATCAGTTCGGGACACAAATTCTGCGAGCATGGAGACCCGTGTAGCAGTGGTCGGTATAAGCTCCTACCAGAGTTCTACATTGAGCTACAGTTAGGCTGAGTTACCTTTCAGTTTTGCTTCGATCATTAGTTTTCTACATGACCTTTATGATTCTACACGCTGTGATTTCTTCCCATTTTCTTTTCGCAGCATCCAACAGGTCATAATTACGGTATTTGATAACAACTTCTATTGGAGGTAGTACTTGCTCTGCTTTTTGAGCTTCCGATTCGGCTCTTTTTTGGCGAGTTCATCTTTCGCTTTGTTGCCGGCGACGCCTGACCTGAGCTTTAGCTGTGTTCTCATACTTGGTGTTCGAAAAGTAGGTAACTTATACTTTCTTGTGAAGAGTACAATTTCCGTTTTACGCGGGTAAATATTGAGCTCTAAGTCTTGTCGTGAGTTTGCTAATCGTGTTCAGGCACTTAACTCACACCAATATCACGACATCGTCGGTGTATGCGACCAGATTTACGCCCTCTATTTCGAGCATTACAAGCATCTCGAAGAAGGAGTTGGATCAATGGATAAGTAGCACAATAGCCATATTAGGGATGTAGGTTCGAGCATTGGCCTGTCCACGAGTTTTTAATTCACAACTGAAATAAGTAAAAAATCCACTACGTCTCTGGGCTTTTGTCTAAGTCGCAGCAATGCAATAACAAATAATTACCTTTCGGCCATAGCCTCATAGGATTGCCAGTAGGCTTTGGCTAAAATACAAAATCACGTTCCCATAGTAGGGGCGAAAGGATTCCACCATGTGGTGTGCTTCGCTGTGCATTATTAAGTATAATGCCTCCTCCCTTGAAGGTTGTCACTCTATTGCTTAGCAGCGTAGCTATTCAACTAGAGATGGTTCTGTGCACCATTTTGCCACATCAAGCGCATTTACGCATTTATTTCGGTGGTTGCATTATTAAGACATCAAAGCGAACCCTTTGTAGTATAGAGACGTTTCGATCTCGAACACCACTTCGTGCAGAACTGGCTCCAGCGATTTTCCCTTTAAGTATACATACTGGGTTTTACACAGTAGACTTGGGTTAAGAGATTTGGGTAAAAAAGACGTAAGACTAACCGATCAGTAATGTTTTCGCTAGAGCGGTCACATTTCCCAGCTTTAGGGATAAAAGCCATGAATACATGTATGTTTATATGTTATCCTGTCCGGCAACGATGACTTGCCGGAATCTAATGATTTTATAATCCATTTGGCCCTAACTTCAGAAGTAATCAGTGTATTGTTATCTCCCCTTTATACTCGTACTGAATTTATTTATAAAGAAGTGGTTTGGATTTGCACAATCACGGAAGAGAGTGTCTAACAGAACTTCTAGTATTTCTATACTGCATAGCAGTGTGGTTTGGAAAGGACTTTTAGATATAGTTATCTCAACGTTGCCATTTCAAAGATTTTTTGGACTTGTTTATCCAAAGAGATCTAGCCCTTCCATTTGTCTGTTCTGATCTTCTTCCTAAAAGACTTTAGTGCCGTCCTATTATTCTTCTACTCCACTCATTCATTTCACGCTCTCGCTAGCCTGAATAAAGTGCGAACTCTTCAGTAGTTGGGATTTGTTTTGGGGCCTACTTATGGGACAAGCTGTTACGGTAAAACGAAAGAAATCATACGCACATGCTGCCATCATGCGGTAGCATGGGGACATGAATTGGATTGAGGGTTGTGAGCACAACTAAGAAGCTTAGCGCAACTTAGTCGTGACTTACAACCGAAGGAAAAAGGAAGATTACGGGAATTACCGGGGTAGTGTTATGTTTGCCGTGAAGGTTAAGTCGGTGAACTAAGATGTGTAGGGCCGCCTATCTCGCCGTGCTTACCTCGGGGTGAGATTTTGTCTCACTCTCCTCAGTTCACTCACCCAACACAACTATTAAGGGATTAAGAAACTAAAAAAGGATAAAAACAATAGACGCAATCATGCCCCTGGCGAAAAGCAACCTCAGCCCTATTTTGGGGCTATCATGAGCCTTGTAGAGCTATCCCAACACATCCTATGACTATGTCTAGCCCTTATAAAGCTTTTACAAACGCCTTACGCAGTTACGTGGCGGATTCTAATTTTGCCTAATTAGTTGGTGCTTTTTCCGCCACTCTTGCCTTCATGTTGAACCTGACGTACCTATTTCCAGAGAGGTAAGCTCTACCGAGTACCCTGCAATCCACTAAGTCGCATCTTTTCGCCTCAGTGAAGAACATAACATCGAAAACATTTTCACTGGTTGGGCCTCTGTACTTTGGCAAATATCCCCGGTTACGAATGACTACTAAGTTAGTGGTAAGTATGTAGTATGACTCACTCCGTGTGACGTCACTAGGTTTTTTATTTCACTGGCGGTGAAACCCTGTCGTATGTAATATAGGCTGATACTCTGAGCATTATCCTTTCCAGCGTCATATAGTACAACTAACTGGTCATTAGTGCTGTATTAAAATAACTGTTAACATTAAATTCCTTTCTCACTAACATATGTAGTTCATCGTTTCCTACCCTCACCTTATGCAAAGAACAGCCTATATTTATTTGACGACAGTCCTTTAACCGTATCTCCGGCTAAAATCTAGTGTTCCTGAGTAGCTCTAAGCCAGCTTACTACAGGTGGTTGTTTTCATTTGATAACAGAAAATTACAAAACTACAATGAAAGTTGTTTCAATTTCAAATTGTACATAGGCCCACTTGTAATACTTGTCACTAAATCAACGGTCCCTTACTTCACACGGGATTAGAGAAACTAAAGAGAAACGAATAACTACTTAATTTGGGAAAAAGTCGACGTGAAGTTTCAATAACACCAGTTTTTTATTCCTCGCAGGTTTCAGGTTGAAGGTAACAGTTAAAGTTAAGTTAGTTAGTTAAGTTCTGGAGCAACCGAGATAAAATTTCTATTATCTGCACCGACTTTGACTCAATTGGAACACCAATAAAGGCCCAAACATATTCTAAACAATGCCCAGCCTATCATCTATAAATCACATATGTATATCTCCCTTTCATCACAACCGCTGGTAGAATCTGTTTCCTGACAGGGCTTTTTACGAAAGTTAATATCCCTCATAAAGGAGGCCTAAGGCAAAACATATGTTGCACACATACGATGCTCTCATTAAGCATTTTAAAGAATTAGTACCAGAGCCATAAGGCAATATAAGCGGTGATCCCAAACGAATGGCATAAAGCGACTACAGCAATTACTTATTCATCCAAAAATCTATGCAACAATATCCGAGAGGTCTGATAGCACTCAAGTACCATAAAGTGATACTGTCTGGCCCTGGGTGCTGGAAGGTCGCTTAATGACTACTTCACTCTAATATTCCATTATTCAGCTTGAATCTCGGTATACTCGCTTTCAGTTTAATAGGTCGTCATGTGGGTGTAATGGGCTACTTAAATTTTACCATGCAAACATTTCGCCTAAAATAACACGAAAAATTGGTCTCATCCCACTTGATTAGTTAGATGGCTGCAGAGCTTGGTGTTGACAAATTGAGCGAAGCAAGATGAGTGACTGTTCATAAAATAAATTATTTCAAATCCGATTCCAGCAATTTGGATGCTGATGAAACTGAATTAATGGTATGGTTCAGAAATTCAATTTTGAAAGTTAGTGTGGCAAGCCAATTCAGTTGAGGCTTTAATTTACTAACAACATTGACTAGTCTGGACTAGTTTTATCGCAGATATTGCAATTCTGTAATTCGATTTGGAATACGCTCTAGTAATTAAAATTGCAGCAGTGATACCCGAGTAGTAAAGTAATTATTGTATTTAGGGATTGTAGAATGAATCTTTAAATTTAACTAAGTGGTCAGGCATATATTAATGAATTTATTTTAAAAGTTTGGCATTAATATGGAAAAAACAATACAAAGCAGTAAGAAGTTCAATGATCTAGAAGATACAGGTTCTAAGCAAAATTAATATTGAATGAAGCCTAATCAAAATTTTCCATCTAAAACTCAGTTCTCTCTCTCTCTCTCTCTCAAGATTCCGTAACACCATGTGGGGCATTGGGCGGGAGAAGAACTTCACCCGATTCGAGACAACGATTTACAGTGAACTAACAATTTAAGGTGACCCCCAACCACGGAATTGGTTCATCGCTGGTGTGGTTCGGACCTGGGATCTTCGAGATGGAAAGCCGACACACTATCACTTACTTCACCACCGACTTAAAACATAGTTAAATAATTTCAAGTCAATTCAAATTTACATATTTTCACAATTTCTATAAGTATGATCGGCGTTTCTTGTAAAGAAAAACTAAATTCCTTAGTCACATCAACAGCTACACCAGAGGGTCAGCTTTTCTTTAGCTGCTGGACGCCTTTACAGAAAACCGAAAACTACTACAAGTATTCACGAAATATCCACCTAAACAGGTATATAATTTTAGCGAGTTAAAATAAAAGTTGCCCATTCCTAGCCTGAAACAGGTACGCACAGCGTCAAAACGCCTGAACGGCACTCAAATAAGGCACGGTACGCCTGAAAAAAATTATACATTTTCATATGCGAGTCCGCTGTATGCACGTATCAATTAAAGACGCACGGGATAATCCAAATCAAGGACGAAATGCTCACACTTTTTCTAGACTAAAATTTAAAATGAAAACAATCAAACAATGTTCACGAATTAACTCATTCGAAACCGAAGTCTGTAATAACAAAATAGTTGGGACTTATTTTTATTCGGCTTAATAAAGATTCTAACTGAAATTGGAAAATAAATACGAATAAAAATAACAAATTTCACGTAATTGTTATCATTATTATTGTCATGACTCACAAGGTGAGTTATGACAATTGGGCTATTGGGAACAATTTTAATTACAGGTAACCGATGACTCACACGGTGAACACGCGTCTATACGGGTCTGATTTTAAATAATCCACGCAGTGAGTCACCAGTCTCGAATGTGTTAAAGCCAGACCGCAGTAACAGAAGCGTGCATTTATGATGGGTATATTTTTAGGTTTTTGTGCTTGTGGCGGAAGCGTCCATACCTTTGTGGCGAAGGTATTTTTAAATTTTTTGAAGCTGTAGCGGAAGCGTGAATACTACCGGGCGCATATGTTCGCTATGTGTGCTCGCAAGGGGCTCGTATATATGTTTTAAAAATATTAACGTCTGTACTTGCTTTGGGAGTGAATATACTCTTATTTATGATTGCTAATACTTTACTTTACTAGCCTTTAGGTTAAATTTTTTAAGACAGAAATTTGTGACTTGCTTCAAAAAGTGGTCGAACGAACGTCGGACAAATCCAGCCAAGCCCGCAGAGGTCATCTTAGTTCAAGAGTAATATAATTTTAGGAAATTAAGCCTCGGAAAGCCTTATGGTACCAGACTTGGACGTTGTATGTCAACGGTATAAGTAAAATTAAGGCAATTGATAGATAGCACGATGTGACGGGTCGTTCCCTGAAAATAGTATTACTGATGTCACAATTTTCATGGACGGATCCAAAATTAATGGAAATAAAGGAGCAGAAGCTACATGCAGGATTTCAATCTGGACACCCATCTAAATCTGAGGTTGTTATCTCAGTCTATCAGGCAGAGATGTTAGCTTTGATATATACGTTGTATTACTTGTTGGAAAGTTGTATGGGGAGTAAGAGAATAGTGGTGACCCTCGAAAATTAGCTGTTGATCAGGTGTATAGACAGTACAAGGATTAATACAGACCTGATCTTGGAGTGTATCCGCAAACACAAGAAGTGTGCTTCATTAAACGAGGTGACGCTGAGTTGTCGGAACATGAACATGGAAGGCAGACAAACTGCCTAAGCTTGGGATCGGATGACTGTGAGTTGGTTGACGGCACTAGTGATGAGATATGGACAATTCAGGTATCCTCTAAGGAGAAAAATTCTTGAGGAAGGACCAGGTGATGGCGGTGCACATAGTGTACCAGTGTCTTGCCTTAGCAAGCGGAAGGGAGAGGCTGCTAGAACACTACTAAATGGAGCGCTGAGAGACCCCAATAATATATATAATAATACATTTAAATTTAAATAGGAATCTCTGATTTGATATACAGAGGATTTCAAATTGGCTAACAATATGGTCGTAAGCATATTTGTACCTATGAGTGCAGAATTGACTGCCTAAATGCACTTAAAAAGCTCACTGTTCTTCTTCGTGAACATTGAAATCAGTTTTCTTGAAATTACCAACGATTGTATGTTTATTCTAACCAAGAAAACTGCCTCTAGACTTAATTGGAGGAACTAGAGCTGTGGTTTTGCCTGATACTGGGTACAGCTAACGCCGTATCGCTGGGATATTTGGTGAGTCGCGAACGACTATACGGGATGGCATCAGACGCTTTCGGGAGATTGATTCCTTCAAGCGGAGACCAGGTCAGGGCCGATATCGGTGCACTTCAGCTCGAAACATTGTCAGCAAAGTATCGAGTAGTGGTTTCTACCGCTTTTTCTTGCCTTTCTGAAGTAAGGAATGTCAGCCTAAGTGAAAGAACAGTAAGTTGAAAGAAACCTTGCGGTGTTCCGACCGGCCCGCACCCCCGAACTTCTCCCACAGCACAGAAGAGCCAAGCTGGAAGAACTTTCTGCAGACTGCTGAAAGAAGAATCGCTTTAAGAGGTCTAGATGGAATCCAGCGTGTATACAGGCACCTGAAAGAGAGGTTCGCTTTATGCGCAGTAGTGAAAGGTGTTGGTTACCAAGGTGACTCAGTAACGGTATGGGCGGTATTTTTTGTAAGGATCGTTGCGATCTGATGGCCAGCACGCAGCCCTGACCTCAACCCCATAGAGCATGTCTGGGACAACCTGAAAAGACGAGTTCGGGCACGCACGCCAGCTCCAACCAGCATCAGAAATCTGAAAACGTCTGTATAAGAGGAGTGGAATAACATCCCCCAATCAGACATCCAAAACGTCACCGGTGGGGTTCCCAACAGGCTGTAGGAAATCATCAGAGTCAGAGCAGGAACACTCATTATTATATTTCAATTAGTGATTGAAAAAGTCAATTTTTCTTGAGAAATTGACAAAATCCTAATTTTATTAAAACAAACAAAACAGACGTTTTTAATTTTCCATGAATAAACACACATTTTTAATAAAATTAGACTTGTTTACAATATTAAAACTTTCCCATACCAAATATATAATAATATATGTTCATTGTTGAACTATTTTTTAAACAATCAAGAAAAACTGGGTGGGCGATTAATTGTGCCTATGAGTGTATTAACATTTCGGAAAAAAATCAGGGTGAGATTAAAATTAGCTTTTTACTTACCTAATCGAATGGGGTATTGTTGAAGGTGAAATTTAAAATCAATGTGAGAATTCTGAGATAGTTTTTCAAATTTATTTCCGATTTTAGATATATTCGGTTCCAAAGTACCGGTTTTTTTTTTTTTTTATATATGATGATGCCAAAGCTCAGGGGATGCCCTTAAGCACAGCCTTGGCAGGAAAGGAATTAAGGATGAAGGAAATGGGTTATTAGTTTGGGTGAAGGAGGTGTCGATGTACGCCCCGTTTGAAAGTTTCAGGCTGATAAGACGAGGGAAAAACAGAAGATGGTAAACTGTTCCACATTCGTGTTGTTCTGCTTAGAAAAGATTCCCGAAATTTGACGGTACGTCCAAATTTGACCTGGAGAGTATAGGGGTGGGAGCGACTTGTTAATCTTGTATCGCGCGTTGTCATGAGTCTACAAGGAATCAGGCTAGCAATTTCGTTAGAACAACGGCCATGGAAATAACGATAGAAGAGTAAGAGACAACCGGCATTCCGTCGATGCTCAAGAGAGTCAAGACCCTCAGAGATTGAAGGATCGCCAATAAGCTTAACAGCTTTACGCTGGACTTTGTCTAACGCGGACAGTGCGGTGTGTCCGGCCCCTGCCCAAAATGGGAATTATATTCAAGTCTAGGTCTAATGTGGGACTTGTAGATCAGCGCTAAGTCAGGTGGGGTGAAATATTTCTTACATCTCTGTCGAAAACCCAAACATTTCATCGCATTTTTAGCGATTGCAAATATATGATCAGTCCAGCTAAGATTGCTGGATATCTCGATACCCAAGATGTTCAGGGAGGGTGAATTGGGTATATTCACTCCGTCGACTGAAATGGGTTGGGGGTGAACTGGGCGTTTTTTAAGGGGACATTAAACAGCATTGGGTTTTGGATGCATTAAACCTAACACGATTTGCTCTGCCCCAAGCAAGGACCTTGGAAATGTCGTTGTTTAATGATCTAAACATGCGTTCCCGATTGGCTTCTGTAGCATTTCCACGTGAATTCATAACAGAATCAAATGAGTACGCGAAATCAAGGGTGCTGTCGTCGGCGAAACTATGAATAGGATTGAGAGTAAGGGATAAGAGATCATTAATAAAAAGAAGAAATAAGGTTGGTGAAAGAACTGAACCCTGAGGTACACCGGCATTTATTTCGTAGGAATCAGATGTAACTCCGTTAATTACTACACGAATTGAACGGCCTGACAAAAAACTCTCTATCCATTTAACGAGGGTAGGGTGCAGACCAAATGTTTGAAGTTTGGCTAAAAGGGCAGCATGCCAGACACTATCAAAAGCCTTTGAAATATCAAGAGCGACGATTTCAGACTCACCAAAATTATGAAGACAATGATTCCAACGTTCCGTTAGAGCCGGTTGAGCGGCCAGTGCGGAAACCGTACTGGCAATCGTTGATAAGATGGTTGTTTTCTAGATATTTCAACAACTGAGAGTTGATGAGTGATTCAAAAACTTTAGATATGATCGAGGTTAGTGCAATTGGTCTGTACTTAGAGGGGTCGCATGCCTCTCCTTTTTTAAGTATCGGCTGGACATGAGCAAGTTTCCATACACTTGGAAATATTCCTGTTGAATATGACAGGTGAAAAAGTTTGCGCAGAGGTTTAGCCAAAGCAGAGGCGCAGCATTTTAAAACAAGGGGCGAGAAACCATCAGGCCCAGTAGCTTTGGACACGTCGAGTATTGAAAGTACTCTAAAAACTTCGCGAGTGCGAAAGTGTAGCGTCTTTTGCCTACTAGTACATTGTGATGGAGATGGAAGTGGCTGCGATGAAGGTGGTAAGTATGAATTAGCAGCAAAATTAGCAGCAAACAGGTTGGCCTTGTCCAATGAGTCAGTAAAAACATTCCCATTATAAATGACTGGTGGTGTTGACGAACAGGTGAAATTGTTCTTTACAGTTTTTACTAGAGACCAGAAACCCTTACTACCATTTTGGGTAGAAAAAACCTTCCGTCTGATGTTCTGGTCGAAATTGAACTTTGCCCGACTAATTGCTGAATTGTAAATATTCCGCGCATCTCTATAGATACGTCTCAATTCCTCTGAAGGGCACAATTTATATGCCTGGAAGGCTGCTTCTTTATTTTTAATGGCTGCGAAACAGTCATTATTGAACCAATTGGTGTTAGTTGGTTTAATGTTCTTGAAGCTATGAGGAATAAAGCGATGCATTCCAAACCAAAGGATGTTTAAGATATAATCGGTGCATTTGTTAACGTCTCTCACAGAAAAGCAATCGGACCAATCCAGCTCTCTGAGATACTTATTAAGTCCCGCCCAATCAGCATTTTTATAATGCCACACTAATCTTTTGGTGGAATTCAGGTTAGTGGTTGTCAGAGAGGAGATGGAGAATTGGGCGGAGATTAGACAATGGTCCGAATTACCCAAGGGAGACGTCACCGAGACCGAGAATTTTTCTGGATGCGATGTTAGAAATAGATCTAAAAGATGCGCGCTGTGCCCTAAAGTATCAGGAACACGAGTCGGACACTCAACCAGTTGCTGTAAATTAAAAGACTCACTAAATAACTCGACGTGTCTTCCAGACGGGCTTGTGGTAGAAGAATGCCTGAGCCACTGTGTGTTGTGGACGTTGAAATCGCCAGCAAGAACGATTTCAGAAGAGGGGGATATTTCCAAAATCTTATCGATATCGGAGGACAGTTTATCAAAGGAACACACAGTGTCAGTGTCAGACATATTCGGGCTGCGGTATAAAAAACAAAAATGAATGATGTGCCGATAGATTTTAAATCTAATCCAGACATAATTAAATTCTGGATTAGTAGAAGATTCGGTAAGTATCGTGATTTCAGACGGAAAACGATTTTAGAAAAATTTTAAAAAACCAGGTGACTTAAACATAGTTTGAAATTACTTTAAAATACATATAACGCGACTGACAATCAAATAGTTTACGAGATATAGCCGACCAGGTTAACGGCTATGGAACCCTTTCTTATAAATGAGAAAACCTGACATTCAAGTTTCCTCACTCCTATTATAGGTTATTATAAATAAAATTAAAGGCAACAGCCAGAACTAAAAAAAAGAGTTTATTTTGTCCTCAATTATAAATTTTTCTACGAAAAAGATTAATGGCGATGCGGAAAGCTGAGCCCATCACTCTGAAAATAATGAAAAAAACTACGCATGAGTATACAATTATACTCAGTGAGTTCTATTTTTAACCTACTACTATTTATTTATACTTTGCAAAACAAACTCTCCTTGCTACGTCACAAAGACTTCACAAGCTCAATTACTCCTTGCTCCGTCACAAAGACTTCGCAATCACAAACAATCCGCTTAGTCACTCAGAATTCGCGAAAAAGCTCGTTCGTACTTAAAAATAATTTGTTAAAGTACATTACAACTAAATACTCACTCAAAACATAAGAACCTAAAAATTAGCTACAAAACAACAACACTCAAAATACTCACACAGAATATTAAAATAAAAAAATTATCCATCAAACTACTATCTGCAATAAGCACTAAATAAAACACTCACAATGTTCACTCACTATTCTCACTCACAATGTTCACTCATAATTATATTTGTCACTACGGATTTAACACTTTACTAATAGAGCTCAATTGCGCGGACCACGTTTGAAACCAAACTGGTCGGTCTCAATTTCATCTTTAACTAAGATCTTTTGAGATCTTCCCTTTCTAGAAAACTCCCTTATGTTTCTTTACATAAGTAAATAAGGGATCTCTCTCATTTATCTTACTAAATATTATCTTCCCAGAAGCGAGTTCAATCCAAGATCTATAAGATTTTTCGCCACTGCGCAATTATACGAGTCCTATGTAAATATTAAGTCTAGGTAATTTTCTACAAGAGCTCTAAACCTAAACCCATTAACAACTCGCATCGGCGTAATGTGTCGTAATCCGACCTTTCTTTTACGACCTGTAATTAGGTCTCAAAATTTACCTTGCAGTTTCTGGGTTAGGAACTTCTTCGATTTATGGCCGTCTGGCGACAGTCCCTTATTTTATATTTCTTAGAACAAACTATGCAATTCTTATATTTATTTTCAATTAAGTATTCTCACCTTTCTCCTTTGATGTCACACTCCCCTTAGCCTAATTCATTTCCATGCAAAGCCATGCTAACTCATCAAAGGGTTGTCCCATAGGCGATGGCCACATCGTATAGATGAAATAGGTTGGGTTTAATAAATGGATAAAAAAAATAATATATAAGGTTTCTCTACAAAACAAACGTAATTATTGAACAGTTTGAACGCACCTATACCGCAATGACCCAGTAAAGAAATTTTTGCTCCGTAATGTGCGCTTTGTAAATGAAGTTTTGATATTCTGTACAACGTAGTTGAATACATACGTAGAATCCTTTAGAGAGAGTAATTGGAATACCTTAATTCAAATTTCTGTGGCTTTAATATGTATCCTGCAATGTAATTATATCCGTTTAGTTTACTTATAACTTCTGAAACGAGGTGACGTGAAGTAGATACTCAAATGTGTTTAGAAAGGTATTGAGTTTCCCTTTTATTGAAATGAACACTAACTTTACTGTAAAATCGTCATGGTACTTACTGGATTAAATTAAAAGCAACTTTTACAGTAGCTTTAGACTACAAAATTGCTCTTAAATCCAAACTCATTCGTCTATAACAGATTTATGTGTGCTACCTAAATTATTCATAGAATTTAACAACTTCAATTTTTCTTTGAAGAGCCTTGGGAGGAGCTTTTATTCTAATAAATGTCAACTTTCCATAGACAGAAGGCGGGCGACTGGCTTACTAAAAAAAACCTCTTCGTCTCGTCTCTAATCTATGTACATTCTCTCAACTTCTACTTTATCATATGAGCTGCTGGAAAAAGTTTGATTTATGACACAATTTAGTCAACTTTCTTGGTAGGCCCTTGGGATAAAGGAACGAAATAAGAAAACCATCAACTCCTAAAATTAATATTTCAAATACACTTATGTAAGAAAAGAGGCTACACCGGGAGATTTTACATAACTTTTTATGATGCTAGAAAACATTCTCGAACGTTACCTTTCGTTCAGTATTTCCAAATTTCAACATTCAGCAGGTAAGAGGACCAAATCCTTGTAATTTTTTAATTTTTCAGTAGCAGTGAATTTCTTCTACAAAGAGAATAGTAGTCCGATTTTTGATAAATGTTTTTATTATTAAAAGAAAATGATTAAACGCCTCACAAGAAAAAAATTACGATAAGCTGCATATTAAGAAAAATAAAGAGGTCTTCGGTTAGTTCTACACATGTTTTTTTATACAGGGTGATTCAGGCCAAGAAGCCTGTATGTCAAGTTATGATGTGATCTGATCAAAATATTGATTAAAAATACTGCCCTTTTTCGCGATTGGTGGAGTTGGCGGTGGCCAAAGAACTGTAGCTCTACGAAAGCTTGTAACAAAACCGCTGACTAATTTCAAACATCCTTGAAAGAATGGAATCTTTAAGAAACCTAACTTGAAAGTGATCAACCGTGTGTACCAACAGCGTCTCAAAGAGGTGGAGAAAAACCGGGAACAACTCCGACCTATTGTTGAGACCATTGTATTCCTCGGGCATAAATTTGGCCGAAATGAAATAGACATCCCTTTACTTCTGCAGCCAGAAAAAAAAAATGTTGCAGAAACTAATTGCTTTTTCAACGCAGCAGATGATTCTTTTGGGATTTATTGAAATTTAATTTTCCGCATAAATTACACGTAATTAGCAATGATCGTGTAATTCCAATAATTTTTACTTCATGATGAATTGCCCAATTTTTAAAGGAACTACGTCAATTGTTCCATTTATTTGTAATCTAGCAGCTTAATTCCGCGATCAATTTTAATGAGGATTTGGTACCTAAGATAATATTTTGTTTATAATAGATAATATCTTTTTAGCTCAATACGAACAACTCGTTTTCTAAATATTGTAAATGTTCAGAATTTTGCATTTCGGCAGGTGATTGCGTTTTGTTGTTGGTTCACTGCATAAAAAAGCACAGTTTTTCAGCAGTTTCGTTAAAACACCACTCTATCTCTATGCAATTCGATACACAAATTTCTCTTTACTTATAAATTTTTATATAAAATATGTATAATTAAAGGGATTTAAACATGATGATTGATTTTGAAAGCAGTGCAGGATATAATTTAAGTTAAACGTTATAAGTGTTGTTTTCAATGCAGGATTTTTTGGCCTGCACCCTGCCCTCGTTAAGTGGATAGAGAATTACTTGTCAGACCGTTACATCATAAAAGATAAGATAAATGCCGGTGTACCTCAGGGTTCAGTTCTTTCACAAACCTCATTTCTTCTTTTTATTAATGATCTTTTATCCCTTACTCTCAATCCTATTCATAGTTTCGCCGACGACAGCACCCTTGATTTCGCGTACTCATTAGATTCTGTAATGAATTCATGTGAAAATGCTACAGAAGTCAATCGAGAACGCATGTTTATATCGTGAAACAACGAAATTTCTATGGTTCTTGCTTGGGGCAGAGCAAAGAGATTGTAACCTCTCCGCAAAACTAATCATGTCATACCAAATCTGTATAAACTTGAATTTCAATTATTTATTTATAAGCTTTTATTTAACTTCGCCTCTTAGTTAGTAAGTTTAGGTCAAGTCTTGCAATTGAATTTTAAACCAGTTCCCCCCAACCGATTTAGCTAAAATTTTGCACACAGCTTTGGTTCTGATCACAATATAATATAGTATATTTGATATCGTTTTAAATTCAACATGGCGGACGATCCAAGATGCCGAATTACCTTTTTTCAAAGCACCCTTGACATAGGTATCAAAAAAAATGGTTCGACGGGTAAACTATGATAAGCTACGTGATATCATTCTAAATCTCAAGGTGGTGGATTACCTTTTTCTTCCAAATCCCTTGATATGGGTATCAAATGAAACGATTCGACTGGTAAAATACAATATGCTATGTGACGTCGTTCTGTGTCCAATATGGCGGAAGCCTTGAAAGCTTTTATTTAACTGCACGAGTTAGTATGTTTGAGTTAAACCTTGCGACTGAATTTTAAACTAGTTCCCCTAACCGATTGAGCTGAAATTTTTATAGTATATCTAATATTGTTCTAAATCGAATATAGCGTATGTCGCAAGATGGCGGAATATTGTTTTCTTAACAAGCCCTTTGTACGGTCAACTATGTGCCGGTATTCTAGATCTAATATGGTGGACGCTTCAAGGAGGCGGATGGCTTTAGATTTTTAAGTAAGGTGGACGCAATGAATATAAAACTAAAAAACAGTCAAATAAAATAAAGTAAAAAAAGTTTAAAAAAAACCTTTTATTTGTTATTACTTTAAAAAACTAAAAAGTTAAAAATAAATTTCTTCTTGATTTACAAGTACTACTTGGCTAAATATTCCTCACAATAATAAACTATTCTCTTAGTTTTACTTACAGCTAACTTAAATTTATTATAAAAGCGCATACAATTTGAGAGAAACAGCGCAACACGCTTTTAGTAAATTTAAGTGAGCTGTAAGTAAGGCTAGGAGAATAGTTTATTATTGTGAGAAATATTTAGCCAAGTAGTACTTGTAAATCAAGAAATTTATTTTTAACTTTTTAATAACATTACAAAACAATACAATACAAGGTTGTTTTTTTTTCTTGCTTTATTTAATTTAAAATAAGTGGGTTAAGCAACAGTATTAAAATTAGTAGATTTTTCATGAACAAGATTTTTGGAAAAATAAGAATATAGGTTTCTGAAAATCAGGATTCCATGGCGATTTCCGAAAACTTTAGGTTACTCTTAATTTCAGGACTTAGAAAAACGGCGATTGAAAATGAGTTCAAACTTAAACTAACGCTGGTTTAATGTTTTTAGCTAATCTCTGCAAAAACGAGGATATGTTATAGAATACTAGAAATAAAGTTATTTGCTCTCTTCCGCACTAAAAATTCCAATTAAATAAAGGTGAAAAAAAGTATTGATGATTAAATCAATTTTCATCTACTGGCACCACTACACTCTTGTTGGGATGACAGAACAGAAATTGAATTCTTAATTAGGGGCACAAAGGGGAATTTTTCGTTTTCATTAAGCGATGAATGGGTGCTGTATACATTCCGATGGCGCTATCAATTAACTGGAATTACCCAATCATGATACAAAGGGCTTTTAATTAAATGCTAATGGCCAACTCGGGCGATTAACAACGAAGAAATCAGATAATATGCGCGTAATTTATCTGAAGTGTTGGGAGTCATGAAAAGTATTTCGCTAGGCGAAATATTAGGGAAATTGCTCGTTATTGTGAGACAACTTTGGAGGATGTTTACCTCATCTTTAAAGAAATAACGAGATTTTTGCCTTGAATTGTGTTCCAGAAAAGGAATTAGAGAAATAAAAGTAAAATAATTGGGCGTGTCACAAAGAAACTTTTGTGTATGGTATGTATAAGTACACCAATTTAAAATCTCAATCGTATTTATGTTTTTCGATTGTTAAAATTTAGGTAAAATCCCCAACGATGGGGATTTTACCTCTCGAAAACGTAGTATAGATATTTTGTCGGTAGCCTGTTTGACAAAACAAAAGTAAAATTTTTCCAATCAAATTATTAATCTTCTTACTTTGAGTATAGAAATTTGAAAAGTTGAACATGTAAAAGCACTTATCTATTAAAAAAAAAGAAGGTAAACAATCCCATTAAGTATTAAATCCGCTGTCATATCGATATTCACTTTAATTTGCTAGCTGCAGTGTTCTTTTTACTACAAGTAAGAAGCTAAAAGGAGCGGCCCAACAGCAATGATTTCCGCGGCAATACAAAGGATGGGTGGGTTAGGTTCGTGTGGCTGCCTTAAAGGACACACTTAGACCTCAATAGGTCCATTGTGATGTGGGTGGGTTAACTCGAAAAAAAAACACAGTACAAGATGAAGAAAAAACATTTAGATCCGGGTGCTTTGGCGCACTTTTTGAAATTATGAAGCAACCTGCTTAAGGATGCAATATACAGTGCTATGCGTGATGTGTAGTGCTTACTGCCAGTAAGCACAAGAGATAAGCCCACCCAGAGATGCAATATGGTGAGTACTTACTAGGTATGGACGTTCTTCTATTCGATCTCGAAAGATCGATCTTTGAGCCTTCGATCTGCCGATTTTCGAATCGATTTTACCCGCGATCGATTTAGCTCGAATCGATTTATTTATTCCCGATACCTATCTATTTGAGACGCACTAAAACTGAACTGGGAAAGTTTTTGCATTTCATCTTAAATTTGTGTAATAATTTTAGAAATATTAAATTTCGAAACAAAAAAGATAGTAAATGTTAGTTTGCGATCGCTATAATATTTCGCTATTTGTTCAGTGACTACCGCATGGTTTTGTCGTCGGTGGTTTGTTGTGCAAATCAGAAATAATTGATTTTGGAATGTGGGATTTTTAGTTTTCATACAAACTGTTTTTTAGTGCGAAGGCAATTTCATAGGATTATAGCAACTATTGGGGGCACCTATCGGACTTTCAGGAATCATCTCCAAATCAATAACTTTTATTTTTAATGTTATACTTGTGGATATGTGGTACAGTGCTTGAATCACATGTTTGAATTTATATATTGACAAGTTAAATTATAGAATATACAGGATAGACGTGATATGCAGGATATATGTGTAACTAAGACGAGCCATTTTGCTCGTTGACAAGGTTGAACAAGGTTTTATTTGCGGTAATTTCTGTCTAATCCGTTTATATAAAGATTTCTAATAAATAAGTTTGTTTACATCTGCAATATTTTCATTTTAATTACCCCAGAAGTTCAAGGGCGGTTATTGGCTATCTTTTAAACTGGCATACACGATAAATACAATATTTGAAAGCAACTGGATGAATTATTAAATAACAAATTGAAAATATTTATCTTTCTGACCGCTCTATGAAAATTCAAAATTTGTGTTACTTCCATTCACTAAGAAGTGGTCATTCCAGTACTTAAAGAAAACTGCCGAAGTTTTCTGAGCTTAATGCACTTCCTTGTTAATCCTACATTCTGAGGTTGACAGTTAGGATATGCGCGAAACAAATTGTTTTTAGTACTAAAGAAAGAAATTCTGCCTTATTTTGGAATATACTCTAACAACACAAAATGTCCCAGAAACACTCGAAGAATTGATTAAAGAAACATCCCCAAAATATACATTTTTGTATCTGAGACCAGAAACCTTCTCAAAACATTTACGAGAATGTTTTTGGTATGTTTTTTGGAAATAATCTTGAAATGTTTTTATGCTATTATTAGGGTAGGTTAGGCTTAACAGAGAGAGAATGCGTTTGGTATTTTCTTACGAAACATTTTCTACGGAAACAAAAGGTCTTCTCTTTTGCTTTTGGCGTGTAAATGTATGTCAGGTAAAAACCAATTCAACAATTTCAAGATTTTTAGGACAGACATAACCATAAAAAATAGATAGACAATCGGAAAAAACTTGGTCCCTTTTCCATCCTCAGACATTTGAATTATTAATGTAGATCGCAATAAATGGCGAGTTCAATTAAACCTTTACCTCTTCTGGGAAAATGTAATGGGAAATAAATTGAGCATTTCTTTTAAAATTTAGTTATGACTCTTACCAAAAATTCCTAAAATAATTAGGTATTGTGAAAACCTTTAGTTTCCCTAGGTTTGATTTCATTCTCCTTAAGAAGAGGGGGGGTTGTTTTATTTGATAGTACAACTCTTCAAGAGTATCCAGCTAAAACTTGAGGTCGATTGGAGCAAACCAGCCGGAGATAGAGTGCCTCGGGTCTCCCTCCATTCGATCCATTCCATACACAAAAAAAGAGTGCCCAGAGACGGAGTGGATTATTTTAATTTCTTAATAAAAGCTCACGGGGAGATCTAGGCTCGAACCCGGGACCCATGTGCTGGTGTGTCCGCACATTGTGACTTCAGCGGAGCGTGGTGCCGATATAGCTGGTATGTTCGCTTATTGGGTGGTTTTATTACTTATCTGTGGTATATCTGGGATTGTTGTAGAACCAGAGTAAGTCCTGTTGATCATCTCGTATGTCCGATGAAGGAGGAATTGATTAAGTTGGTGTGTCCAGGTATCAATCCTCCAAATCACAGGATTGGGTCATCATGTTCGCTTTGCTGACGAAATTGAGGCAGTTAAGCCATTGAGTTGTAAACTTACAAATCGCTTTTTTCTTCTTACAGATCCGGAGGGAAAGTAGTTGGCGCTAGAGTTAATGACTGAGCAGATTTTCTGTGAATAACAAAAATTTAAAAGAACAATTTTTGTTTTAGTTTTGTAGTCATCCCGATATGTACTTTCAAAAAAGAATGTTCCATGCATCGCTAATTATTTTTGAAAAAATTATAAGATTCGCTGGATTAAATAAGGAGATTTGTAAAATACTCATTGTTGCTTTGTCAAGATGTGTTAGCTACAAAAGCTGTGTTCAATTATTTATTAAATCGGGTTACTATTGACTCCATATTCTTTTATGGAAGCAGTTTAAATTATTTGTAATTTCAAAATGTTGAAATAAATTGAATTGATCTGTTCGATCTATTCATATCGATCTTTTTAAGGCGATTAATCGATCTACAAAATCGGAAAAAGTTTACAGATCGATCCCTACTGAATCGATTTTCTCAGTTCGATCTCCATCGCAATGTTTACTGGCAGTAACCAAATTATTGTACGTACTGTGATACCTTTGTATGTGCACGAATGATTGTTCGTTTCCATGGTATATTTCATAAGTTAACAGAATATTTACATTGATTAAAAAATTCTTGATTTAATCTGTGAAACAAAATTCCGAGGGGTATCAAATATTTTTGATACAGCAAGTAATTGTTTTATAGTTTTAAAAAACGTAAACAAAGCTGGATAAATGATGAGATCAAAAACAAATATATTGGTTCGCTCATTTATTTATTTATTAAATATTTAATTTTATTTAAATAATGAATAGTAATTCTACAGTGTTCATCTGATCAAATATTACTACCAAAAAACCAGAAAAGCAATGTACTGACAATAAAAAAGCGAGATAAAATGTAAGAAAAATAAGAAAAAAAACCATTAACAAAAAATAAATACAATACAAAAAATAACACCAAAATAAGATTAAAAAAAGATAAAAAAGTAAAGAAAAACAAATTAACTCTACAAAAGCCGATCTCTTATCTGTGACTTTTACAAAAATGAAAGTCAAAACATTCAAACCGACTATTAAATAAGGGAGACATTGAAGTTATAGGCTCATCCATTTCATAATTGGTGCAATGATGAGGAATATGGAAAAAGTTTCGAGCTCTTTAGGAAAGAGACGGAACCGACAAGTTCAGCACAGCCAACACCTCGCAGACAGTCAAAAGCAAAGATGATTCCAAACCTGTTACGTCTAGCCTCCAGAGGCTCCAAAGAAAGAAGCAGACGACGATCTACATATGGAGGCAAACGAAGAGAATCAGCCCAAGGAAGGCCCCAAAGGGCGAATCTCACAAATCTACGCTGGGCAGCCTCAATACAATCGATATGAGCGACATCAAAAGGAGACCAAACCGGTGAAGCGTATTCCAAGATTGGTCGCACAAAAGCGCAATAAAGCAGCTTCGTTATGTGATGTGCTCAGAGCTGTAGTGGACCAACTCCATAAACTATGATTTTTAGAACCAGAAGCTTAAAGTTGTTATATTCGTATCACTAATTACCAATACAATGTTAGTTTTGCCTTATGTGCTTATTCTATTACAAAACGGTCTATAAAAACATAAGTGGTCGTTCAGCTCTGAAAATTTTGCAGAAATATCGTAATGAAATGTCATGGCATACATTTTATAACACCAATGCAATAGATGAAAAGGTAGACTAACTGACCTCCTCGTTAGTATATCTTTATGACAAATATGTTCCACTTGAGGTTTGTACTTTACGCAACTTTCGATGCCCTTGAATTACAAGGGAAATCCATCACGCCATAGCTGAGCGTGACTTTCTATTTCGGCAGCACAAAACGTATCGCAACCAAAACATGTTTAATAGATATAAATGTTGGGAGTTAAATTTAATTCAGAGTTCACGTGTTGTAGCCATATTTGTGAGCAACTCAGGAAAATCTATGGGTGCCTTAGGCAGTTACGAGCTCGCTCAGGCTATTTGTCAATCCCCCTACGTCTCAAGTTGGCTAGGTCCCTAATAATACCGAATTTTACCTATGGCAGCTTTATCTTTAGTAAGCTAGATTCTCTGTGTCAACGGAAATTGACAGTAGCATTCAATGATGTGGTAAGATATGTATATAAGTTACCCCGCAACTCCCATATTTCTGAATTAGTCAATACACTCACTGGTACTTCGTTGGAGACGTATCTCAGTAACCGCGGGCTGATCTTTTTGCATGGGTTATTAACCACTACATATCACAACATATCTATATGAAAAACTTCAGGTCTTGCATTCCGATTGCCTAGATTCTACTCCCAGTTTGGGGAGCGATCTTACTTTGTCCCAGTTGTTCGTAAATGGAATTCCTTACCTCGAAATATACAGCTGATGGAATCTGGCAGAGACTTCAAAAAATTATTATATTCCCTTGGTCAATCGTAGATGAGTGGTTCACATTCTTATTCTTCTTGTTGTTATTGTTTTTCCCCTTCTTTTTCTTTATCTTTTTAACATTAATTTCTTTCAATCTTAGCAATTCGACCTTGTATATATTTTATAAATTTTATTTTATTCTATCTAGTTTCTTTCACTCCATATTTTTCTGTTATTTTCTTATTTTTTCTTTGTTATATCTTTGTATCTTTCATTTTTGGCACACTATTTTGTTATCTCTGTAAAAACCTAAATTAGTTAGTACGAAACAAGATTGTTAATCTTCTGTACAGTACTCCAATAAATGAATTATGAATTGCACTAATGCATTAAATCATAAATCAATAAACCACAAGTAATAAATACAGAATTCCTCGCTAAGTGGTATCACATTAGACCTCAAAAATTAATTAATGTCATCATCAGTATTACGATTTTGCGATGGCAACTGTTGATTGCTTACTTCGACCTGAAGGTTTTTATAATAGTTATGATGAATCGGTGAAATAAATCTGAACAAATGCAACATATCCTTTTTCTTCGAGTCCAGGAACCATGCCCAGAAACCATAAATTTTACTTCAATAGTGTCTGCACTAATTTGGGTTATTGTCAATAATCTCAGGCGGGAAATAGTCAGCTTAATATTTTTGCCCCCCCCCCCCCCCTAAGTCGCAGAAAAAAACGATATTTTTATAATTTTTGGGATGCTCCTTATGTCAGTTTTCTTTGGTGATGGGTTCTTTCCTCTCCTTCTTTTCTTCTTCATCTTCAACTTCTAAAAGTATGTTGGTTTTTCGGCGGCAATATAGGACGGTATGTAATTTTCCACTTGACAACATTTGGCACTGAATAAATTGCAAGTTTTCCTACCCAGCATCTCTCAATTTTTAAGTTTTTGGAGCTGATCATCAAAATCTTTTGACCATCTTTTGACGAAGAAAATTTTGAATTGATGACAACACATAAAATCTCTGGTTTTGTCAGGTTTGTTCAATGGGCTACCACCAATAGTGAAATTGTAAAGCAAGGGATATTATTAAAAGAACTGTTCGCTTAACTTTAACAATAATAAAGTCCTTCGACTTTGGTGGAACTTATAAACAAATAATTGTGATAACTTTATGTTTTTTCTTCTGATTTTAGAGTGTCGACGTTTGTAGATTGAAAACGTCTGTAATACTCTTACTGCTTTCTCGTTAGTTTCCGTAACCCCATGGGGCATGGGGCGGAAGAAGATTTTCACCCGATTCGACACAACGATTGCAAGTGGCTCCTACTACTAATTTACTAAAAAAGGCATTGTTCAAATTTTGTTTTATGACAAATTTATAAGTTCAATATTTTGAATAAAATACTTATACCAATTAGATCTTTCAGAACATTCATTAAGAAAAAAAGATTACGGACTTCGGGTTTCAACCCCCTTCCCAAAGATCCGCCACTAAATGAAGCACAATTTGTTAAATTGGTGTTTTACTGATCGATTGTTTGGCTTATAACAAGCATGTACGAAATATTACACCGGCCAAATTGCCTGCCCTGGACGCGCTGCATTAGCTCACAGCATAAGCAAAAATGAAAAATTCTTTCATTGCAACAAAACCACTGACATTTTCAAAGTCATATCCATTGCCACATCTTTATCTAGTACGCATAACCACCCGTGGAACTTAAAATTTAATTTGGATTTCTAATCAGTGTATCTTATTATCATTAAAAAACAACTATACATTTCCACTGCCAGCGATATTCGGACCTGCGACCCTAACGAGAACTCAGACCCTTAAGTCTTGCATCATTGACCTCATGTAGATATTAATAACAAAATCTCTGTCCTTTACTTTTTGATAAGAGTAATTTGTTTTTGTATGTCATTTGTGGTAAATTTTGTCACATTTCGAAGTAAAGTGCGCTACTAAGGTTTGGCTGGATAATCCATTTAAAATTGGACAGAGATATGTTTTGAAGTTAATTACTTATTATTAAACTAAAATAAGTCACAATTGCCATTGTATTTAAACATGTACATTTCTGGATATACCGCCAATAACATTCAAGTAGTCCTCAAAAATAAATTTTAAATTGCACTGACAATAATAATTTTTTTATGGATTGCTTTTTGAATAGACAAATGACTCGCAGTATACTATATCGAATGTTGAGGGTATCTATATTCTAAAAGTTGGCAATTTTAAAGCAAAAGTCGTCTAAGTCTTAATTCTAAATTTCACCATGGGAAATTCCAATGCGACAAAATTTTTCCATTTTTCTAACATCTGTAGTTCCTGAAAGGATGGTACTCTATTTATTACTGATTTTTTGTTTGTTTTAACGTTTGCTTTTCTAAGATGATCAATTCACTTACATTTCGCAATGTTGTTTGCATTACTAATCCTGAATACTTTTAAGATGTGTCATACAAAATAAAAGTTTTTGGCCGAGAAAAATATAAATCAAAATACATTGCAAAGATGTCTTCGGTGCCATTCATTAAAATATCTTTACACTAAATTATTTTAAGGATCAAACATAAAAATCCAAATTTTGAAGATACTTTGCTCAGTCAACAAGTTTGATTTCACGAAACACATTTTGAAAATAGTCGGAATTAGTAGTACAAATAATATTGCGTAATATAAGTGAATTGATCATCTAAGAAAAGGGACTATTACTATAAAAGGCAAAACAAATCAGTAAGGCACTCCTGCTACTAGTAAATGTAGAAAAATGTTAAAGAAACATCGCAGTGGAACTTCCCATGGCGAAATAAGAAATTATACTGAGAAAACTTTTGCTTTAAAATGAACAGAACTTTTCAGTATTTATACACGCTTATCATCTGATAAAGAAAACTGAGAGTCATTTGTGCATTTATAAAGTAATCACAAAGCATTTATTCATTAATTAACATATTTTGTACATTTTCCATTATTACCACTCCATCATTATATATAATTATTGTAAGTGTAATTTATGTTTGAATTTCTGAGAGTCATTTGAATGCCAATAGTGGAGTACATATGAATATGTTCAAATACAATTGGATTTATGGCGTTTGTTTACTGATGTTCATAACAATTGTATCAAGAACATCGGCGTGACGGTCAGCATCCACGTTTAGAAAGAAATTACTAGAGCCAATTACAGAGGCAATTATAAGATTGTTTAACGGAAACTGATTTTTTATTTCGTTAAATGCTATAGTTGTTATGTTAATGACAAAACGTAAATCAGCATCCGCTAAAACACTTTTAGGAATTGACAGTCATTTCTTTCTCCTTTAAAATATCATATTTAACACTTACTAGGATTTTGGATTAGAGTGCATTTAGGTATGTACGTAATCTGCGGAAAAAATCCTGGAAATGACTTATTTATTTCTTTCACAATCGTCAAGGCTGACTACACAACAAAAATATTGTTTAAAATTAACTTAGATATTAAAATACAACAAATAAGAAAAAAAAATAAAGTTAATTAATAATTTTAGTCTTAAAACAATGAAGTGACGTATTAAAATCCCAAGGAGCCATAGGGAATAGAAGTATCAAAACTGGATGAAAGAGAAGACGAATCAATTAAGGAAGTGTCTATTTAAATACACGGAACTACACGTAAGTACACGATAAGTGCAAATAGTCACTTCCATATTCAAATTACTGGTCATAGTTTATCACAGCCTGTTCTAGATACTAACCTGGTTAATAAAGCAACTAAAAGCCTGATTAATACACCTCTTCCTCTTAGAAAGTCTAATAAAAATTTGACGTACTTTCCGCGTATTTCTGTGTACTTTCGTGTACACGGAAATTACACGGCAATTTGAAGGTGGTAAATAGACACTGCTATCAATTAAGGGGGGAAGTACATGAAGACGTTTTCAAAAATCGATTTTTTTATTGTCTTAATCGATAAGTATGTGCTCTAAGAATATAATTCCATAATTCCAAAAGCCTATATCGAAAATTGTGAAAGATATGCCACTTGAAAGTGGTCTGCGCCGATCCGGCCCAGCGCGCCTGGGATCGAGGATCTCTGCTGCGCGCGTTATTCCGCTTACCGGATTTTTTTTCTGCTCTGGAATTTAGAGTGATGAATGCGACTCTGTTAAAGAGCGTTCTCGACGTTTTCAGTCCAAATACCGATTTTTCTGAGAATACCCCTCCCCTCTTACCTTCTCCTTATCTGCATCTTTTTCGTTAGTTTTTCGGGACAAACTTTAAACGGCGTTTTCTCAAAACCATGTTTTTCAAATTGGCGTAAAAGATTACAAAAAAACTAGTGAACCGATTTTCTTCATCCAGCACTCATTTTAAAGGGCATAAAAAACTACTCTAGATAGACTACGGACCTAGCAAAAAAATCATTTTAAGACCATTTTTGACGCGAAAATAATCAAAATTTTTGCAAAAAAAAGCCAACTTTTTTTTTCATGCCCGATTTTTATAGTTAATGTTGGAATTTCGAAAAGATCGTAGTCTATCTAGAATAAACAACCCCCTCGAGTATAAAAATGTTTAGTTTTTTGATTTCAGATGAAAATTGCGGCCAAGAGAATTTACGCCGATTTCGATGTCAGCCGCGACACGAATTACGAAACCCACCAAAAGTTGATTAATTTTTTATATTTCAAAATGTAAAAAATGTTTTTTTTCTTCTTAAAACATTGCCCTAAATACATATAATATCGATTTCATGTGGACCTTTTTCATTTTCCCAAAAAAAAATCCCAAAAAAGTACTTTTTTTTCGGCCTCTTCATGTACTTCCCCCCTTAAACCTTACAAACAATCGAAAGTTAAAGTTTAAGTCTGTCTGAATAAGGCGGTAGTACAAGTGGGTTGTCCCACGGCAGGCCATGAAGAGCAAACCGTACGAATCGACGTTGGACTGCCTCGACGCGATCAATGTACACATTTTGAAAAGGAGACCAAACAGAACAGGCATACTTTAGAATTTGTCGAAAGGTGCAATAAAGTAGCCCCGAAATATAAAGATCATCAAATTTGTTTGCCCACCTTATAATATAGTGTAGTGCCGAATTGGCCTTGTTTATTATCGCGTCGATATGGTCTACAAAGGCCACACTTCTAGTTTTTTGGTTTTGGAAAGGCTATTCAAAACCCCGGCATTGGTGGTATAGCTTAAATGAGGTGGTGTACTCTTCCGGGAAATAGACATTGTTTTATACATATTAATATTAAGAGGGGAATGTTTATAGAGCACCATCTATAAAAGGGGTCTAAATCATTGTTTAAAAGTTCACAGTCACGCAGACAATTAATTACACGAAAGATTTTGGCGTCGTCAGCATAACATACAATTTTTTAATGCGTCAAAGAAATAGACGAGAATACTCACTTAGTGTGAGACGTCAAGTAAGAGCGTAGCAAGTTAAAAATTAAGGAGGGGAACCCAATTAACGACTAATTCTGTCAAATGCTGTACTGAAATCAGTAAAGATTGAGTTAACCAACTTCCCTGCTTCGATCTAAGGAATGCAGAAGTTACAGAATTCCAAAATTTTTGTGGTAGTTGACTTACTCTTAAGAAAACAAAAGGAACCAATGAAAGGCTTAAAATGAAAGTAAAGAACCTTACAAACTAAAGCTTCAAAAGCTTTACTGGCGTTCTTGTGAAGGGGGATAATCACAGATGATTTCCAAAAATTGGGAAAGACACCACAAGCCATAGATAGATTAAATAAATAGGAACAATTGAAAAAGACCAGTACTTAAGAAAGGAGGGAAGAGGGATTTGTTACACGACTGTATCGTCGTCGAAATACAAATCCCTCATTTTCAAGGAAGTTTATGGAAACTTTGTCCAGTGAGTAAAATCATTAAAACTAATATCACAGTTGTTGTCAAAAAAGCTGCCTTAAAAAATTACCAAAGTTCCGAGATAACTGTGGGCTCACTAGTTCCACGAGCACCTAACCTAAGTAGGATAACCATCGGTTTGCCGTTTAGATTACACAGATATCCAAATTCTCCTCAAGTACTTTTTATGACTGAAAATTTTCTCAGTGTTATTGAGTGCTTTGAACAGAAACGTTTCTACGCATTATTCCTTCTATTGAAACAGCTCAATGTCACGTTCAAGAAAAACATTAATCCAATCACAATTAAGTAACAAGTCGTTTAGCAATGAAAAGTCAGCCTATTTAAAATTAAAGTAATAAAACAAGGTCAAAGGAGAAAAAACAGCGAAGACTTAGTTTTTATTAACCTTAAAAGCTAGCAATGAACTTAATTACAAATTTAGGAACAGTTTTTAAAGATCTTATTACGTCGAAATTTTGTAGAAGTACTAAACAAAGCTGGGACATTCTTTTCGGCTATACTAAAATCTATTTTTATCTCTATCCCAGCCTTGTCCCACAAGCAACATTCAAAAGTCTTTCTCTATCTTGCGCCTTGTCAAAACGTGCCTAAGATCTACAATACTGAAAACATATTGAACGGTATCTGTATGCTCATAGTAATTGGGTCCTTGAAAATCAACCGATTAAGAATAATGAATATTTTTGATCCCCCCTTCCGAGTTCTTACACCAAACTGCACTTAAACTCTGAAAGATGTAACAAGGGCCTCCGAAAGAGCACATTTCTAGGTACTGAAAATATAGTCTGTTCCACAAGAAAGGAGGCGACGTCTTTAATAGTAAAATGAATGGTATTTCTATCTCCCCTTTCCGACACGATTGTACTATCGGTGGGCTTTGACGCCAATAATTAATTCATTTCAGTGTATCTGGAAACGTTCAATAGTGCGGTAGTTTGTCAAAATGAGGCTGTCTTCTCGTGTACACATACAAAAGGACCTAAATTGTTCTGCTGCAGCCAAAGTAATTAAGAACTCAAAGAAGTTCGTTTAGGTGAAGCGATACAAACAATCAAAAAACGTCAATCATCCTCCTGATCTTCCTCCACGAAGCCAAGATCAAACTTGGGAATTAATGTTAGCCTAAACACGATCAGGCGACGTTTGCACGAGGCAAACTATTATATCGTCCTAAGATCTCGAAACCCATGCTTAGCGCAACCCACATGCAGAAACGTCTGAGCTGGGTGAGCGAGAACAAAGATCGCGATTGATCGAAGGTGATTTTCTCGGATCAAGCGACTTTCTGGACGTAGGTTCGGGTAAAGCGTGCCTGATTAGTGAGTAGAATCGTTTTCATTCAGCGCACCGTCAAACGCACTGTAAAAGTGAATATTTGGGGTTGATTCTCAGAGCGGATTTAGGTGCTTACAGCTTTTTACGCAAAATTGGGATTCGGTAAAAATGCTCAAAATTTATAAACATGACCTTCTGAAGTCGGCGAAGAAGGCATTTGGACCCGACGACGAAAATTGGGTCTTACAAGAGAATAATAACCGAAGTATCTGTCACTATGGATTGACCTCCCAATCTCCAGACGCAAACCCGATCGAAAATCATGGGCAATTATAAAAAGCCAGCTTGTAGGATAGCCTGTTTATTAAAAGTATACCAAGGAGGTGACAGGCCATTCTCAATATTGACGGGGATCATACTGTCTATTAATCACTTGCGTTTTTACATTTTAAATGTATTTTAATTTAAAAAAATTTTTAATAAATATATTGACAACTTTTGAAAAAATCTCGCCTCCTTTCTTGTGAAACAGACTGTCGGTCCAGCATAGATTACTGAACAACTCAACAACCGTCAGAATTTCCTACACAAAAAGTTTGTGAACCAAACAGTGTTAATGTAATTATTAGATACAGTAGAAGCTGTAGCGTAATTTTTTTAAGTTCCATGTAACCAGTTGTGCTGATTTAGTAAAGGCACAATGTAAAAAGCGTCATAAAACATAATTAACTCGCAATATTGATCGAATGACACGAACACTGTGAAATAAAATAGTTCATTTTTTTATATATGATGTTTCCAAAGCTCAGGAGATGCCCTATGATGCTAAAGCAAAGCCTTGGTAGGAAATGAATTAAGGATGAGGGAAATGGGTTAGGAGGTTGAGTGAAGGAGGTGTCGATGTACGCCCCGTTTGAAAGTTTCGGGATCATATGACGAGGAGAAAACAGAAGATGGTAAACTGTTCCACATTCGTGTTGTTCTCCTTAGAAAAGATTCCCGAAATTTGATGGTATCTCCAAATTTAACCTGGACAGTATAGGCGTGGGAGCGACTTGTAGCTCTTGTATCGCGAATTGTCATTTGCCTACAAGGAATCAGACCAGCAATTTCGTTAGAACAATGCCGATAGAAAAGTGAGAGACAACTGACATTCCGTCGACGCTCCAGAGAGTCAAGGCCCTCAAAGATTTAGCAATCGCCAATAAGTTTAAAAGCTGGACTTTGTCTAACGCGGACAATGCGGTGTGTCCGGTCCCTTCGCAAATATGGAAATTATATAGTCCCCCTAATGTGGAATTTGTAGATCAACGCTAAATCAGGTGTGGTGAAATATTTTTTACATCTCTGTAGAAAACCGAAGCATTTCATCGAACTTTTGGCGATTGCAAATATATGATCAGTACAGCTAAGATTATTGGATATCTGAATACCCAAGATGTTTGGGTATATTCATTCCATCGACTGAAATGGGCTGGGAGTGAACTGGACCTGTTTTTAGGGACATTAAACAGCACTGACTTTTTGACGCATTAAACGAAACACGATTTGCTCTTCCCCAAGCGAGTACCATAGGAATGTCGTTGTATAATGATCTAATCCTGCATTCTCGATTGACTTCTGTAGAATTCCCACGTGAATTTATTACAGAAACTAATGAGTACGCGAAATCAAGTGAGCTGTTGTCGGCGAAACTAACAAGTGGGCTGAAAAGTTCGTAGGCTAACATAGTAAAAATTTTGTCAAAAAAATATTTTTTACTATGTTAGCCTACGAACTTTTCAGCCCACTTGTTATGGATAGGATTGAGAGTAAGGGATAAAAGATCATTACTAAAAATAAGAAATAAGGTTGGTGAAAGAACTGAACCCTGAGGTACACCGGCATATATTTCATAGGAATCAGATGTAACTCCGTCAATTACTACACGGATTGAACGGTCTGACAAGAAACTCTCTATCCATTTAGCGAGGTTTGGGTGCAGGCCAAATGTTTGAAGTTTGGCTAAAAGGGCAGCATGCCAGACTCTATCAAAAGCCTTCGAAATATCAAGAGCCACGATTTTGGACTCAAAGTTGTGGAGACAATGATTCCAACGCTCCGTTAGAGCCGTTAGTAAGTCTACTTTTAAGCGGCCAGCGCGGAAACCGTACTGGCAATCGTTGATAAGATGGTTATTTTCTAGATACTTTATCAAATGAGAGTTAATGATCGATTCCAAAGCTTTAGATATGATCATCCATCCCACAGGTTGATTCGTTTAGTTTTGCCCTCTTTCGTTTATTTTCGTCGTTTTGGGGATCACTTAGATTCGCGGAGTTAACTAATGTTTCGGTTCTACAAAACGTCGCGTATGTCTCCAAATTCTGTGTTTCAAAACATTTCGTTTTCCTTACCTATTCATATAGTAAAATCGTAAGGAGGCCGCGTTATTATAGAAAACCCAGGCATTTCATTGCATTTTTGGCCACAGAAAATATATGGTCGATTTAGCTAAGGTTACTGAATATCCAAGGTGTTTAAAGAGGGCGAATTGGACAAATTTACTCCGTCGATAGAGGTGAGTTGATGGTGAGCTGGGAGTGTTCTAAGGGACAGTAAACAACGTTGAGTTTTGGATGCATTATACATAAAACGGTTTGCTCTGCCCCAAGCGAGAATCGCTAATATGTCGTTGTTAAATAATCCAAACACGCGTTCTCGGTTGATTTCTGTAGAGTTCAGACCGAGAATTTTTTACAGAATCAAAAGACTACGCGAAATCAAGGGTCAAGTCGTCGCCGAAACTAATGAATAGGATTGCGAGTGAGAGACAAAAGATCATTGATGAAAAGAAGAAATAAGGTGGGTGAGGGAACTGAACCCTGAGGAACACCGGCATTTATTTCGCAGGGATCAGACGTAACTTTGTCTATTATTACACGGATTGAATGGCCTGACAAAAAACGTTCTATCCATTTTAAAAGGGGAAAGTTCATACCAAATGCTTGAGGGTTGGCTAAAAAAGAGACTTTTTTTCAAAACCTTTTGATATGTCAAGAGCGATTGAGTGGCCAGCGCGGAAACCGTACTGACAATTGCTGATAAGATGGTTGCTTTCTAGATATTTCATCATCTGAGAGTTTGTGAGTGATTGAAAAACCTAAGAGAGTGTAACTGGTCTGTAGTTAGAGGGGTGGCATCCTTCTCCTTTTTTCTTGGAATCGGCTGCACATGATTGTTGCAACATCACTGCTTATTCGTGTAAATAAGGAACCGCTGGAAATGGTCTATGATATCCCTTAAAGTTTAGAACAGTAGATGGATGTAAATGAAAGACCAGGACTAGTAACTACACATGGACTAGCCTGCACTGCTTTATCAAAAATCGATAGTTTCAAAAGTAAGACTCAACTGAAAATCCTTTGAGAATTTAATTGTCACTAAAACCTTATTGGTGGCAAACAAATAAACTAAAAGTAAGATCAAACAAATAATTTTTTTTGAGTGGGAGAAGTAAAAATTCTCCACAAGACACCACACATCCTGTGCCCTCCAGTACTGTGAGATTCTTACTCAATAAAACCGCCTAAAAGCGGATCCTTTTTTATCCCCTCCCAGCTCCCATAGCGGGGGTCAGCTAAATTTATCCTTCCGTCGCCCCTAACCTCAATTTCCTGTGTCAGTGCATGCATGTTCCAATGAGATACGTCCCACATTCTGTTGGGATCCAGCTGGTAAGCTCGCAGCATACTGAATCTGCAGCTTGCAAGTGCTGGGTATTGGCACCCTATATAAGTCGCCGTCTCCTCTTCCTCCAGGCAAAGTCTACAGGTATCATCTTCAGATATGCGTACCTTGTTTAGATGATACCCGAAGTTACAGGCTACCAGTGCTGTTAACCATCTGAGAGTTACCCTATCCAAATGGAGGATATCCCTTTTGGTGGCACAATCAGTCGTTTTTACGGCCATCTTGGGCTGTCTACAGGATTCCATGTTGTTCCACCGTCCCAAGTGTTCCTTCAAACAATTACTTTGAATAGTTAAATTAGTTAGTTTTAACTGAACTTACTACTCTTACATTTTACCTTAAAAATCGGGCAATTGTTAAGTAACGACCTGTTAATAGTTGCAGTACACTTAAGATTTGCTCATTTATCACAGCTTAATTCCTTTTACACGTGAAGGAATTAACGCTCAGATTATACGATCACGTTTTACCCGTTTACGACAAAATTTGCTCGGCTTAACAACCCGAATAAGAGCTGACAAAGGCTTTCCAGCTAATATTAATTAATATACGGAAGTTATGTGATTAATTAAATAATTCAAAGCAAATGCCGTGAATTCCTAAGCGCAGCTGCCAGAAGCGTTTGCGAAATTATACTTCGTTACTCTAACTGGAAATTGATTTATCACTTGCAAGCTTCTTCGGGCGGGATTTATTGGATCGATTTTGTGTCAGCTAAACAGGAATTGTTTCGACTTTATTCCGAAAGTTAATTTATACCCCTCCGATAATGTAAATGGCAACATTTACGTGCCATTTCTATTCAAATTTTTAATAATTTTTCCACCTCATAGAATCCGACTTACATACATTACATATACCTTTAAATCACGTACGTTGAGCAGCAGTATCCGGAGGATACTTGACTGCAGTTATTGTATTTATAACCTAGAGAATTTGATCAGGTACAATTTACAGTATCATCCGAAATGCACAACACACTGTCTTATCCACAAGAATTGGATTATCAACCATGAAATTGTGTGGCTTCAGACATTTAACCCAATTAGGAGGATGGTTTTGCCTGCTAAAGGGCGCCATGTTATGGATTAATTCCAGGCCACAAAGGGTTGGGCTCCAACAACCGACAAATTCCACTATTTGTTCTCACATATGAAGTTTTCCCCGGGGGAATGCTTTCTTGAACATCCAGGCACAGGTATACGTGCTCCATCGCGGGCACCCCTACATCTGATTATGAGTTTACATTCAATTTCTCGTACACTCAAGGCTAAGTGTACCACGTTAAATTAGGTAAAATTTACTTTATATTCCACGCATGCAGTTGCTGTTTTATTAATTTATTTAAAAAGGTAAAGAACATATTTATTAAAGTAAGAAGAGATTAAACAAGTTTATGAGGTACACTAATTTTTACTCTCTGAAGGCGGTCCTCTACTCTCGAGGCCTGAAATTAAGCGGTTTTTTGGGGAGTAAATTGCGAAGGATCTACTGAACACATTTGAAATATTTTTTTTATTTTGTAGATACATGTTTTGACTTTTCAATTTTACTTTTAAAGACGAAAAATTAACTCTCGCGACCTTGAAACGTAACATGATGAGTTACGTTGGCTATGACCCAGACAGATTTTTTTATTTTGCAATTTGTAAAAATTATGCAACAATTTGTAAAAATTTCCAATTTTTACGTAATTTTTTGACCTATTAGAGGCTATAAAAATGGAACAAAATAAAATTTTGCAAATCGTACTCGGGAAGACATAGCGGTATGTTTTCTGAACAATTGAAAAAAAAAATTATTGAAATCGGACCAATACTTTTATGAGAAGTCTTACTCGGCAGCTAAAAAAACACTACTTTCGGGAAAACGCGTTTAATGATAAATTACGGTGTATAACTTGATTGTAGTAACTTACGAGTTAATCTGCTATACCGGTACGTAGAGTTCTCCTTCCTCATCACGTTGATGTTCTTGGTTGTCCACATTCTTCTCAAGAACGGACCGCTAAATTCTTTAGACAATGATTCTTAACTGGACAAGCACCGTCGTGGCTCGCCGCGCTTAGTTTCTCGGAAACGGCCGGAGACAGGTACCTTTCTGTTCCCAGAAACATGCAAAGGGATATGATTTTCACGAAATCCTTTCTGTGGCGTATTCTCAGATATATATAGATTGAAATTTAAAAAAAAAATCGATTTTTTGAAACCGCGAGAGTAGAGGACCCCCTTAAGGGGTCTTATACTTATATACCAGAACATAACCTGTTAAGCTATAAACTGCTGGTTGTTATTTTCTTCAAATTCAAATGTTATTTTTGGAATGTTTCGTAGGATTTTTTTTTCTGATTAATAGTTGACCAGCTGTGTGATCCGACTCAGATTTCTGGGATAAAAAGTATGCTATGTGTTTAGCTGGTGATGGGGTCAAATTCATAACAAAGTTTTTCGGGTATTTATATATGAAGAATTTCGGAGAAAAGTGCTAAATTTGTGGTATTTTCAAAACGATTTTTTCAATTGTTTTAAGTGACTGTACCTGCAATGATAGGAGTTAGATCAACATTGTTGACAATTTTGAAGGTCATTGGGATAATAGTTTTTTAATGTTTGGTTGATGTTGTTGCGTTGGAATTTATGAATCACTCTGTAACTCCCAAATGTTCGACCCCCCCCCCTTCCGCTCTGCCGTACTTATTTATTTAAGCTTAATACAAGCTATAACATAAAAAATACACAAATACAAGTTAAAACATAATTCTAATACTACAAACTATAACAAATCATAAGTAATAATAAATAAATAAATAGTGTAAGCTACAATTTGAGCTATAAATATAGTAGATACAGCGTAGATACAAATAGTAGGAAAGCGGAAGGAAGAAGAATTAAGGTAGGCGATCAAGATCAAGATGGGCAGGATCAAGATATAAGACTTTGTGAAGGAATGATTAACTCAGATGGAAGTCAAAAGAGGAAAGGTCGTTGACTTTTCGCAGCATCCTGGTAATTGGCTCGCTTTGACCGTAGTTTGTGCGATGGCGGTCGAGTGGGAAAAGAGGAGTGGACCTAAGGTTACGGGAGTTTGGTATAGATGGGTAAAGATTGCAGGATTGAAGGGCAGTCTATGGCACAAGTTAATAACTGATAAATGAAGAGAATGTCGGAAAAATCACGACGTTTACTTAGAGGTTGTAAGTCGATCAGTTTCAGACGGTTTTCATAAGGTGGAAGGTTGAATCTGTCTACCCACGGAAGATCACGTAGAGCGAAGCGAATGACTGGACAGATTCAAAACTATTAATGTGAGTTGTTTGTGTAGTTGACCATACCTGGCTGGTATATTCAAGGAGAGGTCTAACGAAGGATATGTAAAGAGATTTTGAAACACAAGGATTGGAGAACTCTCTAGTTGGCTCTGTTAATTATGCTGTCAATGTAGCAACGGAAATTGAGTTCGCTATCACAGATTATTCCTAGATCACACAAAGAGGTAACGATAGGGACTGGTACATCGGTTAACATATAGACTCTCGGGGTGGTGGTAAGATGCTGGCGGGAATAAGATATGAACTGGCATTTCGAGACATTGAGCTCAAGAAAGTTTTCCATGCACCATGTGGTGAACGAATCGAGGTCTTTTTGGAGGAGAAGAGAGTCGGTTGTGGAGGAGATATGTTTGATTATTTTCATGTCATCAGCATAAATGGACAGCTCTGAGCTCTCAATATCATTTATTGTAAGGATAAAAATCAATGGACCAAGGTGGATACCCTGAGGGACGCCGGAATGAGCGACAATAGGGTTAGAAATGGATGAACTGAAAAGAACATTGTACTGACGGTTGTTGAGGTAGGATCGAATCCAGGAGATACAATTTATTGTTTGGCTAGGTGAGATCTGCTTCCCACTTATTTTATTAAGGCACACCTTATTCGAAACACCATATAGATAAATAAATATATATATATATATATATATATATATATATATAAATATATATATATATATATATATATATATATATATATATATATATATATATATATATATATATATATACATATATATATTGATACGGATCTTTTTAATTTTGAAGATTTTGGGGTGATTTTTTGTTTTTTTTGTTGTTTTTTTTGTCTTTATACGATGTGGCCAAATCCTAGGAGACATCCCTTTGATTCGTTAGCATGGTTTTGGCCGGAAAGGAATTAGGGTAACGGGAGTGAGGAAGCTTGAGTCTTGTTTTTGCATTGCTGCGAGCTAGACAACAGCCCAGAGACAGTGTGGATTATTTTAATTTCTTAATATAAGCTCACGGGAAGATCTGGTCTCGAACCCGGGGCCCATGGCATGGTGGTCTTACGGCTCAACGCAATGATCCAACTCCGTCTCCAAAGATGGAAAAAAAAATTTAAAGTTAAATAAAATATAATTTTTTTATTTTCTCGGCAGGATCTTATTCCTTGTTGAAAAATTCAAACATTTTGTCTCATGAATTTGTCCAAAAAGTTAACCTTCTTTAGCAAAAGTGGCTCGAAAAAATAATCAATATTTGTAATTTAACAATTTTTTACTCAAAAACAATGCATCCTACGAAAACAATTTATGGAACAAATGCTTAGAAAACGTGTATTGAGTATTACTGGATTTTTCAAATCTAAAATTGAAAAAAATGCCCAAAGAATTAAATCCCATTCTGCCATTTTAAACAGTAGTTTATATTAAACTGGAAGGCTAGAAGGACCATATTATTTTACGTATGTCGTTGGAGAACTTTTTAATTTATACGTTTTTATCTGAATCAATAATGAATCCATAGTTCTTCAGAATTTCTTAAACAGGCTGAGCATCGGCAAAGCTCTTATCACGTTTTCTTCTCCACTTTTCATGATAACTTTTTTTTAAATAAAAAATTTTAATATTTTCAAAATATTTTTCAAACCATTTGTAAAGTGATTGATAGTCTAACATTGCTTCTTTTGGTTTGGCAATGACTTGCTTTATTTGCCCCCCTTTGAAAAGTCGCACCAATGCCGTCAAAAGCACTTTTTCCATGGGTTGTTGCACTGAAGTGCCACTCAGCTTCTAAATCCAAATCTTCTTTATCATGAATTGAATTTGCGATCTGGTATCTATTTTTAAAATGCTGCTTTACACCATCGCCTATATAAATTATTTTTTTTTTAGTTTCTTACTAATCTTTCTCAATTCTGTACCCCTTTACTTCCAAAATGTTAGGCGATTAACAACTAGCTAGTTATTTCAGGCTTCTCTTGTATGTTGTTACGACGTCATCGCTCTGACCGAAACCCTGCTTCATAACGGTTTTATCATGCTGTCTGACCTTGGGGTAAAACTTGATATGAAAGAGAACAGAGCAAAGTCGACTCTTTGAAGCAGTTGACCCTTGAACTTTCTAAAGTGTTGGTCTAGAGCAGACATGTCAAACTCGTATGATCTTACGGGCCGCATGATCTATTTTGTAATAAGTTGTTACGATGTTCCGCTTCAATTGATCTTTTCGTCCTCATTGTTCTTGACATGCCTAGTTTACAGAGTTCTCGGATTTACCAAATTTTATTCACTTGTATTGCTCCGCTGTTCATTTGAACCCTATCGAATCGGTGCAGCGTAATTTTGTGGATTTTTCGCTAAAAGGACTCACTTGGGATGATCCGCTTAGACTCCCGCCTAGCCAAACCAAAAATTGTATGTCCGGGGCGTGAGGGCAATCTGAACCGTTTGGGAGTTACAGGGTGATTTATAAAATTCAGTTTTTCATGGTATGCACATTACTCTTTTATTTTTATCTTTTTATCTGCTCAACACAGTGACATCAAACAAACGCTAAAAAACTACTATCTCAATGAACTTTTCAAAATTGTCAACAATGTTGATCTAACTCCTACCAGGTACAGTCACTTCCAACTGCCATTTAGCACGTCAGATCTGAAACACGCTGTATAGGGTTGCTAATGCATTTCCGAATTTTAACTCTTAGCAAGCAGTCACTTGTGCTCCCGTGGGTTACGAAGTAGTGACATGCAAAAATAATCGAAAACGACCGATATTTGTGTCGACCCAGAGATGTAAAACTAAAACGTTAGATATTAGTGTCGAATCCTAGTTGTGTTGCCGTTGAATAAGGGAGATGAGGGGGGTATAGTGAAAACTATCGACTATCATTTGAAGTCCGAGCTACACCTGGTACAGTACTTAGTATTTATATAAAAAATGTCTAGTGAAATATAGCCTGAAATCTTTATAACCACATTATGAACTTCAAAAATCTATAGCTTACGTTTTGTAGCCCAACATGCTCTGACTGAGACGGATGAACAAACAAACGTTATGACACCTTTTACTCCTTTTGGTACAAAAGCCTAAAGCCTAAAGCGTAAACCTTCTTAATAATCTCCCATTGAGTTATTTATAGTAGTCAGACTTTAGAGAGGTGTGTACACTATATGTGCCACGAAGTGCAATTTGATTTAAAACTAGAATACGTTGATGTTCCAAAATTCTTATTTTATTTTAGAGTCGTTGAATTATTCGCCTCTTAAGTATTCCAACGCTAGTTGTCTTATCTAATAGAATTTAATGTCAAAAACGCTTAAAAGTCTGTCTAGCCCACTTCAAAGTTTTAGTTGGGTGGAAAACTTGTCTAAAGAAATAAGTGCAATGAAACGGGACAGTTTTGAACTGTAGTCCCGGAGATTTATTGCATATCTGATAAAATATTCATAGTCTGGAACGATTCAGTCTCTCTTTGTTCTTTTAAAATCGCCCAGTTCTTGCCTCACTCTCATAAATCTACTTTCCACATTGCTGCCTGCCTGGCTCCATCAGATTGAGGGTAATTTTATGATTTTGTCTTTTACCTCAAAGGCACCATACTACGTCAGATGACAAATGTTGCAGTGAAAGTTTTTTGGCATTTTAAGATGCAACATCCTGTCCAGACGTAGTATTTTAGTTTTTAGATCGTTTGTCCTGCTTGTTATCAACTATTCTAATTGTATAGGAAGGAGTGACTGCCTTAGAGGACCCACGAGTACCCTTTGAAGTTAAACTTCAGAATATGTTAATTTACCTATATTTACGTAGATAGAAATCGAGAGTTAGAACTTTTCACTTGGCAAGGTGAACTATCTGGTAAAAACGGTAGAGCAAATTCGATTCATGCGACTAAAAATGTAACGAAAAACCTCATCGCTTTACATTCAATTTTGCAGGACTTTATGTGCAACAGAAGAGGATTTTCATTGTTCTCGCTGAATTGTCAAAGGCTGAGAGCTGACGTTACGCATAAATGAAATTTCTTATCACTTTCAGAAAAATGGCTTTGAAAGGATGAAAATATTGATGTTCATAATTCAGCTGTGTATGATATTGGTCAGATGATTTTCATGAATGCTGTATACAATATGCTTTGTTTATTTATTTATTCAAAGTTCGTCAGAGTCTGACTATAACTGATCGATTACAGCAGTTCATTTTTAATAAAATAAAACAAAATAAAAACATCAAAGTGAACATAAACAAAATAATATTGTAACTAAGGATTTAATCCGAGCTAATTCTTCAACTCATCTCTTGAAAGATTAGAGTGAATAACATCAAAATCATTATTAAATAAACCAGGCATTGATAAAATAGCATAATTAGTACGGTAGTCGGGTACCGGGACGAAATCAATATTGCTCAAAGGATGAACCGGAATAAATATGCTCAAGGCGGACAAAACCTCCGAAGAATTGACAGTTCCTATCAGGCAGTCAAAAGCACACACAGTTCGGGTGTTGTTACCTCTTCTCTCAAGGATCTTAAGTGACAAAAGTTTAAGTCAATATAAGTGGCCAGGTGTATAGGATCAGTCCAAACAAGGTCACGCAGTTAATCTCCATCTTCTACCGTTAGATCTCTTTGGTAAGCAAACCGCATCCTCAGCTGCCATTAGGCTTAACTCAATCCAGACCTGGAAACGAACTGAATTCAGTCACTCCAAAATTCTGGACGGGAGAACTGCCAGCAACATCGACTATACCACGCCCAAGCCTTTCTTTGGAACTAAATTCGACTCTTCCTTTCCTAACAGATCGGAATGGGAGGAAGGTCCTCCCAAATGGTGGGAGTCTTCTCGGAACATTTGGACCTTGATATCTCATTCCGCTTACCTGACAACTGCAGCGGGTTTCAGCCGGAAATCGTGGCTATAGAAGTAGCCGCGAACCGTCTGATT
The DNA here is from genome assembly GCA_964036015.1 of Leptarthrus brevirostris. Taxonomy (NCBI): domain Eukaryota; kingdom Metazoa; phylum Arthropoda; class Insecta; order Diptera; family Asilidae; genus Leptarthrus; species Leptarthrus brevirostris. The sequence continues at coordinate 129,712,535 of OZ038373.1, read as the reverse complement.
CATTTAACGCTACTTAAAGATAACATATGTATTTTTACAGATGGCCAGGCCGCTATTAAGTCCCTTACGGGAGTATATACTACCTCCAAAATGGTTTTAGCATGTCGCTTAGCTCTGAATGGCATAGCTGAGCATCTGAAAGTACGGCTCATCTGGGTGCCGGGACATAGTAATATTCTGCGTAACTGTAGAGCTGACGGACTAGCGAGAATCGGTATCAGTCGCCCTGATTCGGACATTAATCACCAGCTGGGAAAGCTGCCATTTGCAAACTGGAACTTTCACAGACATCTCTCAGGATTGCAAATGTTAATTGACAGGGGGAACACACCTGCCTCATCACCCGACAGATATGGCCAAAGCTTGCCCTAAACGGTCCAAAGAGCTCATCCTACTCGGATGCAAATTAATTAGCGGAAACCGTGGCTATTGTTACGGGCTACTGCTTCATAGATAGAGACGCCGATAACCGTAGGAACCGGTTTTTGGGCTCCCCTTCTTTGAAGAGCTGACCGAATTAGGCTCCATATCATTATGAAGAGCTCCAAAAGGTTCCTGATGACAGATTAAGGCTAAACACCCTTTCCGTCTCAGCTAATTTTATTTTGATTCCTAAAGAACTAGTTTCCACTGCTCAGGAACTCGCTCGATACACAGAGAGTAACAGGTTGGCCCTCTTCTTCTCTAGAGATTTTTATGGGGTTTAATTTTTGCAGCCTAAATTGTGGTATCCCAATGGACCTCTTTGGCCTTAGTGAGCCTTCTTAGGCTGTCACTCTAACCTGACCTAACCTAATGCGCTTAATGTGAGTGGAGTAGCAAGGTGACCAGACCGCGTGCTTAAGGATGGGTCTAACAAAGGTACAATAGAGCAGTTTTGTGATAAATCGATTATTAAATTCATTGGACCATCTCATCATAAAGCCCAAATTAGCATTAGTCTTATTCACGATAGAATCGATATGGTCAGAAAAAGAGTAGTGAGCATTAAAGACAACACCTAAGTCTTAGGTTTTGTCAAGTCTAGATAATAAACATCCGTCAATAGTACAATTAAATTTGAACGCTCGTCAATATTCAAGAGACGGCGATTGTTAGAACAACAAATATGGAAGGCATCCATGTAATCATATAAAAGATCGCAATAGTCAATGCAAGAGATAATACGAAAAATTTTAGAGTCGTCGTTATAGGTTCTATAGGCATTAGATGACTAGAGAGGCACGAAGTGATAAAAGAATACATAAATAACAACATAGAAAAATGAAAAATCTTTATCAATATCTCGTTCATTCAAAACAACAGACCAGTCACAATTAAGATGCCATTCAGTTGTGAAAAATCAGGTCTTTTGAAATTGAAACTATAGTCAGAAGATACAACAGAATAAAAATTATCTGATCAAAGGTAATTATAATGTTTAATGCTGGATAATGAGACGATTTGGGGGACCAGGGTCGCAAACATAGTTTCACATGTGTACCATAGGGATCAGTAGAGAACACAAGATCAAGAAATTTGCCAAAATCATTTCAAATACCACAAGACTGCATAAAACTGGCAGAAAGTAAGTCTTCATCGGTGGAATATCGCTAAGTAACATACATCAGATTAAATTCTCCCAAAAGAACTAGTTCATCCGATCATCGAAATCAAAATCAATGGAGTTAATAAAAAGCCGATTCGGTTTAGACCGGAGCCCGGTTACATTAGCGTATTAGAAAGATACACTGAAAAGCTTTTTGAAGCCTTAGGCTAAACGAGGTCCAGAGCCATTCCGAGTGATGAACTGTGCTATGAGACTCCAGTTTTGCAAGAATTTTTTTTTATAGAATACTAACTAACAAAAAAATTCGATTTTTTGAAACCCTCTAATATACAGTCCGTCTCATTATATAGCCTCAGTAAAAATTTTGCTTAATTTTTCTTCAAATAAGATTGAGAAATATTATACCTTTAACAATATGAAAGCAAAAAAATAACAAACATAAAAACCATGTCCAATAATAACAAAAATTAATCATTATTTCTCCTCATTATATAGCCTCAGGTACAGAACTTTAGATAGTACATTCTAACACTAACTTTTATTAATTTTTAATATTTCGCAGACTCTCCGTTGTACTTAATTACTTCAACAATCCTGGCAGAAATGACTTCGTAAAACATTTTCACGTACTCCAAGAAAACAGAATTACATTTTGTAACTCAGTCAACGTGTTGTATTGCTTGTCATTGCTACAAACTTTGCAAGAAAGATAGCCCCCAACAATTTCCAATAATTCGCACTTCGCTGGGTGGATTGAAGCATTATCGTGTTTGAAAAATCCAAACGTGTTTTTCTAAGGCCTAATTATTTTTAATTTTTTATAGAGATACAAGATTAATGTTTTTCCGGGAGTGCTGTTGTCTTTCAAAATGACCAAATGGTATTCGTATCATAATTTTCATGGTGTACCATGTTCGTACCATCGCACCAATTGAAGGCGCGAATGCAAAAACCACCTGAATGTGTGAATGCACTCCGAACCTTATTTATATATATTATTCACTTTATATCGATAAAAAAATTCAAGAGGTACATACATTATCTTGGTGATTCTAGGATTCTTAGAATAGTTATGAATTGCTGAAATGTTGGTCTAGTTATTTATGAGGTTTCAAATCTGTAGGTTAGGTTAATTACTGTTAGGGTAATTATAATTATGTCAATTACTATTAAAGTAAATTATTTATTTATGCATTAAAACAATTCAATTATTCGAATTTTCCGCGCATTCATCGATCAAGTCGGGCGTATCACGGTGTACTATTATTTCGTCTGTTCTGTACCAAAGTGCCACAGTCGCGGTCTGGCAACGCTGATCCAGATCCACGTGCAGACTGTAGTCGGTTCAATTTGTGTTGTTCTGTATTTGAGTATTCCGCTGCCCTCTATTTCGCGATTTACACGTGCTCTACTAAAGTTAATATCAGTTGATACCCGAAATTGAGAAAGGGAGACACTCAATTGCAAGTGGCTCGTAAAATTAATGTTTTCTCTATTTCTGTAGCCTTAAAAGAGCAGCCTAGATGAATTTTTGCTGAATTTTCCTTGTTTTTTATACACGATGTTTCAGATCTGGTGTGCCAAAATAAATGGGGTGACAGATGTCACCTAGTCAAAAATAAAATTGTGTGACAGGAGGAGGGGCAATCTCAGCTGTTGGGTGATTCATAAATTTGCCATTTTCATGATATGCACATCATTATTTTAAATTTTTGAACTACCCAACGCAGCCACATCAAACAAACGCTAAAAAACTACCTCCCCAATGACCTTTCCAGAATTTCCAACAATATTGATCCAACTCTTACCATTACAGGTACAGTCATTTCCAAAAGTGAAAAAAATCTTTTGCGATTTCTTAAAATTTTTCCTGTTTCCAAATTTTCTCCGAAATTTATGTAATTAATACATCTTTGTATTTTTATCAAATTGACAATCTTATTAGCTTTCCAAAAAGGTACACTATGTCCAGGTGGAGAAAGGTTTATACGTGGAAAGCCTTTTAGGAAATATTACAAAAATCTCCAATTTAAAGAAGTTAATCTCAAATTAACCCTAAAATGCTATTAAATTTAAAAAATTATTGAAATTAATCGTAGTATGTTACAAAAGCTTTTCTGTACACCGACACTTTGGATGCATGCCAATAACTCTCTCTTTAAGGTGGATTGAAGCCAGCCTGTAGTCCAAATTTTGTTACCAATGGGAGTCAGATTTTGAGATCTAGCAGGCCAAGGAATCGGTTCACCTCGTCTAAACCAGCCGTCAGGGAATTATTCATTCCATATTGCCTTTACAATAATACCAGAATACGATGGTGCTTCATTGTGTTGATATTAAGATAAGATTATTCTTAGGGTCTGGGAGGAGGACCTTTTGTCCTATGTCCGACCAGGTGTGGAAGTTGTAGAAGTTTGTGATACCATTTATGATGAACTGCGCTTCATCCATCCAGATAATTCGGTCCAGAAACGCCCCGTTGTCAATGTTGCACTTCAGAAACCAAATGCAAAATTTTATTCTTCTCTCGGAATCTACTTCCTTGGACTGGGATATGATAATATGAATGTCACATGAATGGGATATGATAATATGAATGTTTTATGGTTTACCAAAAATACCAGAATATATTTCATATTAATAATGCAAAGATTTGAATATTATTAAAAACTTACCTGTTATTGAGTTAATAAATCTATACGGGCACTGACTTTATTTTACTTATAACTTTTTAAATATCCACAACAACTAAACGTCTCTTCTTTTCAACTCTCAAAACCAAACTAAATTGAGTAAAAAATACATTACGTCTTTACTCTTTCATAATTCGGGGAATCCCACACATATATGCATATAATCGACATAACAAAAAAATTCATCAGAAATATTCATCAGAAAAATTCCTAGAATATTGAAAATCGTGTTAAAACAAAACAATTCGTGTAAAAAGAGAATTAGGTGTAGTTGAAAATTTATTAATAGGTAAATAATGATTTGAACTTAGCTATTCTTAATCTTTCCTCACAATATCTAGTGTAACTGCTTTATTATCGGTGGTTGGTTGGTGGATCCCTGAAGCCCCCCCCCCCCCCCCCCGCAAATAAAGGAGTTTCACTAGATATTATGAGGAAATCTGAAGCTTAGATTTTCAAAGTGGTCAGATGAAGACTGGCTAAGAGAGTCATGATCTGAGCCCCTCCCCCGCCTTTTTTTCCTATTTTCATGTAAACCTTGAGTTTTTGTAATTCATTTCTTTTCATTACACATACACTATAAAAATGATAAACGTAATATTACCAAATTGGAATAATTGAACTTTATTTAAGACTAGTTCTGATTTAGACTCTTTAAAATGATCTATTTTTCTGATTTCAAATTACATTGCTCTTATGTTTTAATAGCATAAACGAAAAACCTCTGGCGACATGAAAATATTTCCTATAAATCTGAAGATGTCTTATGTAAATGTATTGCAAGCTCTAAATATTTGACTTATTTCACCTTCGTTACGAATACAAATAAATGCAAAGGTAGACGTAAAGTGCCAGGAAATTTACCAGGTCTTCTGACAGAATTCTCTTGCACCCTGGAAACCTCTTCTTCTCTACGAATATAGTCACGTAGAAAAAAATTGAATGTGTTCATTCTGAGGAAATTTGAAGGAATTTTTTGTCGAAACGCGCACATACTTTGCTCACTTATGCGAAGCAGGAAATCGAAATGGAAATCTCTTATCAACTCAAGGAAACTTAGTTTTGCATAGCAAGAGCTCCGTTTGGCACAAGTTTAAACGGTGTTTTTCAAGGCATATGCAGAATTCTTCTGCAAAATTTTACGATTTAATTTTAGTTAAATGTAAAACGATTTTTAGTTTATTTTAAGGAAATCCTAAAAAAAAATATTCGTATTATCACTAATCTCTATGTATCCTCTGTGTAGCGCAAATTGACCTCGACTCGCAATGTGATAACATCAATTCTTTCAGATCCCGTAAGGTATTTCCACACACGACTTTATGAACATGTTTCAAGGAAACATTCTTGTAGACATCATGTCGTTACCATCAATTCAGCCTTTCGGATTATACGTAAACCTCCTAATCTTTCAATCAATCAATCAGGCAATGGATCAATCACGAAGGAGGAAGTCTTTATACTTGGCCTAAATATATTTTACTCCTAGAAGATGACTCTCTTTCTACTATACCATCCTAAATGCGAATTCCTTATCATTCTAGAGTAATCAGAGTCAAAATCTCTGAACCTTTCATTTCAGAGAAAACATTTTGTGACTACTTAGCCTACATTCCATCTTCCTTGATGGGGATTCCTGATTTGATCGTACTTTTAATCTGGAGGTGTGTCGGATTCCTTCGTCTCTTTTGAAGTTTTCAAGGCGGTTATTTTTATGTGAAAAGAACGTAGGGAATGAGCTGACAAATTATAGTACATATCGGATACTTATCTATAATCAAGAGGTTTTTCAAAGGTTTATTATTGACATTTTGCCAATTATATTAATTTGAAATTTAAATTATAAAATATTAAAGAATTAGCTCCATTTGGATGATTAAAACAAATTCAAAGCCCTTTTAAATGGATTATAGTTTCGATTGCGTGACCATTATTTAAACTTTATTGGACTTACCGGTTATATAATTATAATTAAGTATATATGTCTTTTAAAGAAGACGGAAATTCCGTAATAAGTTTAGGATGTTTTGTTGATTAGTTTAATATTCCTAATGTCACCTTTTAAGCTTTAGTACCGAAAATTATGCAAAGTGGCGAGTATGCTGAGCACGATGGACCCTTCGTTTTGTCCGTGGAAGAGGGAAACTAACCTTAACTGGCTGACATACACCATTTTTGGGGGCTTGGTCAGAGTCGTACTTTTGGTTTTTTTCACAGTTTATGTAGGCGGAGGATAACAAAGTAAGGCTTCAAGAAGGGTGCAATAACCTTTCCAGAGAGAAAATTTGTTTTGCAGTTTTAAGTGGAGATTTTGCGGAAAAAGATTCCGATAAGTGTAGGGGATAATATCACCTCCAACTTTCCCTACCGGAGGTTTTACAATAGCGTCCACCCAAATAGCACAAAGCTACTCAAACGTTACATTCGCTGACACATTTTAGAAAAACGCGCTTTACTTGCTGCAAAAAGGAAATAAAAGCTAATCTGATTGTAAACCTCGCCAAATCGCTGTTACTGTAACAATTTGGTAACTATTTTTCTTATAGTTTCATAAATTTTCATAAATTTCACTATTGTTGTCCTAAGCCGTTGTGCTGAAGCCACATGTTTAAAAAAAAAGAAGTATTTAAATACCATTTTATGTCCAAAATCATTAAAGTGCCAATAAGAAGACATTGTAATTCAATTCTAATTACGTTTATTATCAATGCCATGCTCTAAATACAATACTATAGAAAATATTGTTATCGCTGAATACAAAGCCTCATTTCCATATAAAAGCATTTATTCCCGTCCTTTGTCTCCTTAAATGTCCATAGAAAAGGTAAAAGCTTTCAAGGTTTCATACACGTCAGCATAGATATTGTCTAACTGTGTCATTTAGGGATTTTTCTACTTTTCTCTGTTTCAAAAAACACAACTTTATGATGTGGAAACACATCGCGGAGTTTGTTATTAGGACATCTGTCGGTACTAAAGGCGCAATGTAGAGGCCTTTATGTGGGCAAAAATATAAATGGACTTGTATAAAGGAACAATTCACGTGCTGCGGGGATATGAATTTGCCTGGTACACACAACACCAGGTATGTAGTTCATGACACAAATGCCTTACGCACCATTAATACCCGGCCGTAATTACGTGCTCTAATTATGTTTTATTAATGCTTGCGTGTTATGAGCTTCAAAGTGTTCACCGCCCGAAAATTTGGGCAGAGAAAGCAATTTAAAGCTCCTTCTCGGAAAACCTTTATGAATATAAATTTTCGCGAGTCCCTTAATTATAGCTGAAGAAAAACAATTTTATAAGTAGCGTGTATCTCTCCTCCTGTTAAAATGAGCTCACATGAAAAATTCATCTAAGACCTGCTGCTTTTCGTTAATAAAAACGTTCGTAATCTCAGTTTAAACCAATTTGGAGCGAATACATTTCTCGTTAATTGCTGCTGTTAGGTGACTTGATAGGAAAAACAGTATTCCGATGTAGGGATTCCGATTTTCCTATACCTACAGAATTCATTTGCTTCATGAATATTCAACGGAAATAGAATGTTACTTAATGACATTACCCATCTCGTTCTGGTCCATTTCTGCACGTGTCCAGCTTCCGTTTTTCAAACAAAATTTTTGTGATACCCATTCAAGACCGGATGCGCACTTCTACTGACACTGAAACACTTTTCCTTTTACATATTGTTTAAGGTAAAAGTAAAGGTATAATTTGGGCTTTTAAAGAGAAAATTAATTAAATTTTCTAGAAAACTAAGCTATCTTGAAAAGGACCATTTTGCATGGTTCAATTACGTAATTGTATTCATTCAGTTATTAAACTGTTTGAATAGGATCAATTCAGGTAACCATGCTTAAGACAGAAGATTTGAATTTTTCCCAAAAGAAATTTTAATTAAAAAAATTACGGCACTGTATGTGAAAACATTGTGGAATTAACATGTTAATTAATTTAATCGAAATTACTTGGTGCGCTCACATTTTAAATTTTAATTAAAACCGAAAGAACAAAAACTAAATATTCTAAAATGTTACCACGGTTGGGCATACGTTTGATTCAGGATTTCTGAGGATCTATATCCTGCAGACTTCTTAAGACCGCCTAAATAAACCATATCCCTAAAACTCTTACCATGATTGCAGAAACGATGAGTACAACACAAGATTGTCAACGTTAACGATTTGGTTATTTATTCTATATACAGGATGCTTTTTAGGGCGTGTGCAATAATGAAGAAACTGACAGAACTAGGCGAGAAACGAAAAAAATTGTATGGGGACAGTCTGTCTCTCCTCTCCACCAAGCTATATGATAAGAGATATAGAGTTTTTACGATAAAATTAGCCAGTCTTATATTTTAACGCATATTTTCTAGAGTATTGGCGTTGCAGACGTTATCACAAAAATGGCACTGCGTTTGCATTAGGGATGGGGGATCGAACTGAGAAAATCGATACGATAGTACGGATTGAACTGCAATTTTTTCCGATTTCGAAGATCGATTAATCGCCCTAAAAAGATCGATGTTCATAGATCGATTCCATTTATTTTGGCATTTCAATTTAAAGAAGTATAAATTTTGTGTCGCTTCATTAAGCTCAATTTGTCATAACTAGCAAAAACCGGCGGACTTCACATGACAATAAATTATAATCACCAAGGCACAAGAATTCAGAAGAAGTTCTTGCTCCAGACTGTATACCATATAGAGGAAGGACGGAGAGGGCGAACGTAACACCTATCGAACAGAACGATGGAAAGAACCCAGTAGTTGTTATCGCATACAGTGAATGATGCGATATATCGATGTATACTTTCTCCCTCGGTATCGGGGTGTTGACCTCAATATTATATTTACTCAATAATCATGAATATCGATGAATTTTATTACCGATACTCGCCATAGTATCACCGCGAAGTGAACTAGAGAGATAAGAGCCCATAGAAAAAGCATCAAGATTTTTGGTGATTTTAACGTTTTTCTCAAAAACACAACGTTTTCACAAAACTTTTGTCAGTTTTGACGTTTTTTTCGGAAATATAAACAATGCAAGCGATTAGTTATTAGCATATGTTCGATGCTAAAACGTTAAATAGCTTTAATAAGAATCGCTGTTAGTAGGTACACATATATTTTGCAACTTTTCAAGGATAAAATAACCTAATCAGATGAATGATGTTCGCGTTAATAAATCTTGGATTTTAATATTATTTCATTTTCATTCATTCATTTTCGGCTGCTTTCAAGGTAGACGCCAAGACTAGGTACTACCTATCATTTATCGAAGCGTTTCGTCCTTCTTTCAAACCCTCATAACTTCAGTTTGGATAATACCAGCGAGCCCAACTTCTTAGAGTAAGATGTAGTGAGCAGACTAATGAAACACACTAAGTTTCATTTGTCCAGCTTTTATACTTACGATTTTATTAATAGAGTCGACGCCAAAAAAGATGATATTTTAAAATGTTCATTAAGCTTGAAAAACTTGAGAAGAGAGTATTCAGTGTTAAAATATAGGCGCAAAATATCATAAAATGATGGAAAAAGCTACATTTTCTGTATTGTTTAGCTATTTTGCCTTCCTTCCTTTTATTTGAAAGAAAGTATCATCAAATATCATTATCGGCTGCTATGGGGAGCTACGGTGGGTTAAGTTGGTTTGACGAAGAAGTACAATCGAAATAAAAAGCTTTCTCTGTACAAGAACTATCGTTTCCCCTCATGCGCGAAATAATATCATCTTTTTTGGCGTCGACTCTACCTTAAATACGTCAATTTCGATGCTCATGATCATCAAAAGCTCCGTCATCAAAACCTCTAGGGTACTTCCTGAAGTCTTAGCAAGCTCAAATTTGGTATGCCGACTAGGATTAACACACAAACAACAAAAATATTAAGAAACTATTACTATTACCCCACCCCCCCTTCCCAGCACCACCACCTTAAGACGGGTGCAGGTCTGTTATAAAAAATTTTATTGGTATATACTTCCAAAAGTTTTAGAAAGCTGAAATTTGATATGCAGGCTAGGATGAGTACACAAACAACGAAGAAACCTGTAACTTTTATACCCCAACCCCTCCAAAAAAGGAGTCTAGTTCTGTATTATATAACAATTTCTCATCAGATAATTTCCTAACTTCGAAAAGCCCTAGAAAGGTGAAATTTGGTATGTAGACTATGATATGCCCCCAAAAATCGACAATATCAAAAAATCTATAACTCTCACCCTCCAACTGCTGAGGTGTAAGTTTTGTTAAAATTTCTTCTAGGGAGGTACTTCCAAAAGTTCTAGAAAGCTGAAATATTTGATATGAAAGCTAGATGTGATAAGTACATAAAACACGAAAAAGTGAGTGGGCTATGAAGAAAGGAACTGTGTCGTGCACGAAATACCTTCTTTACCCGACTACGCCGGAGGGAAGGGCCGCCGGGATGAGGGGGGGGGGGGTGATTTTTCTTTAAACTCGTCCTAGTGCTTAATCTATTGCTTCTATGAAAAGATTGTTTTTTTCTACCTGAAGTTAACAAAATAATCTTCCAAATAAAGTAAAAATAGTCATACCGTATTTAAGCAACTAACAACCATTTTTAAGCCTAAAAGCGCGGAATTGTACTGAAGGAGAAATTTAAAAAAATACAACCACCAGAACATGGTCGGACCATGACTTAAAAATAAAAAGAACTAGCTAAAATTCCAAAAAGAGATAAAATTCCACCAAAAACATTTCATGTAAAGAAGGTTGCCAAGACTCACAAGCTCATACCGCTTTCATTGTTATTATTATCAGATCTCATGTGGAGCCAAGCCTCTAACTCTACAACGCCTAACTCTAGAAACCCTACATCTTGGTCAAAAAGTATGGCTTGGCCGTTTCATGCATGACACAACATTAAAGACCAGTGACTTAATTTCTTACCATAAGTCCATAACCGCGAAACTGCCAAGCCATACTTTTTGACCAAGATGTAGGGTTTCTAGAGTTAGGGGTTGTAGAGTGAGGCCTTGTAGAGTTAGGGGCTTGGCTGCACATGAGAACTGATAACTTTTTAACGGTGAAATCGGTATGAGCTTGTGAGTCTTGGCAACTTTCTTTGTATGAAATGTTTTTGGTGGGATTTACTTTTCATTTATAGGAATCTAGAACTAGAAAAGGAGTATTTACTCAATGTAGCGGTGAAATGACGTAATGTAATATTATTTACTAAGCTTTCTCACATGCAGGAAAATCTCGGACGACGATTGTTATCGTCTTACATGGGAGCATCTATCCCAGTTAATTTTTTTGTCCACTATGAATGGCCAAATTTGGAATTGTCTTACCCAAGAAGTTAGAGTTATTCTATATTACATGTGAAATCGAAATTAAAGAGAAATTACAAATTTAACTCATTAAACTTGTTTCACGGAATTTACGTTTATTCGACTTATGCCCCATTACTTTAGCATGCCGAGATTCGACCTTGCTTCAATGGCTTGGTGATCATGCCACTCAGCTATTGATGTACCTCCGTCTCCGCATTTCTGGTTATTTAATAATTCAATATTTTATGTTAAATTCTATAAATGGAATCATTTGCATACCGATGCTTTCAACTATCGATAATTCTTTTTCAATTTATCGATACTCCGGTATAGTAACATTTCGATACATTATAACATATTGATCAATATTGAAATTATTATGATAAAAAATTAATAAATATTATATATCATTATCAGAATGTTACAAAAAAGAAATAATCTGAACAGAAATATACCTTTTCGTTGATATTGTGTGTAATTAAAGGAAGGTGGGGGAGTGGGAAGGGGGGTGTTTTTTTGCATTCTCGACGTCATATAATAATTGTTTTTGTAAAGTTGAATTGACGGGCTGAGAGTAAAAGTGACCTATTTATAAAATTCGGGCAAAAGTGGCTTAGAAAATGTTCCGCGCAAAAACGAATCACGTGAGATTCCGGGCAAAAGCGAATCGTAGAAAATGTTCTCCAAAAAGCAATGCAAAGTTAATGCAGTTAAGTAGTTAAGTCGTTTTTGCCCGGATATTTTCTACGATTCGTTTATCCGGAATCTCACGCGATTCGTTTTTGCGCGGAACATTTTCTAAGTCACTTTTGCCCGAACCTTATAAATAGGTCACTTTTACTCTCAGCTCGTCAATTATTATCCAACAAACTTTATACAATTACAGCAAATAATGTCATTACGAAAATTCTTATGACATAAAATTTGTCGTTATGGCAAGATTTCGTTATAAGAAGAATTAGTTGATCACATTTTATTTCACTAGGTCCAAAGCCTGCCTTGATTGATTGATTAGATTTGGAGGTGTGAGGTTCTCAAGCGCCGCGGCCACTTGGGCCTATTGTGGTAACCCTCTCAACTCTTTATAGTAAGCTGGTCCTTCCGAAGAAGTTCAACAGCTCCCGCAGTTGGCAGTCATTCAGCCCGCTCGGTACCAGGGTTGGTTTCCCAAATAGGCTAAATCTGCTCCTGGCTACTGCAGGGCATTCACATAGCACATGTAATGGGGTCTCATCCTCCTCCAGACAGAGTCTGCAGGTGGGGTTGATGGCTCTGCCTATCCTCACCAGGTGCTTCCTTAGCTGACAGTGGCCGGTAAGTAGGCCTGCCAGAGTTCTAACAGCCGACCTGCTCAGCTTGAGGAGCTCCCTGGATCTACCCGGCGACGGTGAGGGCATAAGGCTTCTTCAGTGAGCGTGCCCCTCAATATTGTTCCAATATAGCCTATGCCCCTCATTTTCTCGGTTTGCTATTAGCCTTTTAGCCGTGCAGAGAGGTATTCCACAGACCGGCTCCGGCCCTATAAAAGGGGTGTTAGACCCCTGCCTAGCAAGTTCGTCTGCATTTTCATTTCCCGTGTAGCTCTGCCTGCCTTAGGTGGTATTCCTGATATAGAGATTCTTTGTATAGAGCACTTACTGCATTTCCAAACTAAATGTACCTTCTTCCACTCGGATACCTTCTGAATTGGAGGACCCAAACAGTCCAAATCCTTTTTAAAGCCAATCCAAAAATGTCTTATAATCATTTTGTTATATTTCGGCCAACGTCTTGATTTTTTTCATCTCCTCGAAAAGCCGACCAAATTGGTCACGGTTTGTTGTCTTCGTTCTAAAGGCTAGAGCACAATGAACGCAACGCAATTGAACTGAAATGTGAGATATGTCAAAGCGGTTTTCTTAGCATGGACTTTCTATATATTTGAGCACACTATTGCATAAGTATATTTATAATAAATTTTAATGCAATAAAAAAAATAAGGATGGAAAATTTTGAAGGGAAGCCAATTGCGGAATTATAGAACCATTTTTCTACAAATTGTAATGCTGAAAGCAAGACAATTGTCAAATTAAGATCCCTCCATTGTAAGTATTAGGTTAGGTTAGAGTGGCTGCCTAAGAAGGCAAAGGAGGCCCATAGTGATACCACAATTTAGGCTGCAAAAATTAAACCCCATTAAAATACCTAGAGAAGAAGGTAAACATGTTACTCTCTGTTCATCTAGCCAGTTCTCTGCATCCAGTGGAAACTAGTTATCGAGGAGTCAAAATAAAATTGGCTGGGATGGAAAGGGTGTTCCGCCTTAACTCGTCATCGGGAACCAATGTCAGTTGGTCAATGATAGCACCAGTCAGTATCTCGGTGACGACAGACTAGTTTTCTGGCATTTTAACCACCAAAATAAAAAATAGGTTTCGTCTAGTCCATTTGAACATACCCACACACAGCGAGACATAGAATAAGTAATACTTATTGAGGAATTGAAAAAATCAAGTATTATTATTTAGGTATGGGCTTGTTTTCTTCCAAAGAATTAATTCTTAAGCCGACGTGCTTATCTGCTGGAGAAAACAAAGCCGCTTATACCAAGAAAACACGTTACACTTAATACGTTAACTCAAAAATCAATAAACAGAGAGCAAATCAGGTAAAAATGAAGGTAACACGTAGTTTTTAAAATATGTCTGTTACCAAAGGCCTTTTATTTATTTCCAAGGAAAATTATGACCCAATAAAAATTTATTCACACAATTGATTTTCGAAATTATAATCTCTTTTTGTTATCTTAAAAAGAAAAGATGATTTTGTGTACTTCAACTTAACGAAGAAAGAGAGATATCTAATTCGAATTTCTGTCTATCTAAATGTCCTTGTTCGAATCTCCGACGGCAAAATCAGTAGATGCTTCTTTAAAGCGAAGGCTATTAACAGATTATTTCAAATGTATAATTTATTATAGACTAAAGCAAATGAAATGGAAAATTTTCTCAAAAAATCCCTAACCAAGCGAAAAGAACTTGAAAAAGAGGTGGAAAAATCTTTAGCCTTTGGCAAAGCAAAATTCTTTACGAGTTATCTACTTCTTGTGTTTCCATAGGCCTTTGAAAATTAAATTATGCCACAGAATTCGTTCAAGCGAATAATTGAGAGAGAATCTTGGATTTCGATGCCCCGGAGAAAGTACCGAAGTTCACAAAGGATGACTATGCTTTGATCATGCCAAAAAACACTCAAATTAAGTAGACTTTGTTTGGTTTAGAGAAATTTATGCAATACGAGTTTGCCTAGTATGTAAGAAATTATTTCGCTTATGACTGAAGCAGATTTCGTATATTATTTAAAATGAGTACCTTCCCTTGACAAAAAGGTATGGAGTGGTATACACGAATTCTGTACTTGTTAAATTTTCTTTTCGTTCGCTAAAACCTAGTAAAGGCTTTCTTCGAATTATTTTGATTAAATTTTGGGTTATTTACCAAGATTAAACTCTCAAAACAATTACGCCCGTAAACATAAGAGCGATTCACAATTCGGCATGATTTGTTTTAAGACGAATCTGCACATAAAATAAAAATATAAATCTCCCAGATAAAATCTAAAAGGTAAAGAAATAAACGTTAAATGGTGCAAAATATAAGCTTAAGAGTATATTTTGCGCACTCGTTCACATTACTTTGGCTTAACCTCACAAATCTTTATCATTCATAGCCAAGGTTTCTAGGTGCAGTTGTTTTTTTTACTAGCCAGTGGCAGTTTAAAATTTGCAGACTTGAATGATTACTGCAGTAATTTAAGTGTGCTAAAATTATAAAATTTATTTAATTCAGTTCTTTAAAAAGAGGGAGTCCTTTCTTAGCAGGGTCAGCTTATAAAGGGTTGTTAGTTACAGTGTCTCGAATTTTTTTTTTTTTGGTTTTTATCAACGCAAGACCTCTGAAAATTTGCGTAATTAATCGTAGGTTACCAAAATAATTTTAAAAATAAAATAAAACTATATCTTAGGGTTCTACCGATCTTCGAAGTTTGAAAAATTGTCATTTTTATGGTCATATTGCGCTACCCTTAATTTCGGCTTTCGAACTAAATATAAAAAAGGCAGTGTCTATTTACCACCCTCAAATTTCCGTGTAATTTTAGTGTACACGGAGAGTACACGGAAATACACGGAAAGTACACGTAAGTACATGGAAAATACACGGAAATTACACGGATATAACACGGAAAGTACAAGTAAAAATTTCAGGAAGTCTCTATTCGCATCGGCCGTGTCCGTGTTCGCGCAACATTTCCACAGACTACACGGAAGTACACGAAAGTACGCGATAAGTGCAAATAGTCACTTCCATATTCATATTACTGGTAATAGTTTTTCACAGCCATTCATACCTTGTCGGGGGTGGTGCTAGGGCGGGGGCGAGGAGGGCAGGAGGAGGAACATTACAATTCGAGGAACTTCTTAACTAGACTCGCGAGTGTTTTCTTTGTAGACAAAGTAATTTTTATGCTACAAAAGTACAGTTGCTATTGTTACAGTGTTAAAAGTGGCTTTTGTGATTGTTAAATAATGAGTTCTAGGCGTAGTGAGACTACTTGTGCTAAATTGGGACCATACAAAGAACTTGACGATCGGTAGCTACCAACTATAAGGGACGTCATTAAATTTATTTTATTTGTCAAGAACAACCTGAAATTGAGGTGTAATGGAAAGGATCCGTCCAATTTCGTTGAATATGCGATTGTTTGTGAAAAGATCAACAATATTTGGAGCAAAGATTCGATTCCAATCGTGACTAAGGATCGATTTATTCAAGGATTCAAGTTCTATTTCAAAAAACACCCCAACTTGAAAAGATCCCCAAAAAACAAACGAAATGATAGTTTTGAATACAAACTGAAGTGTTTTTAGAGTCTATTTTTTAGGGTAGGGTCCGAGTTCCCCACCTGTTAGTGTCTAGTAGTATTTACACTTCAAATTTTTGGTATGGACACGAATGACCCAATTGTGGGGTTCTAGGGTTAAATTTTATTTTTCAGTTAGCGGCATTTGCTTCCAGACCAATAATTTTGAAGTCGCGCCACGTCAATGCTCAATTACAAGTGTTTTTTTATCATTTGTAATTTTTTCGAATGCTCCAAAATTCAGCTACAACCTCCACCGATTTCCTCCCAAATTTTTTACGCGCAACTTTCAGCACCATCTATATAGAACCAGGAGTTAAGGGAAAAAATTGTTTCGTTGGGATTACAAATACTTAAATAAAAAAATTTTAAAAAAATTTTACAATATCATTTGTACTTTTTTCAAAATCCCTTTAGAAAGAAACGTCTAAGATTCACACTCCAGGTCACGATGACCCCCTTAAAGAAAAATAAATTGTGTTGACCGGACTGTAGATTTAGCTATGGTTTCTACTAGGGATGATCGATGTTCATCGATGTTCACAAAACAAAAGAAAAAGAACCGGATCCAAATTCAGAAATGTTTTTTTTTTCTACGTTGAAGACTAAGCATATGTTGCTTTATAATTGTACGAGATTAAAAAATGCCTTTATACATATTTATATAGTTTGACTGAGAAGAAAGTAACTTAGAATTTTGATTGGTCGGATGCTCCCTTCTACTGATCTCCACATAGTGAGGAAAACTGAATTTCTATTTGGAGAGCAGCAGTAGAAGCAACCGGCAAAACTTTTAACTTCTGAGTTAGAATAAGACTGGTTTTCATCTGATTTCTTATTTGAATCATATTCTTATATATAGATAATAAAATAAAAAAGTTAAGCAACAATGGGTTGATAGTGGTACAAAAAGTTGTCACAGGGTTTTCGCAGCTGAGGGTCAGTTACATTATGTTTTCCATTTAAGCTGCATAAACAGGTTTACTTATGTTTTAGTAAATAGAGATTCCCTTTTTATGGTAACCCAAACACATAACATTCCAAAACACGCTTATTTACTTTTATGCGTACTTTGTCGTTGTTATAATTTTTTTTTTAAAATAAAATCAAATAAATACAAAGACAAAACAAATCAGAAACAAAGAGGTGACGTTAGACACGCTGACTGTTCAAATTGCATTTTATTTGAGCTTTAGGTATGTTTAAGTAAAGTACATCCCAATGATCATTTAAAAGACAAAGAATTAATAGGTTCATTAAAAGCGTAGTTAGGCCGACAGATGTAAAGGAAGTCATAATTCCCGATAGAGCGACAACAAACTAAGATATTCAGACAAGTTAGTAGCTTCGGGGTATTAATTGTACCCTGCAAACATTCATAAACGAACAGAATCGCAAGGAATCGCGTCCCTTCTTTAGACTGACCACAGAAAGAAGCGTTATTATATTCGTGTAGGGAGGCAATATAACAGGATTGTTCTATGGAAGGCTACAAAGCACAAATGTAAGACCCTATGTTTTATCACTTCTAAAAAAATAATATAAACTAAATAAAATGGTGACCAGATCGCGGAAGCGTACTCTAAAATCAGTCTGACTAAAAAGCAATAAAGAGTCTTGGTGACAAAACACTCATGAAACTGACGAGACCATTTCTTTGTGAAGCCCAAAAACCAAATATCTACGACAATAGTTGTTCCGGATCTTGTATTCGATATTGTTTAATAATTGTTCAGTTTTAATTTTAGTTAGCTGTCTTCGACGTTCACGTTAAAATCACCTCTCAGTATAATTGCAATTTTATTCCAACTTGTGTTCCATAAAGTTGCACCTGTTGCAGATTTTCTGTCCCACAACATTCTTCATGGAAAGGCCTCGACCACGAATAAATAGATAGTTGTAAACCTACCTTTAGAAAAGCCGTATTGGATGTGCCCATAAATTGATTAAAGTGAAAAACAGCGAATCAGAAATAAGCGCCCGAAGGAACTTACCAACTGTAGATATATTATTAACACATTGTTCCTATTGCACTTCTTATAGTGCAGAAAAATCAGTTTCTATACCATTCAAGCATTCTTCTACAAATTCATTGTATTTAGCATCGATATTAAGGATCATCGATGATTTGCGTTCGATTATTATCGATCGTTGATGTTTAGTCATCGATGTTGACATCGATGTCAATATCGATGTTATGTCAACATCGCTCATCCCAAGTAGATTTTTTTCCGATTAGAAGAAAATAATCATACAATTTCAAAACAGTTTTTTATAGTTGACCCTTTCATCCATAGCATTCTCCTCTGTTTATTTATATTTTTATGTTTGCTCCGTTAACAACTGATTATAAGTCACGAAAAGAACATTTATTCCAAAAGGTCTGAACATTTTTTGTGCTTTATCGTTCTGAGGTCGTTTTAATTACTTCAGCTACCGAAATTAGCCTTAATAGTAGATGATAAAGCGATTGAATTTAGGAAAAACTATATGTTTACTCCGAGACCTTTTACCGCCATGTTTTCCTGCTACAAGTGTTAAAGAGTCTTGACAACAAAAAATACATTAATGGGAGGAAAAACAATTTTTTTTTCTCGTCCAGTTTTTCTCCCTTTCCGTGAACCCCGACATCAATTAAATTCCCAATCGTTTTTCAGGAGCTTTACCCAAATTTTTTACAAATGACTTTTATTCGATGGAGCATTCCACTGCTGATTTGTTTTTTTTTAACGCGTTTAAGTCAATATACTTCGTTTCACATGAGCAGACTTATCTGCCGTCTTTTTTAGGGGCGCTAGGCACGGCACGGCACAGCCCGGGAAAGGGTCGTCTATGGGAAATGAATTGACAAAGTTCTGGCAAAAATCTTAGGAAATCTAACAGAAAGCGTCGATGACGTGAATTTTATTTGCCCATCGTGTTAGTTTCCCTAAATCATTTCTTTCAATTGACAGCTCTGACAGATGGGTCCGTAATGAAGGAAGGGAAAACGTTTCCCTTGGGAACACAGGAAAACCAAATAGGCCCCGCGGTTATGTAAAATTCACCAAATCAGAGAGAAAAATGTGAACGTGCCATAATTTCTGGCAAATTTAATTTATCCAAGAATATTCCTCCCCTTTTTTGGATCCACATGAGCTTGGAAAGCCTCTATCGCAAGCGTGAAGTGAAGCATTAATTTTTGACGGTTTGATTTTGTTGCCTTCAAGAATTATGGGACAATTTTAAAGAATTTAAGGTTCACATAAAGTGGCAAAATGTATTACGATCTGTAATAAATGTTCCATCTGTATGCTATTAAATCAGAAATTTGAATGAATATAGATGTATTGAATTTAATGTAAGAACAGACGTATATTGGCAATTACAAATGAAGTTGTTTATAAAAGGGTTTTTTCGTGTAACCTGTAACTTGTCAAACTAATTATGGAAGTTTTTTTGACATTTGTTTTCAAATTAATAATGGAACGCCTTACACTTTAACAAGGCTGGAAAATTGTGTAAATATACTTGGAAAAGTATTTTATGGGGCTCTTCGTGGCTTTTATCACAAAATTTTATTTAACGATGAGGCTCATTTCTGGTTGAATGTAAACGTAAGTAAACAAGACGGAGACGGAGTTGGATCAATCCGTTGAGCGGCACGATCACCATGCCATGGGTCCCGGGTTCGAAACCAGGTCTCCCCATGGGGTTTTATTAAGAAATTAAAATAATCCAGTCCATCTCTGGGCTGTTGTCTAGCTCGCAGCAATGCATTATCCTAATTCCCTTCCGGCCAAAGCCATGCTAGTGCATCAAAGGGTTGTCCCCTAGGCTTTGGCCACATCTTATAAAAAAAATCCCCGCAAATGGAGTGAAAGTAATCCTCAGGCTATTTGCGAGACTTCATTATACTGAAAAAAAATTTACGGTATGCGCCAATGTCTTATGGACCAGAGTCATCATTAGCCTTTTTTCTTTCAAAATGAAGGAGTGTCGTTATCGTCAATGGTGTGTATTGACGAAACATGCTTAATCAACAGAGATCAATATAGACAACTCACGGTTTTAATCTTGGGCGAGCGAAACCATCAAATTATTGCATGACAACATTATTTCCAGAAATGTTCTTGTAATTCACCTATACAATCATGCGATTTTACGAAATTAGATTATTTCCTCTAGGCCTACGTTAAGTCCATGTTCTGTGCTAACAAACTAGCAACTCTTGAAGCATCAGAAGCCAATATTACACGCACCAATTCGGAAATATCGCCATATTTCTTGGAAAAAGTAATCAAAATTTGGACCGGCAGAGTATGCTACGTAACTGCAAGTCGTAAAGTTGAATCCTGATGGGATCTTGAAAATTAACCAAAATAAATAAAAATAGGATATGAATCTTTCAATGGGAAAATTATGTTTATCTACGATCGATGTCCTTTTTTAGTAGCCTTTAAATTCCTACTTTTCTATCAGAGATGACGGAGAAACTTCGGGACATAATGCACCTATCACTGAATCCGCCGGGAGAACAACGTTTGCGAATTTGGTAGTTTCATGTGACGTTTCACTTGATTATTGAAAACGAGAAAATCGATCCCTGCCTAGTTATTTTGACGTTTGAAATTCGTGATATGATCATTCCGGATTTAAAGTGTTAGTGAGTTAAAAAGTTCCATAAATTTGCTGTACAATCTAAGTTTAATTTATTGAATTTTATAAAAGTGTTTATAAAATTAAGGCTGAAGCACAATGAACGCAACGCAACTGAACTGAAAAGCGAAATAAACGCAACAAGAAGTAGGTAAAAGTTCTATTCCTACAAATGGAACATAACTCTGAATGAGTTACTTAAATACCTGGAGCAGTCTGGTCAAAGGTTATCACCTACGCCGATGATATTGACCTGATATGTTCAAGAAAGCACCCAAACACACTGGCTGAAGTGTCACAACACGCCCTCTCCAGGATATTATCATGGAGTGATGAGTGTGGGCTGGGCATAAACCCGAACAAAACAGAATTAATACGCTTCAATTAGGTCAAATATCTAGGTCTAGTCCTAGATAGAAAACTTACCTGAAAGCCTCCAGGAAAGAGTACGGAAAGCTACAGTGGGCCTGAAAAACAAGGCAAGAGAGAAAAGATGGGGTATGGAGGCACGCATTGTGCATTGGCTCTAGACAAGTGTCATATGACCTACACTTACTTATGGGGTGATCGTGTGGTGACCAGCACTGGATATATCAACCTATCACAAAGCAATGGATGAGGTTCAGAGGATGGCAACACTGCTGATAACAGGTGCCCTTAGAACTACACCTTCTAAAGCCCTGAACACTATTCTCCACCTTTTACCGTTAGATCTCTTTGGTAAGCAAACCGCATCCTCAGCTGCCATTAGGCTTAACTCAATCCAGACCTGGAAACGAACTAAATTCGGTGACTCCAAAATTCTGGACGAAAAAGTGCCAGCGACATCGAATATACCACGGCCTTTCTTTGGAACTAAATTCGACTCCTCCTTTCCCACCAGATCGGAATGGGAGGAAGGTCCACCCCAATGGGGGGAGTCAGTGCATCTCTCCACTGAAGGCTCCAAATTAGAAGGCAAAGTGAGTGGAGCTATCTTCTCGGAACATTTGGACCTCGATATGTTATTCCGCTTAGAGGGATAATTTTCAACGGATCAAAACTTAAGTCTACATGACGACGGAGAGTTTTACTTGATGAGTAGGAAACTATAGCCAGGGACGCACGCTGGCTATGCGAGTGTCTCTCACCATAGAAGCACGCTGGAGTGTTTAAAACCAGGGAAGCAATCTGGTTACACTAGTATCTTTTACCAGGGAAAATTATATATGTTAACAAATTATAGGCCAATCGCAAAGCTTTCCTGCATACCCAAGTTGTTCGAATCTGTTATATATTCACAGCTTCTCGGACAGTGTAAGGGTTTTATCTCATCTAATCAACATGGTTTTCTTCTAGGTAGATCGACGTCAACTAACCTGCTTGAATTTACATCCCACATAATCTCTACATTTCAACAAGGTCTCCAGACTGACTGTGTCTACACCGACTTTAGCAAGATAAGCTCCCTCATTCTGTGATTATGCTTAAACTTGAAAAGTTGGGTTTTCTGCCTTATATGCTCGACTGGATCTGCTCTTACTTAAAAGATAGGTTATATCAGGTATGTTTTCGTAATACATACAGGTTCGTTAATTACCGCAGGGTAGCCATCTGGGGCCACTGTTGTTTATCCTTGCCATTGACAACATTGTGCATCTGATTAAGCACTCTAAAGTCTTAATCTACGCAAACGATATGAAGATTTTCTCATGCGTTAGAAACATTTATGATACTTTCTGCATTCAAGATGATTTAAATACCTTCAAGAACTGGTGTGGATCTAATGGCCTGCAGCTTAACTTGGATAAATGTGAAGTTTTCTCATTCTCTAGGAACCAAAATCTGCTCGTCTTTGATTATACCTTTGCGGAAACTAATATCTGTCGTGTGCAGTCCGTTACTGACCTTGGTCTGAAGCTTGACCGTAAACTTGATTTCACATTGCATTGTTTCAAAAAGTACTATAATTCAGTTCTGGGTTATGTAAAGCAGTGGTCAAGGGAGTTTTCTGATCGAAAGACCTTAATTCACTTATTCTTTTCTTTGGTCAGGCCAATTTTCGAGTATGCATCTCAGGTTTGATCTCCCTTCTATGCTGTTCATTCTAGACGCATTGAGTCGGTGCAGCGGAACTTTGCTAGGTTCGCACTAAGAGACCTTCCATGGAATGATCCACTTAGGCTTCCTCCTTATGTGGATCGCCTCCGATTGCTTAATATCCACTCTTTGGAAGAACGACGTAGAGTTGCTGACCTAGTATTTATTCACCAGCTTTTGAACTCGAACATAGACTCTTGCACTCTCGCAGGTATAGTTTCTTATAGGCATACCCCGTATAGCTTAAGAAGACTGCCTTTACTGCATGTTGTTCACTCTCTGTCTAACTATGGTATGCATGAGCCTATAAATCGCATGTGTAGAGCCGTGAATATGTGTCCTGTTTTTGACCTGACTCTTACTAAGGATTTGCTGAAACGATCTCTGTTGTCAGTGCATCCCTGATTGATGGGCGTGTTTTGGTTTTTTTTTTTGGTCACTAATGTTTTTTTGCATGTTGGTGTGGGAGAATATATATTCAATATATTGTTATAGACATTTTTAAAAGAAACACTTCTTGTTTTTTCCACAACGTATAATTTATTAAAAAATAACCGCCAACGCGTTTCGTCTTCCTAAGACATCATCAGGGCTTCATGTCTTAGGATGTCTTAGGAAGACGAAACGCGTTGGCGGTTATTTTTGAATAAATTATACGTTGTGGAAAAAACAAGAAGTGTTTCTTTTAAAAATGTCTATGAAAAGAAATCTATTCCACCAAGTGTTGTGCAAAAAATCTATATATTGTTATATCTGGCTAATAGGTCAATTGTTTCTAGGCTTCTGCCTGAGAAGTGCGCCTTCTGCGTTAGAAGGATTAATTCCATTATTATTTATAAGACTATCGGTTAAATCCCTTTGACCTTTTTGCTCAACGCGCTTACTTGGCCCGCTTAACACTACTAGCTAAGTCTCTTTGACCTTTCCGCTCAACGCGCGTAGTTGGCCCTGAGCCCTTAACTGCTTAAGACCACCAGCCAACTCGCTTTGACTTTTCCGCTCAATGCGCGTACTTGGTACGAGCAGTGACCTGCCTTTAGCCTATGGACTATTCTAAACAGTTTTAAAGCAGCAAGGTATGTGTGACGGGTGGTTTGCACTGTGATCGGATCTGCCAGGCTCACTTATGCAAACCGGTATGACGGGCATTTGTTGAACGGCCGGACTATGCCTTGCCCACATAATCTGGTATTCGGGAAGTAGGGAGAAGAAGTTTTAGAAGGATCGGAGGAGGTTATTTTACCTGCCAAGAGAAATTTCATCTTCCTCTTTATTTCAACCAGTTTGAATTTCTAGTGTCAATTATGTCTTAAAGACAACTTTTGTACGTGTTCGAATTCCATCCTACCCATCTCTTTGTATTTTCTTATTCGTGCCCTTTCTTAAAAATGTTCTACCCGAATTGCCATGATTTTTGTCGTCCGGATGGGAATTGTAACGTTTGCGCTTCAGGTTTTTGCGAGTTTAAAAGGGTATTGGGTGACCACTCCCGAAATCTAACCTTACCTTATTCTATGCTTAGGGTTTGAAGCAGGAGAAGAAATTCACCCCAGGCAAAGATGAATATTGTAACTAAACTTTTAATTTATTAATCCCTTATATTTACCTTAGAAAACACAACTGTGAATTATTGAATTCCAATTTAATCGTTAGAGTGGTATGTTAAAAATTGTCTTTTTTTTACGTTATGTGGAGTGGAAAAGTGCATGAAATCGATTTTATATATTTTATTAAAGACTTACGGTACACAAATAATTCATATTACCCACAGGTAACTTTAATATAATTGAAAATTTTTTATCGTCCATCATATTCCATCGCGACTGCTTTCACATTAGATAGATACAATTCAGTTTTTAAATATCATGCTTTCATATAAAATTTCACATTTTTGAATGATTTATGAATATTGATAAAATCGTCCACTCATGCAAACATCAATTTCATCCAATATTATTGCAGCATGGAAATTTTTTATGAACAAAAAACTATTGTCATCCCACTGCTGAGCTTGACTGGTTTCCAACGTGCCTATAGTTATAGCAATGATATGGCATGTGGTACAGCAATCTTGCCAATTATTCATTTGCTCCAATTCTTAGTTTCATGGGACAAACGATAGCGTTGAGGATGGTGAGACTTTACTTTAATATTATTCTTGTTGCCATGAGGTTTGGAATGCTCTTTAAACCATTTGAGACTACGCTTGGGTATTATTCTGTCCCGCATTTCTAGATATTTCTTGTTTGCAGAACACAACCTTTTAATTTACCCTTTTATCGTTTAACCTTTAATGTTGTTTCTTTGATCCTTCGGGCTAGGACAAAATATGTATAGAAAAGCTTTAACTTTTCAAGACTTTAAAATTAATGAGAACATAATGAACATTAATCAAACAGATTTATAAAAACTTTTAAGTGCATGCAATTAGAACAGAGAAAATAAAGGATCGTAAAGCTGCAAATTAGCGATATATAGTTTAAAGGCCCCCATACCCTGAAAATCAGACTCATCAAAACAATTTCCATAAAATAAATTGTTTAATTGTTCAAAAAATATTTTTCTATTTCAATTTATTGATAACTGAAATAAAATGTCTTTCCTCAAAATTCAAAACATTTACATAAAAGGATCATAAAATTTCTATTAGAAAGCCGATCAGCCTCACATAGCCGTTGTATTTCCATATCTGCGTGATTGCAACTGAATCTTAGAATACGGTTAATCTAGAAGCAGCCAGAACTGTTAATAAACCTGAGAAGCTGCTTCAACCCTATCGTCAACATCGTCCAGTCCTCCGTAAAAGTACGCATCTAAAGTTTTGTAACTTCTCCCGGTTCCGCCCGTGCAATCGCAGAGTAATTGCTGAATGCTTTCCACTTCATCCGCATACAGACAACTTCTACAAAAGTTGTTGCTGGGGATGCGTAAATGTTCTGCGGGTCTTCCGAAGAGATAGTGGCCAAAAATTACTGAGACAATATTTCAGAGCTGGTCCGGTTTCTCCTTAGACGGAAGGTTTTTTTAATGTCCCAAGCAGGCCACACCTGCCTTGACAAAGCGCATGTTGAATACCCTTGAAGTCAGCTCCTATTTTTGTTGTATGCTAAAGGCCGGCCGATCGACCTGTCAGGAAACATTCAGTTGAGAACCATTTAATTGAGAACTATCCTTTGGAAGTGTATCAGCCCCCACTCTCCCCTCCCACTGATGTGCTTTTCCCAATACTCAGCCTAGGGGTAATGTAGTCAGTGTTCTTCTGGAGACAGCCTCCAGAATAGATCCTTAGTATATTGATATGCTCACGGTCAGAATTTTGCCAACATCTACACTCTTTCAGTCTTATGACGCTGCGTGCCGTTTTGGCGTTATGCTCATTGTTTCGGAAATGCCCAGGCCCTTTGAATTTTAGTTAATTTCTTTAGGTTGTTCAACTTCTCTAGATCAGTCACAATGGATATATACAAAGAGTGTACAATTGGAAGCATTAAGCGCCTCAGTTTTTTCCAAAGATTTTCTTACAGGTGTAGATCGTGTACAGATGTCTTTTTCACACGCTCCTTTATATTCTTGTCTCAGTTTAGGTTGGAGTCGAGTATGACAGCTTAGTACCTGGCCTAATTAGTTAGTACCAGTATACCCCCATCCAATTTGGGAGGTTGGAAGAATTCAATCACTCTCTTCGTTGTGAAGAGAACTGCTTCCATCTCCCTACGATTAACCGATAAGCCGCAGTTGACTGTCCGCCTGTGGATTTTTCTCAGAGTTCTTTCGCTGATAGTGCTTAGGAACTTTTTCGAGACCCATAAGGTCAGGTCGTCGGCTTAAGCTACCTTTAGTCCATCATTTTTTAGTGCGATAAGGATCTTATTACTCACAACAAAGTACTAACCAAAATATTGGTGACAACACACCTCCCATCGCGGATCTGACGACTTCCCAGCATTTCGTGAATCCTGTGTAAAACGAGGCTATTGGTACTGTGGGATTTTAGAGAGTTGTGAACTACTACAATATTGACATTATTAAAGGCTCCTTAATGTCGAGAAGTATACCTAAGATAAATTCTTTTTACATAAGTGCGCCCTACTTCGTGTATATGTGTGCTAGGCATGCTTACCCCCGTCAGCAGAGTACACTCGCATGTCTGTCCAGTGTTTTTAAAGAAACGAGAAAAGGCTAATAGGCCTGAAGTCTTCAGCAGTTATATGTCCGTTTTGCTTGCATTGAGGATAATGATCACCTTTACCTATCTCCAAGCAAGAGGGACATAAGAGTGGAGTAGGCAGCTTCTATATATCGCCATAAGCCAAGGAATATTGGATCTTTGAGCTTACTGAAGCATGAAAGGTAAAAATCCATCTACTTATGGTGACTTGTATGGTTCGAGTCAGCTACCGTGCAATTTAAGCCTGACACAATGCAGATTTAGAAGCGCCTGCCGATCCGGTATCTTGACATATCTTACTGCCGTCCCCACTACCAACTTACCGGAAGTGCGTATTATGATCAGCACTAGCGTTGCCTACGTTGATTCTGTATACGAATTATCGCTACACCTGAGGAAAGAAATAGGTTTCTTGCCGGAAGCTTTTTAAGTGTATCCAGGTCCAAAAAGTAATTTTTCTCTGATACTCTCCAGTTCTCAATCTTAAGTTCTCGTGATTTCTTTAGAAATATTGTACCTGAGAACTTCTCCCTATTTTCGTTAATAACAAACATTACAAACAATAAGACTAGTGTATATTATAAAATTAAAAAAAAAAAAACACCAAGTTCATTTATGTCCGAGCTTCCCCAGACCCAATTGTGTGCGCCGGCATCACATCCTAATCGAAGGACCCGTCTCTTCCTTAAAGCCGCGTTTGCCAGTGTGTAGACCTCAGTAGATGCTGGCAGGATTCAGTCGTCATACAACATGTACGTCAAAGATAACCATATTGTCGCCATTTTGGCTAGGATGAAATTCTTCCTCTTTTTCTTTCAGCTTACCTGCACCTGTAAAAGAGGGAGAACAATTAGTGTTTTAGTGGCGCTACTTTTGACCCTAGATTATTGGAATTAAATCAATTCCATTCTTCTTTCACAGCTTTGTATAGATTCAATTTCGTAGAGAAATCTTGTTTTCGAAGATTATTTTTTACAATCCCCCAAATATTCTCAATTGAATTGAGACCTGGAGATTTCGCCGACCAATTCCTAATCCAACTCTTCAAAAATGTTAATGTGTGTTGAGGATCGTTGTCATGCTGAAACGTGCATAACAACGGCGTATGTTCATCAGCATTTGGAAGTATTGTTTCTTCCATGACTCCTTTATACGTGGAGGCATACTGCAATTTTAAGAAGAGGTCCAACGCCACGCCAACGCCCGCACGTGGGACGACTAAGCTCAATCACACAAGTGATTAACGCACTATTTTTGTGTGTTACTCCCACGGGAATTTGAACGTTAGTAATATTTTATTTGAAAGTGAAAGATATTTAATTTGTCTACAGTTTTTTTTAGGAAAAACACTCGACTTCATCTATAATTTATTTCTCATGACTAATTCTAAATTTGTTTTCCTAATTTTTAACGTACTTCCCAAAAACAAAGAGGTTCAAAGTTGGACGCGTATGTTTTTTTTTTTTTTAATTTATTTATTTTTTTTATGTCTGCCCTGGCATAACTTCGTAACGAGTCGACCGATTTTGATGATTCTTTTGTTGTTGGGTAGAGTATATTCACCGATTGTAACCATGTCAAAAAAATTTAAGTGGGGTTGAGGGTAGGGTGAAACCTAACTTTGTAACGCGTGGACCGATTTGGATAATTCTTTTTCTGTTGGGTAGACTATGTTCCCTGGTTGATACCACAAAAAAAATGTTGGTGGGGTGGGAGTGGAACCTAACTTTGGAACGCGTGGGCCGATTTCGACGGCTCTTTTGATATTGTATAGAGTGTGAATCCCCCATTGCTAATAGGAGAAAAAAATTTGGCTTAGACTCTGGGGGGGGGGGGGAGTAGTCTTACTTCGTGGACTGATTTGGATAATTCTTTTTCTGTTGGGTAGAGTATGTTCCTTGATTGATAATACATTTTTTTGGGATGGAGGTGGGGGTAGGGGGTTGAACCTAACTTTTTAACGCGTGGGCTGAGTTGGATTGATCTTTTTTTTTGTATAGAGTAGAAGACAATAAAAAGTGAAAAATAAACTTCACAAAAAGCGCTAAAAAACATAAAATAATTTTTAATTTTATATCTATTACGACATTTGAAGTCGGTGCAAATTTAACAAACAAAACAACTACTCAACCACAATTGAAGATAATACATAAAACTATCTGAACGTTTCAGGTCACGGGATCATAAGAAAGGACGATTATATACTTTTGTTGTAGTTGTTTGGTTTGTAGTAGTTTGTACATGTCTTTTTTTTATACGATCTGGGCAAATCCTAGGGGACAACCCTTTGATGCGTTGGATGCATGGTTTTGGCCGGAAGGGAATTAGGGTAAGGGAAGTGAGGAGACTTGAAAGTCTTGTTTTTGCATTGCTGCGAGCTAGACAACAGCCCAGAGACGGAGTGGATTACTTTAATTTCTTAATACAAGCTCACGGGGAGATATGGTCTCGAACCCGCATGGTGGTCGTGCAGCTCAACGAATTGATCCAACTCCTGCTTTGAGAACAAAGAACATCTAATGAGACAAACCTACAAAGAAGAAAGGGATTATGCGTTTTCCACAGATTGGGACAAGGTACAAATAACTGAACACGTTATCTACTCCCTTCTTAGAGAAGTCTTGAAATAAGGAAGGCGAGCAGCAGGAAAGCTGGAATGTGTTTTGAAGAGCTTTGAAGTTATGAAAAAATGCCTTCTTAAGTGAAGTACTGCTAAAAAGTCCGACTGGGTAGAAACACAACCACCAACTTCCCTAGAAAATGTGAAATTCTCAATTCTCTCTCATGGATAAGTGAAAATGTTGAAATAGTTTCTAAAATTAATATTACTTCTCAAAGTGATGAAACCATTAAAGACAATAGCATTATTTGTTGGCACTGTCTACTCGCATCACCCGTGCGCTTTTACACGGAGAACGCGGATCCGTGTACTCCGTGTACGCAACATTTGCACGGACTACACGGAACATAAATATTCATATTACTGGTAATAGGTCTTCACAGCCTATTATAGAGATAAACCTGCACCTGATGGTCCAGTTGGAAAGAAGATTTTGCTTTAGAAAGCGCGAAGGTTATCTTATCCAGAGCACGGAAAACTTTTCTTCTGGATAACAAATAAGTTAAGGTGTTTAATGTTATGGGACTTCTCACAATCGATCGTACTTTATTAGAGTAGGCAACGAGGTATAATCAGGATGTTCGTATAAGATAGTTTACGAAAAAAAACTAAAGAACTAAAAACTAATCTATATTCAGTAGAATCTTTTCCTTGCTTACGTATAACAAAACTCATGTCATTCATAAAGGCAGAACCAGTCTTCAGAGTTGGAAACCATCGAACCCACAGAAATATACAAGTCGTAATGTTTGACTCCTTTTAATAGAAATGTTTCACCCAAAGTATGAGTTAAATGAAAAACTCTTTTCTTGTGCTCATTGTAACTACGTTGAAATACAGCAAAATTTTTAAGTCGTCTTTTCGATCTAATCCAGATCCGTGAATGCATAAAACATGTTTGAAACGTCCCTCGTACATTAGTAGACCTTTTGCGAATAACAACTAACTTTTTTGTTCAAACATATTCATGAGGGTGTACTAGTTCAACCATTACAGTACAGACCTACTCTTAATTTTTAAAACACAAAGGTGCAACTTTAATCCATTCATTTCATTTAAACCAAATTGTGCACGTGATATTTACTTTATGAAAAGTAATCCATTAATTATTGAAGCTTCGTTAGGTAGTAAACTCCCGGGAGATTAACATGCAGTTCCACAGTGGTTGCGGTATTCTTACCACAGAAACATTAAAAGTGACATATTCTGTGAACTAGGAATTTTCGTCCTATCACTGTTGTTTTATTTAGCGAAAATTTCCGCTAAATTTATGTAATTTATGACCAAAACGTAAAGTCGGTTGAATAGCTTGCTCTGCAGCAGATGCAGAAAATTTGTTTTTCAAAGCAGTTATTTATGAGGATCCCGTCATGCTACAAAATCAATGCAGAAAAATAATGTCAAAAGAGAACGGCTTTTTAGGGAGGGTTTACCCTAAGAGTTTGTAATATATTATATCGGAGGCTGCAGTGCCATCAAAAAGGTGAATTACGTGAAGAAACTTTCGTAGATGATAATTTTGTAACGACGGTGGAAAGGCATAGTGTAATAAAATAAGAATCGCTGGAAGTGGCAATGGTTAAAAAATATATCTTTGGCAACATTTCTGAGTCACCGAAATCACGCCTAATTAACGCAAAAAAATCGTTAACCCCTTGTAAGGCACAGGGCGTCTATCCGAATCTCCATCTGGTCCGGTTTTGCGACAACCCCTTCACCTGTAGCCACGATTCGATCATCTGGGTACCTTCCTTCTCTACGGATCTTCTCCTTATGTTGCGCGGTAGTCCAATGCGGGGTCTTTCTTGGGCCCCATACGGGTTCCAATCTAGAGCCTGTTCAGCAATGTTGTTTTGCCTTTTTCGAACCCGAATACTGTTACCTATCCTGCCTTGGCCTGTAAGACTGTGTAGATCTTCGTTCTTTGACCTCCGGCCAAACACAAGGGATTGGTTTTAGCAGCATTAAACTTAAACTCTGCTCTGTGTCCTTCTCTGCACAGCGCTTCGCACTTTAGGGCTACATTACTCTGTTTGTTGTTGTGGAGCCATATATCGTCGGCATAGTCCACGTGCGAAAGGTAAGGTATTTAAAAAGTTTCCATCTAATCCTTCGCGATTGGTCGTCGTCTAGGGCGCTGCACAATACGTCATTATCATGATTAGGAAAAGAAAAGGTGCCATTATCCATTCTTGTCTCACTCAGTTCAACGCTTGGAAGTGCTCTGATCGTTTTCTTTTGTGTAGTACATGGCATTAGACTAATCCTGAGTAGCATTCCTTTATAAGCAATGGATCAGTAATTTATTTACTTTAGGCAGGTCCTATTGCTGCGGCTGATATTCTTCTCCCCGTAATCCAGGAAAGTTGGGAAACCGAGACGTATTTCATTGAATGGAAAATATATGTAATCGTGAATATTCCCAAAAAGGCGACCTGAGAAGTTGTATAGGAATTGACGCGGTAGTCCCCTAGGCTTTGGCCACATCGATCAAAAAAAGAAAAGAAAAAAACACACCCTCCGGATTATCATCGAGCAATCCACCAAATGGAGGTCACCTTTACATTTGATATTCGTATATTTTGAGAAGCCGTTTACTAGCGTTTATTGCGAGTATATATATGGGAAGATTTACATAGGAGAAGCATTGCAGAAAAAATTATCACCATCAAAATCGTCCTATACAGCATTTTCTGAGAAAAAATTGTCAAAAGACCACAAGTAAGATTTATTTTTACAAACGTCTGTTACTATATTTTTTTTCGATTTGCCCGACGCAGTAAAATAAAATAAATAAAAATAAAATAAATAAAAAAAGGTATAAACTAACGCCCAGCTACGGCTCCAACTACCCTTTTAAGGTTGAAAACAATACTTAGTAGTTACGTAGCTATTGTGTATATTAGTGTGCTTTAAAAAAATCGAATAAATAAAATATCTTCCAAAATAGCTCGTTTTTAAGAGGTCGCTCAGTCCCCTGAATAATTAAGCACATTCAGTGCTAAATTGGCTCAACTAAAAAATCTAAAATTTGGGATTTCCATATAATTTTAGTTGTGGATCAGAATTAAGTTACTAGCGACCTGATAACAATTCTGGTTTCATCGAAAAAATTTTAATACTACCGGGAAAACAAAAGTAAAAAGTGTTTTGACTTCGTTTTGATGGCTGTTTTCCGATCAAAATTTAAAAATAAAGTAGTGATGTGCATACCATGAAAATTGCAAATTTATGTATCACTTTGTAATTATCAAACTTTTCGTCATATATTCTATGTTACGCGGAGTGTTCATGCATATCCAATGACACTTCATTTCTTCAAATCTGTTGAGTAGTTGAATAGATAAATATTTATACCACTAACGAACCTTATAAATAAAATATAACTAGTTTTTGTTTGCCCTGATTAAATGTAATATAATCCCATGAAGGAGATTAGGAGGATTGGCCCAGGCTTGGGTCAAGGGCGTCCAACTCTGGCCTAATCTTAAAAACCACTTATGGATCGAACGGAGTCGGCAATCGGAATGCTAGCTTGGCGCTCAATTTTGGCCGGGAATGAGCAATCACAGTTTTATTAGAGCTATTTCTCATCTCTGCAAACCTGACATTCTAGTAACTGTACCGTGTTTTACAACAAGTTTGGAGACGGAGTTGGAGCGGCAAGACCAACATGCCATAGGTCCCGGGTTCGAGACCAGATGACCCCGTGAGCTTTTATTAAGAAATTAAAATAATCCACTCCGTCTCTGGGCTGTTGTCTAGCTCGAAGCAATGCAAAAACAAGACTCAAGTTTGCTCACTTCGCTTACTCTAATTCCCTCCCGGCCAAAACCATGCTAACGCATCAAAGGGTTGTCCCCTAGGATTTGGCCACATCGTATAAAAAAAAAAAGAAAAAAAAAAGTTATCAATGGTGTGGTAGGAATAAGTCCCAGTTTTGGGTCATAATTATAACACATTACTTGCAAAAACTATCTTCATTGCAAAAAAGAACAGATGGAATAACTTCCGGGCGATTTTTAAGAAAATAGCAAATGTTAACGTACGTTATCGCTGGGCCTAATGGCATATCATTTATTTATTTCCAGCATTCCAAAAAGGCTTATTACTGATTGCGAAAGATTAAAATCAATGCGGTTATAAAAGCTTTTAAAAAGACGTGACATTAACGTCAACAGTGCATTCAAACCATTGTTAGTGCGGTGAAGCTCAGCCTGAACAAATTCTCTATATCTAGCGGAACGAATAGTGCCCTTTTATACATCGAAGATCAAAGAAAGTAGCCCAAAGCATCTGCAAAGCTACGCAATACAAATCTGATAAACCTACGCTGAACAGCCTCTGTGCGACCAATATGTACCACATAGGTAGGAGACCAAACAGAACGAACATAATCCAACGTGGGGCGAATGAAGGGAATTTTTAAACTCCTTAGACCATCTCTTTACGAAGCCCAATGAAGTATTAATCTTGGGTAGAAATGATTGCCCTACGGTATACCAGAATTGAATGATATTTAAATAGAGAGAGAACTTAGATACAGAGCCCCCTGTGTTTGGCCAGAGAGATAATAAGATATCCATTAACCAAAAGGAGAAGAAAACCTCAACATGGTAAGTTTGAAAACAAACAACCATAGACCTTACTGAAATCGGTATAAAAAAATCAACTTGTTTACCAGCCTCGATGGTAGAAATACAGTTGAGCTTGAGAATTGAACAAGATGAAGTCAACTTCGAAGGACCACAATAACAGTTTGCAATGAAAACTAAGGATATACCACACTTTTGCATTGAAAATCGTCACAATAGTAGGCAGATTAGCAATGGGTCTATAATTTTGGATGTCATCTTTCTAACTCTTTTTGTGAAGAAGAAGTTTTTTTCCTTTGATGCGTGGTTTTGCCGGAAGGGAATTATGGTTAGGGCAGTGAGGAAACTTGAATGTCGGTATTTGCATTGCTGCAAGCTAGGCAATAGCCCAGAGACGGATTAGATTTCTTAATTCAATTTCAAAAGCCCACTGGGAGACGTGGTCTCCATCTCGGAAACCATATCATGGTGATCGCGCGGCTCAACCAACTGATCTAACTCCGTCTCATTGAACAATTAAGGAAAAATACCGCAGGGCATGGTCGAGTTAATTAAATAAGCAAAGTCAGGACCAACAGACTGGCACAGTTCTGCAAGACAGAGAGGCGAAATTATTGAACAATTTAATAATATCGAAGCATCGTTTAAAACCACATGCTTAATCGAAACTGAAGGCGGAGGATATTTCGTCAAATTATTAAAATTACCTAAACTAATATCACAGCTATTTGACGAAATGGCAGCTCCAAAGAAACTGGCAAAGGAGTTGGCAGCAATTCGAAGATCGTTGGTACTCTGGTCACCGAAAGGCATTATAGAGCGTTAGCCATCACTCCTGCGCATATGATTAACGAATCAGCAGAAATTTCTGGGATTGACACAGATGGATTGTCCGACCTCAGTAAGATAGTTACCCGGCAGATCCAAATAAATAAGATAATCTTCTTTAATGGCCTTTATCTTGATATGCTGTCAACAGAAAACAGCAATGAGTTGCCGTCGGAGAGGTTCGAACCTGGTACCTTCGGGATGGACGGTCGACCCGTTATCACTTACTCCCCCGAAGACTTAGATATTAAAACTTTTAGTATAGTCTGGCTTGCTGTTTTTTTTTCTGGTAAGCTGTTACTATTTCCCCTTGATTCTATCCTAATAAAATTAATTGAAAGTTTTTTGTCTCATCGGTAAGAGTAAAACTAAGCTATGAAATTAACCCCAGTGTTCCTCACTTAAAGTTCTTTCACTTAATATTTTTCCCTTATTTATAATTATTTATTTCCGACTCTGTACAGCGGATACTTATGGTAACGCTTTTGAGATTAATCGGGGTCGGATGTTTGTTATATTAAACTATTCAACAACAAATTCTAAGTAGCTAAGAGTTAAACGAATTTTTCAATACACTGCATCTAACGGCCACTGCGGTTGGTGCATCCCAAATTACTTTGCATAAATAACATTTGACCGCCATTTCCACACGCGTTGATGTATGCTTTCCCATATTCTGTCAATTTCTAGACTCTAACGAAGCAATCGCTGAGTGCCAAAGATTTAGAAAACAGAATACAAAATATTTTGGTGCAAAAAATAAGAGTTCTTGTATAAATTCAATAAGAAAGATGGAGGCCCTAAAAGTTGTTCCAGATGTAATACCTGTCGCGCCAGAGGGAGTTGCTGAAGTTCATTTTCCCAGTGGGGCAAAGGCTGGTATGGGAAATAAGTTATCTCCAAAGGATGTGAATCATGCTCCAAAAGTGGTGTGGCGTTTCGAAAAGGATGAATTTTATACCATATGTATGACAGACCCGGATGCTCCAAGTAGACATAACCCTAAATATCGAGAATGGCATCATTGGTTGGTTGTCAATATTCCCGAGAACGACATCTCCAGTGGAGAAGTAATGTCTGAATATATTGGAGCCGCACCACCAAAGAGGAGTGGATTTCATAGGTATGTTATCCTCGTGTACAAGCAACCAGAAAAATTACGATTTAACGAAAAGAGATTAAAAAGCACTTGCGAAGCTGGTCGCGGAAAATTCTCTATCAACCAGTTTGCAATGAAATATAACTTTGGGAACCCAATAGCTGGCAATTTTTTTCAGGCTGAATGGGATGAATATGTACCAATTATAGAAAAAAGCTTGGAAAAATAAATTCTATTGTTGAATTGATAATTTATTTATTTATTTTACAGTTTAAGTTTGTTTGAAATATGTACTAGCTACGGTTGAAATCCAGGTAGGCTTGTGCAGTTTTGTTTTGATGTCAAACTTTTAGAACAGCACGGTGTATTTCGGTCTAAATTATGAGTAAAATTCGAGAACTTAGAATTGTGCCAGATGTCCTTTGTTCAGCACCTCAAAAAACGGCAAGAGTTATATTCCCGAGCGGGGCAACAATCTCGATTGGTAGCGAATTGACTCCATTAGAAACTAAAGAGGCACCGGAAGTTGGGTGGGAAGCTGAAAGCGAATCCTTTTACACGGTCTGTATGGTTGATCCAGATGCCCCAAGTAAAGAGGATCCATTCCTCAAAGAATGGAATCATTGGCTTGTTGGAAATATTCCCGGTAATAATATTGAGGAAGGCGATGTTTTAGCTGAGTACATTGGGCCAGCCCCACCAAAGGGGACCGGATATCATCGATACGTGATTCTGGTGTACAAGCAATTTAAAGAAATAACTTTTGAAAGGGAAAAGAAACTTAAAAGCACTTCGATGGAAGGTCGTGAAAAGTTTTACATTAAAAAATTTAGTAAAAAGTACAAACTTAGTGATCCAGTGGCAGGAAATGTTTTCTTGGCTCGTTGGGACGAATCTGTTCCGATGGTAAACACAAAGTTGTTGGCTTAACTTGTTTTCATAATTTTAGATAACAAAATTTAAAGAAAATTTAAAGAATAAAATTTAAAAAAAGAGAAATAAATTATGCAAATCGCATTTCTTTAACGAAGGCGTGGTTAGACCAATTAGTTTTTTAACCTACTTCCCAAAAAAAAAAAGGGATTCGACAAGTATTTTTTTTATGTATGATAATTTGTTAACGCGTAAATCGATTTTGATGATATTTTTTGTTGGGTAGAGTATATGCTGCGATGTCCCCCATGACTAGAAACATTTTGGTGGGGTAGGAGTGGGGGACGGTGGTGAAACCTAGCTTCGTAATGCGTGGACCGATTTGGATAATTCTGTTGTTGTTGTTCAGATAGTCCAGACGCCCGGGAGCATTTACCTACTTTTTAATTACAAGTTCACCTACCTCGCAGAATTTTTTCATGCGGTTTAAGGGCCCCCTGGACACACAAAATCAACATTTTTCTAGATCTTTCTGTTTCGTGGGTGGGGGGGGGGGGTGGTGCGAACAGGTGGAAAACTTGGAGGGCGCTTTTTTTGCCGATAACGTTTTTTGCGCTGTTGTCAACCCTTATCACCGAGGATGCGGGGGAAATATTTTCGAAGCGAAATTTTTGTTTTCATTGAAATTGACTAGGGACACAGGTCTACAAAGAATGGGGTCATGATTGTTGCTGGGAAGCTGGGGATCATTTCCGAAGTAATTTGCTGCGTAGAATCCGAATCCGAGGTCAGAATTGGGCCACTACGTGGGGATTTTAAAATATTTGAGGTTATGTACTCGAAAAATGGGGTTTTTTCGCTACTTTTGAGGTTATGTACAGAATCCAGAAATTGGTTTTGGTCTTTATTTCTAGTTGCATCATTTAATACTTCTCTTACCCTTTAAAATAAGCTATGGAGCAGTCATCTACGAAAAATGTCTGTTTTTGTTCGTTAGGTTAGTTTTGAAGTGTTGAATTGCAAACTTCTTGACTTTCCGATAACGCGGGTTATCGCCCGGAACGTCATCAACAGAGACGACGATCACTAGACTTACCATGTTCGAATCGGTCATCATCATAAGAGGTTGAATGCAAGAACTTCTAGAAGTGATTCGAAATCAGAAGCATGGGTATTGGCTGTGGAGGATGTATGTCATGTTTATTGGAGCGCTGTAACCAACAGCTTCTTGCTTATCAAAACCGTCAGGATCTACCTTGATGCCGGCGTATGCAGAAGGAATTAGTTTGTGTCACTCTGCCACGATCCAGTCATGATCAGGTAAAAGTAGTCTGTATTTTATGTGCATTAAAAGAGGGCTCTGATTTTTCACTGCTGGTAAACCGAATAGTACACGGTCATCTTGAGAGAGAACAAATACTTGCAGCGGTCCAGGAAGCGACGCGAGAGATTCCAAGCACCTAATAGTCACAGTGCAGACTTCCTCGTCCTCGTGTTTGTGCATTTCGGCCTATTCTCTTGCTAACTTAAATTTGTTTTTCCATTTGAAAGAAGGGCTTTTAAGTTTTTCTTTCTTTATGGGGTTTTAAAAAATATTAATTATTTATTTATTTACTTGTTATAGTAATATTTTGATTTAAAAATGTTTTACATATTTTTGTATATGTGCATTTCAAGAAAATTAAAAGAAAATTTGTTTTCCCCTACCTACACAGTAGCGTTCCCCTTTTAACGCACAAGGAATGAGATAAGCAAGAGACGGAGTTGGATCAATTGAGCGGCACGACCATGTGCCATGGTTCCCAGGTTCGAGACCAGGTCTCCCCGTGGGTTTTTAAAATTGCATTAAATAACCCACTCCGTCCCTGACATTCAGGTTTCCTCACTTCCCTTTCCCTAAAATTCCCTTACGGGCATAGCCATGCTAGCGCTTCAAAGTTTTGTCCCATAGGCTTTGGTCACATTGTACAACAAAACAAGATAACAGAAGAGTCAGTTCTTTTTGGTCACATTGTACAACAAAACAAGATAACAGAAGAGTCAGTTCTTTTGAAATAAATCCGCTCATAAAATGTGTATACACATAAGTTTTGAGGATTTTGAATTTGTGTTTAAATTGAAGTTTTTACTTGGGATTTTTGTGCGTGGGACTTTTGTGTTTGGTGGTTTTGAATTTGGTGATTTTTTTTTGAGATTTTATGACCCAGTAACTTTTATAGTATCAGACAATAGATTCAAGGATAAATTTTTCGAGGCGAAATAAATTTTGTAAGCTTAACTCGCTAAAGAATAATATCAAAAACCATCTCGCGCTCAAAGAGTTACTATTAATTGAACCACCTCCCCATTATCCTTGCTAGCCTGTACGGATTTATGCTCATCAACCTAGAGCTTAATATGTAGAAGTTAAGAGAAAATATATTCCAAACTCTCTATTATTGTTCACTTCTGGTTAAATTTTAGGTAGGGTGTGTTTTGTTTTAAAATAAGCTCTAGATATAAATAGTCGTGAATGTTATTTACAGTCCCCTGCTCAATTATTGGACCCACTAAATTTTTTTATTATTTTTTATTAAAATCAGCTGCTTATTAACAAAATATTTTACTTTTAATTCGTTCTGTAAGGAATTAGGAATTGTTTTGGTAGAAATATGAATTTTAAATCTAACATGCACGTGGAATACAGTGGAGGAAAGAAATTATGGACCATAAAGCAGTGGTTCGCTTAAATTTCAATTAAAAAGTATTGAGAATCAAGGTTGATACAACTTTATTTCTGAGTTGTGTTTGAGTTAATAGTAAAATATTTTCTGAATAAATAGCTGCTTTTTAATAAAATTTAAGTATTAGCAGAGGCATTTTGAAAGAAAAATAAGTGCGTCTAATAAATATTTGGCAAGGCACTGTAGAACAAATATTATCAAATACTTGTCCTACACCTTTGTTATTCAGTCAACTAAGTAAGCTTTTTTGTAAAATTTTATAATCAAAGCAACAATTTCATTCGGCAGATCATAACATTTTTGGCTTCAAATCAAATTGTTAGTTTTTGTATAAATTGAAAAAAATAAAATTAAAAGATGGAAGACCTAAAAGTTGTTCCAGATGTAATCCATGTCGCACCACAGAATGTCGCTGAAGTGTCGTTTTCCAGTGGGGCAAAGGCTCAAATGGGAAATAAATTAACTCCTAAAGAAGTGAAAGATGCTCCAACTGTAATGTGGCCTTCTGAGAGCGATGCATTTCATACTATATGTATGGTAGACCCGGATGCTCCAAGTAAGCAAGATCCTAAAAATCGAGAATGGCATCATTGGTTGGTTGTAAATATTCCCGGAAACGATATTGCCAGTGGAGAAGTATTGTCTGAATATATTGGGGCAGCACCACCAAAAGACAGCGGATTTCACAGGTATGTGATCCTCGTATACAAGCAGCCAGGAAAATTAGAATTTGATGAAAAGAGATTGAAAAACAATAGCGGAACAGGTCGTGGCAAATTTTCCATCGCTAAATTTGCAAAAAAACATAACCTTGGAAACCCAATAGCTGGAAATGTATTTCAAGCTAAATGGGATGATTATGTACCAATTTTAAACAAAAGTTTGGATAAATAAAATTTGATATTTAGTGCTAAATTTTTTTAAATTTGTTTGACATATATCCCTTTGAGCAAGAGGCAAAATTAAAGGATTATTCCTTTTTTGTTAAGGGTATGTTCACCCATTGTACTTCAGGAAAAAGTTTGGACCTAAGTTTAGGGTTATGGAGACAATTAGCCTAACTTCGTAATGCGTAGACCGATTTTGATTCTTGTTGATTTACAGAGTATGTTGCCCAATTTGTAGCAGGATAGCAACTTCGTAATGGGGCTAAGGAAGGTGTGTGGAGGGAGGAGGAGGGGTGTAAACTAACTTCGTAACTGTAAACACAAGACCTAGCCTGAGATGCCAAACTTCGGAGCGCGTGTGTCGATTTGGAGGATTTTTTCTTTTATTGCATCCAGTGTGTTTCCCCATTTCCACTAAGACTGGGTAGGAATTCTCGCAAAATTGGTTGCTTTCGAATTCTCGCAAATTTGGTTGTTTTCAGACAACCCAGGTTGGCTTGTAAATACACGAAAGTGGTACTACGTAATCTGACTTTGTAACGCGTAAACCGACGTGATAATTCTTATTCTGTTACACCATTTCTGCAATGATAAAAATGGATGGATGCAGTACATTTAGGCGGGAGCCCTTGACATCAAAAGTACATTCAACGCGGATTTGAAAAATTCTACTGAAAATTTACTGTAGAACACTATACGAACAAAGAGAGCCCGGTATTTCTTGCTAGAAGTATTTTTTTACTATTAAAATAATTATTAAAAAACAATACTGTTCTACCGTTTTCGTGGAAATTGATATTAATTAGAGCATTTTTAGTAGATTATTCAAAAAATATATGCAGGGTGTTCAATTTATCTGAAGACACTGAAGGTCTGTTTGTTTCGCTACACTTGTATTACACTTCTTACACTTAGGGCAGAAAAACTGTCAAAAGTCGTTTGTTTCGACTAGGTGTAAATTTTACACTTAAAATTTTACACTCAAAATCGTTTGTTTCGCTGAAATGGTAGCAATTCAAGTGTAAATTTTTACACCTGCTTTTGATCAAGTGTAATTTTCAATTCAAGTGTAATTAGTTGTCATTCATTTGTCAATTATGTCAGGACCTTTAAAAAGGCTTATACTGTCCAAAATGAGAAAGCCGAAGTATATTTATAGTATTATATATTATATAAATATATATTATTATATAAAGAAATAATTAGTTATGAATTATATACCAAATTTATTGAATTTTTTTTATTGTTTTAATGATTTATAAAGAAATGCAAAATTGTCTTCTTCACTCATTATTTAATTTAATCCAAGCAATTTTTGAAATCAAGAAATTCAACTTTCAGTTATCAAATTAGCTATCAAATACAAAAGTCAAGATGGAATTGCACTTCGCCGTTTGTTTCACTAACGTGATTGTAGGGTAAATTTCACACTTTTGACGTCACTTGACTTACACCACAATTGAATGTTACACTTAATTTACACTTGCTGTGCAGCGAAACAAACAGACCTTGAAATATCTCGAAAACTACACATCCGATCAAAAAAATTTCAAATTTGAATTTGTTCGTCTCGGAGGGGGCATCCGTTTGCGTAAACGTGAACAACTTTTGTCTCAAACATTTTTTTTAAAAACATCTTTTTTGATATTTTTGAGTGACAAAATTGAAAACTTTGGAACTTTAAAGATATTTTACTCGAAAATGGTTAGGTTTAAAGAAAAATTGCAGAGGAGCAGAAGTACTTAGATGTCTTCAGGGAATCTGGCAAAATTTTTTGAAAACTTTTTTGTGCAAAATTAGTACAGTCAATCTGGCAAAAACCTGTGCAAATCACTCCAAAGTGATGAAACTTGGTGAGTCGTTAAAGAATGATGAAAGAAAGCTTACCTGGCGATGGCCACCTGCTACCTGTTCAAATACTCAAAAAAATATTTTGAAATGCATTTTTCTATGCATTTTACAGAAAAATTTAGTGAACAAAAAATGTAGAGGGCATCGTTATCTACAATTAATGTCATTGGTGCTATGTCGTA
The DNA here is from genome assembly GCA_964036015.1 of Leptarthrus brevirostris. Lineage (NCBI taxonomy): Eukaryota > Metazoa > Arthropoda > Insecta > Diptera > Asilidae > Leptarthrus > Leptarthrus brevirostris. Next base: position 129,669,535 of record OZ038373.1, on the reverse strand, counting down.
CAACAAAAAATGTGCGCAGTAGGTGGCGCTAAAGTGCCAAAAAAAGTGTTTTTCCACTTTTTTGTCCTGAAATTTTCATTTTTCAGTTACGATTCAAGTGGAAAAATTGTTCCTTTTAATTTTATAAACAACTTTTATTTCAACATTTTTTTCATACAACTTACCGTTTCAAAGTTATAGTGTAATACATATAGCGCTGTGTGAACATCATTCTTTCATCATTCTTTAACGACTCACCAAGTTTCATCACTTTGGAGTGATTTGCAGCCTTATGACTTTTTTTCGCCAGATTATACTAAATTTTCTAAAAAAAAATTGTTTATCCAAAATTTTCTAAAAAAGAATCCTCACAATTTGGTCATATTCCCTTTACAAATCTAAGCACTTTTACTTCTTTAAAATTTTTCTGTAAACCTAACCGTTTTTGAGTAAAAAATTTTTAAATTTCGAAAATTTTCAATTTTGTCCGTAAAAAATCTAAAAAAATTAAACGTTTGTGACAAAAGCTATTTACGTATATGAAAAAAAATACGAATCTGGCGTTTTTTATCCCGAGTTTGATACCATTGGATGTCCTCCTCCGAGACGAACAAATTTTAATTTAAAATTTTTTTTGATCCGATGTGTAGTTTTCGGGTTATTGCAGTGTCTTCAGATAAATGTAACGCCCTATTCATGCCAATATTTTTTAAATTTTACAATGAACAGAAGAACTTTTTATAAGTTACAGTAGCAACAGTAGAGCAACATTCATGGTCTCCGTGAGAGTAAGTGAGAGAGATTGTCGATTGGCTTTGAAACCCTGCATGACTCTTTCTCTCTATAGCTGCCAAAAAGTTGAAAGTTTCCCATTGTTGCTAAATTGAACAATACGTTTCGTGGTATATATCAATTACCCTTACCTTGCTTATACCTTCAAAGGCATTTCTAATTCCGGTATCTTTTAACAAGTTTCAGCATTTTCCTTTGTCCATGGTTATCAAGAGGCCTGTAGCAGTTTGCGTCTCGATCTATGCAAATAGCTGCTAATGCAACCGTTCTCTTCGCAAACCTAGTACCATATCTAACGCCATTGTTGGCGTGGTTCGAAAGGCTCCTGTTATCCACACACACGCTAGCCTCGGAACCTTACTCAATTGCCTTTTTACGGTGGCCTTTGAAGCACTTGGCCATCAGACCACGGAGACCTATGCTATAATGGGTCTCAATACAATTATGCGACCTTTGGTGCGATACCCGACCTTCGACCACACACCCTCCCACACTAATGTAGAGCCCTGTTCGCTCTCTGAATTGTTTTCTCAATATTTGCTTTCCTGGTAAATCTCTAATCTAGGAATACCCCAGGTACTCGACCGAACCCGAGGCAGTTAGTTCTTCTCCAAAGAGTTCTACTGGTCTAAAGTCTAGGTTCTTCCTTTTCCTAGTGAAAACAATTAGATCAGACTTCCTTGAATTTATGTAGAGCCCCTGTTCCGCACACTACAACACACGTTGTGTATGTCTTCTTCCTGGATTCTGCGTAGTAATGAGTCAACAGTAATGTTCCACAGAATGGGCGGATAAGACACCTCCCTGTGGACACCCTCTGCCTACCCTCCCGCGCAATCTCAATTAACCCCTGGATATTTTCTCTCTCTTGTATTACCAATCCATCTCTTCACGGTAGGATTAGATCCACGTTCGATCAGAGCATCCTTCAGCCTTCCGAAGTCTATATTGTCAAATGCTCTTTCAATGTCCATTATTGCGGCCATCACTATGCTTTTGCCATTAAGCTCTTCTTCTGCCACACGCACCACCTGATGGAGTGCCATTTCGGCAGATCTCCAAGGACAATAAGCGTAATGGTTCCTACTAAGTGGATAACTAACGAACATAGTCATGTGGTAAGCCACAGTCCTCTCCAATGCCTTCAACAAAAAAGACGTCAGACTCGCATGTCTAAAAGACTTCCGGTCAGTATAGTCTTTTCCCGGTTTTTGGTAGAAATATTACCTTAGCCATGAAACCCATGAAACCCATGAAACCCGGGCATACCTTATCTGTAAGCATGCTCTGTATATTCCCTTAAATATTGGTGCTACAATCTAACTGCCCCTCTGAACTTGGGCTGAGAATATACCATCTAGTCCGGCTGCCTTGAACGGTTCAAACGATCTTATAGATCGTCTTACCCCTCAAGCCACACAATCCTTTCCGCCTCAGAGCGATCCATGGCATTTGAACTCTTTTCCTCAGAGGCCACGGCATGTCCGATTTATAGATTTCCGAAAGTGAGTTTCCAGCGGGTTTTCATTTGTTTCATCCCAGGTCTCTGACATCAGTCCGAGTCGAGATACCGGGTCTATTAAGATTATATTCTGAAGTCGGCAGACTTCAGAGATGTATCTCATCAGAAAACATACATGATAATTCTTTTAGTAAGATTTGAATAGATTATTTCAAGATTTAAGAAATTTTATGTAGATTAACTGCTTTATAAACTAACCTATTTGTTATTTGCTCTTATTTAAACTAATAAAGCTTCAAATATATGAAAAAAATAGTTATTTGCTTGATTTCATAAATATATCAACCCATCACAAAGCAATGAATAAAGTTCAGAGGATGGTAACACTGCTGATAACAGGTGCCCTTAGAACTACACCTTCTAAACCGCATCTTCAGCTGGAATTAGGCTTAACTCAATCCAGACCTGGAAATAAACCGACTTCGGTCACCCCAAAATACTGGACGGAAGCACAGCCAGCAACATAGACTATACCTCGCTCCAGCCTTTTTTTGGAACTAAATTCTACTCCTCCTTTCCTACCAGATCGGATTGGGAGGAAGGTCCACCCCAATGGGGGGAGTCAGTGCATCTCTACACTAACGGCTCCAAATTAGAAGGCAGAGTAGATGGAGGTAGGTATCTTCTCAGACCTCGACATCCCATTCCGCTTACCTGACTACTGTACTCTGTTTCAGGCGAAAATCATGGCTATCAAAGTAGCCGCGGACCGCTTGAATCATTCAACGCTACTTAGAGATAACATATGTATTTTCACAGATAGTGAGGCCGCTATTAAATCCCTCACGTAATATGTTGCTCAGCTCTGAATGACATAGCTGAGCACCTGAAAGTACGGCTCATCTGGATGCCTGGACATAGCAATATTCCGGGCAACTGGAGAGCCGACAAACTTGCGAGAATCGGTACCACTCGTCCTGATTCGGACATTAACTACCAGCTGGGTAAACCGCTGGCCACTTGCAAACCAGTAAACCATACTCCACCTCCTCTGCAACTGCCCGGCCAACCGTAGGAACCGGTTTTTGGACTACGCGTAAAAATTGTGGTTTGTCACTAACTAACGGAAAGAATGAGAGTTAAAATGACCTATCTACAAGGACCGAGAAAAGTTTCTTAGAAAATGTTCCACGCGAAAACTAACTGCGTGAGATTCCGAAAAAAAACGAATCAGAGAAAAACTGCAGACAAAAAGGCCTTAACTATTAAACTGCATTAATTTTGCATTACTTATTTTAGTTAAATCATTTTTGCCCGGAGTTTTTTTTTAACTCGATTTTGCCCAGAATTTCATGCGGTTCGTTTTTGCGCGGAACATTTTCCCACTTTTGCTCGGACCTTGGTCACTTTTACTTTCATCCTTTCCGTTAATTGGTGACAAACAACAATTTTTACACGTAGTCCAACTATTTAGCGACTTATTCAGCGTAGTTCAACTATATTTTGCGACAGGCTCGTATATACGTATAACATGCCACCTAGGTGGCAGCTTCTGTAAATTTAATTCTTCTGAAATAAGTTAGCTACAAACTGTGTAAACTTATAAGTCATTGCACCGACCCACGCATACTCATAAATTTTACCGAATTCAACTGAATTGTGTACACAAGCATTTAACTGAGGACATCAGCATGTCTATTTGAATAAAACCGTACAAAAGGATGCCCTGTTCCCCAAAATAAACTAATTAATTGTTGGCCAATTTTCAGTTCAATTTATTTACTCTCGACCAGTCCTTTTTATTTGCATTTGTAAAATGGACTTTTGATTGATTACCAATCCAAGGAATCCTTTTATTTATTGAAATTTTTTGATTGTTTCAGTTAAAGCTCTCAATACGGCTGCAATTTGCTGCTGACTTTTCCATGGCAGTTACCAGTTTGATTAACATTTTCTGTAAACATAATTCGTGTGCAAGTATTACCCACAAACTTCGACTTAAATACGTACAACTGAGTTCAAACAAAGTATGTTTGGTGACACTTTCAAAACTGTCCAAGATTACATTATTCGCTGTCTCTGGGTGGGAAAAATTGTTGTCCAGCAGTTTGGAAAGCTCAAAAGCAAGAGGCAACCACAGATAGAAGTTATCTAAACTTGAATAGCACTTCCGCTCCCTCTTGTGTTTCCGGTCCAGTTTGTCCAGATTATCTACTTCATGAAGTTTGTTTCCTGACTTGTTACCCTCTGGCCACAATCGCTGTTGTAGTTGTAGAGCGTGTGTAGGGTTAAATTTTATAATAACTTTTCGAATTTCGCACTGGAAAGTTCCATGTTTTCAAGGAATTTAAGTTGGGATTGGCTTCGATTCAAACAACAATGTGCTTCACCGTGTTGTTGTTTATTTGCCTATTACAAAGCGCCATATTGTATCAAAATTGGTTTAATGGTTTGGAAGATAGCAAATCTGGATCTGAACACATGAAACTAACCCAATAAATTGCAGGGGGCTTTGTTTACTTTCAATATTGGCTCTCAGTATTGTGTGTACTGATTAAATAAAGGTAGAGGAACTATTTTAGGCCCCAACTTTGCAGAAACAAAAATTATAACAACTGCTTTAATAGCTTTAAAAAAACTTTAAGGAGAGATAAAAACAATTAAAACGAATCTTATTACGGTCACGTGTTTGTAAATTTTGATGAAACATCGCAGTTTTTTTTCTGTATTTTTCTGTATTACCTTATTTAATATTATGTTTCTATAAGTTTCTTAACAAAATAATTGCTATACATTAAACCTCAAACAAGAGGTTTGAACGGCAACATTTGAGCTGCCCCTACACTATAGATGATGATTCATTTCAAAGAAGAAATTAAGATGAATTTCGACATTATACGAAGAGCCAAGTTGTTTTCGAGCTCGAGCGGCCAACTTTATTTTTTTCAGGATATCCTGTTGGTGGAGCTATCTTTCTCAAAAGAATTATATTCGTATTCTGCCTGAAATAAGTTATTGTATTAAAATCTGTTTTTTATTCATTTCTTTTAAACTTTATTTTGTTAACTTTTATGTAATTCAGAGTTGCAGAGCTGAACTTCAAATTTGACTTTAAACCCTTATTTCTACCCAAGTTCAGCCTAAGCTATTTTCAGTCAAGGTCGAGGTAAGTGTATAAATAATGAATTATATGAAATTTAAGACCCAAGAAATGATATAAAAAAAAGTTTGCGATTTTTACTAGGCAAAAAATTCTGTTATTTTTCCTAGGCACAAAATTGTGTGATTTTTCCTAGGCAAATTAAGGTTATAGCTAAGATTGGCAGGTTTCCAGATTTCTATAGGATTTCATCTGGACCCATCAGGCGGCTCACACTCAGTCACCAAAAATATTAATGTCCTTAAATTTCTGCCCAAAAATAATATGACTTGGGCCAAACTTGGTATAGGACTTAATCACGGCTTTCCCCGTGAATATACGGGTGTTTTAGATCTGATGTGCCAAAATGAGTGGGATGATAAATCTCAACTAGACCAACAAAAATTGTAGGGGGGGGGGGTGCAATCCCAACCGTTTGGGAGTTACAGAGTAATTCATAGATTTCAGTTTTTCATGGTATGCACATTACTCTTTTATTTTTATCTCTTCATCTACCCAATACAGCCACATCAAACAAACGGTAAAGAACAACTATCTTAATGAGCTTTCCAAAAATGCCAACACTACTGCTCAAATTTCTACCATTGCACATACAGTCACTTCCAAAAATGAAAGAAATGGTTTGCGATTACCTAAAATTCAGAATTTTCTCCGAAATTCATTACCCATTACCATTACCCATCTGGTTACCTTTCTGAAAAGGTGCAACGTGGCAAGGTAGACACAGGATTAGAAAAACCGCGTCCCTAGAACTCCCTGAGCACCTAATTATTTTACTGGACTTTAGGTAGGAAATTCTTTACAGAATCGAAATTTTTAAGATAAAAGGTCGAAAATGTTTTTTTTAATTATTTCTGCAAAAAAGTTATAAAAATGTTAGTGTAATTTTGTTTAATTGCCGATATTAGCTCGTCTTAGCCAGAATTCACACCCCTGAATCCTGGTGTTCTGTTACTCGTAGATGATGGAAATTTTGCTATAAAAAAGGGTCAGTCAGCAAGAATGCCTATCATCGTTGAAAAACAAATCAATAAGTACGGGTGTCTTTAAGCAAAAATTATTAAAAAATGGTAGAATTTACATTTGAGGAATACGCGGATATTATTTACATTTATGGTGTAGTAAACGGAAATGAGATAGCGGCTGTACTGGAATATCAAAGGAGATTCCCTAATTGGCGAGAAACAGGAAGTGTAACTTCAGACGACAGTGAGACACGACCCGAAACTTCGGGAACTTCTGCCGACGTCGAGCACCAAATAATCACCATCGTGAGGCAGGACCCTGAGACGAACACGAAAAGAGTCGCAAGGTGATTAGGAGCGTGTTCATCTAAGGTTTGAAGGTTTATTCATCGAGTTGGACTACGTCCATATCACTATCACCCAGCCGAAGGACTACTGGAAGGAGATTCCGAGAGAAGACTGCAATTTAGCTCTTGGCTTTTGAAACGCGACATTGACGACAGAGTGTTTCTGGACCGAAATCTGTGGACATATGAATGTCAATTCACCAGGAAAGATATCACGAACTTCCATAACCTCCATACCTGGTCGAACACTGTTTGGGTTAGGGCAAAGGCGACCTCATTCCAGCAGAGATTCAGTGTCAATGTTTGGGCTTGTATCATCGGCAACCATTTGGTAGGATCATTCATTTTGCCGCAAGTGCTTAATGGTGAAATTTATGCTGATATGAGGCTTGTTTCCATGCGTTGGAGGTAGTCATAGTTCAGGGTATCACAACGTTCAGAAAAAGAGCAGACAAGTAGGAAGAATAGTCAGACTCAGTCTGGGTTAGAAGGAAAAATTGCCAACGTTTATTTCTCTTGTTGCGGAGGGAGCGTAATTCCTTGTCGTACCCAAGGGGGGAGGAGGAGCCGTTTTTACGAGGAAGAAGAGGAATAGATTGAGTAAGAAAAGCGCCTATTTCCGAGTAAAACACCTCTACAGCAACGTCAATTGGAAGATGTTGAGGGATAGTGCCCATGTTGGAGTTGAGGAGCAATTGATTTAATTTATAGAGGAGAACCCTATGGATAATCTTAGGGGAATGTTTCACAAACACGATGGAGTACCAGGGCATACTACTAACATTGTTAAGGCAATACTAAGTGAAAATTTTCCTAACCGCTGGATTGGCCGAGGTACACCGATTCCTTGGCCTGCTAGACCTCCAGAACTTACCGCATTGGACTTTTTCTTATGGGGAACAATGAAGGATGAAGTTTATTCAAGCCCAGTTAACAAAAGGGAGAATTTAGTTAGCCGAATTGGGAATGCAGCGACGAAAATACAGGAGAGGCTGGCTGCAATAAGCCTTAAAAAGGGACTTAAAAGGACATTGTTGAAATGCTTCCAAAGTAGCGGTGGACATTTGGAACGGCTTTTGTTACTTATCAAGATTAATTGTAATTATTTTTGAATTCAATGAATTAATTTGAGTTTAATTTCATTATTTTGTTGATTTTTATAATATGCTCCGATAGGATTTCTACGTATAAATATCTACATATTTTCTCTACGTAGACATAATGCACCTTTCTGGAAAGGTAATAAGATGAACAATCCAATAAAAATAAAAGAGAGGTGTACTAATTACATGAATTTCGGAGAAAATTTGGAAAAATGCTGAATTTTAGGTAATCGCAAATCATTTTTTTCAATTTTGGAAGTGATTGTACGTGCAATGGTAGGAGTTAGATCAGTAGTGTTGAAATTTTGGAAAGGTAATTAGGATAGCTGTTTTGGGTTTGTTTGGGCTGTAGGGGGTTTGTTTGATGTCGCTATGTTGGGCAGATCAAAAGATAAAAATAAAAGAGTAATGTGCATACCATGAAAAACTGAAATTTATGAATCACCCTGTAACTCCCACACGGTTGAGATTGCTCTCTATAAGAAATTTACAGCTAAACCAAGCACTTTAGGAAAAAAATGCTAGAGACATAAATTGTTTAAAATCAAAAGATCTTTCATATAAAGTTGGTAAATAATTGTAAATTTTTTATTTTTTTAGAAATTTCAGAAAAACCACCAATTTTGACTAAAATCGGGCCATATCTCGAAAAGTACACATTTTTGAGCCTGGTAACTTCGAAAAATCGATTATCCGTGCCTAAAAACATAAAGATATGACAAGTTACCGAGGGGACCCCTAATTGCATACATAACCCCCCCCCCCCCCCCCCCCCCCATTGCGCCCGGAATGGCTCTTGCGTGAATTTGATCTTATAGGGATGAAATTCATTTACCATCAATACATTATGCACACCTGATTTGTATATGCCCGTTTGTTGGGTAATCTTTCCAAGAGACGTATGGACGCTTTCAACAACGCTTGCACAAACTTTTTAACTCTTATTATCGTTTGTGGCTTCTTTTGGCCTTCCAGATCTTGGTCGATCTTTTACAGAACCAGTTGATTTGGCACTGGATGGACGATCCGGATGAGTATCATTAAATAAATGACCAGCTTCTTCGTACGACCTTGTGTTGTTGTCACACTAAGGTTCTTGTTAACAACTAAAGAGGCTAAAGGGGTATCAGCTGTGGTTTCATTGAATAGATTTCTTTAAAATATTGGATGGATGTTTTTCAGTTTTCCACCTACTGGGGGCAGGTGGGGGGGGGGTAAAATGAGGTTTGATTTGGATAGAATTCCTTAAAAAATTCTATGCGTATTTTCTAGTTATTCCATTTCAGTTGTTTTTCTGGGAAAATTCGATAACTTCAAAACTTGCATATTTCAGTACCTTCTTCACTTTTACAGCGATATTTTGCGAAAATCGATAAAATGTTCCAAACAAACTTGATGTATGTTTTGCCGTAGAATCCGATTCCGTAATAAAAAATAGGAGTCTTCATTTAAAAGGAGTGAGGGGAGGGGGTCAAAAGTGGTCTCAATAAATAGTTTTTTTTTAAATATTTAACACGTGTTTTTTCATTTTTTTATTCGATGCCTAGTTTGCGAGATTTTTGGCCGCTTCCAGACTTTCTGGACACCTGGTATGAACTCTAACATTTTCCTTACAAAGTGATTGTGATTTTGCAAAAATAGTTGCAATTTAGGTCAACAACAAATATCTGCAAAGAAAACCGATAAATCGCATGATTTCTGGAAACTGGATTTTTTAGGGATTTATTTTTTTAGAGATTTCGTCATTAGAAATTTTTTTATTTTAGAGATTTTGTCGTTATAGATTTTTATTTTTGGGATTTTGTTTTCGGTGTTTTAGTTTCGGGATTAGTTATTAATAGTTACTAATGATTTATATCTCACTCTGGCTAGCAGGGTCCTGTCATAAGGACTGGTGAGTCGCAGGCGAAGCTTCGCTGTGGGATCATCAGCTCATCCGATTCGACATTCCGGTTGTGCTAAGATCATATTAAGTACTACTATCCCCATTAAAACAAATTGAAATATCTTCAGGGCAATTCGCAAATTGGAAGTAGCAACTTACTAGCCAAATGATGTGTTTATATCTTCCTCCCATGACAGCACCAGCTCAGCCTCTACTTAATTAGTATGAAAGGTGCCCTTATGGTAAGGCGACTATAAAAACGCTCCAAATCGTTGATTTGCGCTTACTGAAAATAATAAGAAAATAATATGAACCAAACGCGAGTCTTAGGAGAAGACGCTACGAAAGCGCTGAATCCTTGCTTGCGGAGTCCGTCATCAAAAGTTATTAGCACGAGAGATAGGGCTTCTCAGGAGTCTTTGGCACCTAAACCGAAATCCAGAAGGAAACCCTGAAATACCTGTTACAGGTGTGATTACCAACTTTAATACCAGGCACAGTCCAATACGTGGTACTTTGACGAAGGGTCTTCTCTGAGCCGTGGGGTCTTCTCCTACAAAACTGCCTGGATACCACCCTTGCGCCTTCGGTCAACTTGTTTAGAGCTAGCTTCGATTGGGGCTACATAATACTCTTAGGAGAAAAGTAGTGGTAGTTTTTTTCTCCAAGCTAGGCAATAGGACTAGTCATATGGCCTGTCTAAGTCATATGAACAAATCAGTCGAACCTCTTCTCTACTTAAGACTTGCCTTATGTCCCTCTTTTGACATAGAAAGTGCTTTCGATAGCACCAGGCATGGGTATATATCTAGAACTATCACACAATGGGGTCTGAACACACATGCTGTGAAGTTGGTAAATGCTATGTTAAAGAGCGAGAAATTTCATCCACTCTTTATAACACCTCTGTGCAGCAGAATTACCTAAGGGTGCCCTCAAGATGGTGTTCTGTCGCCAATTTTCTAATGACTAATTCTGGACGACCTCCTAATCAGGTTAAGTGACCCAATGGCCGTTGGCGGACGATCTTGCAATAATGCAATCTAAAGAGGTCAGCTCTTAGATCTTACAGTTAACTCTGCTAAGTCTATGCTTATGATCTTTATAAGATGTTTCTTTGGCTATATTATATGATAGCCAAACCGACTGCTTATTACACCGCCTTGTTCTAGTGACCAACAACAGTTGGCAATCGCCAAATGCAACAAACTTCAGCGGCTTGCCTGCCTCTCTATAACAGGAGTTGTGATAAGATGTTCAACTGCTATAAAAAAAAAAAAAAATTCCGGCCAAGTGCGAGTCGGACTCACGCACTGAGGGTTCCTTACCTTGGCAGGTATTTTTTTTATAGGATGTAATCAAAGCCTAGGGGAGAACCCTTTGATGCATTAGAATGGCTTTGACCGGAAGGGAATTAGGGTAAGGGAAGTGAGGAAACTTGAATGCCTTGTTTTTTGCATTGCTGCGCACTAGACAACAGCCCAGAGACGGAGTGGATTATTTTTTTTATTTTCTTAATAAAAACTCACGCAGATACCTGGTCTTAAACCCGGGAACTATGGTATGGTGGTCGTACCGCTCAGCCAGTTGATCCAACTTCGTCTGCTGATTACGACAACAAAACTGTGCTAGTTAGAGACGTGGTTTTATTTTAACTGTAATGTTTTGCAAGGGGAATTTTAACCCCCCCCCCCCCCCAACTATGTTATGAACAGCAGACAGACAGACGAAATCACACCATAAGGGTCCCTTTTTATTACCATTTTGGTACGGAATCCTAAAAATAAAACAAAAGGTATTACGAGCCATTTTTAGCCAATTGTATTGTTTGTTGCAATGTAATTTCATTGTCATTTTATGGATGAGCTCCTTGTTTTATTTTTACACCTAAACTAGTTTAACGTAGTTTTTGAAATAAGTAAGATTAAACATTTATCGCTCTTTCATATAATATTTACATTATTTTGTACTTCATTCACATAACATCGAATTAGTTGAGTTTACGGCAATATATAATCCATGAAAAACGAATATTCTTTAAGAAAAAGTTTTAATAAAGTCGTGACAATATGGACTTCATTGCCTAAATTAAATTCTACAAGTATTTTGACATCTTCTCCTATATGCTCCTGATCCGAAAGTTTGACTAAAATTTCTCCAGAATTCGTCCTTAATTAAAAGACTAAAACTTATGTCGCGATAAAATGGGAATTTTCATCGTAGTTTTGCGGTTAATGAGGACGAAGTTATCTCAATGAACACTTTCTTCTGGGAACAGAGGAAATTTGGTAGACGTAAAGGAACAAAAATAGAACGAATTCGTTGTCAAGTAAACGTCGAGTAATTAGATAAAATAAGCGAATTCCAAGTTTCAACTCTCTGATCTTCTTCATTTAGTGGCGGATGTAATTTTAATTAACCGAAGGAAGCTAAGGTGAACATAATGATGGGAATCATGGAAAATATCTTCTTTGGCGAAGAGTTGCTTAAAAGTGTTTTTATGCAAAAACACACGAAATAATCATCTGAGCTGCAGGAGAACTTTTTCCTTCTCCTTTTAGAAGGCATTTATTATTCTTTTGCAGTTCATCCAGCCCCGAGGCAGGAGCTTAATTGCAGCAGGCTTCGCCACAGAAATTTTACACTTGATAAATGGTTCATTGCGCTCGTAAGCTATAAAACGTTTGGAATAAGCTTCCAAGGAGTGACTGCTTGCGGGCAAGTTACGTCAAGCAATGCAGGTAAAGTGATAACCAAGCTAAATGGCTGCTTTTTGCAACAAAAAAATAAATAAAAATCAGTCATAAAGCTTTAGGGACCTGTCTTCATCATCCGGCATCCCTTCGTACCACGAAAAGAAAAACAATGGGCTCATTTGCATTGATCCTGCTTTTCTTCCATAACACTGCTTAACCCTTAATCCCTGAGCACAACTATCTCGGAGATAAGTTTTGATATTACTTTCTGTGCCAAATTTACGCATTCATAAAATATCCTGCCCATGGGTAGTCGGAGTCCGGGTGAAATCCAAAGCCACCACACGCTTGGGGTATCATCACCATAATAAAAACGATGGTCTTGCCATATTTGCGCATATATATAAAATCCTTTTTAACGTAAACAAACAAAGATGGAAATGTGAGGCTGTTTACTTTTACGATTCACTTTTATCGCAACTCCTGCCTCGGGTGGAACCACTTGTGTGCTTGACCCCGAAGGAGCTTCCTGATTTTCTACTACCACTAGATATATTGTTGCAAACAAGTTTGCGGTATTGGAAATAGTTTTGAAATGAAAAGCCAAGTTTATGCAGACGTAAAAAAGTCGTTATCGAGGATTTTATTTCAAGATGTCGCCAGGACCATCAGTTCGCACATTTCGTCAAATAAAAATGGGCAATTCGATAAATCGAGAACATCCTAAATGTTTACATATTATGTGTGTTAAAGGGTGGTCGGCAAGGGCACGTACAACATTTTTAAACTGCTTGGAAATAAGATCAGCGTTTTATCGGGTTTGCCCTTGTGATCTGAACGTTACCTTTTATTCTGAATTGAGCTATAAAATCTGACTTTATACACTATCCGCAACGTCTGGAAATGACTTGTTTAGCTTCTGCAATATTTTATTGAACAGTGGTGCATTCTGTGGCTTGAATACTGAGTGCTCAATCGAGCTTGAGAAAATACTTTAAAACTAGAAATTATGTATAAACTACTCGCGTGATATGGAGCACTTATGCCTACTTTACTTTGCGATAAAGAGGTATTTAAAAGCGCACATTAATGGATAAATTCTTCAGAGAGCAAAGTATATACAAAGAATAAGGGACACGCCGTGCAAATTTTTATTTTATGATACAACATATGTGAAAAACAAAGAAAAATTGTAAGGTACACCGGGAAATGTGTAATACATAACAACAATATATCGCAATTGATTAATAATCGACAAAATTTCAATTTTATTACGGCAGCCAGTAAATCGGATGAAGTTATTTTTCCCTGCAATAAATCGAACAAAACTAGATATTACGCCTATATTCAAGGGAGTCAAGAGAAATCAGCCCCAAACGATCAGTATAAGAAGGAAGTAACCAGGCATCAGTCTGGATTGTCTGGGAAGTCCACGGAGAGCAAACCTAAGGAATCTGCGCTGCACTGCCTCGACGCGATCGACGTGAACGCCGAAAGAGGGAGCCCACACAGGGCTGGCATATTTCAAAAGCGAGCTGACGAAGGTATAGTAAAGAAGCTTAGTTAGGTAGGGATCATCGAGTTCGGTCGACCATCTTTTAACGAAACCTAGAATCGAGTTAGCCCTACCAACGACGACCAGACGAGAATAGAGGACCACGCCCAGATCCTTCATCTTATCGACCCTGCCCAAGGTAACGCCATCAACGGTGTAGTCGAAGAGGAAAGGACGTATTTTACGGGAATAATATATAGGATGAAGAGGAGTGGGCCGAGTATACTGCCCTGTGGCACCCCCGAGGTGACAAGGATCCCACCACAAAGAGCTCCCCGAAACAGGACGCACTGGGTACGACCAGACAGGCAGGTGGATAACCAGTTGACGAAGCAGGAAGGTAACCCAAGAAGAGTCAACAGTCAACAGGATACCATGGTCTATCCTATCAAAAGCCTTATTGAAGACACCTAATCCACCTGTTTGCCCACTTCAACGGCTGGTAAAGAATAATTAATGAACTCAAGGAGGTTGGTGGTCGTCGACTTCCTCCTGACGAAGCCATGCTGGAAGGACCCCATGAAAGGACTGCAGTGAAATCGAAGAACGTCACTAACGAGAGACTTAAAAACCTTCGCGGCATGGCAGAAGCTGGCAATCGGTCGGTAGTTGGAGACCTCTGACCTACTGCCTTTCATATAAAGAGGAATCAACAAAGTACCGGATATCTGTCGGATTGCTGGGACAGATTGAACAAGTGACAAAGCACACTAGCAAGAGATAGTTGGCATTTCTTCAGAAAGCGGGTATACCGTCGGGACTACTCGTGAAGCCCTCCGCCAAATTAGATAAATGTTCAGCAACATGTACGTCGTCGAATACTAAATCTTTAGGCTCAAGGGAGGTCAAATCAGAAGTGGAAATATCACAAAAGGAATCACAGAAAGACGTTTGAAAAAAATCCGCGAAAAAAGCAGAGATTGTAGGAGCATCGTCAATTTCACAGTCACGGTACCTCAAACAGGAAGGATAGGCATCACATTTACGCTTCGAGTTAATAAATCTCCAGAACAATTTGTTGTCGCTACGTAACCTAGTTCTCATATTAGACAGGTACTCGACATAGGAGTCCTGCAGACGATCCGAGAAACGGTGGCAAAGGTCAGAGTACGCCAAGTAGACATCATGGCTCCCTGAGGCACAAAAACTCATCCGAGCTTTGCCCTTCAAGTTCCTCAGATGTCGTGAGGAACTATCAAGCCAGGGACCATACAGATGAGGGGATCCGGACCTAGAAAAGCTAATAGGAACATATCGGGTAAAACAGTCGTAAAGAACATCATAAAACGCGCTCACGGCCAGATCGACGTCGCGATCTCCCAAGACGCCCGACCAATCACAAGAAAGTAACCAGATATCAATGCACTAGAAGTCAGCGCGTTTAATACTGAAGTAGAAGTCACCGAGTAGGGGAGAAGATGCAACCATGACTTGATTCAGGAACCAGATTGACCAGACATCTCCTCACAATCGTTCCATCAGGGTCAGACGAAAACACCAACTCAAGAAACCTACCCGAATCATTAGGAACATCACAGCATTGAGCCAAGCCGGAAGAGGCTACGGAGTCCAAAAAGGACAAAGAGTATTGGGGAGCAGATGTAAGTGAAGAAATAAGGCCATCAGCATCAGGAGAGTGAGCCCAACCGATGCCGGGAAAATTGAATTCACTAAAAAGCATGATGTTCTCTGAGCGAAGCAAGGAATCGGACAAACAGTCAATAGAAGCAGCGAGCAATTCGTACACTTGAAATGGTGAACAAGGGGGAATAGACTTCTGGTAGGGAATCTCAAGACAACGCATAAGAGCTCGAGGTCGTGGGAGTCGGAAATATCGACGATCGAGCACGAGATACACTTTTCGGTTTGATGAACATGCAACCAGCGACCAGTAGTGAAGTATTTTTATAGCCTTAAGGTACGGTTACGCACTGCAAATTTTACTGCGGCGCAGCACAAAAAGCTGCAGCCCTCGAGGGATGCGATGTGTAAACACCTCCGACACCCGAAAATTTGCACCTGTAGTTTGGTTACATGTATCTTGCACGTGCTGCCGCAATCTCTGAGGTTGCGATGTGTACACACCTAAAATTAGGGTTGCAGGCGCAAAACAAAATTGTTTGCTTGGTTGAAACTTTTATTGAGGCTACACGTGCAGCTTTTTCACTTTTCCGATATTTGTGATTTATTTGGTAAGTTTCTTACTTTAGTTTAGATTTTATTATTTGAAGTTAGATTTTATTATTTGAAGGAATGGCTAAGGTAAATTTTTTTGGTCCTTAGCCATTAGTAGGTAAGTTTTGCGATTGATTGAATTGGAGGCGCGGGAATGTTTATGGAATGTCGAAGTAGTCAATATCACGACCAAAACAAAATAAAAGCTGATTTGGCCGCGATTGCAGCTGAAATAGAAATTCCATACGGTTGGTTGGTTTAAGTGTCGCCATCATAGTAACACTCTAATTAGCATTATTATAGTACCATTTTGATGCCACAATCAGTTAGACCCGGCTTTTTGCTGGACTCAGTTCACTAACAACCCTGATCCTTATCTGAAACCATGGTTGAAGTCGGTTGAATGGATTATGGGAAAAAGGAACTAAAGCCAACTGGAGAAATTTAAGAAACTGACTATTTCCTTAAAATTTACCCTCCAGACTGCCTTCAGGTTTTCAAAGGAGAACTCCCCCATAGTCCTCTTCCACGTCGTCAAAACTGCGACAGTGTGCATTGTAAGGGGCTGCATGCTCGCCTAAATGACCGTGGCTCGTACAGACCGCAGTGATTTTTGCGATAACAGCTCTCGGTCTGTTGAGCAGATCGGATGTTCTAGCCTTTTTTGATGTAAGGCCTAAGCGCGGTGGTGCAAAATACAAGAACAGAAGCAGAATAAAGACCGCATTAATTCTGCTACCGACGTCGCAGTTAAATAACATCTCAGAATTCCATTCCGATCTCTACAGGAAAGCGTCCAAAAAATAAATGTCAGAAGAAGCGGTCTACAGCAGTGACAGTGAAGATCTTTACAAGATTGTCGAAAAACTGGCAGGAAATAATCTTACAACACAAGATCCTGTAAGATATACTAATAGATCCCTTCTTGTCACGGAGGAACATAAACTGCGGAAGTCGAGAGAATATTTGGTTGAAGTCGGACCGTCAAATACCACTTCACACGAGCCCGAACACCCGCCGGCTGCGGCCAAAATTAACACCAAAACTCCGACCAAATTGTAGTTGCCTGGCGCAATTCAGTCGACAGACCTCGGTAGGGGATGGAATATCAGTGGAATTAGCGGATCCCATCGCTGCGGCTGATATTATTCTCCTCGTAATCCAGAAATGTTGTGAAACCGAGTCCTATCTCAGTCAATGGAAAACAGGCGAAATTGTGAAGATTCCCAAAAAGACGCGTGATTAACAAGCAGGCTTTCATAAGAGTTTCTCCTGCAGCGAGCACATCAACACTCTCTGAATTAATCGAGCAATTCCCCAAATGGAGGTCCTGTTTACGTCTAATGTTCGTTGATTTTTAGAAGGCGTTATATGGGTAGCTTTACGTAGGAAAGGCATCCCATAAAAATTTGTCACCATCATAAAGGAGTCCTACTCAGGAGCCCAATGTCACATCCTACACCAGGGAAAACTGTGAGTGAGACAAGGATGCATACTGTGACCTTTGCTTTTTCTGGTTGTCAGTAATGACGATTTTACTAAATGCATACTTATGAATCTGGACTACAGGAGACAAAATAAAATGTATCTCGAAGAGGAGCAAATAGAGCTAGTGCATAAATTTTGCTATCTTGAAATCATATTTACGCCAACGGCGAAGCTAAAGCTCAATAGAGCTCGATTTTCATTTAATACTCTTGCTGAGATATGGCGCAACAACAGCATCTCCAGACGTACAAACATTGCGATTTAATCGAAAGTAAATTCTGTTTTGTTGTACGGCTATTCAACATAGAAAATTATCTATCACATATCATCTCAGCTACAAGCCTTTATCAACCAGTGTCTCCGGCGTATCTTTAACATCCATTGGGCGGGGGCATTACCAACGAAGGCCTAAACAGCCTTACAGGCTAAGATGGGATAGACATCAGTATTTACAGGCGAAAGTGGCAATGGATAGGTCACACACTAAAAAAAGAGCGAAACAACATCGCACACCAGGCTCTAGATTGGAATCCCCACCAAATCCAAGGAAGTAGCCGAATTGGACTATCGCGCAACACATGGAGAAGATCCGTGGAGAGGGAAGGTACCCAGATCAACAAATCGTGGCCACAGTTGAAGGCGTTGGCGCAGAACCGGATCAGGTGGAGAGTCGGTGAAGAAAATTGATAATTATTCATCCAGAATGTGGTATAATGGATCCTCTAGCTGTAGTGCGCCCGATATAGCCGATAACTTTGCATGGTTTTTTGAGGGCGCCTTTTCATCAGGCAATTTGTGCCTTCCCTGGAAGAGTTTGGTCATATCCTGGATCGTTCCGCTGCCTCCATTGCTTTGCCCATCATATTTCGTGATATTATCATGGATGGTTTCGAGGAACTTAAAATGGACTTTTCTTTTGGTCCTGATGGTGTTTCAACTGCATTCTTGAGATCCTGTTCTGACGCCTTACTCACTTCAACAAATTTCTTCAGGTCGGTAGATTTCCTACGTTATGGAAGAGCTCCTTTATTGAGACACGTATTTACGTACTTTAGATGAACTTTTTTACACCCAAGACATGATTTCGATGGCGAGTTTTTACTAGAAAGGGTGTTTCTTAGGTTGTGTTCAAAATTAAGGAGCTGATAGATCTAGGCAAGAAACAAGAATTAAAGAGGCTAACATTTAAGCGCATATTTTGTAACGTTTAGTGTTATGGACGTTATTAATATCTCAATTGACAGAAAATACAATGGTGTTATTGATTGATTGATTAAATTGGAGGTGTGAGGTTCTCAAGCGCCGCAGCCACTGGGGCCCATTGTGCTAACCCTCTCAAATCCTTATAGCAAGCCGGTCCCTCTGAAGAGGTTCAACAGCTCCCGCAGTTGGCAGTCATTCAGGCCACTCGGTACCAGTGTTGGTCTCCCGAATAGGCTAAATTTGCGCCTGGCCACTGCGGGGCATTCACATAGTACTTGTAATGGGTCTCATCATTCTCCAGACAGAGTCTGCAGTTGGGGTTGATGGCTCTACCTATCCTTAACAGGTACTTCCTTAGCTGACAGTGGCCGGTAAGTAGGCCAGCCAGAGTTCTAGAACTGGTGTTATAGACTGCGTAGTTTTTGTTTTGCTACTGCAAAAAGTATAAGGCAAATTTTCAAAATATCTCCGTTTGATATGCAAAACAATTTTTTCACAAATTTAAGTTTAAAAATAACTTCTTTAAATCCATTAGTAGTAGTAACAGAACACTTACACAGTCTTTCACAGCATTGTGTTACCTGTCAACTGAGATATTAATAATGTCTATAACACTAAAACTGTAAAAAATATACATTAAAATGTTAGACTGGTTATTATATGGTAGTGTCTATTTACCACCCTCAAATTGCCGTGTAATTACACGGAAATACACAGAAAGTACACGAAAATTACACGGAAGTACACGGAAAGTACAAGTACAAATTTCACGGACTACGCGAAACTACACGGTAGTACACGAGAAGTGCAAATAGCCACTTCCATATTCATATTACTGGTAATAGTTTTTCACAGCCTGTTCTAGATATAAACCTAGAGGGCGAGGGGTAGGCAGCCCCCCTCCCCAGTTAATAAAGCAACTAAAGGCCTGATTAATACACCGTTTCGTCCCAGAAAGTCTAATAACAATTTTACGGAACGTGTTGTGTACCTCTTCCTCCCAGAAAGACTGTTGCGTACACGTTCCGTCAAAGTTTTATAAGAATTTCTGGGAGGAAGAGGTGTATTAATCAGGCTTTTAGTTGCTTTATTAACTGGGGAGGGGGCTGCCTCCCCCTCTCCCTCTAGGTTTATATCTAGAACAGGCTGTGAAAAACTATTACCAGTAATATGAATATGGAAGTGGCTATTTGCACTTCTCGTGTACTAACGTGTAGTTTCGTGTACTCCGTGAAATTTGTACTTGTACTTTCCGTGTACTTCCGTGTAATTTCCGTGTACTTTCTGTGTATTTTCGTTTACTTTCCATATACACGGTCCTAAACATAAAAATGAATCTAGCGAAAAGTACGTTAAAGTTTGAATTGAAATTGCTTCGTCTAATCTTAAATCTGGAATATTTGGATACATATTGATGCTCTGCCGTCCCATTAAGAGGTTCACATTGCCTTAAGAATGGGCGTCTGCAGTCATGTAAAGAATTTCAATGTACTAAAAACGACTGCATAATAAATGGCCCACTAAGGGAAGGTCGACAACCGTTCCCAAAATAAGGAGACCGAAAAGTCGAAGGACACATGCAAATCACGCCACTAAAAAGCCCCATTGAGTTAAATTATTCGTGGAAAATTGGTCACCCCAGATAAACGTTACTAATGCTGCACAGATAACGAAATTAACAGACATAACAGGGACACATTAGTCATGAAATCACAGTTCGTGACAGCAGCAAAGGCAAACACAAGGCAAATAAACTTACGTGAAAATACAACTCCCAGCCCTGAGTCCAAGGATAGGAGCCCAAAAGCTACATAGCTCGGCAGCTAAATGTCTGGCAATTTATAATCCCCTGCCCGTCTCAAGCTCTACGAGGAGTTAGTGGGAATGTGACTTTTCTAATGAGACGAATGCACTCGAGTTAGATTTTAATTAATAGCGTTCAGGCCACGTTTTTCAGATTTTTTGTAATGTCGTGTCTTACGACACCCACAATGTGAAAGTGGAGACAAGAAGACAAATTGGAAGCTCCTGACTGTAGTACGCCCTGCTCAGTAAATTTATTGATTTTTGTTATAATACACTAGTATAAGGGGAATTTGTGGACCCCTCTCGAGCATTAATCACATTTTAAATGATTGCTCGATTCGTGTAGTTACTACTTCATAATTGATGTCTAATTTAGAACGTAAATAAGGGGTAAAATGCTCAAATATTAACAGAAAGATGAGACATACCCTTTCTATAAAATCACGGCAAATATGATTGAAAAACCCCTTTGTCCTGGAGTTATACTAAAGCAAAGGATGTGATTTTATCAGCTTTATTGACATTATTTAACCCTTTGAAATTTGGAGATATTCTTATTTACATGATTTTTGACAAATCCTGTGGACCCTGGCTGATCCAAGGGTTCTTAAGTAGAGAAAACAATATCCCTCTAAGCAGTTTTAGTTTTGAATTACAAATAAAGCCTACATCCCTCGTATAATATGTAGAATATTTGAATAAAATTGAATTAGTTATTTCGGAATTTTCAACTTTTGAAATAGCAAGGTCTGTTCTGCTAATATACATAAAACCCAGGAAACAATTTGATTTAAGAATGATTTGAGAGCAACTGACTTCTGGTAAGCAAACCCAATATTGCGATAAGATTATTTTAAAGTTATACGAGTTTTGAGATAGACAAGTAAAAGTGAATATTTATAATCGAAAATTTCTTTTCAAAATATTCTCCATGAAGATCAATACACTTTTGCATGCGTTTAAACCAATTTTCGAAACACGTTTTCCACTCCGATTGGGGTACCTCCAAAACATATGATTTGAACGCATCAACCGCTTCTTCTGGCATCGAAAAACGTTGACTTCGCATTTTATTTTTGACCTACGGGAATAGGAAGAAATGATTGGGTTCCAAATCAGGACTGTACAGGACTGTAAAATGATAAAAATGTTAAAAATTAAATGTTTTTTAGGTTTAGTTACTAGTATTTAGTCTTATGAAAAAAATCCCGTTTGAACTTTTACTCTATCTGCTACAGGAAGCCCAAAAACTGTCGAGCCGTTTAAAATCTATCTTTTGGAAGATACCCTCTGCTGTGGTCAAAATGTACTAAAACTGCAAAAAAAATATTTTTTTTATATTCTTAATATGTTTTATAAAAATGCCCAAAAGGAATCAGTTCAATAAATAAAATTAACTTTTCAAAAAAAAAATTAAAAAATATATATTTTTTTCAATTCTGAACAGAAAAGCTAAGTGTAGAAATAGATGAAAAGTAATTAATTTATCAATTGTAGAATTTTTGAATAAAATTGAGTTAGTTAGTTATTGACAGAGAAAGGTGATAAATATGCTCCAAATTTTCCTTCCTGTAGTTTGCGTTACTCCTTCTGTGGAGGAAAAAATGGCGGTAAAAGAACTTCAGCCGATTCTAGACAACGACCGCTGGGTTGGTAGGCCGTCACGTTATCAATTACTCCACCGACGACTTAAGTGATTTGGTAAGTAAAAATAATTTCGTTAACTTCACTTTGGATTCAGATGTAATATTACATGAATCATGAATCAAAATAAGACGTAAGTTTGAAAAGAGTACTATACAAAATATCCAACTAAAAATCAAAAGTAAAAATTTGGTACTTAGCAAAGAGGATAAAGGAAATAGTCTTTGCTTAGTTCAGGACTTCATTGTTGAAAGTGGATGGAGCTGAAATCGGATGTTACTGTTGGATTACAAACAGTCCTAAAAAGTGAACTTAAATCTTGCAAATTGATTGTTGGTAATAATAGAAATACTAGATATATTATTGCATGAATTCCAAGGCACCTATATTTAATGGTTTGGTCAAACTCCATAAACCCGGTATTCTTATTCGTCCAGTGACTCCGTTTGTTACAACATTAAACTTTGCAAATACTTAAAAAGGCTCATGTTGGATGAGACGGGAAATTCGGTTAGCAACAGCGTTGAACTTGTTGAAAAAATAAAATATCTTACTGATCTGGAAAAAGTCTTTTTACCCCATTTCCAATAGGTACACTATAAAGGATAGTTGCTAATAGTGTGTGTAAAGGTATAAAATGTAAATATAAGAAACAAGAACTTACAAGACTGTTAGAATTTCACATAATACAACATTTGTTTCAGTTTTAAGAAAAGTTTTATATTTTTAAGGACGGCTTACCACTGTCGCCTTTATTAGCCAAAATATTTATGGACCACATTGAAAAGCAATTTAAAAAAAATAGTTCACGCTTTAAAAACTATATTGGCTTCTAAATTTTTTGCATGATAAAACAACTTTGACAAGAACATACAATTTACTTTGTAGAAAGAGGTAGATAAAGCAATTAGTTTCTTTAATTTAAGAATTGGTCATAATAATGGCAATTTTGACATTGACATAGGTATTTAGAAAATCAACATATTCTGAAAACATAATCCCTTATGATTCACGGCATCCTTATAGTGTAAAACTTTCAGCATTCCCACTATGATTAACAAACCTTTTAGTATACAAATAAGTTCGGCCGAAGCATAGTGCTAATGAAGTACTACTTATTAAGAAAGACTAAAGAAATTTTGATAATTAAAAGCATATCTAAGAATAGGGGTGCTAATCGAAAAAAATAAGAAATAGTAATAATAATAAAAACGATTTTATTTCGTAACAATTAATTCAATTCAATTTTTTAGGCCTATGTTCAAAATATTAATATTCGAATTTTAGATTCAAGTCAACTGAAATCATGTTCAAGATAAATTGTATCCAAAAAAATTCATAAAAATTCTTAAGAAAAAAACAAAATAAATTCATATAAAATTAATATAAAAGAAAAATCAAACAAACCCTTTCGATAAAGACAATATCAGTTGTCTGTATAGATTGGTTAGCATTAAATTAAATAAAAATTAGTTTCAGAGTCCCGCTACAGTAGCCATACAAAACGTCCCAGTTTTTTCCATTTAAAAATTCAATTACCTCTGTTCTAAATTGCAGATGGAACAGAGGGAACTTCATTCACTTCGGTAAGTAGTAGACCATAGTAGACCACCCTACACATGAATATACACCGTACAAAGTCTAACTTACTATTATCACTACAATAAGCTCTGAAAGCCGTCAAGGTTATATTTAAGCTTGTGGTACATATCGTGCCTAACACTTAATCTGGCTAAGTAGTCAGATTTGGCCCTCTTACATTCCTGTCCAGTCTTTCTCCCAGAGAAACCTCAAATGGTATACCATACTTGCTAGATAGATTAGAGAGCTCTTTATATCAGCATATATTCATGTCGATTACCATTTCCGCCAGAACCTTAGTTAATCTGCTACTCGAGTGAATATTTATTACTTTATAGTGCAGCTTTAGAGTATTTAGCGAAGCCAAGGGCAACCCAAATTCGAAGTGGAGCATGTAATTTGGCGTGCGTGTAGGGAGCCTAAATAATTTCTTTCTAAAGAACCTTAGAAGCCTGTCAACTTTATCAAATAAATAAAAACCCCGCACCTGTGCAGCATAGGACAAAATTGCGTTGAATACAGCATTGTATACTTTAAATTTCTGCACCACCTTTATCGTCTTTCTTTGACATTAATATCCATGTACCGAAATGACAATTTAGTGGTAATAATTACTCCAAGATAGTTATATTCTTTAACGATTTCAATCTCATTTCCTTCATAAAACCATTTCTCATCCCGCGTCCGCACACCTCCTCCCCTCGAGAATATTAATGCCTTGGCCTTCGCTAAATTTAAAGTCAAGTGCCATAGCTTGCAGTAACTCGCCAGCTTTTCGATCATATCTTGGAGAGTCGTTAGATTGTCAAATAAAGGACATCATCCGCGTACTTCAAAAGTGGTACATTTGTGGTCCCAATCATGATAACACCTCCTACATGATCATATAGATTATTCAAATAAAGCAAAATTATGAGTGGACTTAAAACGCAGCCTTGACAGACACCTGTAGTTGTTTGAATCTAGTCCCTACATGAATTGCCATTCCATATGGATGATTCTGTGCAATTATACAGTTCCTCTATAATCTTTATATATTTGGTTGATATTCCCAAATTAAAGCGTTTAAAGAGCAAAGCTCTCCTATCGATTTCCACTCAATATTTACCGTATTATAGAGATTAAATATGTTGTCGATTGTTCCATAACCTGGTCTAAACCCTGCTTGATACTCAACGAGTATGCTGTTTGATTTAACGTAATTGACATGATTGTCTATCTAGCAATATTCCCGCAAAAAGTTTCAACATTGCATCGAAAAACGCTACACCTCTATAGTTTGAAGGAAGGTTTGGATTACCCCTCTTCAGTATCGGGAAAATAAAGGAGCTAATCGACAAGTTAATTGCTAACAAGCAAAAGGATCTTATGAAATCTGTCTTCTCGATGGCTCCACATGATGAAAACAGTAAAAACGATGGTGTAATAAAATATTTTTTAAAAAAAGTTGTACCTCTTCAAAAACAGTGCTAAAAAGCATAAAATAATTTTTAATTTTATATCTATTACGACATTTTCAAATCGGTGCAAATTAAACAAACCAAAGCACTATAAAAAAAAGTATTTAATCGTCTTTCCTTATGATCGCGTGAGCTAAGGCGCTGAGGTAGTTTTATATAGTATTTTCAATTTTTATTGGGTAGTTTTTTTTATTTATTTTCCTTGCACCGACTTCAAAACGTTGTAAAGGATATAAAATTTAAAATTATTTTATGTTTTGTAGAGCTTTTTGTGAAGTCGGTTCAACTTGTTTCTTAAAAACTATTTTATTTTTCATTTTTTATATATACGACTCGAACAATGCTGCTCGTACGAACAAGCAATTTCAAAAGTTGAAGATGTAGTGCACTCTAACGAATGGAAACAGAATTATCCAAATCCTTCAACATATTACGAAATTAGTCACGATCACCCTTTCATACCCTGACCTTAAAAAATTCTTAACATGACCCTAGTGCGCCACCGTACTCTATACTGTAAGTCCGAGAATCACCGTAGTCACACTAGGTACAAAATTGTCATCATTTATCAATCAGGAAACGCATTCTGTACAACAGAATCAAAATCGGTCTGCACCTTATGAACCTAGGTGCCGCCCGTCCTCCAACTCTCACCACAAGCCACAATTTTTGTCAGACTACAAATAGATACTATATGGATTAAGAATCATCTAAATCAGTCCACGCGTTACGAAGTTAGGTGACACCTCGACCACCCCAGTCCTTGGTCAAAATTTTTCCATATAGTAGCAATCGGGCAACAGACTCTACCAAACAAAAAAAAGAATCTTCCAAAGACGTGTGTGAATTAAGATATTGGGTAACGCCTCCTCCGCACACCACCACACCACATACATTTTTGTAGTGGTAACAGTGGGGCAACATATCCTAAACATCAAAAGAAGAATCATTCAAATCGGCACACACGTTACGAAGTCAACTTACCCCTCCACCCACCAAAATATTAGTTAAAAATTTATCATCTTATTAGCAATCTAATCCTCATACTCTATAAAACATAAAAAGAATAATCCAAATCGGTGCACGCATTAACAAGTTAACAACTAACCCCTCCCCTACTAAAACCCCACCGTTTTAAATTTTGTCGCAGTACCAATGTGGGAACATACTCTTTTCATCAGGAAAGAAAATCATCCAACTCTGCCCACGCGTTACGAAGTTAGACATATTTTTTCTTTATTAATAATGGGGGATCATATTCTTTACAACAGAAAAAGAATCATCCAAATCAGTGCATGCGTTACGAAGTTAGGTATCAATTAGGATCATTTCCCTTGGGCCATCACGTCAGGATTGTGAGATATTTGAGGTTATGTACTGCAAAAAAATTTTTTCTTTTGAGGTTATGTATAGTATCCACAAAATTTGTTTCGTCACTTTTTCTAGCGGCATCATTTAATACTACTCCTACCCTTCAAAATAAGCTATTGGGCTGTCAGCTACGATCTTTTCTGGCAAAGTTGCGACCATTTTAAGTTGTGAAATACTTCATGAGTAATAGCATTAACATTGGGATATATATCATAATTTAAAATGGTCGCAAAAAGAGCAAAACAATTTTGTGCATCCTGTACACAACCACAAAAGTAGTCAAAACCCCATTTTTCGGGTACATAACCTCAAATATCTCCAACTCCGTGATTATCGTATTTTGACTTCTGACTTCTGAATTACTTTGAAAATTACCCCCACCCGCCTAAGAACAGAATAGACCTATGTAATTGCTCTATTGATAATTTAAACATTTTGCATATAGATGATAAGATTAAGAAACTGGCTGGATGTCTTAGAGTTATTTAATTAGAAAGGCCAAACGGGCCTAAAGTGTAACTGTGTAACAATCTTGGTTGGAAATAAAAAAAAACGTGTTAGACTTAAGCATATTTAATTTTTAACTGAAAATTTAATTAACAACTCGATGAGAGATTTTTGAATAGACTCAGAATGTTAAGTTGCTTTCAGCACTTTCAACTTACAGTTCTCAATTATTGATGTCATTTTTTCGTGGTATTATCATTATTTCTGCATAATAAAGTAGTTTTAAAAAAAAAGATGAACCAACTTCACAAAAAGCGCTAAAAAGCATAAAATGATTTTTAATTTTGTACCAATTACGACATTTGGAGGTCGGTGCAAATTAAAGAAACAAAGCAACTACCCAAAGACAATTGAAGATAATACATAAATCTATACCTGAACTTTCACCTCATGGGATCATAAGGAAAGAAGAGTAAATAATACTTTAGTTTTTTGGTTTGACACGTTTTAGTGTCTTCTACTGTGTACAATAAAAAAGAACCATCCAAATGGGTCCAACCCTTAAAAAGTTAGGTTCAACTCCCTACCCCCACCCCATCCCACCAAAATTTTTTTCACGTTGTATCAATCAGCGAACACTCATACACTCTGTACAACAGCAAAAGAACCATCCAAATCGGCTCACGCGTTGCGGAGTTAGACCACCCCTCAACCCAACTTTTTTTTTCCTATTAGCAATGTGGAATCATACTCTCTACAGCAAAAAAAAGGAGCATCCAAATTGCGTTACAAAGTTAGGTTTCATAGCATCGGGCCCTTCCTCATTTCGGGCCCAAGGCTAGAGTCCTGTCAAGACCACATTATTGATTTGTTACACAGTTCTTGCATGCTTAGAGACTAGGCTTGGCGAAACGATTTGTTAAAAGTAAAAATGTCCGAGAGGTAAGTTATTTTATAAAAAGGATTTGTGAACAATCAAAATTTATTTTACAAAGACAATAGACAAATCTCTATTTCAAACAACTTTCAGAGATATTTCTTTTAATTGATTAATGAGATGCTTCTAAATAATAGTAAAAAATATACTTAAAAGTTTCGGTGGAAGTTATCTCCACTTATCCACTTGCCACATTTGAGTCAAATACTTTTTACTGAAAAAGCTCTAGACAGATTCAAAATTGATTTGATAGTGCAATGTTTACAAAAATACCAAGCATATATATCACAGAGACAAATTGATATGTAATGAGAGTGTTGCCTATTCCAAAAGTTTGTTACTATTTTGCTAATTCAGATAAATGAAGTCCTTTAGGGGTAAAACAGGAATTTTCTAATCTCCTTTAGATGAAGAACATTTGTACAAATTCGGCATTTACAACTGCTAAAAAATGACATTCCCATTTACGCTAAGGGAATCCACAAGAACCAGACCGATAATCCCTGAACCTAAGCGGGGATTATATTGAAAGTTAAACGAAAGAAAGAAAAATTGCTGGAGATTTATGGAGTAAGTCTGTCTTTCAGTTCGAAATCAAGAGGATTAACTTTTGTGAGATAACAAAAAATAAGTTGCTTATGTGATTGAGGGCAGTGTTTAAATCGTTAGACGTGGAAATAAATCGTTATTAGAAATGTTAGTGATGCCTAAAAGCAGCTGGCTCAAAGGCTATTTGGGACAAATACTCACATGCCACAAAAGCGTAATGGAGTTTCCGGTTCTTTCCTGTTTCGTTTCTAGAAATATCAAAGGTAGTAAATTTCAATTTACCGATAGAAACGAAGTTCACCGAAAGCAATTTTGCTACTTTCAATTTTCCATTTGACGACTTTCAATCTCTTTGTTAAATTAAAGTGCAAAATTCTGGAGGAGATTCATTTCCTTGCGGATATAGAAAAATTTTGTCAATAAAAATTCCTTCCATGAAGAACTTTCTGGTCCTTGTCCTGGTTCTGGTTATTGAAATATAACTGGCATCGCTAAAAAAGTGGTCTGTTAGAAATACCGGTAATAAGTCTTCCGCATCCCTTCCAAGATATATTAATTGCAATCAATTAAATGTTTCCCTGGGCGGCTGTGCAAAATTACATGATTAATTACGTAATCAGGATATAAATAGATGCGAGTATATCCTATTCAGGGCTTAATGAAGACGGACAACCTTTTTTGTGTATTCGATTAATGTTATAATTTCTGCTCCGTCATTGCTCTTTTGGTCAAAGGACCATGTAATAAAGAAACTCATTCTTCTTGCGAGAATAATTGAGATTTCGCAAATAACGATAATTTTCATGCTAATAGCATACCATAGTACAAACAAATTTAGAATTAATTTGGTTATAGAATAAAAGGTTTAAAACAGATAATTTTAGTTCACCTCAGGGATAATGAGTGTATTCAGATTTTTTAGACTAATTTTATACATTGTATAAAAATTATAATGGAGTAAGTTTAAAGGAATTTAACTATTGATATCAGATTTAATAAAATGAAACAAATCAGTAACCTTAACGACTTATAGTCCAGTCAAAATAGGCATTCAACCTAGACAAAATTCCCACAAAGCTAAAAATTTACACAGATCTTTGAATAGCCACTTTAAATGAAATTTGAAAAATCCCCATCGATCCAACATGTGCTAAAATTTTTACTCGAAGTCAAAAGTCATAAAAATCAGTTTTTCGCGAATATATCTTAAACGGTTCGTTACTTTGTAAAAATAGTTACTATCAAATTTATAGAGCAAGCGATTTCCGACAAAAAAGGTCCCTACACTTTTTCCGCTACAAAGGATTGTTCGCATGTTATGGCAATTTCGAAAACTGCAAACTTGGAATTCTCACTAATATGTACTCTTTTACAGACCACCTTGGCGGAAGAGTACTTGGCGCATTTTTTTTTCGGGGAGTCCTTGTCGGTATAAACCACGATATATGTAGACGAACAAAACGAGATTGTGAAAGTGATTAAGAAAAAATAATAAATTTTCATTGATTTGGAGAAAACAGTGTTAGCAATCTTGGAATCTTTGGGGCACGGTAGTGCCCCCGCCTAGACTGCGCCTTTTCTGGAAGCGTTTCGTCGTATTTTCGAATCCTCATAGCTTATTCTAAGAAATTCGGCTCTACGGGACACAGTTGCGGTATCGACAATACTAAATTGTTGCATAAATTAAGTGGAGAAAGAGTACTGGATAAATATGAGACATTTGAAATCAAAAAATTTCATGGCGACGGTTATATGTAATTTGCTGAATGACCAAGGAGATTTTTACAATGTAAGCCCTCTTCTAAATCTTAACTTACTCAATTTAAAATTTTTTAATTTGTATTTCAATACCACTACTCGACCCTTCTCTGGAGCTGGGCGCAGGGTAACTTTGAAATCTTAAATAAGAAACCCAACTTTTTATTGCAACTTCGGATTCCCCCGAAAAAGTTACATTGAAACCGATTGATAATTTTTTCACAGATGGCGCTGCCTACTACAGAAATGGTTGCCGCGTCGCTATGGTCGTACCGCGAATTAAAGCTGATTTAAAACGCATTGCAAGGCGGTCAGAGCCACTTTACTCTCAGAACTTGGCCTAAGCGCATGGTTATGGGTACTCTAGCTATTACATAAGCCTGATTTTTTACCGTTCGTTTCGTTTTTAGCTTTCATTGAGACTGAAGCTCAGTTTGTATTTCGCTTTTAGATACATCGTTAAGTTCACTTTTATTATTTGCTTTTTTTGCAGATTTATTCAATGAAACTTATGCCGATCGTCACCCTATTAATAAATCGGAGTTTTTTTTACGAGGTGGCCAAAGCCTAGGGGACAACCCCTTGATGCGTTAGCATGGTTTTGGCCGGAAAGAAATTAGGATAAAGGGATTGAGGAAACTTGAATGTCTTGTTCTTTCGTTGCTGCGAGCTAGAAATAGCCCAAAGATTGAGTGGATTTTTTAATTCAATTTTTAAAAAGCAACGGGGAGACCTGCTCTCGAACCAGGGAGCCATGGCCTGGTGGTCGTGCCTTTCAACCAATTGATTCAACTCCGTCGTTTTCAACGTATGAAGATGTGGAACTGGATGACTTAGTACCGTGACAAATGATGAAAAGTCTCTGGAAGTGCTATTAGATTGGCAGTGCCCATTTGCACCTCTTTTGGCTCCATGTAAAACGGAATACATAGTAACTTTGACTTTATCGCGTCGATAAGCCGCCGTAATGCCGAATTTCGGTAATTTTACCCGAAGACTGAAGTATCAATTCTCTTATTGCTGCTACTTTGGTGGGCTTTGAATAAACTACTTTAACTGATCCCATTCCTCTTTATAAAAATTTTAAAAGACAAAAACTAAAGTTTAGAGGATTTTTGCGGATGTGCAATCTTTTTTCTAGTAATAAACTGAAGATGTCGTTAAAATATTGAATACCTTTCTGTTTTAAGTCAGTGTGTACAATCCATTGGGTGCCGAAGAAATATCAAAAGATTATCAGTTGACTCTATCCGGTTATTACATATACACTTAATCAAATTGTTATTGAAAGAACATGTGCCCTGAGCATTGCTGAAGACGAAATTATATCTCTTCAATCACTGTGTACTCTAATACATAAATACAATAATATATTGAACATCAATTTGCTTGTGAACCAGATAAAGACGAAGAAGCGTTCAAAGTTCAGCCTGCATTCGTGCACATTTAGATCTAAGCCATTGTCTGAAAGATAGAGGGAAGTTTGGAGTTGCATGAAATACAGTTGTAGAGATCAAATTTTTGTAATAGAAAGAGAAGATTTGCACGGGTAGCTTAAGTAGCATACATTTTTTTTTAAGAAAGTTGCACTTACGTAAAGGGTCTTAAATGGTTGTTGACTATAGAGGGTTTTCTACTTTACTTACAATATTTCAATAAAAATGTAAGGCCATAGAAAGAAAACCCAGTTTTATTATTGGTTGACAATCTCTCGTCTCACATTTCGTTGGTAGCTATAAGCTATTGCCGTGAACATGGAATTATAATGTTAGGGTTTCCTCCGCATAATACGCATAGGCTACCACCATTAAATGTCTTATTCTTTGGACCTCTTAAAATGTATTACAGCCAAGTGTGTAACAATTTTATGGTATATAACCCTGTAAAAGTAATTACGGACCGTGATGTTGGTGAACTGTTTGGAAAAGCTTATTTAAAAGCAGCTACATTTGGAAATGGTGTGAATGGATTTAGGCGATGTGGAATTAAACCATTCGATGAAAAAATTTTTGGTGAAATTGATTTCGCTCCTGCAGACACAAAAGAAAGAGAATTTTCAGATGTTTCTGTACCTCCTGCTGGCTATACAAGTAGGCGAGAGTGATTTCGGAGAAGTTGAATTTCCTGTTATGGACATAACAAAAATAGAATTAATTATATCCACAACCCCTTATGAGGCATGGGGTGGGAGAAGAACTTCACCTTATTCGAGGCAACGATTGCAAGTGGACCTACACTTTAAAGTGGATTCCGAACCACTGACATTTTCTCCTTTTTATCGTGTTCTGTGGTCCCAGTTGGCGGTCAAAAAGTGTGAAATTAAGTTAAAAAGAATACCAGTAAACTGACTACAAACGTAAGTGGAGTAAGTGATAGCGTGTCAGCCTACCAATCTGCAGGTCCCAGGTTCAGATCCCTTCGATGGCGATCCATAGTTGTTTTCTGCTAACAACTGATTTCGATAAAAAAGCAATGGGGTTGCAGAGAAAATGTCGGTGGTTCGGAATCCACTTTAAGAATAATTTTTAAGAAGAAAATTAAATTATTTATTCATAATTTTTAATTTGGGCCCGTATTTATTTATTTTTTAAACGAATATCACCCATCTTATATTTAGAATACTTTGCTTCAGATTCAGTATTTCATTAAAATATTGCTACAAAGCTAAAATATTGTTAACATTAGGAGCTACGAGGAACACCTTTCTTAATGAAGCTGGAGAACGCAAAACAATGTAAAAGTGCAAACCAAAGTTTTTGGAATTCATCACTTTTTGCTCTTAATGCTTGAAGTATATGCATGAAAGTGTAAAATCAATGTTAAGGAAAAGTTTTCAAAGTTGCAATTCTTCCAGGGGATAAAATACCAAACTTTAGAAATCTCTTAAACTTTTAACGGAAAAGAAAGTTTCATCAATCAAGTTGTGGCATAAAACGCACACAAGATTATCCTTTTAGTTCCCTTAGAAAACGAACATTTGTGATCCTTTTGCTCATTCAAGTTATGTATACCTTCTATACCTGGCCTAGCTTAAGTGTACTTTGAGGGTATTATAGTATTTAATTAAGGAATGATTGTAACAGAAGGTGTAATACTGCACCAGATCTGTTGCAGAAATAATTTTAACTATTTTGTAGCAATATTTATAACTAATCGCCGGTCCTTTAAGGGTGTTTGTTATGAAATGAATTCGCGATGTAAGGGATGTGCTAATCCAAAACAAATGGAAGTTATGAACAAATTTTTGTGTTGTCAAACTAAATTATTTATGTCTCCATCTGTATCTTTCATAACGAAATCTGAATAATTCTATACAGAATTTATTATTCAACTATTTTCAGCAGCGTAATTTGAGCACCGATATAAACAATACCGTTTTTTACAAAAAACTTTAATTTCCTCAGGATAGTATAAACGATGTCGAGACTGCCCTTAACCTAAAACAAATAAGCCCACCGTAAAAATAATTGCAACAAAAATATAATAGGAGTGTGTCAGTCCAATAGAGATATGATTGTTCGATTATACGCAAAACATTAGCATTAAATACGAATTGTAAGGAACATTTTAAGAAGATAAAATAAAAATTATTAATAACACACTAAACCGATTATAACCGATTAAGGAAAGATGCTGAAATAGTGGGCGAAACCGTCAATAGGGGTGTTTTTCCAATAAAAGCTTTGGTAGGTGAGGCGGTTCTCGCACTTTTCTTTTGAAGTTCGAGTAGTGGTGTCATTGAAATAAGATTAAACAAAACAAAATTAGACTCAAGTCAACACATAGATAGTGTGAGGCGTAAAAAGTAAAAGAAGGTGTCGAGAAGGGGGAGGGTGGGGGGAGGTGACTTAAACGAGAGATATTAATGTCGTAGTGACTTTTCATGGTCAGTAAGATAAATAGTGAGACATCCGGTGCCGGTAAATTAAATGAATAATGACAAAAAATAATCGAAATCGACCGATGTCAATGTCGAATTCATAGTTTTCGGGATCACTATGATGAACAATAGTGATGGGTGTGGGAAGAAATCACATATACAAATAATCGGAAATGATATTCACTTACCAAAAGTCCGCCAGAAGCTAGTTACAAATAATATTGCAGCACGCTTAAATATTGAATTACATTAGTAACCTTTTAAATTTTAAACCATTTAAATTTCTATTTCCTTTGTGACTCGAGATAGAGAGTACCCAGTACAGTAGCGTGAGATACTTACTCAGTAGAAACACACCTCCGGAATTTATCAAATCTGAGCACATTAACGTTCCCACTCTCTGTTAGTCGTGGCCACCTGATTTTTACCTATTCTTCTGTCACTACAGTCCAGTACAGTCTGGCGAACTCCCAGTACATGGAATATTATGATTGAACAGCACAGGACTTTCGCACATTATATGCTCCGCTGTCTTATGTTTTTCTAGGCACATTTAACATCTTCTAAAATTTGAAGTTTCTTTGTATGACGCCCGAAGTTACCATGGCCTGCCAGTATAGTCAACCAATGTTCAATGTTCGTAAATGGGAGGGATTGATCAGACTCATCACCACTGCTCTGCTCAGGGCAGTAAAGGATTCCGAACCATTCAAATTAGATGCGGAGCCCAGTTTTGCCAGTTCATCAGCTACACTAGGTATGCCTGCCCAGCACCCGCTGATAAGCTCAATTCCTTTTAATATTTACCGGGACCAGTTATATTATCAATTCTGGATTCATCGGTGTAGATGGGCATTACAAGTTCTTTTACCCCAAGCTCCAAGAGGTTCCGGATTTTTCTATACCCAAAGATAGTAATAGACCTATAACAGTTTCCATCACGGTCTGACCAAAAAACGGTTGTTGCTGCGGTTTTCATCACAAATCCAACCGCAGTCATGTTAATCTTTGGACCTTGCTCGGATGTCTTTTAGGAGTCATTTACGTGCATTTCGGCTACCAAACCATTGTGGCATATCAGATGATAAATCTGTTAATCACAGTGTAGATACAATATGCTAACTTTGCTGAGATACCCCACTTTTTTCCACATACTCTACTGACTCAGTTACCATATCTTCTATTGTGGTGCACGACTGTCGGGAGATACATATCTTCTTAGGCACTGGGTTCACGGAACATTGTAAGGAACGAGATGCCAAACAAACTCGCTAGAGAGGACGCAACTCTACAACGTTACCATGTTGAATATATTCGTATTCCACTACGTTCCCTTCAGAGGGAACTCTTTTTGTATTCCTTGGCGCTGGAAAATGTCAGATGGAGTCCCCTGAAAGCATGTATCCAGGGCAACCTGGCCAAGTTAAAATAAAACTAGGACATCCGAACTGCTCAACAGGCTGAGAGCTGTCATCCCAAAAATCATTGCGGTATGTACGGGGTCTTTTAGGCGACCATGCAGCTAGGTTGGGCACCCCTTACAATACACACTGTCGCAGTTGTGATGACGTGAACGAAAAAGAAACCATTATTCACCTTTTCTGTAAATGTCCGGCTCTTTCTAGATTCAGAAAAAGGGCTATGGGGGAGTTCTTCTTTGAAAACCTGAAGGCAATCTCGAGAGTAAAGATTAAGTAAATATTCAGTTTCTTAAATTCCTCCGGTTGGCTTTAGTGCCTTTTTCCCACAATAAACTCAGCCGACTTCGACCATGATTTCAGATAATAATCATGGTTGTGAGTGAACTAAGTCCGGGTCTTACAGGTTGTGGCATCAACATGGCCCTATAATAGGGCTTATGTGTGTGTTACCATGATGGCGATGCTCACCACTTCAACCAACCAACCAATGCTTCCCCGTGTGCAACGTCCGCCTACTATGCCCCTCGCTGACTCTGCCCCTCCCTAAATATTCACCAAAGTTTGTTTGAACATATTGTCAATTCATATCGTTATAATTGAATCAAATTTACGTGGCTTTAGTGCAGCTTTAAGCCTTTCAAAGCTTATTTCGTCGAAAGCCCAGGTATAGGAGTTGGATATATACCATCTAGTCCTACTGATGTGAAGGAAGCAAACTACTTTATTGACCGCTTTACCCCGTCCAGGTTCACAATGCGTTTCTTGAGTATCCAATGCATGTCGGACTTGAGGATTCCCGGCAAGTGAGTCTCCAACAGGATCGCGTTAGTTTCATCCAGTCCTATCACGAACAAGTTCAAATCTAGAGACCAAGTCATCGAAGTTAATTTATTGAAATCAGCAGACATCAAAAATATTCCTGATATTTGAGCAGAAATCTCGCCACGCCCTTCTGTTCTTCCGATGTATACTACTACTTGTTTCATGCCTCCGAAATGATTGAAGGCTTTTCTAACTGTTTTCTTCATTAAATTCTGTTCCCTTTCTCATCAGAGGTTTGGGTCCCTTTCGTCTACCATGTTTGCAGTGCAGACCTAGGACAACCTTACTCTTAGCGTTTTTTTTTATATTTTTTTTTTGAAAGCCTTGTTTTGTCCCATGCCACCAGATTGGTTTAAAGCTTTTCCAACTTTGTTCTTCGGTAAATTCCCTGTTCCCTTTCCCACCAGGGGTTTGGGTCTCTTTCTTCTACTATGGTTGCAGTGAATATCTAAGACAAGCGTACTCCAAGCCATTTGAAGAACATACAGTTGTGATTCCACTTGAGTCGTTGTTCCAGGTACTCTCGAAGGCGATCTTTCCTTTTCAGTTTACGAGAGGTATTAAATGCATTATGTTATAACTCTGTGGTCCGGTGAAACGCACTCTACAATGGGTCACGTTCCCCTGTTTAGATTAGCCGAATTGCTGGTCATTGCAAATTCGATTGGGCATTAGCAGCGCTATTAAAAGAGTGACATTTCTTACCCTGCAGTTTTCCAGCAGAGCACTCACCTCCCTACTCGGAGATGGGTCCAAAGAGTCATACGGTTATATCCCCTTAGCCTATACGTACGACTGCAGGTCAGCAGTATAAGCGTCTGTATTTCTTGTTTGACGAAAATGCTTGCTCTGATTTTGCCAGCTGATTTGTAAAACAATGTGGCGTTGCGCTCTGGGTAATCTCTGATTCTCACTCTGAAGATCCAAGGTTTTCATATCAGAGATATATCTAGCTTCTTTTCTACAAAGTAGTGGTACATTATGTCAGGTTCTGCCTTGCTAAGGTGTAGATTCAGTTACTAGATCTTTAAAGTGTTCCCACCCATCTCCCTCCGGTACGTAAATGGTTAATTGAAGTAATTAAAGTACTTTTGTTATCCTGGAAGCATATAAATTATGCCAACTTCGTTGGAGAAGGGGTGGGTTCACTATATTGGGCGCCACGTGGTTATGAGAGTCCACGAATTTGAATGTTGCAAGAAAAATTATACATACAAAATTATTTGATGGAATAAAAGAATATCTATTTTTCCATTAAATTTATTGAGACACTCTATACTTTGACCCCTTTTTACTGCTCACCAAAATTTTCTGTTTTAATTTCACATAACTCCTCCACTAAGATTTCGTACTTGCACTTTCTAATCGCGGAATAAAAACCAAAAATAACAAAATTCAAAATAAATAACAAAAGAAGTTACTTATCTTTTCTAAATTTCTCCTTCTCCTTGTCCTCTCCAACCACAGGTAAATATCCGCCTCCTTATTTATCGGCGTCATCTTTGTTCCAGCGTATCTGCGTATCTGTTTCTTTTGTTCCTTGTTTTTTCTTCACTATTTGTCCTTTTTTTTAAAACTTTTCCGCACTGACTTTTAAGTATTCACTCCTTAGAAAAGTCGCACTAAACTGTCCGCTTCTCCTACCATAGGGGTTGGTTAAATACATAATTTGCCCCTATTATGAAGTTTTCCCCAAAAATCTCAATTTGACTCGTGAATCGGTTTATAATTTTGCGAATCGGTTCAGATTTTTAAAATTAAATTTCAAATTTCATTTCTGCGTTATTAGAAAAATTCTCCGATCTTTGAAAGGGTAAAAATTTTTGCTCCAAATTTTCCATCTGTCATTCAGGTACACGTGTTTCTGATTCAATTAATAATATTATTTCGCCTCCAAATTGTTAACCAACCTATACTTTGGGTTACGGACAGCCTAGGAAAATCGGTCATTGTTTCCGGGTATTAAAGTTTCGTAAATTATTTCGTGATCGTTTCGTGGTGAGGTTAAATGTGATGTGCTTCTGGTTTTTGTCGCAAACGGAGAGAAATTCCGAAAAGGTAAGCTATTGAAATATAGTGGACAGCTAATATTTGTTCGAAAAGTATTAATGGTTTTCTTCCTTTCTTTTAAGACTTCAAGAGAATCGTGAGCAGACAAATTGGGCTTACATCCTCTTCACAAAGTAAGTATCTTTTAAATAATTAACTATTCCTATCTCAAAAATTCATCATCTTTATCCTATTTCTAAAACTAAACTAAAGTACTAATATTATTGCATTTTGCTCAACTTAATATATATTCTAGCTAAAATTCAAAATTATATGTATCCAATTAGCTAATCCTATCCTATCCTAGCCACATTCTTTACATTATTTTCCCTAAATTTCTATGTAAAATGCCTAAACTAGACTAACTAATATTATATAAATAAACTATACTGAATTTGACTAACCTATTCTATCCTTACAGCAACTTATCTTCGCAGCAACTCCATCCACAAGGCTTCAAGTGGTTAACACAATCAGATCAGGCTTCAAACCATCTGCTTCATCCAGGCCCGTAGAGACAAAATTCGGGCCCGGGGGGTACTACATACAGGCCCCCCGAAACGAATTTCTGACTCGGCGTTTACGGGCCCATATACAATCGAATGATTGACTTTCAGTTTAAAATCTGTCTAGTATAGTACACTTTTTCGATCGTGAAGCATTTTTTTTTATATAAATAATTAAAATGGAAAAAATTTTCTGTTGATGACTTAGATGACGGGGCCCCTTTCAAAGCCCGTTCCCGGGGGGTTTACCCCCTTGGCCCCTCCCCCCCCTGTCGGCGGCCCTGGCTTTATCGGCCAGCGATTTCCACTCAAGATAGGTTCCATGTGTATTCGTACATACAGCGACTGCAGCTTCAGTACCAAGATTTTATTCGACTTATAAGATCTTTATCTCTGTGATTTTCAGCTCGGCTTTTCGGGACAGGATTTGTGGGACATTGTGGGATTGAGGAGAAAATTTGGGTAAGTTGCTTTTCAGGATTCCTGGGACTTTGGGACATTGAGAAGAAGAACTTTAGTATCGGGAATAGGGTTATCTTCAACACCGCATCAGGTTCATCGCCATCTTCGAGGGAAGGATTTTTCAGTATGACCAGACTCTCGACGTATCTTCCTTGACTCCGTGCTTCATCAGTGAGTAGGTAAGTACTTTAATATCTTCTGTAATAATAAAATAAATTTTCTTGTAGCTTCAACCTTAAATTCGTTTGGAGGACAGAACAAAAGACAGGTGAGTGTAAATAATTTTAGTTTTCTTCCGCTTATTTAATTCTTTTATTTCCAGTTCAAACATACGTGCAACAAATCTTGTGACAAACGTAACACTTTTTATTTACGAATTACTCCCCAAAACTAAAATGTTTTAACTTACAAATAATTTTTTTTTCCTGAATTTTCCGAAAGAACTTTTTCAAATTATTTATTAAGGTATTCGAATATGCACAACTACTTTAAAATATTGAACGAAATCACAATTGTCTACATCTACAAAACGTTCTAAAACCGCGTAGATAACTAACAATACAATCCATTTTTGGGACATCATCGATAAAAAATGGCTTAACGTTAGAAAATTGACTCATAAATTAGATTTCATATCGCTTTTTAGTGAGCCGGAAAACGCAATTAGTGACTGTTTCACGTTGTGCCAACATTTAGCTCAATAATTGAAGTCTAGTGTCATTAAAGTAAATTTATGATCCTGGCATAGCTTTGGCAGGTTCTCATACAATTTCCACTGACATTTTGCCCCATAACGTCCTGAAAAGCGTCAATCAATTTGCTGGTGCTTTGAAAATTTCCGTAGTAAACGCTTCAGGCACGTCCTTTGTGAAAATATAATAAATGGCACGCTCATTCACTTAAATATAGCTCCCTTTTGCCTCGCTGTACCTGAATCCAATATTGAGTAACTAATAAAAATTTTGATCAACAGGGA
This sequence comes from Leptarthrus brevirostris, assembly GCA_964036015.1. Taxonomy (NCBI): domain Eukaryota; kingdom Metazoa; phylum Arthropoda; class Insecta; order Diptera; family Asilidae; genus Leptarthrus; species Leptarthrus brevirostris. Next base: position 129,629,056 of record OZ038373.1, on the reverse strand, counting down.
ATTCCCCGACTTTTATGCCGCATCAACACGCTCCTTTCTACAGTTGATTTTCTAGCCTTATATCCTGCATCCATTAAGCTGTATTTTATCGTTGAACAGGGTCAATTTCCTGCAGCCACCGCAACAGCAGAAACGACATCAGTGATTTTAGGGCCACGCTATAAATTATCCAAATTTAGTGGAAAATTTCACTAAATAAAACAGAAATAGTACCAAAAACGTGCCAGCAAAATAATTCACTGCACTAGGAAAATTTTTGCGGTCAGTGGCCCAAAACATGTGCGGGACACTGTGTCCCCAGACTAATTGCGAAAATGCATCTCAGCGGTTGAAAACTGCCACAGGGCGATGCAGTTTTCTTCAGTTTTATTTGCTTATCTTTTGGTGCTGTACGGCACATTTTAATTTTGCAGTTGGATACTTTACGAAATAATTATTAACTCTGCGCTTCGTACAGCCGATACTCCGTAATTATCTGGACTATATGGAATGTGCTATTATTGCACTGTAAACGGGTAAATTACTGTAGTTCATAGAGATTTGGGTTCGTAGATTCCTACACTGGATTTTCCATTAGTATCAAGTTGGTGGGAATGCGAACAATGCTCAGAGCATTCAGTCAGAGAATGGCTGACTTATTTTAAAGTATAGTTTCGAAACAAAACAATGGAAATTAGTACAGAAAATTGTGTAAGTCCTATTTCCTCTTGGATGCCTAAATTAACTTTATTCACAAGGACATTGTTACATTCATGGTAATTACCTCTATTTGTGAATTGACAGCTACTACCCTGAAAGAGATCTAAGTTACATTGAACTAAGAACTAAGTAAGTGATAACGTGTCGGCTCCGTAAGTAAGTAAGTAAGTGATAACGTATCCTTTCTTCCGGGGGACTCCGCAAAAAGTTGCCAATTGGCTAGAAAATGTGGTTGCCGAAGTTTTAGCTCAATTCGATTACGTGCCTCACTGCGGTTATAGTTTCGACAAATCGCGATTTTTAGCAAACAATCTCCATAAAAAATACGTCATAGACCCCAAATTCTTATCTCATTTTATAGGAAACTAGCTGGTATTCGGCATGTTACTGCCGCAGACCGCAATTACGAGGGTCATTCAATAATTAAATAGACAAATTGGTCTGAGAAAAAAACCTTTTATTTTTACAAAACAAAACTTTTCTTACTTTTCAACATAATCCCCACCAACATTTATGCACTTGTTCCAACGGGTTACTAACTTTTGTATACCGGCAGCAAAGAACTCTTTGTTTGAGCCAATTTCCCACAAATTTTTTGACATCTTTGTTATCCTGAAACTTCTTCCCACCTAATGCCTCCTTCAATGGACCAAACAATTGGAAATCGCATGGTGCTAAATCGGGACTGTAAGGAGGATGAGACAGTAACTCCAAGCCTATCTTGTTGATGGTTCACGGGTAAGTTGCGCAGTGTGAGGACTTGTGTTGTCTTGATGAAGAATCACACCTCTCCTCCGAGATCCACGACGTTTCTCTCTCATAGTTGGCTTCACTTTGTTCAAAAGCATATCTGAGTAGTATTGGCTTTCACCATACACTTTAGTGATTCTAGAGTATATATTAGCTGGTTTTTCACCTTCAGCAAGTAAAAAGGAATCACAGAACATTGTTCAAACAATGTGGATTTTTCAAGTGGACTTGCAATCGTTAAACTTAATTTTTAGGTTATAACCATAGCAATGTTGATCCAACAGCTGATCACGACTTATCTCAGTGATGCCAACTTAAAGTCCTAAAAGTACCAAACTTGTTCTACCAACAATTTTTTCGCCATTTTTTTTGTCTCTTTAATTATTGAATGACCCTCGTATATCTCGCGTATCACGTTCTTCCCTAACTATAACAATCGCAACTTTACTGATGGTAGGTGCGTTGTAGAGTCCGGTATACTGTCCAAGTGGTGTTTTGTCGGTTCGCTTTTGAATTGCATAATTATCCGCCGGTAAGTTGTCAATTGAAATTTTGAATAATTTAATCAATGCATTGCGTTTAGGGAAAAATTTTTGCAAATAGGACATAATTAGGTGCCTGGAATTACCCTCCGTCTACACTGTCCATAATTAAGGCACACCATATGTTATTGATACGGAATTGCCAGTAAGTGTAAGGCATGGGTAGAAATTTCCTAAGAATTTAACAGTGAACAATCTGAGTGAAATTAAAAACCATTACAGAAATTGCATATTATATTTGTGTATTTTGCTTTTTAATTGCCAGCTCAATCTAAAATATAAAAATTACGGCAGAAGTCTCGATAATTTTCCTCATTCCTCTACATTAGATCTTTAAGATATTGAAGAACATATCAATCATAACTTATGTATCTTTTCGCGAGAAAAGGATTCACTGATAACTTTCGCTTTCTTAATTTCTTCATCTCTTCTAGCTCGGCGAGCTCCAAGTTCTTTAATGTAATCAAACACTTAATCGGAGTCCTTTTCGGTCTTGACAACGCCATAGTCTAGCCAGAAGTGATATGTCATAGCATAATTTTCCCACACACAAAGTTTTATTTCCAAGATGACGTTGCCAGAAAATATGGTAAGACATCTTTTATGGACACTGTAGACAGGGGGTTACATCGCACCGTTGATCAATTTGTGCATCATCATCACCTCTAAAGTTGATTTGTAGAAATTTATGTTGAGCGTTTTTAAAATAGGCGTATACTGATCTTGGAAAACTTTGTCGGCTCCAACAGATGTCATTTGAAACGCTGAATAGTGAATTATATTTGCGAATGTTCTGTAATGTGAGCCCCCTGAAAGCAATGACAACAATGGATCAGGTGGTGGCTGCAATGTCGACAATTTTGCCATTCGCGCAGCATATTCCTGGTGTTTCATTGTTGAACTTAAGTAAACCGCAATGCCCACACCTTATCCATTTTGCGGATATTTACACTGAGATGCAAACTATAATCGTACTTAAGATCATATTGAAATGCAGCAAGATTTAAATCAACATGTACTGTTTTTCGAGATCGAATTCGTTTATTTCTACGTGCTGCGCTAGTAGATCTACTAAGTGGCGAACGTTTGGGAGACATATTTTTTGATGAAGCAATTAACACACGCGATATAGATTCTAAAAAAAAAAATTTGCGCTTGCACTAAATAATTTCGATTTTAATTCACTTACATTGATCGGCATCGATTATAATAACTAGATTTTGTTTAATATATGTACGATAAGCTGCGAATGAAATACATATGTCATATGATGTTTGCAGTTTGTCTTTTGCCGATTGCCAAAAATCGCAATTTTTCGAAGATTTAACCTCAGTGAGGCAAGGGTTAACGTTATCAGATTGAAGCTGAAATTTGGCAACTTTAAGGAGGATCCCTCAGTAAAAACTCGAACGTTAATTTCTGATGACCACCGTAGTGTCGGCCTACCAATCCGGAGGTCCCAGGTTCCAATCCCACCGACGGCGAACTCATTATCAGATTACGATAAAAAGGGGTTGGAGATAAAATGCCAGTGGCTTGGAATGCACTTTAAATTTAAAGTAGTCTCGAATCGGTTAAAGTTCTTTTCCCGCGCTATGCCCCACAAGGCGTTACGAGACTAGGGACAGAGAGATAGAGATAGAGTTCTAGAACTATTTATTTTTAAATGGCAATTAATTACGTTTTGTATTGTAGACAATATTTTTTTTTTACTCGATGTCATAGAAAGAGTCATTCGGATCCCTCTGCCGTAAAACACTTCTTCGGAAACAAGGATTTAACAAAGATAAGAATAGAAGGCCTATTACAAAAGTGAGCTTGCTACCAATAAGTACGCCATAAGATTACTACTCACTTTGTAATACCTGCACTTATATTGAATTTATAAAATATGTAGATAAGTATTACTGCATTTGTGTCTTTGTTTATAACCGACTTCCCAAAAACAAAGAGATTCGACCTGTATTTTATATATTATTTTTTTTTATGTATGACCATTGGCATAATTTTGTAACGCGTGGACCGATTTTGATGATTCTGGTTTTGTAAGTTGGAGTATGTTCACCGATTTGTGCCATGTCAAAAAATTTTTTGGTTGGGCAGGGGTGGAAGGAGGGGTGAAACCTAACTTAGTAAAGCATGGACCGATTTGGATAATTCTTTTTTTGTTATATAGAGTATTGGGGGATGCTAATAATGAAAAAAAATTGGTCCCTGGAGTGGGGGGGGGGGGTGTAGTCTAACTTCGTAACGCGTGGACGCGATTTAGATGATTTGCTTTGTTAGGTAGAGTATGTTCCCCGATTGGTGCCATGTCAAAAAAAATTTGGTGGGGTTGTGGGTAAGGGGTGAAACCCAACTTCGTAATGCGCCGATCGATTTGTATGATTTTTTTTTGTGCTTGTACAGAGTATGATCCCTCATTGCTATTAATAAAAAAATATGTTTCTAAAGTGGGATGGGAAAAGGAAACGTTAGTCTAACTTCGTAACGCGTGGACAGAGTTGGAACATTTTTTCTGCTGTATATAGTATGTTCCCCCATTAGTATCGCGACACAATTTTAAACGGTGGGGTTCTAGTAGGATGCGGGTTTGATGTCAACTTTGCATGATTCTTTTTATGTTCTAACGTTATAGTAAAAAACATATTAGCAATGGGGGATTGCAAATATGAGGATAAATTTTTCACTATGAGGGTGGGAGGGGGGTGGGGGAGGGGTAGGTTAACTTCGTACGTGTGGACCGATCTGGATGATTCTTCTTTTGATGTGTAGAATATGTTGTCCCCATGCTGCGACGACAAATATTTATGAGGTGGTGTGATGTGCAGAGGGGCGTTAACCATTTTCTTAATTTACACACCTATTTGGAAGATTCTTTTTGAAAAAATGTTGTGCTAGGGTTGGGGTGGGGTAACCTAACTTTGTAACGCATGGACTGATTGAAATAATTCTGAGTTCATAAAGTATTTATTTGTATTCTGATAAAAATTGTGGCTTGTGGTGAGAGTTCTAGGATGGGCGACGTCCAGCTTCATAAGGTGTAGACGGATTTTGATGATTTTGATTCTGTTGTACAGAATACGTTTCCTGATTGATAAATAATAAAAATGTTGTACCTAAAGTGACTACGATGATTCTTTGACTACTATAATTCTCTCTTACTGTATAGAGTACGGTGACGCACTAGGGCCATGTTAAGAATTTTCTAAGATGAGGGTACGAAATGGTGACAGTGACTAATTTCGTAATACGTTGCTGGATTTGGATAATTCTGTTTCCATTCTTTAGAAAAAGATTGCTTTGTTAAAAAAAAATTATTTTTTTAAAAAAAGTTGAGCAGAAAAAGCGCTAAAAATTATAAAACAATTTTTGATTTTATATCTATTACGGCATTTTGAAGTCGGCGGAAATTAAATAATTAAACAAGTAGAAAACCACAATTAAAGATAATTCATAATACTACCTAAACGTAGTACGGAATCATAAGGAAGGACGATCAGATACTTTTGTTGTAGTTGTTTGCTTTGTTTAATCTGCAGCTACTTCAAAATCTGATAGTTACAAATTATTTTATACTTTTTAGCCATTTTTGTGAAGTCGGTTAAATTAGTTTTTTAAATTATAATGATAATGATGAATGATATGTATTTTTCTTCCTTTAGTGCAATCCGTGTTTCCATTCTTTTCCGAATCCTTGCAAGGGCGCTCTTTTTTTCGATACTGTTGTCCGTGCTAATAGAAAGGGATCAGCCAAGTGGATGGAGTTCTACAACTGGTACTATCGAAGCTGAAATTTCTTGAAATCTTCCGATCTCAAGGCATTGTCGCCTCTAGATGATGGGCTTAGAGTAAAAGTGACCAATTTATAAGGTTCGGGCAAAAGTGGCTTAGAAAATGTTCCGCGCAAAAACGAATCACGTGAGATTCCGGGCAAAAACGAATCGTAGAAAATTTCCGGGCAAAAACGATTTAACTACAAAAAGTAATGCAAAGTTAATGCATTTAAGTCGTTTTTGCCCGAAAATTTTCTACGATTCGTTTTTGCCCGGAATCTCACGCGATTCGTTTTTGCGCGGAATATTTTCTAAGCCACTTTTGCCCAAACCTTATAAATAGGTCACTTTTACTCTCAGCCCGCCATTTTATGTTCACCGGCATTCAGTCTCTGCGACGTCATGCACGCGGATCGATAAGAAAATTATCTCATTTGAGCACTGTATCGTTTGCGGCATAACAATGATCAGGCTAGCGGATGCTTATTACGGAGATGAAACTTCACTTACTCACAATTCGCTATAGGAGTAAGAACAAATCTGTGATAACACCAGTAAAAGCAATACTAACGCCTTAATTCCCACGTTTTTCGTTTTTGTGCAACGCGCGCTCTTAAACCCAGTTGTTCACCCCCAACAAATGTATAGGTTAATTAATTGTATAAGTTGCAATCTGTGTAAAATTATTTATTGTGGATGCAAGGACTAGTCCATATACATTTTATTTAAATTTTTTAAAACTCTGACAAGTGAAATGTGCTGAAAATTGATTTTATTCTTTACTCGATATACACTTCGCCCTAGAGATTACATGACATGCGAGAAGTAACATGGAAGCATTAAGATATAGGATAAAAAGAAAACAAGGACTCTCCCCTTTAGCCCATATCCTACCTTAAAGACATCAAAGATGGTTTCGCAAATGTTCTTTCCTGACAATCAGAAAAATCAACGTATCTGAAGCCCTAAAGCCCCGCGGTTCGGAAGAATATCAATGAGGACTCCCCTGCCATATCATTCAAGTTCAAGTGACTTTTGCCTTCAAAACTGTGAAATGATTCGTAAAATAAAAAGCAACGAAAACAGAGGGAGAGGTATGACAGTCGACGCAGAAATTAGAATCCGAAGAAACTTTTGTTTGCACTGTGGTTTGAATGAACAAATTATTTAAAATAATGACGTAATTGCATTATTCTGGAAATCGTGACTTCATTAATGGTCACGTCTGGATGGCAAAAGGACTAATTAATTAAAATAGAGGACGAGTCAAAGCCATTAATGCCAACCAATTTTTGGAGCAAACAATCGGATCTGTGCAAACCAAACTTGGCAAAACTTTGCATACAGACAGTTAACAAATAAAACGAAATAAAAAAAACATTTTCGAATAAAAATTTATGACCGTAAAGCGATTTCATGCTTGTTAAGTTTAATTTTACTTCGCAAAGTTGTTTTTTGCTGTGTTGTTTATTTTGTGTTCTGTTCATAATGTTTGCCACAAGTTTATTACAAATTGTAGTGACTTTTAGAAACTTTGCTTAAACACAATATTTCCTTGTTATGCTATGTAGAAATAGAAGGACATAGAGAAATGTCAAAGGTAAAACTGTTCGTAGTGCGGAAACGTTAATGTGTATAAAGTTACCTTTTAAAGGTTTTTTTATATTTGTTTGACAAGCGTGGCACTCATTTAGGGATTATAGAGCGGAATCGGAACAGGATGGAAAATCATTAACAGTTTGCACCCGAACGGCGCCTCTCAGGCGCCATCCTATTCTTTCCTTCAACTAGAACGGCGCTTGAGAGGCGCAATCACTAATTATGGCCCTATATATCATAAATTGCCTAAAAATTCCATTGTACGAATATTCATGTGAAATTGCTTGAACGGTATTTGTTTACCAAAACAAGTAAATGAAGAAGCGAACGTGAAAAAGTGAAGATTCTTCTGATCCAGCTGTTACAGAAAAGGAAGGTAATTTCGGTTGGGAGGATCTCTGACCGAGTCAGTAATAGGACTCAAAGGACCGGAGCACTGAGATATATAATGCTGGAGTAATTGGTGCTCTGAAAGAAAATGGTATCACTTTTCGCTAGTTGTCCCTTTCGGTGTAAACATCTTTTTTTTCAACATGGTTTTCATAATTGTCAACGTCATGTCGCCTATTAAATGCTGGCGTTAGAAATAGATGACAATATTCACAATCATTTTATATCTCTTTCTGGGTAAGCATTATGCAGATTTGTATAACCTTTTTTTGTAATTTTTATCTCAGTAATCCCAATGATTTTTATTTATTTATTTATTTAAAAACAGCTTCGCCAAAACTGGCTACTAAGAAAATTACAAATGAACCAAGAAGACAATTAGAAAGACAAAATTAATACAAATCATTAAACTAATTTATTCAATAAGTATCCTCAGATGGCACTTCAGTTGTCGCCTAGAACATCCCAGCTCGATATAAGCAGCGTAGTCATTGTAGAGGCGGGACATAGAAGTGATAGGCTCGTGCATGCCGTAGAGCGTACGATGAAAGGGAACATGCAGAAAGTTGAAATTCCTAAGGGACCGGGCGGGAATGGAAATGCCTGTATCATTCAGCAGTTCGGAGGAGTTGATCGTCCCCTGCAATAAATCATGCATAAAAGTGATCTTATATATTCGACATCTCTTTACAAGAGAATCAAGAGAAATCAGTCCAAGCCTAGCATTATATTATGGGAGGGATAAAGGATCACGCCAACGAATTAAGAACAACCCCTAAATCTTTGACTCTATGTAGCCTACTCAAGACACTGCCATCCAAAGAGTAGTCAGAGAGAATGGGACAGTTTCTGCGGGTAAAGGTCATTATGGTACATTTGTTTATATTAAGAGGGAGACGGTTACTAGAGCACCAGTCGTGAAAAACGTGAATGTCGGAGCTCAACAGAGCACAATCGTCGTCGCGGGAGACCACACGCAATATTTTGGCGTCATCTGCATAACACAGAATCTTTGAGCTAGAAAGGAGCACCAAGACGACGTCATTAATAAAAATAATAAAAAGAAGTGGGCCAAGAATGCTGCCCTGAGGCACCCCAGAAGAAACAAAGAATACATTGGATAGGGCACCACGAAACAAGACGCTTTGGGTGCGCCCAGAGAGGAAAGTGGACAACCAGTTAACAAAAAGCGGTGGGAACAGTAACAAATGAAATTTATGAACAAGAATCCCATGATCGATTCTGTCGAAGGCCTTACTAAAATCAGTGAAAATGCAATCAACCTGTAAGCCAGACTCAATCAGAGGCAAGCAGTGATGCACGAATTCGAGTAAGTTGGTGGTGGTAGATTTACCCTTAATGAAGCCATGCTGAAAAGAGCCTAAAAATGTTTTACAATGAAAACGGAGCACATCACTGGTTAAGGCCTCGAACGCCTTCGCAACATGACTCAAGTTGGCGATGGGTCTGCAATTGGAGATGTTGGACTTGTCACCCTTTTTGTGAAGGGGAATAATCACAGAATCCTTCAAGAGGTTAAACAAATGACAAAGAATATTGGACACAGATGAACAGCAATTTTTAAGGAACCACACGAAAATCCGTTGGACAAACTCGACAAATAATTGGTGACAGCACCATCGTCAAAAACTAAGTCCTTAGTTTCAAGGGAAGTATGAGGAAGCCTGGTCAAGTGGATAAAATCGGAAGAAACAATATCACAGTCAGAATCACAGAATGAGGTGATGAAGAAGTCGGCGAAATAATTGGCCAGAATGACGGGGTCACAACTCTCGCAATCACCAAACCTAAGGGAGGAAGGGTAGCCATCACTATGTCGCTTAGAATTAATAAATCTCCAAAACTGTCGGGGGTTGGAATGAAGAATATGTCTCGAGTCGGACAGAAATCTGTTGTAGGACGTCTGAAGATCGAGAGAGAAACGAAGGTAGAGGTTGTAGTAGGCCTGGTAGTCCTCGTCGCACCTAGAGGAGCAGAACCTTTCCAGGCCTTATTCTTTTGGTTTTTCAGGTGTCTCAAGGAGCTATTCATCCATGGGTGAGATGAATGGGGGAGCGCGAAAAGGAGACCGGTACGCACTGAGTAAAACAGGTATAAAGCATCCCGCAAGTTAGGAAAAGACTTTGTCGGGGGCCTCGAAACGCAGGAATACCTGAAGTGCAGGGTGATGGCTGGACTCCAAAGTTAGATTTTTACATTTTCCTTACAACAATATAAAAGATTAAAATATAATATGCCATTTCGTATCTATATGGTTATTTTATTCTGCTCGCAACAGCTGCTAATTCACACTAAACAGAATTAAAAATGGTTTTGCTCCACTGAAAGTAAAATTATACCCATATGAGATAGCTTATAAGTCATTCCATTTTAATACATCTCAGTGAACCGGAGTCAATGTCTTCCCACCATATCGGTCAATCGTTCACTTGCCTTTCGCCACATAATATCTCTGAGAACAAGACAGAAGGCACACCAATTCTCTGAATATCGCGGTTACTCTCATCTTAAGCCAAATGAGTTATAGACAGTGCATTGTGCACAATGTCTTGTGGACTATTTGCTTCATTCAAAATCTGGGAAATTATGTGTTCCTGTTGCTATTGCTCATATTTCAAGAAGTGTTACATTGTGATGTACATGTGATCCCTATACCTCACATATACTCACAATGACCAGATAACTTGTAAATGTGCGCTAAGCTGTGAACAGGTCAAAACAGAAAGCACAGCACAAAGCTCCGCTTACTGAAAGCTACAAAAAACATCAACTGGTAGGGCCCAAATGCTTGCCTTGAGACTCTACAGATATATGTGCCTAAATGACTCAAGTGACTCAAATGACCGAATCTTTTTCTTGAATCACTTTTGCCAAATGACTTGTATGACCTGAGTCAGCAAAGTGACCGATTTTGCCCTACAGCTATGCAATGATACAACTGTGACTGAAACAAAAATAAATAAGCACATAATAAATTGAAAGAAAAAGAATTATCGAAAAAGTCGATGTAGATAAACTGGAGAGAAGTAACCACGCAAGAATTCTGGGTATTCATAGCGGTCATCCTTAATATGTGAACCATGCCACTTGCAAATATCGCAAATTGGTCGATGGATGAAAATAGTCGAATTCCTTTTTTGACCAGTATGTTTACATGAGACAGGTTCACCTAAAGTTTTTGGGTGCCACAAGTGAAGACATTTACACGCGGAGCTACAAACGTAAAAACTCGTTTACAGAGATTTAGTAACTACTTGGAAGAAAACAACATGACATTTTTGAAAAATTTCGTTCCTGGCAAAAATATATGTGTCGACGTATCCGTTGCCAAATTTCAAGAGAAATTTTCTTCATCACGAAACCAACGAATTGGAGAATTTTGATTTATGTATTCTGCGATTCAGAAACAGGATATACAGGGTGTATCGTTTCTAGAGGTCAATACGTGTTTAAATGATAGCTCTCACCTAGGCAAACGGAAAATTATATGGCAGGAGAGGGGGCAATTTTCACCATTTAGGAGTTACAGGGTGATTATTAAATTTCGAAATTTGGCGGTACGTGAATCAGTTTATTGTAAATATAGCGACAGGAAGCTTATGGCAAATGGAAGGTAATAAAATGACCTTTCCACCAAGGTTACCCACTTCCTTTCATTTTTCTGCAGTACTGTTTAAAAGTTAAATTTGTAGTATTACATTTTCCTATTTTTGAGTTTCTGATTGATTTTTCTCGAAATTTTTTTTTAATTAAAATACGCTTATTTTTAAATCTAGCAATCCGTATTCTATCCCCTTTCTAACGAGGTACAACGGACTTAGAAAAAAATATGAAATAATTATTTTACATGATAATTAATAAAACTAAGAATGTATAGATCAACAATTTTCTTGATAACAATGACTTTTTGTGATATCGTAACTAAAGGAACTTTAATTTAATACATGTTCGAAGTATTCCCCGTCGTTTAGAATACAATAAAAGAGCCTTCTTCTGATACATTGGGCAGGTCTCTAATTCTAGTTATTAGCTCTGCTCGAATATGGTGGTATTGATATAGTCCTTCCCTATGAGGAAACCTCCAGAGCTACACGTCTTATGCTTCAATTCAGGTTAGCTCTAACAACCAGCATTTTGGAAGCCCGATGTCATCTTACAAAATTCAAGCAACCCGAATAAAGTAATGTTGGCTGTTTTTTTTTTTTTTTTTTTTTTTATATATGATGTTGCCAAAGCTCAGGGGATGCCCTATGATGCTAAAGCACAGCCTTGGCAGGAAAGGAATTAAGGATGAGGGAAATGGGTTAGGAGGTTGAGTGAAGGAGGTGTCGATGTACGCCCCGTTTGAAAGTTTCAGGCTCATAAGACGAGGGAAAAACAGAAGATGGTAAACTGTTCCACATTCGTGTTGTTCTGCTAAGAAAAGATTCCCGAAATTTGACGGTACGTCCAAATTTGACCCGGAGAGTAAAGGGGTGGGAGCGACTTGTAGATCTTGTATCGCGCGTTGTAATGAGTCTACAAGGAATCAGGCTAGCGATTTCGTTAGAACAATGGCCATGGAAATAGCGATAAAAGAGTGAGAGACAACCGACATTCCGTCGATGCTCAAGAGAGTCAAGGCCCTCAGAGATTGAGGAATCGCCAATAAGTTTAACAGCCTTACGCTGAACTTTGTCTAACGCGGACAATGCGGTGTGTCCTGCCCCTGCCCAAATATGGGAATTATATTCAAGTCTAGGCCTAATGTGGGACTTGTAGATCAACGCTAAGTCGGGTGGGGTGAAATATTTCTTACATCTCTGTAGAAAACCTAAACATTTCATCGCACTTTTGGCGATTGCAAATATATGATCAGTCCAGCTAAGATTGCTGGATATCTCAATACCCAAGATCTTTAGGGAGGGTGAATTGGGTATATTCACTCCGTCGACTGAAATGGGTTGGGGGTGGACTGGGCGTTTTTTAAGGGACATTAAACAGCATTGAGTTTTGGATGCATTAAACGTAACACGATTTGCTCTGCCCCAAGCGAGGACCTTAGAAATGTCGTTGTTTAATGATCTAAACATGCGTTCCCGATTGACTTCTGTAGCATTTCCACGTGAATTCATTACAGAATCAAATGAGTACGCGAAATCAAGGGTGCTGTCGTCGGCAAAACTATGAATAGGATTGAGAGTAAGGGATAAGAGATCATTGATGAAAAGAAGAAATAAAGTTGGTGAAAGAACTGAACCCTGAGGTACACCGGCATTTATTTCGTGGGATGCAGATGTAACGCCGTCAATAACTACACGGATTGAACGGCCTGACAAAAAGCTCTCTATCCATTTAACGAGGGTAGGATGCAGACCAAATGTTTGAAGTTTGGCTAAAAGGGCAGCATGCCAGACTCTATCAAAAGCCTTTGAAATATCAAGAGCGACGATTTCGGACTCACCGAAATTATGGAGACAATGATTCCAACGCTCCGTTAGAGCCGTTAGTAAGTCTCCGGTTGAGCGGCCAGCGCGGAAACCGTACTGGCAATCGTTGATAAGATGGTTATTTTCTAGATATGTCAACAACTGAGAGTTGATGAGTGATTCAAAAACTTTGGATATGATCGAGGTTAGTGCAATTGGTCTGTAGTTAGAGGGGTCGCATGCCTCTCCTTTTTTAAGTATCGGCTGGACATGAGCAAGTTTCCATACACTTGGAAATATTCCTGTTGAATATGACAGGTGAAAAAGTTTGCGCAGAGGTTTAGCCAAAGCAGAGGCGCAGCATTTTAAAACAAGGGGCGAGAAACCATCAGGCCCAGTAGCTTTGGACACGTCGAGTTTCGAAAGTACTCTAAAAACTTCCCGAGTGCGAAAGTGTAGCGGCTTTTGCCTACTAATGCACTGTGATAGAGATGGAAGTGGCTGCGATGATGGTGGCAAGTACGAGTTAGCAGCAAAATTAGCAGCAAACAGGTTGGCCTTGTCCAATGAGTCAGTAAAAACATTCCCATTATAAATGAGTGGTGGTGTTGACGAACAGGTGAAATTGTTCTTTACGGTTTTTACTAGAGACCAGAAGCCCTTACTACCCTTTTGAGTAGAAAATACCTTCCGTCTGATGCTCTGGTCGAAATTGAACTTAGCCCGGCTAATTGCTGAATTGCAAATATTCCGCGCATCTCTATAGATACGTCTCGATTCCTCTGAAGGGCACAATTTATATGCCTGGAAGGCTGCTTCCTTCTTTTTAATGGCTGCGAAACAGTCATTATTGAACCAATTGGTGTTAGTTGGTTTGATGTTCTTGAAGCTATGAGGAATAAAGCGATGCATTCCAAACCATAGGATGTTCAAGATATAATCGGTGCTTCTGTTAACGTCCTTCATAGAAAAGCAATCAGACCAGTCCAGCTCTCTGAGATATTTATTAAGTCCCGCCCAATCAGCATTTTTATAATGCCACACTAATATTTTGGTGGAGTTTAGATTAGTGGTTGTCAGAGAGGAGATGGAGAATTGGGCGGAGATTAGACAATGGTCCGAATTACCCAAGGGAGACGTCACCGAAACCGAGTATTTTTCTGGATGCGATGTTAGAAATAGATCTAAAAGGTGCGCGTTGTGCCCCGAAGTGTCAGGAACACGAGTCGGACACTCAACCAGTTGCTGTAAATTAAAAGACTCACTAAATAACTCGACGTGTCTTCCAGACGGGCTTGTGGTAGAAGAATGCCTGAGCCACTGTGTGTTGTGGACGTTGAAATCTCCAGCAAGAACGATTTCAGAAGAGGGGGATAATTCCAAAATCTTATCGATATCGGAAGACAGTTTATCGAAGGAGCACACAGTGTCAGTGTCAGACATATTCGGGCTGCGGTATAAAAAGCAGAAGTGAATAATGTGCCGATAGAGTTTAAATCTAATCCAGACATAATTAAATTCTGGATTAGTAGAAGAGAATTGAGGGAGATAGGAGAATGGCACATCATTTCTAATATAAACCGCGATTCCCCTCTGAGGAGAGAAGAGCGGCACTAAGTGATAACCAGGGATGTGATACTGATTAATATCAGAATCGGAAACAACCTTGGTTTCGCTTAGTGCAAAAACTGCCGGATTTTCCGCGATCAAGTGGCAGTAAACCGAAAAATGGTTACTTTTTAAGCCACGAATGTTGCAAAAATTAAATAAAAATTTTTGCATAGTCCCGGTCTTAATTTGCCCAAAACAAAACAAACGAAAACGTACACAAACACAAGGACTGACGAACGGGATCCACAGATGCAAAGCAAAGCCGCCTCTGTGAAAACAAAGCCAGCAGCAGTGTTATGCCTGCTGTGCTGAACCTTGATCTCGACGAAGGCAGCTAAATGCTCAGCAGTGGAGACCCGTTAAACGCATTCAATGCAGCACGATTGTACTACATTGAATGTTGGATGGAAGAAAATAAAAAATAGATAGGAACGGACTCACCAGACTGTACTTTCAAATAGAGCATAAAAGCCCTTCACTCCGGCAAGATGGCACTAGCACTTTGATTTCTTAAAATTCGATTCGCTTTCGCAACCGCTTTAAAAATTTATTTGGGAGCAAGACACGGCGGCACGTCCGTCCCCGTCAGTAGTTCAGCTCAAACTCCAATGTTTTCGGTATAGCGTTGAAAACACTTTGTGACCGTTTAGGAAGTACTCAAAATCGTGTATATGAGGTACAGGCTTCCTATTAGGAGTGATAATAGCGTATGTCTTCACCCGTCGCTATCAAAAATGTTAATTCCGTGGTTGGATCTAACCGCAGCCTACTCTAGATACAAGCCCGGAAAACATGACAGTTAAGTAATTTCACCACCAAGCGTTTCGTCATTATTTAATTTTTATTGTACCACATATTAACCAATCCTGACAAGCAAATAAAACTACACACTCTCGTAACCAAAACCATAGAAAAACGTTGATGTCATTGACGCATTTTAAGCTCAATACGTCAACAAAACGAGCACAAGAGAGTTTTTCATTTAAAACAAAACTTAAAAATAAATTGTAAAGAGAGACACTCTTGGTCATGTTCAGAACATTTGTAAATCCAATTTCAGACTTTACAAATATTGCGGGAAAGTACAATTCCCCTAACATTTTCTTATGTGGACTGTGCAAGTGTTGGTTTGTTTACACCACCAATGCTCAGCTGTTAATGTCAGCTTCCAGGCTGAGTAGGCTGTGCTTAAACATAAATAAGCCGATGCTGCGAAGGCTTGAGTCACTCGCCGCACGAAGTGGCTGGCCTCTTAGTTTTTCTGTCGATTTGGTTTTTTTGTATGTACAAACATGGCAAATGGCAATTTATTACTTTGTCGTCTTTGCCATGATACCAAAAATAACTGTTGTCGTTCGATTTGTTATGAATTCTACTTCTGCTTCTTTCTCGAATATACCGCATACCACTTCCAGTTGGTGATATCTCATTTAATATCATGAATCGCATACAGATATTCTGTAGGTGGATTCAATATTATATCACTAACCTGTGAAAAAACGCTACTTTCAATAGCGACAACAACTGGGTGGTATTTCGTAACGTCGGTTCTTATCCCAGCCAAGTAAAACTGCGGCTCATTTTGGGAGATGCTGGTATTTTCACGGATATTTTTGAAATTTCTTTCGAAGGTGTATTATTATGAAGTGGTGCACTTGGAGGATATTGCGTTTCCTTGCTGCCAACTCCTGTCCTATCATCTTTAGCTGCGGTAGTTGTCATGTCTTTGTAGGTTAATCGATGAGAAATTGATATTAAAAAGCACTGACTCCCAAAACACTACTTAATATTTATTTTTGTGCTTTTCGAAGTGGATTCGGAGCTATGTCGTTACTTATCTGCGCACCGAGTAAGACTGGCTTTCTTCTATTTTTCGAGGTGTGGACGAAACGACACTCTTCATGCCTCACTGATGATGTATGTTGTCTCTACAGGCTATTAATGAAAAACATAAAATGAAGAGGGGAAAGAACAGACCCTTGTGGTACACCATTATTAATTTTATATTAGTCAGATTTTATTCCATTAAATATTACATGAATGCAACAGCGAAGTAAAAAGCTATTTATTTTATAAAAATACAACCAAGATAAAGTTTTTTTGCTAAAACATACCTAAAAAATCAAGGTAAATGTTTTCACAGAAAACGGAATCAAATTATTCGCAAGTTCTTTGTGAATTTACATGCAATTTTTATATTCTTGTATTAACAAGACAATAAGCACTGTACCATACACTCTCCTATAATTTCCGTTGTAAATCCTTGCCATGTGTGCAATTCAAGCAGTTAGAATCCTTCTTAAATCTATTTGGAAGTCGTTTACCCAATTGTCTGGTCGTTCCGGATGGTTCTAATACAATCCCGACATTAAGCTCACATACGTTTTAATAAAAAGAAAGTGTGAAACGCCGAAAGCCTATTCCGATTTAACTTAATGAAATTACATTTGGGTGGGAGGTAATGTCGTTCTGGTAATAAAAACCTTTTCCGATTTGAATCAGATATTCGCAGAATGTTAAGACTCTCCATTTTATCGGTCTCCGGAGCAAAATTCGAATAAGTTGTCATCTACAAAGCGAAAATTCTATTCTCCCGAATTATTACTTTTAAAGCTTTTCTATTGAAATAGGTCTGGCGTCCTGTCGATCATCTCGTGCAACCCACTTTATGGCTGGATATATTGGCCTGACAGGAGTCCGCAAGATGGACCATAAAATTGTGCGATTTTACTTAAACTCTCATAAAACTGATACTGAATAGGCAATGATGGCAACTTATATTGCTTATGTGAATTTAACGCTCAAGGGGTTTTACGAGTAGCAACCGAAATTATCAATAAAAGGAATTAGAAAGGCAAACAAGCACCCGTTTTTCCATATTTGCACAGTATTACATAATGTAATTGAGTGCTCATAAACGGTTTAATTCTTTATCATTCCGAAGGACTTAGACAGCATAACCATCTTTTGAAGTGTATCAAGTTTTGTAGTTAATTATTTACATAGGCTTCTGAGAAAGAAGCGAACAGGAAATAGATCCCTCAGGATAAGAAGCATTTACTCGAGAAAATGAAAGAATGCGGAGAAAAAATTTTCTTTGAGGTTTGGAATTTCGAATAAACTTAAAGCACCTTCACTAGCCAATCCTCTTTTTTGCTCTTTTCTTGTTGGGATACTGTCAGGTAAAATCGTTTGCTTAAATAATTTACGTCAATACAAAGAACATTTTGGCCTTTTTCAAATTATTCCGAAGGAGGATTCGATGTTATCTTCTGAGATGGGTCGGTAATATCAAGTAAACAAAAAGGAGTTGTTCTGCCCTTTTGTAGCTCTTACACACAAATATTTTCTTGAAGATTTAAAATCGATTTGCGAATAATATTCCAGTGCCTTTGGGAGAATATAAAATTGTAGATTTTTTTTAATTATATTTAAAGTATTAAGTTTTGATTAATTTATAATTCACATTAGTTAAGGACGGATTATGCCGTAATATGCTTGGTCGAATTAAAAATAATTTGAAGAACTGTTTTCGTTTTGAAATGAATTATAATTTATATACCTGTTATAGAAGGAAGCGAAGTTGGTTCTTGTCCAGGAGCCTTTGATCGTCAAAGACAACGTGTGTGAACCTATCGGGACAGTAACAGTCATGCTGAAGCTGCAATCCCAAAATCTATGGTTGTTCTACAGCGCGTTCACAAATTTAAGGGATTATTTTGTTATTGCATAGAGTATCTATATTTGTGACTTAGGTATGGGCCTTTGATGGTTGTTACGACGCGGAATCCAATTTGGTTGAATCTCTTTTGTGGTGGAGAGTATATTCCCCAGTTGGTACCATGTCAAGGAATTTTTGGTGGTGGGGCACTAGAGAGGGACCAGGGGGGGGGGGTAACCTAACTTAGTATTACATAGACCGATTTAAGGGGGGAGGGACGCGGCACCCAGTCAAGGTCTAATTTAAGGTCACCATCCGATGCCACCCTCCACACCCAATAAGTTTTGTAAAGATCATTTTTGACGAGATATTCAGGTGAGTAGTTCAACATACTTCGACCTTGAAGGAACCTCTGAATGTGATTTGAAAAAAAAACAAGTACCTATTTGAACATAAAATGTTGTGCTCTTTTTGAATCCGGGGTCACAAATAGAAGTTTCCGTATAAAAAATTCGATTTAACCTTCAGATGACCTGGAAGGTCAAGGTCAAAGTCAAGGTCATCGTACAACTTCCCCCTTGAAGTCATAACACTTTTTTCGATATAATGAGTTCCAATCAAGATATTTCATTTTCTCAAGATTGTATTTGTGGTCTATATTGCAGGAGATAATTGAGGAAGTCGCCATAATCCAAAAAACCCAAGTGGGCATATGTCTGACTCTACATCGTTTTTAAAATAACGGTTGATTCCGTCGAACAGTGCTACCAGAAAAATACTGTCATTGAAAAAATCAAAATCGTAATAAAATATTTGTGCTGGTAAAAGTCGTAATTATTATACTTTCTTTTGTCTTTTGCGGCATATACATAATAGCACACTTGCTGCACATTACACCACAACATTTAATTTTTCGGATATCGAAAGTAGTGCGGCTTATTTCAGAGATATGCGAATTCAGAATTTCAAAGTCTCCCTAGGAATATTATCTAATTTGGTCGGCGCACTATGTATTTATATCAATATTCCAGGGAAAAGCAAAAAAACATTTATGAATCTTTAGTCAACTTTTTTGAGTCCAGAACTTTAAAAGAGAATTTCTACACTACTTACTGTAGGTACCAGAAATAGGAGTTATTGAGAGAACTTCTTAAATATCTGACCACAGCATTTTTAGTCCATCCACAATACAAATACATACGTAGGGGAAATACCTTCCAAAATTTTGCACTTTTAATTTGAAAATAAGTCCCTAAAACCAACATCTTTTGCTTACACTCAAAACGTTTTTCTGTTTTTCTTTGAGCGCGAAGATGCCTACCTCGTCTCATTATTCAAATTTGCATAGACAATATCGCCTTTCATCCGGCAAGTGTCGAGATTTTCTTGTTTATCCCGTCAGTGTATGAACCAGCAGGTGTTGCATTTTTCCTAATTTGACTTTTGCTTGTAGGTCTTGCAGTTGAATGCACCATTAAGAACAAAGAAAAACACTATATCCAAGTGCTATGGTATTTTAATGATCTGCTTCCATTCTTGGATTGCACTACAAAAGTCCAGACATTGTTTTGATTGTCAGACGCGTCTGTTCTCCTCTACAACAGCTCTCAATCTCGATAGTGTTAAAAGTCCATCAGGAAGAAAGACTTGTAATAAAGTTTCCAATAGAACTGTCGCCTACGTTGTAAAATGTCCTTATTCTTCCATTTAATCCTGCTTAAAATTCGACTAGGCGTTATGTGCAGGCATCAATAAGTTTGTTCTAGCCGTGCACTACTACCAGCAGCAGTTATATTTCTGTTCTCGTTCTACTATATTTCTACCTTATACCTACCAAGAGCTATACAATCGTCCGACGTTGATTATGCAGATACAATTCTGTGTTTACTGGTGCTCTACGGAATTATTATGTAGATAGAGCGGAAATGTTGTTTTTCCCACTTATATTAAAGCATTGTTTGCAAAATAGATTGAATCGGGTTTGTTTGGTTGTAATTATTTTGTTTGGCCGCAATTCTGTCTGTGAACAGTCTCCTCCAACTGTGGAAATCTGTGTGGAGCAGTTAATGAGGAGCGTAATACGTAAAAGGAGGTGCATTTGAACAAGGATTCGCTTTCTAATTATTTCATTTCGATTTGAGTAATTACGCTTGCAACTCTATAGTATACATTAAGTCCAACAAACGGAAGTGATAATTGCGTTCCCGCCTCAAAGAGAGCTTGTAATTCAAGAAGTAGTTGCTAATTGATTAAACTTTTGACTTTTAGAATTTAATAATGGTTTCTAGCTGTTTTACAGAAAGTGCTGTTCTGATGATTGCAACGAGTTGATTTCAAAAGTCATATAATCCTGGAATATAGAGTTATGACAAAATGTCGAAGGGATAACGGGTGGCTTTTCGTTATAAGAATGGCAAAGTCGAATTTTGCTATCGGAAACGTAAACGTGTTTTCTGTGTGTGGGTGGTTGTGGTTGAAAAGCTTTTGTGGAACCAAAACTTTAGAATACGCGGACCGATTTTGATGGTCCCTTTTCTTCTAATTGGTACTTACAATGTGGTGAAGAAAAGAGGGGGCGTACTTTTGGCACCGATTTTGACGTGACTTTCCAACGGACTTTTCACAATTATGACCCTGGGTGGGGGGGATCCTAACTAACTAGTACGAAGAGAAAAATTTAATACCTAGAGTGAGGTGAGGGAGGGCAGAAGGCTAATCTATTATAATATTTGGATATTCCCATTGGACAATACAATTGGACATTCTCCTTTTGTTGGGTGGAGTGTGTTCCCTGATTTGTACCATTTCAAAAATATTGTTGGGGCGGGGTTGGGGTGAAAGCTAACTTCGTAATAAGTAAGTCGATTTGGTTGATTTCTTTTTTGCTGTGTAAAAAATTTGGTCCTAGGGTGTAGTGGGGAGGGGGAGGAAGTAGTCTAACTTCGTAATGCGTGGACCGATTTGGATGATTCCTTTTATGTCGGGTAGAGAATTTTTTCCAATTGGTACCATGTCAAAATCTTGTTGATGGGGTGCGATGATTAATAGAGTATGTTTTATCATTGGTAACGCTACAAAAATTTGAAGGGCGGTGTAGGGTGGGGGAGGGGCTGATGTCAACTTCTTAACCCGTAGACCGATTTGGATGATTCTATTTTTGTTATAAAGAGTTTAATCTCACATTGCTAATATGATGATAAATTTTGATCTAGGGTGTAGATTGGTTCTTCCTTTGATGTGTAAAATACGTTCGTGCGTTGGTACCACGACAAAAATTTATAAGGTAGTTGTGGTGGGGGGGGGGGGGGGTTATCAAACTTCCCAACTTATGGCTATAGTGACACAATTATCTAAATCGTTTCAAATCAATACGAAAATTTGACTTTCATAACTTTATTTTCAGAACATATTGACGTCAATGCGCTTCGACTGACACTCTAACGAAGTCGACATCACTTTTTGTTCGCGAAATTTCGTGCAGGAAAGAAATGACCACATACGGAAAGAAATGTATGGGAGGGGGGCTGTCTCCACCCTCTTCCAAGCTATATGTGTTTGAAATTTGTTTACGATAAAACAAACCAGTATTACATTTTATCGGATATTTTCTACAGTTTTAGTGTTATAGAAGATATTAATATCTCAGTTTACAGGTAACATAAAAGTGTCAATGGTGTTACTTTTTTTATTACTGCTTATGGATTTAAAAAATATATTTTCAAACTTAAATGCTGCGACAAAAAAGTCAAATTTTTCATTCCCAACGGAAATATTTTGAAAATTTTCCCTTTAATATTTTTTATCTTCGATTTTAAAATAGTGGCCAATGTGTCCTGTTTCAAAAGAAATTCTAAAAGAAACACAAATCGTTTACCTCACGTATCAGCGTGAAGATTGTCGAACAAGAATTTATTGCATTCCTAGACACAGGAAGTGATGTGTCACTTGTTAAAGAGTCACTGTGGAAACGCATAACGAAACAGCTTAAAGGACCGAGCATATATTTAACTGGTTTTGGACAACACCTAAATACAACCATCGGTTTTTTTCATATCAAAATTACTATAAATGGAGATTTATACTCTATGAAATTTCATGTCGTGCCGGACGCATGGCTCGCTTAAGACATTTTGATTGGTAATATGAAAGACGGATTGGATTGATATAATGAAAGACGCTAAGATTACATTTGAAAATGGTAACGTAACTATGAAGCGGCAGGCTAGATCTGAAGTTGAAGACGATAATTTTCTGCAAAAATTGGTTTTGGAGTTTATTGCAAGATACAAAGGACATTCAGTATAAGGATTTACAGGAAGAGGTCAGGAACCTCATAAGAAATTATGTGCCAGTTAGACCAAAAGGTCATGTATTGAGATGAAAATAATGCTTGAAGACGACGCCCAGTCCATCAAAAGCCACGAAGATTAGCACCGAAAGAGAAAGATAAAGTATCCCAACAAGTGCAGGAATGGTTGAATGAAGGGATAATTACTGCAAGCGTTTCAGATTTTGCTAGTCCCGTAGTTATAGTAGGAAAAAAGTGTGGCAACTATAGGTTATGCATTGATTATCGAAAGTTGAATAAAAAGATCATTAAAGATAGGTATCCACTACCTGTAATGGAAGAAATTCTCGAAAATCTCTACAACGCTCGTATTTTTTCAACTCTAGATTTACGAAATGGTTTTTTCCACGTGGACACTAGCGAAGATAGTCGAAAGTACACATCCTTTCTGACTCACGGCGGTCAATATGAATTCTTGAAAGCTCCATTCGGATTGTGCGTGTTTCAGCGTTTTATAAACACAGCATTACAACCGTTAATACGAAGGAAAATATTACTTGTTTATTTGGATGATATAATAATACCATCAGCCACGGCAAGCGAGAATGTTCAAAAATTAAAACTTACGTTGGAAGTTCTGAAAGAACACGGTCTGATCATTAAGTGGGAACAGTGTAGGTTTTTACAGAAGGCCATAGAATTTCTAGGCCATATCATAGAGAATGGTAGTAAAAAGCCGTCGCAAGAAAAAATTTTAGCAGTAAAAAAATATCCGATGCCTAGAAGTATGAAGCATATTCAGAGTTTTTGGGCTTGACAGGTTTCTTCAGGAAATTTATTCCACAGTACTCGCTTATTGCCAATCCACTTACAGACCATATAAAGAAAAACAGTGAATTTAGTTTTGGACCTCAACAACAAGACGCATTTAACCACCTGAAAGAATTGTTATCTTCCGAAACCGTACTCAAATTATTTAATCCAATCTTGGAGACAGAATTTCACACAGATGCGAGTCCGGCAGGTTACGGAGCTGTTCTTTTGCAAAGACATAGTGAAGACAAACAATTACATCCAGTTTTCTACCTCAGTTATAAAATAAACGGAGCAGAAAAGAATTACTCAAGTTACGAGCTTGAAGTTTTAGCTATTATAAAATCGGTGAGGAAGTTTCGAACGTATTTGCTTGGCTTAAGTTTCAAAATCTATACCGATTGCAAAGCATTTCAGTTCACGACTAAAAAAGAATTCTGAAGTAGGGTAGCAAGGTGGGCCTTATTACTTCAAGAATACAGTTGCACGATTCATCATCGCTCTGGTACTAACATGCGTCATGTCGACGCTCTTAGTAGATACCCGGCTGTTTGTTCAATCGAAGACGGTTTACTGCAGCAAATCCGGAAGGCCCAAAAGGAAGATAACTCTTGCCAATTAATTTTAACAATTCTTAAAGAAAAGGAGTACGAGGACTATGTGTTAAAGTATGACTTGTTATATAAGTTCTTAGATGGAAATTACTTGCTGGTTATACCCAAAGCTATGCAACAGAGTTTGATTAGAAATATCCATGAACAAGGTTATATTAACCAACGGAAAGTAGAAAGTCTACTACGACAAGAATATTACATCCCTGAACTTACAAAAAAAGTTAAGAAAACGATATCTAATTGCGTACCATGTATCCTAGCTGCCAGAAAAGTGGGCCGACAATAAGGTTTCCTAAATCCGATTGAGAAAGTTGAATTTTCGTTGCACACGTATCACGTGGACCACCTGGGACCTCTACCTTCAACTGCTAAAAGCTATAATTATTTTATCGTCATTGTCGATGCATTTACAAAATTTACGTGGATATATCCTGTCAAAGCAGCTACTGCCGACGAATTTCTGAAGAAGTTAAGACCACAAAGCGATCCATACAGAATCATCTCTGATAGGGGAACTGCATTTACCTCCAATGCTTTTCGTGATTACTGTGAAGAAAAGAAAATCAACCACGTGTTAGTATCAACTGGAGTGCCTAGAGGTAACGGCCAGGTCGAGCGACTAAACCAATCCATTATTTCCGTCCTTTCTAAAATGTCAGTTGATGATCCACGAAAATGGTACAAATTTACTCCGAGTTTGCAAGACCTTAAACTCCACAGAATGTAGATCAACTGGAAAAAGTCCTTTTGAGCTAATGATTGGAGTAAAAATGAAGAAGCCGAAAGATATACAGTTACTAAAGTTATTGCAAGAAGGACAGATAATGGAGTGTGAGGAATCCAGAGAAATGAGGCAGTTAGCCAAAGAGCAGATCAGAAAAGTTCAGGAAGAAAATAAGAAGTACTATGCGCGCAAAAGAAAGCCTTCTAGAAAATACAGCATACACGATTTGGTGGCTATCAAACGCACTCAATTTGGTCCCGGCTTAAAGCTTTTTCCTAAATACTTGGGTCCATACGAGGTGACGAAACTAAGTGGAAAAGATCGCTACGAGGTGAAGAAGGTCGGAGAGTATGAAGGTCCCTTTTTGACAAATACTGCAGTTGACTATATGAATGGACGACGCTAGAAGAAGAAAGCTCATCTGAGTCAGATGATCAGCAGGATGGCCGAATGTGGGAACAATGCCCACTTGAACGACACTCGATCAGAGAGAACAACAACGGACAATGCAACGGTTTTTTATCTCCAGCTGAATTAAAATCAAAAGCAAAACCAGCTCAAGCATTCATTGCTTGCCGATCCGCTTAGTAGATAAGTGTTAACTTTAATCCGCAAAGACTCAATTTCGTTTAATAGTGCTTTTTCTTAATTTCTAAATCCAGTTCTTTATACCAAAATATATCGTTGTTGAATTGCTACATTGTTATCAAATTTTGTGAATTTCATTTTTTTATTAAATTGTTGAATTAACAAACTGTCGTTCACCACTTACAATAACCCTGAATTTCATTAATCCCACATGTATTATCTGAAATCAAAAAATCTAGCATTTTTATAAAATATAAGATTGTACTTATGGCGTATGATAGGGTTTTTTTTTTTAAATTTTTAATTTTACGCGATATTGCGCAACTTTGATTTTCACTTGATTTTTCGCGATAATTACATCAATTGTGAACATTAAAAAAAAACAATTAAAATCAATTCATTGGTGTCCCGGCAAACCTGCACTTAGTTTGCAAAAACATAGTTTGAGAAAAACACGCTTAAAGTTTTGTTTTAATATTATATAACACAGTCACTAATTTGGCTTTTAACTTGAAAAATATTGTGTTTTTCAGCGCATTTGGGGGAATAATTCTGAGACTTTATTGCATCGAATTCTATAAAAAAATTATTTTTTTGAAAACGAAAAACGGCTACTATTTTAAACCCGAAAATAAAAAAAATATAGGGAAAATTTTCAAAAATGCTACGTGTTAAATGCAAAAATTGATTTTTTCACATAATTTAGATTTAAAAAAATCTCTTTTTAAATCCAATAGCCGTAACAAAAAAATACACAGTCTTTAACACCATTATGTTACCTGTTAACTAAGATGTTGATAACATTTAAACTAAACTACTAGAAAAACTAAAAAACTGTAGAAAATATGCATTAAATTGTGAAACTGTTTAATTTCATCGTTAACAAATTTCAAACTCCTATACCTGGAGTGGGGTGGACCCCCACCCATCCACACATGTCTTTTCTTTCCTCGTCTGGATCTACCAGTTTCTTAATTTCTGCACAAGACTTAAGAAACACCCTGTATATTATGAAGTCAATTTTTTAATTTCGTTCATATACCTATACTCAGGGTCGCTAGACTTTACACAGGCATTATCGCCAAATGGACACTTAAAAGTCGCCAAAATCGCCAATCTATTACTTTTTTGTAGCCATGATTATAGCCAAAATGTCAAAGTGGCAAATACGTGTAAACACGGAAGCACACGTAAGTGCAAATTGTCACTTCCTTTAACTTATCGCGATAATACTACAATGAAATGTTTTTTTATTGGGTATGCAATATACTGTGTTAAGATACGAGTAATTTTTTTAATTACACACCTTAAGTTTCGTTAGTTTTTAGTAAAGCAATCGTTACCAGCATGTTGCTTAAGCCACTAATAACACATATTTTGAACTCGTTTTTACAAGCAGAATTTCATTTGATTCCCATTTCACCCCAATGAAAATTAGACCCAAACATTACAATTTAACTACACTGCTTTTATTCTGCCACCAATTCCTATCTTCGTGCCAAGTGATTGTACATTTGCATACAATAGATCGGATTTTGACTCCGTTATAGATGACTTATTGAGGATTTTTAATTAAAAAACAGCTGTCTAGATCGGTGTTTTTATTTAAATTTGTTGATTTTTCATCTAGTGTTCGGTTTTTTCGAAGGTATCCAGCAGCATCCAGCGAAGAGCCAAAGGAATTTTGGTTTTCTTTATTAGAAACGCCGATCGCGTTAAGAAATATTTTAATATTTCTAATTTTGCTTGAGTTGAACGGTTTAGTTGGGAATTTTTATTACAAATTTTTGAAAATTTTTCTCGGGTCATGTGTTTAGTTTGTACATTGTGTATATGTGATTATTGAGGATGCTTAGAATTTTCTTCTGCAACTCGATCTCTGGATCAGGTTCGACAATTTTCGGTTGAGGAGCTGGAAAGTCAGCTGCGTCACCTAACTCTACCTTTTTTTGTAACTCACACCTTTCTTGCAACAATTATAAAACCGTTAAGAAACGATTGTCAGCAAGTGCTTTTAATAAAGTTTGAATCGCGTCTGGATGACACTCTTTTAAAGGAGGAGCAATTGAACAATTTGGAGGAATGATTGGCAAAGCTGTCGGCTCTGCGCGCAATTTGATTTGAAAATCATTCGATCATTCGCTATTAGGCCCGAATTAAAATTCCGACTGATCAGTTGACTGAAAGTGAGTTTTCAGTCGAAGTCAACGCCAAATCCAAATCCAAATCCAAATTTGAAATTAAATTGTATCTTCAGCTTCTGTCATTTTCAGAGATATTTTCGTGTATATTTCAAATGAAATTACCCGCAGTCGTGTTTTGTGACTACAACTTTGCACTTTCAGCAAAGTCTAAGTTCAGTCGGAGTCGACTGATAAGTCGTTAAATTGTAGCAATCATGTCGCATGAATTTCCCATTTGAGCAAAGTTGCAGTTGACTGATCCTTTGGAATTGTAATTCGGGCCTCAAGTTAATGGCATTATCCGCTGGCATATTTCGGTGCTCCTCTGGTTGTCCATAAAGTATGTTTATATGATACTACGATGCTCTTCGTTTTGGGGGGTGACAAGTACTGCATATAAACATCCACGGGATGAAATAATTGCGTTAACTTTCCCAATTGGCAATACTTTATTTGCGAAAAGCAAATCAACTTTTAAATATAACCTTTTCATATTCGGCATACTCTCTATAAAAGGTAAAAAAAAGTAATGAATCTATACATATTCAAAAGTCCAATTAAGTGTGCGCTTGGTTAACGACAATTATCTCAAAATCATTGTAATCAGGAGGGACGTGAGCATGATACTGCTGCTGAAGCTGTTGTAAATTAGCATGAGTTGCCTCTAGAGTTTATTTCTTTAGCTGTGGTTTCTTACCTTTACCTATTCCGGACTGTTATTTGGTACCCTCTAAACAAAGATCCCTAGAGGGCTTGAGCTGCCTTTTGCTCCAAATAGCCAAGAGTTGTTCCGCATCTATTACAGATACTTTCGAGTTCCTCTGTGGTACATGTTTGTAGGTTTCCCAAAAGTATACCACTTTTGCTAAAGTAGAATCTCTTACTTTTAATAAACGTTTTCCATTATTTCTCCTAACATTTATTAAAAATCACAGAATTAAACTGCGGAAAAGCCGGCAAATAACTCATTAGACGCGACGTAGAATTTTCTGTCACTTTAAGTGTCACTTGCAGTTGCGGCAACTTTTTCAGAAATTTCTTTTAAATTGATGTATGTTACATTTGTAAAACTTTAGAAATTATTTTTTAAAAGGTAAATAATCTGTCAATTTTTCTTTCAAGAAAAATCGCCATAAAAACGCCCAAAGTCGATGAAAAATCGGCAAAAAAATCGCCATCGCCAATTTCATATTTTTTGTCGCCAGGATTGATGAAAAATCGCCAATTTGGTCACATCTGGCGACCCTGCCTATACTTGAGGAAGACAAAAATCAACTGAACCCAATTAACAAATTTTCAGGTTATAGTTTGCATGTCTAATAAAGAAATCCTTAAGGGTAAAAATAGTAAAAGAAGTAAAAATATCTTTGGAATAAAGTTTTCATGTTGTCCTATATATTTTCTATGCAGTCTCAACAATCAAATGGAAACATCACTAAATTGTAAGAGTATAATAGCAATTTTATATTTATTATCATACATAAAAATGTTGTATCTGTTTTATTCTAATGCTTGAATTTCACAAGAAAAGTTTTAAGTCACCTTGAAAAGAACTTGAACAAATTCTTTAAGAAACAAGAATACCACGAATCCTAGATGTAAGCTTTGTTTTCCCATATGTCACCCCCTGTTCGAGTTATAAAAAATACATAAATTCTGATAAAGTCTAGTTAACTTTTGTAAATTGAGTGAGAATATCTCAACATTTCTGGTATATTAGCCTGTTGAAAGTAAAATTTTCAAGTTTATTTATACACAAAACTGTAATGACTGCAGTGAGAACTGGATTGCCGAGAATTGTGCTCATATTTTATTCCTCTTGGCTCAATATGAGAGGTTTAATGTATTCAGTTACATCCTCAGAATTCCCGGGGCGGTTCTAAAGAGCTCCATTTTAACGCCCAGTGCAGACTATAAAAACAGAACTCACAATGCCGGAAGTGAATAAAATTTTCAAAGAGGCCGTAAAGTTAACACAAAGTGACCCTAAAAGAAGTACGGAAAAGGAGGCGATGCCTTGTCGTAGGAAGCCCTATGCAAATGGCGATATCAATCATAAGAAAGGAAACTCGTGTAAAATATACTTGTTAGATGCCAAAGAGAAGAATATATTATAAAAGTTGAAAGAGTTTTATAACTTGTAGCAAGACGTTCCTTTGCGGTCGATCCGAGATTTGAGCCAGAAACAAACTTGTTTGTTTTCTTTCCGTTGCGTGATCGAAAAGTTTCGAGTACAACTTTCTTCTGGGTACTTTTGAAAAGGAACTTCAATAACTTGAAATGGCTTACTTTTGT
Organism: Leptarthrus brevirostris; assembly: GCA_964036015.1. Classification (NCBI taxonomy): domain Eukaryota; kingdom Metazoa; phylum Arthropoda; class Insecta; order Diptera; family Asilidae; genus Leptarthrus; species Leptarthrus brevirostris. The sequence goes on along the minus strand of OZ038373.1, from coordinate 129,599,094 downwards.
AAATCCAAAAATGTATGACATAATCAATCAATCCATCCCCGAAACGAGAAACTTTCTTTTCTCTGATTCGACCTTCACCCACTTATTTCAAGATAAGCATAATATAAATGTTAATGGCAAAAGCAAGAAAATTATTCTTAAGGATTTTATTTAAAAATTAAAACACATACAAAAAAAAGGGTAAAAGTTATAATAAATATTCCCAATATTGGCCTTAGCGGGGTCATGGCAAAAGCCAAGCTTCCATAACCGGAAAATGTCGACAACAGGAATCAATGCTAATTTATTTATATTTAATCGACAGAGCCGTAACAGGTACAGGTGGGAAGCGTAACATTAATTAATTAAAAAGTCAGTGATATGAAACATTTTTCAATAAAATTATTATCGGATTTGGCAATTTGCATTTCTCTCTTTCAGTTGAAAACTCCCAGGTGTAATGTAATAAATTTTGTTTCCGTGGGAACTCGTTGTGAAAAAAAAACGAAAATAATTTATAGTTCGCCTGAAATATTCCTGAAAATTATGAAGGGCTACCCTGTGCTCTTTCTGCCGTCACCTGCAATGGAGTGGAAAATTTTTTTCGATAAAGTTTCTAGGAAAAACCGTAGCTTCAGAGAACTTTATTCCGCTAATGCGATATAAATTTTTGGCTTTCAAAAGACCAAGACGAAAACTTTTACCTTCGCCGATAATATGAACAAAAAAGTGTTGAAGTGAAAAATTGGAAATGAATAAAGCGTGAATAATGTAAACGGCGGAACGAATTTACATTCATATTCGAAAAGAGTTCTCCTTAATTAAAAAGGCGATATTTGATTTTTTTCAACTACGTAGTTTATATTTTCACACTCAATACAAGATTTTAAATTTGTAATTTTGAGTAAGAAATTTGTGAACTTTGAATAAATTGCTTAAATACAATATTTTCTTAAAATTTTTATTTTGCAATTTTTTCTAAATACAGGCAATACAGGTGAAATAAGAACAATAATGTTTAATATGACTGAAACGCATTCAAATTTTTGAATATATATTGACTCGCAATAAAAACTTAATTGAGTTTCTCTGTAAACAAAGATTAACAATTTATTAATTTACAAAATTAGTTTACATTTATAATTAAACCTAAAACAAAGCAGGACAGAGTTAAAACCAGAAAGAATGTAGATCCAACTGAGTTAAACATAAGCAGAGTCGTTTAAAAAAATAACGGCACGGTCACGATATTATGTGACGGGGAAGAGGAGAGAAATAAGGTTAAGAGTGCAATGCAAAGCCAGTTGAGTGGAAATTATAATGTTACTGTACCTGAGTTAAGAAATCCTAAATTATTTATTGCTGGTATGAGTGCAGAATACGAAAACAGTGTGTTAATAGAAAAATTAAGAGCGCAGAATGCTATATTGAAACAGAGTGACTTAAGGGGGTCCTCTACTCTCGAGGCCTGACATGGAGCGGTTTTTTTGGGAATAAATTGCGAAGGATCTACTGATTACATTTAAAATTTTTTTTTTTTATTTCGAAGATACATGTTTTGACTTTTCAATTTTTTTTTAAGACGAAAAAAAAATAACTCTCGCGACCTTGAAACGTCATTGATGACATTGATGTTGAAACTGCATGGGTCCCGCTTAAGCAAAGTTGTGGCCAATTGGGTAATCTGTAATCTGAAAATTGATATTCTTTATAATCATAGTTACGTTGGCTATGTTTTCCCGTGACAGATTTTTTTTATTTTGCAATTTGTAAAAGCTATGCAACAATTTGTAAAAATTTCCAATTTTTACGTCATTTTTGACCTATTAGAGGCTGTAAAAATGGAACAAAATAAAATTTTGAAAATCGTACACGGGAAAACATAGCGGTATGTTTTCTGAACAATTCAAAAAAAAAATTATTGAAATCGGACCAATACTTTTATGAGAAGTCTTATTCGGCAGCTAAAAAAACACTACTTTCGGGAAAACGCGTTTAATGATAAATTACGGTGTATAACATGATTGTAGTAACTTACGAGTTAATCTGCTATACCGGGGCCGTAGAGTTCTCCTTCCTTATCACGTTGATGTTTTTGGTTGTCCACATTCTTCTCAAGAGCGGACCGGTAAATTCTTTAGAAAATGATTTTTAACTGGACAAGCGCCGTCGTGACGCGCCGCGCTTAGTTTCTCGGAAACGGCCGGAGACGGGTACCTTTCTGTTCCCAGAAACATGCAAAGGAATGTGATTTTCACGAAATCCTTTCTGTGGCATATTCTCAGATACATATAGATTGAAATTTAAAAATAAAAATAAAAAAGATTTTTTGAAACCGCGAGAGTAGAGGACCCCCTTAAAGTGTATCAAAATTTTTAGAATAAAATAGTTTTTAAAAAAAAAGTTGAACCGACTTCAGAAAAAGCGCTAAAAAGCGTAAAATAATTTTTAATTTTATATCTAATAGGACATTTTGAAGTCGGTGCAAATCAAACAAACCAAACAACTACAACAAAAATATTTAATCGACATTTCTTATGATCCCATGAGCTAAAACGTTCAAGTAGTATTATGTATTATTTTCAATTGTGATACTGTAGTTGCTTTATTTGTTTAACTTTTTTTAAAAAACTATTTAATTTTTCACTTGTAAGTGTCTTCTACTCTATACAACGAAGAAAGAACCATCCAAATCGGTCCACGCTTTAAAAGTTAGTTTTAACCCCCTACGCCACCCCCATTCCACTAAACTTTTTTTCTCATGGTATCAATCAAGCAACATACTCTACCGAACAGAAAAGGAATCATCGAAATCGGTCCACGCGTTACGAAGTTACTACCCCTCCCCCTCCCCCACCACCACCGCCATAGGACCAAATTATTCTCCTATTAGCAATGGGTGATCATACTCTATACAACAGCAAAAGAACCATTCCAATCGGTCCACGTGTTACAAAGTTAGGTTCCACCCTCCCCCAACACCCACCCCTACAACATTTGTTTTCTCGTAGTGTCAACCACGGATCATATTCTACCCAATAGAAAAAGAATTATCCAAATCGGTTCACGCGTTATGAAGTTAGACTACCCCTCCCCCCACCCCCACCTTTCACCATAGAACCAAATTATTCTCCTATTAGCAATAGGGGATCATACTCTATACAACAGAAAAAGAACCATCGAAATCGGACTACACGTTACAAAGTTAGGTTCCAACCCCACCCTCCACCCACATCCCACCAAAATTTTTATCTCGTGGTTTCAACCACGGAACATACTCTACCCAACAGAAAAAGAATTATCCTAACCTGGTTGCCTTGTAAGTACTATGTAAATTGTAAAAATGTGTAGAGCTTGAATATAACAAGTGTGTGTTCAATCGGTTGAAGGAAATGCCAACCGTTTTACAAAATTTTTACTCATGGCAGTCCAAGCGCTTTGAAGTGTCAAAATCACTCGCCAGCTCCCAGCCAGGCGACTGAGTATTTAGATGCAAGCTCCGGGGAACGGCATGGGAGAATTACAGATCATGCGCACAAACTTGACATATTTATTCGTTGCTATGAAATTGTTTTCTGTTGCCACAAAATTTTTTGGTTTAATTTATTGAAACGGTTAGGCAACCAAATTGTGTGAGAATCGCTACCCTGTACAACAAAAAAAGAACCATCCAAATCGAACCTCGCGTTACAAATTTAGGGTTTTTGACATGGTACCAATCGGTGAACATACTCTATCCGACAAAAACAGAATCATCAAAATCGGTCGACGCGTTACAAAGTTATGCCCGGTCAGACATAAAAAAAAAAAATATACGCGTCGAACTTAGAACCTCTTTGTTTTTGGGAAGTCGGTTAAAAAAGTCAGAAGTAAAAGCGTAGATTACATAGGCCGACGAAATTCGAACGAATTTCAGAACCAGAAACCAGAGTATACTTTTCCGAAAGTTTTCGGTGCGCTGAACAAGAATCTGGCCTCAGGTTTTCGAGATATCCTAAGCTAAAAGTGCGTAAATCGTGGTTTTTGCCTACATTTGAGGTTATGTAGCATATGCGCTTTAGAGTGCTCAAAAACCATTTTTTTTTCTTTGAGATATCCAATATAGAAGTTTGGAATACACATGAATTTCTCAAGTTTTGTACACCTTCACGTTTAGTAAACACAAGGTGCAGAGTGACATTTCTGAGAAACGATAGATGTTTTAAGGGTGTCGAGGCATCGCGGAATCCAAAGTAGCTATCAGTTTTGCAGAATTAATTAGTTAAAACAATTTATTGCACAACTTATGGTTTTTTGTGAAATAAAAAAATCCAATTTTACAATAAAAGTTAAAATCGTTATGCTACATAACCTCAAATATAGGCAAAAAACGCCATTAGGATTAGGATATCTCGAAAACCTGACGTGATGGAGCAATTCTGAGGCCAGATTCTTGTTCAGTGCACCGAAAACCTTCGGAAAAGTATACTCTGGTTTCTGGTTCTGGAATCTTGTCGGCCTGTGTTATTTTAATGCAGTGATCGAAATAGATCCAAAAAGCTTTCACCTAGCAATTAATGCGGGAAAAGTAAACATTGGATGGGATAGGTGCAATGTGTATGAGGATATAAATTTTTTAAGATGCTTCAAATGCTTGAATTTTGGACATAAATCGGGTGAGTGTAAATACAATGATACAATGATGAAAGGGATGTGTGTAAATTGTATGAAAGCGAAATGTAGATAAGGACTCAATCTAGATATAAATCATAAAACCTTTAGTAGAATATGTCCCATATACATAAGAAAATTCAATATTGAAAAGAATAGAGTTAAATACTAGCAATTAAAAAAGTTGCGTGGAATTTATCTAAATATTCAGGGACTGATAAGTAATTTCGACTTATTGGAAGTACTAATGCGAGACGAAAAATTTGATTTCGTTATGTTATCAGAAACACACTTAATAGATGACATTAAAGATAGAGAAATAGAAATAAATAACTACCAGGTAATAAGATGCGATTCAGTATCAAAAAGAACCGGAGGAGTAGCTTTATACCTAAAAAAGGAGCGGCAAATCAAGTAATATCCAAAGTAGCAATCAATAAAGCAATGTGGTGGTTGTAAGTAAAATGCTGGTTTCAGAATTTGAGCTACATGATTGATTTGAACTATAGATTTCTAAATTTATCCCCTAAATCATTATGTAAACTACTTATGGAAAGGTGCGCGGAACTTTCGGAGAATGAGCATAACATAATAAAAGCGGGTGATTTCAATATAAATTATCTAGGAACAGAGACATTTTCAAAACAAGTACAGAATATAATTCTAGATAATGGCTTTAAAAAAATAATTCAACAATATACAAGAGTGACCCAAACAAGCAGATCTATGATTGATTATGTAGTTACAAATGTTAATAATATTACTGCGGATGTAAATACTAATTTCAAAATAAGTGACCATGAAACAATTGATATTAAATTAAATGTCAATTCAAACAAAATTAAAGAAAAACGAAAACTAAGCATTTTAAAATAATGACCAAGCTAAATTTACGTAGAGGCTGGAGGAAATTAACATCAATGGCTTAATTAACAGTAAGGTAGATTTTAACGAAGCTGGTAAAATATTTTCGAATACAATAGGAATTTGTGGTGACGAAAGAAGTGAAGGAAGACGAAAATGAGTGGTACACACAAGATCTTAAGCAAACTAAAATAAGGAAAAAGGAAAGCTATGATAGAGCAGTCTTAACAGGACTACATATAGACTGAGAGAATTATAAAAGTTGTCGTAACGGATATTCGAAAATAATAAAGGCGGCTAAGTCAAATTTAATTAAAGTGAAAATAGACTGTGAAACAATCAAAAATATATGTGGAGGCATATTATAAAATACGTTATGAAGTCTAATACAGAAATTATTAGAACACAGGGTGAACATTTCAAATAAAATGTTAACAACGGACAACGAAATAGCTGAAAACTTAAACAAATTTTTTGTTGACAACATAATCGAAATAGCGGAATCAATACCTGCTTCACCATATGTTAGCCATATTCAGCTGAGTGAAAATATATTTACATTTAAATTGGTAAACGTGGCACAATTGAAAGAAACGATGACTGGAATGAACAAAAAACAGGATAACAATAGGATTTCAACAAAGATGATTTTAAGAAATTGGAATAAACTTGGACCAGCACTATGCAGAGTTATTCATAAATCATTAGATGAAGGAACTTTTCCTGAGGAGTGGAGATAATCTTTAATTATACCAGTTAAGAAAGTAAAAAACACAATTAAATGTGAAGAGTTGAGACCAATAAACATATTTCCAACATATGAAAAAATCCTCGAAAAGGTAATACATAAGCAGCATACGAAACTTCAAATTCAAACAATTTGAACGAAACAAATATCTGGGTTGTTCCTAACCCAAAGATAAACGTGGTAGACAACCAGATATATTAAAAATATAACACCTGAAGATTGATATCACACGTGGAAGGAGATGTCACCTGGAAGTTTATACGACAATTTGACCGATTACAGAAATTATTTTAATATAAAAATAATAAATGTAATTTTGGAAAATTTAAATACTTACCCCCTATTAAGGAATTTCCTCGGGAAAACGTCATAATTTGACATGATAGGGGTAAAAATTCGATAAAACCACGTTCTTTGGTAGGTGAAAAGGACAGTCTAGTGAAAGTATTTGGAGAGAAAGTAGTGAAAGTGAAAAGTATACAAAATTGAAGAAGAATATAAGGAAATAGGAGGGTTCAAGCATAATGAAAGGAAGAAGTCATCTAAAAGAAAAAGGAGAAGCGACAGTGTGGAGAAGGAAAGGAAAGGAAGAAAGGAACAGAACAGGATAAGTAGACGAATTCTTATTATTTCAGTTTATGACTGTGGTGTACGATGTGTATGCATCGACAAAGGCAGATGACACTTAGTTTCGCCTTGTAGTCATTATTATACATATAAGGTTGACGTTGTTTCCTTTTAAAGATTTTAGAGTTGGATCAATACCTTGAGCGGCAAGACCAACATGCCATGGGTCCCGGGTTCGAGACCAGATGACCCCGTGAGCTTTTATTAAGAAATTAAAAAAATCCACTCCGTCTCTGGGCTGTTGTCTAGCTCGCAGCAATGCAAAAAACCAAGACTCAAGTTTCCTCACTTCCCTTACCCTAATTCCCTCCCGTCCAAAACTATGCTAACGCATCAAAGGGTTGTCCCCTAGGATTTGGCTACATTGTATAAAAAAAAAAAGTAGTTTTTGGAAAGAATTCCCTTTTAATTGTTTTTTTTTAATTTGCCTATTTTATGATGAATATATTTTAAGTTGTTTTTTGAATTCGCCGTTTTGTTTTTTCTCCGCCGGCAACTTAACAAGTTCGTAGAGTCTCAAACTATGTGGCGCCCAAAATTAAAACAACCCATATATGTAGTTGGCAAAAGTTTCTGCCAGCCGAAGCAACTAGAAAAGTTAGGATTTTTATAGACTTTAACTCTTTTTCATTAAAATTTATCGTTTGGGGCCCATTTTCGAAACTTTGATGGAAAATTGCTCAAAAACCGATAACTAGAAATGTCTGCCATTGCAGTTAGTACACGGCAATACGAATCAAATCTAATGCAAAAAAGTTTAGTGCGGTACCGAAAATTTCACCTGCCAACGTAATTGCGGTGTGCTAGGTTAACAGAAAAAATCCAAGGAAGCAGTGCTTAGATTTGTACATGGAATCTTAAATCTAAATGTTTTAAGAATTTTTTTGTTGAAAATTTTGGATATTTTACTCGGAAAGAAAAGGAAGTGCAATGATTTTCAACAAGTTTGGTCAGATTCCCTGTACTAATAACCAAACCATTTTCGCGTACATATTCTTTAAAGTTCCAAAATTTTTAGTTTTATGCTCAAAAATCTCAAGCAATTGTCATTAAAAAAAAAGTTTAAGACAAAAGTTGTTCACTTTTACCCAGACAATATAAATTTGCAATAAAAAACATTTCCTTTAAAAAAATTTTGTGGTTGTATCTCGCCTGTGGCGCCATCTATGAGAATGTTAATTTTACCACGTTATGACGATCAGGAAAACCAATACGCTCGACAGTTAACTTGAATCGCATTAAGGGGGTCCTCTACTCTCGCGGTTTCAAAAAATCGATTTTTTTTTAAATTTCAATCTGTATGTATGTGAGAACACGCCACAGAAAGGATTTCATGAAAATCACATTCCTTTGCATGTGTCTGGGAACAGAAAGGTACCCGTCTCCGGCCGTTTCCGAGAAACTAAGCGCGGCGCGCCACGACGGCGCTTGTCCAGTTAAAAATCATTTTCTAAAAAATTTACCGGTCCGTCCTTGAGAAGAATGTGGACAACCAAAAACATCAACGTGATGAGGAAGAAGAACTCTACGGCCCCGGTATAGCAGATTAACTCGTAAGTTACTACAATCAAGTTATACACCGTAATTTATCATTAAACGCGTTTTACCTAAAGTAGTGTTTTTTTAGCTGCCGAGTAAGACTTCTCATAAAAGTATTGGTCCGATTTCAATAATTTTTTTTCAATTGTTCAGAAAACATACCGCTATGTTTTCCCGTGTACGATTTTCAAAATTTTATTTTGTTCCAGGTCAAAAATGACGTAAAAATTGGAAATTTTTACAAATTGTTGCATAACTTTTACAAATTGCAAAATAAAAAAAATCTGTCACGGGAAAACTATGATTATAAAAAATATCAATTTTCAGATTACAGATTACCCAATTGGCCACAACTTTGCTTAAGCGGGACCCATGCAGTTTCAACATCAATGTCATCAATGATGTTTCAAGGTCGCGAGAGTTATTTTTTTTTCATCTTCAAAAGTAAAATTGAAAAGTCAAAACATGTATCTTCGAAATAAAAAAAAATTTTAAAATGTATCCAGTAGATAATTCGCAATTTATTCCCCAAAAAACCGCTCAATTTCAGGCCTCGACAGTAGAGGACCCCCTTAAGATGATTTTTCCATCAATTTAGAGTCTGCAGTTAAAAGGCACATACTGCGAAAATTGGTACAACTTCTCAGGTCGACTTTTTTGGGAATCCTCACAATTACGCCTCTTTTTCGTTCAGTCGGATAGGTCTAGGTCTCACAGCAATGGAATCCGCCTTTAGAAGTTCCAAAGGAATTCCATCAATCCCTGAGCCGGAGGATATCTGCCTCGGGTAAAGATGTATTTGAAAGTCCAAAGGTATTGTTTAGGGTATCAACAAAATATTTTCTCCACCTCCTAAGTGAATGTTTCACCGTGACTGCAAGAGATCCATTGGTATCTCTCACAGAATGTTCAGTTGCGATTGCGAGAGTCTTTTCAACCAGTTCTTTTACCTTTTCTGCTGGCACGTTGATGTAGTTGCGCTTGTCTAACATGCAGTTCTGAGATATTGTTTAACTGAAACGTCGGTAATATAATTGATGCAGTCTTAAATATGCTTCCGTTCTTATATTTTGGCCCATGTGGTGTCACTGATCAATGGTTGTCTTCCGCTCCCACGTGTTCTATGTCACAGCATTCCTTCGCTCTTCCCCACTTTTGGCCGATGGTGTGGTCTGTGTTATGAGGCAGTGCATCAGCGCTTTGGGGCATGGTGGTGGTATATGCGCTGCGGCTGTTCGGCGCTTTAAACCTATGAAAATTGAGCCGTGGTATATTAGATCTTGTGCTACGTGGGCGTACCGTTGACGTGCATAAGCCAAACTTAGCACAGATCGCTGCCAATATCAGCGCTGCGCTTAGAGCTTACGTCGAGAAGACACTTTCTCCGAATTTTCGAAACAGCAATAAGGTCAATCTGATTTTCAGTTGTGCCGTTAAAATCCAGGATGTTAGATGGCATTTTCTATGTTTAAATAAAGATCAATCGATGACGAGTTGCCGCGAGTTACAAAATTCAGCAAAAACTCCCTATTTCCGTTCCTATTTGCTTGTCCAAAGCTCCCCATTACACCTTCCAGGCGGATGTTGTTTGAGACAATCCTATCATTGAGATCTCTCATCAAAAGTTTTACATCACCTGTATTAGCCGTAGTAAAGGTGTCGCCAGGGAGCTGGTGGAATGCTTCTTTAGTTATTATATCCGCGTGCTCGGTCGGAGCATAGCATTGAATTATTAAGATGTTACGTACCCTGGTCCGGAATCTGGCGCCGAGTATTCGCTCGGATATTTTTGACCAGTTCACTAGTGATTGGCGAGCAGGCTTGGTTATCGAAAAGAGTACATCTGCCGGGTATCTAATTTCCTCACCAGGGTATAAAAGCATGTTTTCAGATGTCAGTGATAAAAACTGTCCACTTCCTCTCCATCTAGTTTCGCTTAATCCCTACATATTTATTTTATACTAGTTTATATCTCGTTCCACCTCCATGATCGTTGCGTATCCACACTCGTAACACAGAATGCTCACGTTCCATAACCCAATCGTGGTGTGTTGTTTATAGCCAAAGGTCGTTATATCACAAAATAAGTCCGAGGTTTCCCTCCTCTTTTCTCAACTGGGCTTGGTACCGGTTACGGCCGAAATGGGTAACCATTCGATTAAAAAAATGGGGGCTATCCGAACACAATATAAAAAATCTTTAGAGGGAAAAAGCTGGGTCTCTTTGATTATCGACTGGCAGCCGGTTACCTTTCAACGACGAATTTGCACGTTATTTCCTTTACTATTGGTGAATCCACTCTTGTCTCGCACAGTTCTCACGTTCCATAGCCTAGGTCGTTATTACAGAATCAGTCCGAGGAATCTCGGATTTTTGTGTGTGGGACTGGTTTTTCAGATAAGCACGTTTATAGACATACTTTTTTCATTGCCAGGATCAACTTACTTCTTTGATTTTGAAGGAATACAGTTTGTTTAAAAATCAGTTGTTTATATTCAAATCGCTTCCGTTCTACAATGACCCACGTACATTGGCAAATTTCTGAAATTTGACATAAGATTACGTGGTCGGACCTCAAGGGATTTCCTTAAAACAAATTTAGGATAGAATTAATATTCTTTTCATTGCCGTTGAGACGTGCCTGCGGAATGCATTCAGAAATAGCCAACGATTTCAATTTGTATTCATAATAAATTCCATTTAATATATCAAGTCTCCCCCCCCCCCCCCCCCTCCTTTTAAACAATTTACTGACAAGAAGCAAAGAAAACACGAAGGAAAATTATTCCTTGTAGCACTGTCGATATCTTGCATGTTTTACGGGTTCTTTTGGCAACGAAGCAGATATCAGAATGTTGCTGAGTAACCGCAATGCGAAATTTGTTTCCGAGGAGGAGAAGATATTATGCTTAGGAGCATTGACAAATGACTTGGCTTCTCTTTTCATGTTCCCGGACAAGGATCTTGTTACATATTTCCTCAGGATATCCGTTGTATGCACACCACTTATTATATAAATATATTCTACTTTGGTGAAACCATGCAAAGAGTTCAGCTCCTGCTGTTGCCGCGGACGCCCAACCATCAGATTGCAAACGAAAATATTATTCTTGGTCGACATATCGTGCTTTATTGCGATAATAAGAGCAAAAGATATCCTTGTTCCGAACTGTTGGAATTCTTTCCATTTCAGCGAATGGCGAATATATCCGTAGCCAACAATTTTGGTAATTTCACTAAAAGCGCAATTTTCTAAACTGTAGTCTTTAGCACCTTTTAACGCTCAATTGAATGCCAAGTCAATTATTTTAATGTTTGCTATAAAAAAGCAAGTTCGGGGTTCAAATGGCCATAAAGTTCATAGGAGTGGATAATAAAGTGGAGCCAACGTGAGATAGTCTGCCCCAGGGTTTTCCTTCTAGGAAAATTTAAAAGATGAATGGTTCCCTAGGTGGGCTTCCGTTGAAGAAGGAATGAGGTATCTTTCTTTGTGATAGCCTATTAACTTTCTCACAACGATCCGGTTACATTTCACTTTTATTTCGAGTGATAATACTTATTTATTGTAATACTTTTATATGCCAGTTTGATGTAAGATAAGTTTTTATTGTTTAATTTTTGCAGAGTTTAGTGATAAGCGCGATGGACTACAGGAGTGGGATCTTTGTTTTTGTAGTTCAATATTTATTTCTCTAGTTTTCGAAACCCCTTGTGGGGCACGTGCTGGGAGAAGAACTTCACCCAATTCGACCAGGGAAAATGTTGTGCATTTGAAGTTGGTTGGTCCCCACTGGAGACTGGAGACCAAGTTAAGTTGTATTTGCCGCCCGGTACGATTATCATTATTATTTATTCCCCAATACTTTCAAAGAAGTGACGGGCCGAAAACGCACCACCTCCGAGAAAAAAAAGTTCCAGTCTACCCCAATAATTTTTGCTATCACCCTCAGGTGAGGAGGTCGGCACATTACGGGCTGCGTCTTTCAGCAAACAATTAAGCCTTCTCCCTTAGGCAGAATATCAAAAGAAATCCTGTTGCCCGGCGGGAACCACGCGGAGGTGGAGATAGGCACATCTATGCTCTCTTTAGAATCAATGCATGCACAAAGGGAGTACAGCTTTCCGTACATGCATCTTTCCGCGACGCCCCCAGAAATATCCCAAAAGAGATAGATCTGTGGACCGCACAGAGTCCTGATTACTCCCCCTAGGAATTCTTTACAAACGCACCTTTTTGAAAAAGTTGTCATTTTTTTCACATGTCCACCCCTACTCTACATTGCTTAGAATACCATAGAGAAAATCAAAAATATATCGATATCTGGTATTATAAAAACTTAAATCTTCCGGTGCAGTGTATCGATGTTATCGACAAAAAAATATCGATATTTAGATAATATCGGTATTGTATTTAAAAGTATAGCAAATTGCTCTTGACGGATGTAAACATGTCTTTATACGAATAGACAAACGTCATTTGAAGTATTTTCTTAGTTAGAATAAAGATTATAGAATATACAGGATAGTCCTTTACAGATATGAGCCTTGTACGTGAGACCAGCCAACTTGCTCGTTGGGAAGATGCTGATCAGGAAAGGGAGGACGATAAAAGCGTTCGTTAACAAGATTTTTGAGTTTATGTAGAAATTAGAAGTAAATTATTAATTTTATTTGACTAAACAGACAAAAAAAAATTTTAGGAAAGATTAGGAAAGATTTCATAATTTTATTCTGTGCGACTGTGCGTAACTGAAATGAAAGATGTCACAAGTTTTTAACAATTTTTATAACCGAAAAACTAGTTAAGTGAGACGGAGTTGGATCAATACGTTGAGTGGCAAGACTAAGATGCCAAGGGTCCCAGGTTCGAGACCAGATGACCCCGTGAGCTTTTATTAAAGAAATAAAAAAAATCCACTCCATCTCTGGGCTGTTGTCTAGCTCGCAGCAATGCAAAAACAAGACTCAAGTTTCCGCACTTCCCTTACCCTAATTTCCATCCGGCCAAAGCCATGCTAACGCATCAAAGGGTTGTCCCCTAGGATTTGGCCACATCGTATACACAAAAAAAAAACAAAATAATTTAAGATTTCTTTTCGTAAGTTGGAAAAATTAGTTAACTTTGATTAAACAATGCGCTATATCAATAAACAAAATGACAATTATGTTACTCGCACATGGAATAGTTGTCGCTCATTTTGGTATAATTCCACAGATCGTGTTTTTACTTCTTTTTGACATGTCTCTAAATCTATCCCTGTTACAGAAAACGAACGCGACTTGTGTAAACACAAAGGAATATTCCTGCCAGAAAGTGGAAGTCAGATTAAAGCAATTATTAAATAAAAATTATTTTGGGTTTCAGTTCTTTATATTATTTAAAATGAATGCAAAAGGCATAATCCAACAATAAATTATGTATTTATTTACAATTATTATTTTCTTTTCCTTCCCTTTTGATACTAACTTGATTGCTGACAGTTTTATTCCGTTTATTACATCTACAACTTCGGTACAAAATTATCACGTTCTGAATACGCCGGTATCAATAAAAAACCGCGGAACATTAGGAATAGAATATTCTAAACGAATAAAGAAACACAGTAGGTGCAATGAATAGAAATACACACAGTAAGGCACTGATTTGGCATCACTTACCACGGTTACATGTCGGATTGGAAACTTGACTTGAGATTGAACTGACTGTTCAATCTGTGGCGACAGTTTACCTACTTGAGAGCTTGACTTCACTTACATTGCTTTAGTTCAAGTCGATCCGAGAAATTTTTCGGATCGACTTCAGTCAAGCCGACTTGAAATTGATCCGAGGTTACGTGACTTTCAAGTCGACTTCAAGCCGACTTCAAGTCTGCATGTAACCGTGGTAACTGGGAGTTGTTTAGAATTTCTGAGTATCGACGCAAAAATATCGATTAAAGGATTTATCGGGTGTTGCAAGTATCGATACAAAATATCGGTATATTGCAAGAAAATTATCGATACTGCGATGTATCGAGGCAGTATCGCCCATCTCTAGAATACAATTTTCATTTCATACAATTACAATTTTCCCATGAATTAAGGGCTGTTATTTGATACGGACTGGTGTGTGCAACTGCTGTTATCTTTGGGACATGTCTGAAATACGAGTAGAAAAGTTTATAGATTGCACTACTATAGGTATGACATAAATTTCGACATAAAACCCAAAGTAAGTGTTCCTGATTCGAGTGTGAAGTAATGTGTTATTAACAAAGAGCAGATTTATACCGCATTCATTTTCTTGTAGCTAAGTATATATAATTGAAACGAGAGAAAGTTCTATTCGAAAGAAATTTTAATTTAGAAAATCCTCCGAAAGAAAATCTGCTATGCGACAAAATGCTCTTCTTAACCGAGGGTTTTTGTATTATTTTACCGGGGACGCTTGAAGAACGACGAAAAACGTAATTAAAGCAGAACTTGCACATTACTTTTTCCGCATATATTTGGGTGAAATTAAAATCTCACGAACTCATAACGGGGTGTGAACGGAATGAAATTTCCATTCTCATCCGACTAATTGTTTGCGTATGAATAATACATGAAAATGCAAAAATATGCAGACGCTAAAAAATTATTTCTGTGTCAAACGGAATGAAAATTCAAAGAAATCCTCGGCTACGGCTTAGCATATGTGTGCTTTCTTCAGAGTTTTCCTCTGCTTGGAAATTTTGAGACAAAAAAAATAAAGCTAGAAAGCC
The DNA here is from genome assembly GCA_964036015.1 of Leptarthrus brevirostris. NCBI lineage: Eukaryota > Metazoa > Arthropoda > Insecta > Diptera > Asilidae > Leptarthrus > Leptarthrus brevirostris. Next base: position 129,583,944 of record OZ038373.1, on the reverse strand, counting down.
AAAATTCTGGTAAAGTAGAAATTGTCTTTTCAGTCCTTCAGATATTGATTCCCAATATCCGCTAGAGTTCAATTTCGAATTTCCGTATATATTCTTGAGGATGAATTACGAAATCAACGCAAAATAAGCCATTTTAGGGACACCAAGTAAATCGGTTCCAGTTTTTAAATCACTTTTTTGTTATTCCAAGCTTGTTAAACTTTCTGCAGCTTTTTAAAGAAATTACTAAAGTTTTTCTGTTGAATCCGAAAAAAAAATCTTAAGTAAGCTTGCGAAAAAACAAGGAAAGTCTGAGCAGGAAGAACTAAGTTTAATTGGGCTCACAGTGTTCACTAGGTAAAAGTTCTTTTGTAGTTCTTTACAACATAGCCCATCGGATAGTATCTAGCAAAAGAGTAAACAGTCAGACTCTCTGGCTCTAGTTTAATTGAAGCTTTTGTTCTGGTCCTTGCGTGCTTATCTTTTTAATTACATTCGATCATGAGATAAAATTTTCAACGTACCAAAGCAATGTAGTTCGTTCGTTTGTACTAAAACCGGCTGGAAATTACTTTACGGATGTTGAGTTTTTTCCATTTACCTCTTCAGAAAGTTACAATGGTAAAATGTAAGAGTCTTGGGATACCTTGAGCACTTACAGTTGTACGATGGGAAATTGACCAGGTGGAAAAATAATCTTATAGAAGAGAAACGTCGATTAAGGATACAATTTTACGTTTCGCTGAGACTATTAAATGAATAATTTTAAACTCAGTATTTATCCAGCATCCGAGAATATAATAATAATTTTTATAAAGCTACGTGCGAGTTCTTCAGTACTTAACAAAATATCTTGGAGCCATTTTTTAATTTAAATAAATCTTTATATAAAAATTGGCAGTCCAACCCAGGGTTGCCATTTGAAACTCTTTTCTTTTCAACCATAGAATTCCTTCATTCATCAACACTTGTTTTAACATTAATAACAGTCTGTCTGTTTACTCGCAAATTTTTGCACAAAACTGAAAGTTTTAGTCCGCACTACGTCTGTTTGTTTTTGGACTTGAAGAAATTTCACAGTCGAGTAATTCCCTTTTTGCCTAGAGATGATCGATGTTCATCCGTGTTAACAAAACATCGATATTGAGGGAGTAACAACCGATATTTTAACATGGATGTTCACCGACCTTCGATGTTGGCGAAAATGTTGTAAATTTCTGGCTGTACAATTATACGAGATTAGAAAATACTTATATATATTTAGATATGTGCCCATTAGATTCAAAGTGCTGTTATTCCATTTTTTTGACTTTTCGAGTAATTAACGAAAAACCCATATAAATTAGGTTATTACTTTTTACTTAATTGCCGGGCGGTAATACATTTGAAATAATGTTTTCTATAAAATATCCAGAGCTAGAACCTTTACACCTGATAATTTTAAAAAAAAATTATTAAAATTTTTGGAATAGACTATGTTTACAGCAAACATGTGGAGTAGACAAGTTTTGATATTCGCTAATAAGGAAAAGGCAAGGTATGAAATTAACTGTTACTTATAAAATTTCATTTATTCACAAAATAAAGCTTTTTATTGAAAAAAAATGCAACAAAAACAATGCAATAATCTGTAATAAGAAAAACAAAGGTAATTCCAAACGTCCTTCTCCCATACCTAAATTTAGTATTCAGCCTAATCGTAAGAACATTAGCACTAGTAATAACATAATCTCTCATCACTCTTCTGCACCTCTCACCTTTAGCGCTAAACCTAGTGATCATAACTCCAATTGGCAGCTCAAAATGGGAGTATTTCCAAACTTTAATCTAAGCACCCCATTCAAGTATCCTAACTTTATATATTCTCATACCCTTAACCCCTCGGTTCCACTTACATCGAAGCCCTCGAACAAGTCCATCCCAGCCGTCAACCCTACCACCACTGTTTTGAGTTCTGTATATCCAGCGCATCCACCTAACCATGCACTCCCAACTTCTTCCGTGTGTCCACCTAACCACAAGCCATCATTTTCCGACCACCCCACCACCTCTGCTTCGATTTCCGTCTGTCCCACCCCTCCACTGTATACACCAAACCTGGCACCCGCTACTTCCTCCGCATAGCCAGCTAATTACAAGCCATTATCCTCCTTTACTATCGCCCCATCTCAAACTACTTCTACCTCCACTAATTCGCCCCTTCCGCTAACCAAAACAACTTCATCCCAACATCGATCCCCTAATCCCACCTACAGTTAAATTGACTTTGCGCTCTGCGGATTCCAACGATGGACGATACCTCTTGCCGAATTTATGAAAACGTTTGTCTATTTCTAGCCTATCGCCACGACAAACCGAACCCCGTCTGTAGTGACGGTAAAACCAGCACCAACGTCATGTTAAGTACGAGTAGGCCTGCCCACAGGCCCAACCGTCTTACACCAACTTTTCACTAAGTACCATGAATCATTCAATATCCCTTCCCATAAGGTTTCAGAAGATCTATGCACCTATGCTGCGTACGTCAGTTCTCGCCGCATTTCCCATCTCTAAAAAAGTCGCAACGACTCCTTAAACTACTTTTGTTCTAACCCCCCCCCCCCCCATTTTCTCTATTTCTGACCTCCCCCTAATGAACCTGCGGTCTCCAAAACACTATGTGCCCTGGAAAACGGTAAAGATGTTGATGTTATCGCCACAGATTTAGTAAAGCCTTCGACAAGATCTCCCATAATTTAATCTTGTTCAAACTTGATCGCCTAGGCTTCCCCTCCCGATTCATCTCCTAGATTCAATCCTACCTCAACAACCGTCGGTACAATGTTCTTTTCAGCTGATCCTTTTCTAACCGTATTGCCGCTCGTTCCGGCGTCCCCCAGGGCAGCCACCTAGGTCCAATAATTTTCATCCTTACAATAAATGATGTTGAATGTGTCATCAATCACTCAGAGCTGTCCATTTATGCTGGTGACATGAAAATAATTAAACATATCTCCACCACAACCGACTCTCTTCTCCTGCAAAAAGATTTCGATTCCTTCACCACATGGTGCATGAAAAACTTTCTTGAACTCAATGTCTCCAAATGCCAGTCCATCTCTTATTCCCGGAAGTGTCTTACCGAGAGTCTACATGCTAACCGACGTACCAGTCGCTATCGTTACCTCTTTGTGTGACGTAGGAGTAATCTGTGACAGTGAACTCAATTTCCGTTCTCACGTTGACAGCATAATTAACAGAGCTAACTCCGCGCTAGGGTTTGTGAAGCGCTGGTCCAGAGAGTTCTCCAATCCTTATGTTTCCAAATCTCTCTATATCTCCTTCGTTAGACCTCTCCTTGAATATGCCAGCCAGGTACACAAACAACCCACATTAACAGGATTGAATCCGTCCAGCGTAGATTTATTCGCTTCGCTCTACGTGATCTTATGGAAACCGTCTGAAACTGATAGACTTACAACCTTTAAGTAAACGTCGTGATGTTTCCGACATTCTCTTCATTCATCAGCTATTAACTGGTGCCATAGACTGCCCTTCAATCCTGCAATCTTTACCCCTCTTTACCAATCCCCGTAACCTTAGATCCACTTCCCTTTTACGACTCGACCGCCATCGCACAAACTACGGTCAAAGCGAGCCAATTACCAGGATGTTACGAAAAGTCAACGACCTTTCCTTCTTTGATTTCCATCTGAGTAAATCATCCCTTCACAAAGCCTTACATCTTGATCCTGCCCATCTTGATCGCCTTTCTTAATTCTTCTTCCTTCCAGCCCGTATTTACTTTATTTTAACTCATATTGTAGCTTTTACTATTTATTTGTTATGTCATCATTTATTATAGCTTGTAGTGTTAGTATTATGTTATAGCTCGTAATTGTAGTATTATTATGTAATAGCTTCTATTAAGCTTAAGTAAATAAATAGTGATTATTCGCAAAAAAGCTTCACATTTTGCTTCGTCTGGAGTAACAATTTTTTCAGTATTGTAGCAAGCTCAAAATATGTGAAGGCTGAGACTAGTAGTTGTTATAAATGAAGCACTCTCAATTTCTCCCGATAGTTTCCAACCTAGCATAGTAGACTGTTTAAGAGGAGCCCCAAGCGGAAAGTTGCGGATATCACTCTTAAAATTCAGACTGTAAACTTCTGCTCCTAGAATCAAATCTATTCGTGAGGGTTCTTCAAATTCTGGGTCGCCCAACGGTAGACCTGTTATGTGGGGCCAGTCTTCTCGATGAACTGCTTTTGTTGGAGTCAGATGAGTTAGCGTTGGTAGAATTAGAGACTGGACGCAATACTGGCGAATTGATATTTGATATAATACTGTGAACAGTACCTGCATCACACGTTTCTTGCTTAAGCCTAGTAGATTTACAAGTGATGGAATAATAAAACTAGACTCTGATTCCTGATCTAGTAAGGCGCGAACACGAATCAGACGACCATCAGGTGATTGAACCAAAACGACAGCTGTGGCGAGTAAAACAGAAGAATAGCCATATTGATTATTCGATACGTGGGATCTAATAGTGTTTAAAGTCGTGGGATGGCTTTCTTTCGATGTCGATGGTATGGCGTCGAAGTAACAAGTGGACAATTGATGTATCATTGTATGATGCTGTTGATTACAGTGTTAATAGCGATTCGGAGGAGAACAGTTTATAACGGTATGATTGGTTTTTATACAGTTGGTGCATATTGTCTTATATTTTAGAAAGGCTGCACGTTCATCGATAGACTCGAAACTTTGGGCAGAATTGGATGAAATGTCTTCTATGATAGCCGGTTAACATAGGTGTTGATGCGGCATGATGATTACGGGCGTAGGAGTTAGAAGAGTGTGACGAAAATCTCGGCTTTCGAACTGAGGAAGTATTCCCCGTAGGACCGTTGTGTTTTAAAGCACTTAATGACTGCAATCGTACTTCCAAAAATGTTTGTAGCGATATCAAGGAAGGGACAGCAGTTGAAGAGCTGAGGGAAGTTTCCCAGTCTTTTCGATTGCAACTGTCCAACTTACTTGTCAAAAAATACACCAACCAGCCTAAAAACATCACCACAACATTCAATTACATCTGCCATCCAGATTTTACTTTTCGTAATCAGTTTTTGAACATTAAAAAGAGTTTGGTTAGAAGTGGTTTCAAAAGAAAATGTAACAAAATCCAAATTTGAAATGAAGGTATGTATTAAGGGAAAAGAGGAACAAAAAAGATTTAAAAATATTAAAAAAGTTTGCGTATATAAGTAAATTTTACGTTCTATAAAATTATTATTTTTTCAATCTTAAGATTAACTTTTAGGTAAGATAGCATTTGAAGAGTCTTCATTCAGATACAACTTGTAACAGAAACTGCCTTTGATCTTCGTCTTTCGTCAAACAGGAATTGAAGTCAAGATTAATTTTACCCCTCTTTCAGCTGTGTAACCAACAACCCTCAAACAGTCCACTATTTTTTTAGCTTTTAGATAATGTAAACTTGCACACCATAGATTGGGAACAGTATTAAAAAATCTGTATCAATTCCAAATCTCTTAAAAAACTTCAGAGTCCAGTTTCTTCGTCTAATAAATCATTAACTTGTTTAAGATTGATTGTTGGTTTTACATCCTTGTCATCACAATTATCTTAATCATATTTTCTTTCGGACGTTAATTTTTCAACCATACTTGTTTTACCATTATTCCCAAAAGTATCATCCTTGCGTCAAGTTGAGATACCACATATGGTTAATTATTTTTGACAGTGCTTGGTCTGCAACCTTTTCATCAATATTCCGGTATTTAACAAGAGATTTTTGTAATTCTAGGACTTGATTGGGGGCCAAAGTGGGTATGGGGGCGTTGAGCAAAATTTTTACATAAATATTGATTAGAAATAGACAAATATCTTCAATACCTTCTTTCTCTAAATCAATTAATGGAAATTGATCCCTGAAGAGATATAAATATTTTGAGAGAATAAATGACCTTTTCCGTCCATCTAACAGGATGAATGGCGCCATTTTATTTTTAATTTTAATCTCAGCGGCATCAAACGAACTCCACAAAACTACATTCCCCTATAGGGGTGGAAGGGCTTTGAAGCTCTTTGGTAATGTGGCTAGCAATTTCGCTAGAACAATGGCCGTCGAAGTAGCGATAGAAAAGTGAAAAACAACCCACATTCCGATTATGGATTTGTCAATAAGACTTATAGCCTTTCTACGAACTTCAATTAAGGCAGACCAGAATAACTAAGAAATTTTATTCGTGAATCAAGTAAGTAATTTAACTGATACTGTAAACAGTTCGGGCTGATTTCTCGTAATAAGTCTTTATTTGACTGCCCTCATCAGCCAGGTGTAGTATAGAGTACTCAGAAATACAATGCATGTACACTCTGCAAAATGTTGTGTAGCCTGCATTGAAAATCCTCCACTCCGACTGAAATATTGAAACAGGCCCCAACCCATTGACGGGATGCTAAAAGCACGGAAAAGAAGAGCAGGAAGGTTTTCAACCGAGCCAGAAGAGGTCAGGATGTGGAAGTCTGTGGCAGATACAAGGCCCTACGGAAGGAGATGAAGAAAGCTTTACGGATAAAGAAAAGAGAATCGCGAAAAGACTTCTGCTCGATTACGAGAAATATCCCTGAAATCTGTCGGCTTCAGAATATGGTCTCAAATGACCCGGTCTCCCGACTCGGACTGCTTCGAGATAGATGCGAAAAGATGTTAGAGATCTGGGACGAAACAAAAGAGATCCTGCTGGAAACTCACTTTCCGGGAAGCTACAAATCGGTCATGCCGTGGCCTCTGAAGAAGCAGAGGCGAAAGCCACGGTTTGCTCTGTAGCTGAAAGGATTGTGTCGCTTGAGAGTGTAAAACGATCCATTAGGTCGTTTGAAGCAGGGCTATCTACATAGCACGTCCGGTTTCGTGCCGAGGACCTAAGATTATATTTCTACTGAAACTCGTGAGCTTGACATCCTTTCTGTTGAAAACAATGGAGAGGACTCTGGTTTATAAAATCGAAGGGACTGTGCTCGAAATTTAACCACTAAGTAGAAACCAACACGCTTAATGTCCTGGGAGATCTACCGAGACGGCACTCCATAAAGAACGGGAGTAGCAGAAGAAGAGCTTATTATCAAAGGCATAGCAATGGCCGCAATAGGGCACATTGAAGGAGCTTTTGATAACATAGACTTCGGAAGACTACACTATCATGGTGAGAAGCATGATTTTATATGCCTCGATGGTCTGATGGGAAAGTGCTTGAAAAACCACAGAAAAAATGCAGCTGAGTTAGCTTATGTAGGGATAACAGCTACCTTTCAAACCACGCTGGAGAGTCAAGTGTTACTCCACACAGAAGTCAGTTGTAGCAACATGGAGTTCAATGCAGCGTTGGCCTTGGAGTGTGTCCGCAAACTCAACGCGTGTGCCTCATTTAATGAAATGACACTGGCTTGGGCAAGAAGACAGTAGGAATCGACGAAAACGAGAGAGCAGATGCACTGGCTAAACAGGGAGCTTCGAGTTTCCAAGGTCCGGATCCGTTCACTGTCTTAGGCAGGGAACGAAAGAATAGGAGAGATTTCGCATAAGCAAATTCTTGCGCTGACCCGACGAATCAAGATGAGGGAAGAAAACTGGATTAGTCCGGGTCTATCTCGTTGAGATGACAAGAGGTAGGGTCCAAAAAGGACCCGAATAAAGTGGTCTGATCCGGCTAAACTCTAGAGAGGTGCTTTTAGTGAGTAAAAATCTCACACTATCAGAGACAGTCGGGTCTTCTGGGGTTTTTGGCAGATTTTTACATCTCCCGCCAAGAAAAAGATAGTAATTTTTAAAGTGATTTTCCTATAAGATTCTATTCGCGTCTAACCGGTTTAATTAGGGATTGGTTTATAACAACAATTCTTGTAAACAGCAAGGAGTTTGGTCGAGGCTCAGCATCCAACCCCCCCCCCCCCCCTCCCCCTCTCTTGAATCCACGCTTGTGACGAATTGTTCCAGCTGATATAGAAGCGTAATATTCAATGTTATTATTTCGCCTTATAACATATTTCATTTCACTGCATTTAAGCTTGTGTCCATATTATATGGACTATAAGTCCGTCCATTAATATGTATGTCAGAGGTTTGAATACTCAAAGACGATGAAATACAAAAATTTTCAATAACTCAATTCGATTTTCCCTTTTATTGCACATGTTACAATGGTGCATTTAAGCAGTGACCCGTAATATATTTATATACGTGATAGGATAAATAAAGACTGTTTTAATAATGCGATTTATCGAAAATAATCAATTCAGAAATATGCTTTTCTATGGTAACTGCAGGTTTTACGAATCCATAAATGAGACAAGACCTCATCCATATCCATACATTGCAGTTTTCGAAATGCACTTATTTCAAGAAGCGTTACAAAGCGTCTAAATGCATTTAAAGCCATAAGAGTGAAACTTCTAACAAGTGATATATCGTGCCATTCACCCAAGAGGATTACAAAGAAAAATGAAATACGCAGGAGCTGAAATCCTTTCCTTCATTGTACCTCTATTCAGAGCAAATATTTTAGTTTTTATTAATACCAGGCCGGATTATGGCTGGTAGCTCCATATTGCCAGGAATGATAATGGGGATGAATGACCATGAAGGAGGATATCATCGCCGAACATGAGTTGTTTCCTGAAATTGGATATATGCCCTGCGGCTGTCGAATTGCCGGGCATCAGAAACACTTTGGAGGGTCATTTGGGCCTATGCTTATTCGTTTGGAATACTTTTATATTGGCTATCCAGTTAACGATCTCAAGGGTTCTCTATGGCTTTGGCTTATAAGAGTGCGTAAAAAAGTTTTTTGTTGAGTTAATGTAATGGTTGTGGTATTGGAAGATGGAATCTCGGGGGGCATTTCTTCCAAAATAATGATGAACGATAATATTTATTATCTGAATTCGAGGAGCCAATATCCACACTAATTCTACAAGGAAATATTTGTGTATTACCATCCTTTCCTAACAGGGAGTCATAAATAAGCCGCATTCGTATGTCTTTAACATCTTAATAGGATGCTTAGGTCATCAAATCGGGTTTAAGGGATTTAAAGCTCTTCTAATTTTATTTTATTCCGTTTACCAGAAGAGTAGTGAAATTAATGAAAGAAAAGCAAAGGTATTACCAAAATATTTTAATTAAGATAACAGGAAAGGAATAAGATAATTGACTGACATCTATAAAGACACCTGTTCTGTGCTAAAATATACTGAAATGTAGGAAACTTCGAATCTAATTCACGCAGACTTTTGGTTCAAATTCAGATATCACATTCATTCGATATTCGGATTAGTTGAGTTGAATGCAATGTAAATATACGTCGACCTTATTGTCTTATATTCAATTACTCCTCATTCATGCACTTCAATATTTCCTTAGTTATTGAGTTTCCTTTATTTTCAATTAATTATGCAATTCCTAGTCTGCACAATTTCTCCAAAATTCAAAAGGATTTCACTCTGCTATTTCTTCATTTCGTCTACAATTCTTTTGCCTAAGAGAATCCTTTGAGACTGAAACAATTTTCTTTGCTCAAAAGGAAACAATTCCAATAAAATGCAAATGTTCGTGAGATTCTATAACGACATCAATACGGATAAAGCGAAGTAATAAAAGGGCACTAAATTGAACAGCGATTTCCATTAATAGAAGTGAGGTGATTGCGATTCCCCCCGGATATTCCCGGCTAATCAAATCAGAAGCAATAAATGTTCGCTTCTACTTCATGAATTTTAGAATGATTTCCTATAGAAAATCTTATCCAGTAATGTCGCGATTTTTAATAATTAATCGATTGTTAGCATTGCAGTGAAGGATATGCAAATTTTGGTTGAAAATACAAACTATAATTGTGATTAAAACTTTCCTTCTTATTATTAAAAGAATTGCATTGTAATTCCCTAAAATAACTGAATTGAAAAAAAACTCTATAATATAACAATCTTAGGGTAGAATGGGGCGAAATCATCATGGAGCGAAATCACCACGGAGCGAAACAACCATTTTCGTTTTCTCGGCTGTTGTAAATCGCGTGAAGTTGTCAGTTTACGCAGTTAACACTCAAGTCAGTCCGCAAGATTGTCATTAGTATGAAGCCGGTCGGCAATATGGCTGCCCCTATATGGCGCCATTTGTGAAAACTGAAAAACGTGTTTTAACATTTTGTCCGATTTATTAATTTGTTTTGTGTGTTTTAAGTTTGAAAAAAAAGAAAGGTAGGTGTTTATAATAAATTTAAATGTTATGAATAAAATGCTGAATTTTAATTTGGTTTTTTCTCGAAACTAGGCTTGGGGTGTAACCACCAGCTTAGTAGTGGGGCGAAATAACCACTATTTTTTCGTGTTTTATCGAATTTAATGGCGTTTTGAAGCGGTTTTCTTAGGTTTTAACGGATTTCCACTAAATTTAAAAGTTTTGTTATTTTTTTTGTTTTTATTTTTTTTATTTTTTGAAGTAATTATTTTTATTTTTTTGCTTTTTTAATATCTTTGCGTTTTTTCGATTCCTTTTCCATTTTTCGTGTTTCACATGGTTCGAAACCATAACGAAACGTTGATTGGGCGAACGTTGGCGAAGATATGGCAAGGGTAGCCGGTACAGCAAATTGCTGCGATTTAACCGAAATACATTGCGCTTCAGATAAGCAACAACGCGTCTGCCACTCGAAATTTCGATTTCTTTTCTTCTTTCTCTTATTTTAAGTGCTAGTTTTATTAAAAATAGATTTTTATCATCAAACAAGAAACGAGCAGCAAGTGATGGACGACAGCATGAATGTGAAACTTTCTGTTGATTCCCATCGCTCGCTCAAAGAAATGCAGCCTTATTCGTCAAGCTTCTGATCATGCGAGAAGGGCGAAAAGAGCAAGTGGAAAGAGCCGAGAAAAAGGAAAAGAAACAATCGACAGAAAAAGCAAAAGAAAAGAAAAGCAAAAAACAAACCGAACAGAACAGAAGGAAAAGCAGAAGGAGCTACAGCCTGGTTCAAGTGGCGTTACAGCACCTGTTAAACCAGCGCGCATCCAATCCAGAAAGCTCACTTACACGTACGATTCCGACAATTCAGATTGATGACGAAAAAAAATTTAATTGCAATGTTAAAAAAGCACCAGGTATAGCAGAACGGATGTAGCTCAAAACTAGAAGAGATAGAAAGTAGTGTTCTTGGAGTAAAGCGAAAAGGTAAGGCTTTAAATTGATGGCTTTGGCAACTTCCTATCTCTTCTAGCTTCCGAGTTACAGCCCAAAATGTGTACTCTACTTTATTTAAGAGGTACTAATCCTTGGCGCTCGTAAAAGTAGATATAAAAATAAAAAAAATTTGGACGGAGCTATTAAATATATAAAATATTTGAATTTTACACATACACAGTAGTTTTTTTTTTTTTTTTTAGAAAGGTAATAGCAAGATGTAGCGTAGGGAAAAATGTTAAATTTTTCTTTGTATAAATGTCAGCTATTTGAAAAAAAATTGATTTTTATCGAAATTTTGAGTTTAAAAAATGTATAACTTGTAAACGTGCACTGATCCAAAAAAATCCTACGCTTGTAAAGAATATGTGAAGAATATGCACAAGAAAATAAGGTACCGCCTCAGCGGCTTAAAATCAAATATCCTTTTATATAATATTTTCAACTCGAAAATATTGGACCAACTAGTCGTGCGCAAAGAATGCATCGTCTCGCATCGGCCAACGATAAAATATAAAAGTATACTCAACAATTTCAACAATACCTATTGCAAGACTTTGTCTGCTCGCAACTATCCGGTCGCTACCTGATATTGCGGGTCTATTACTGCTATGCTCACTTAATATTGCTATCACTCCGGTAATAATTGTAATTTTGAAATCATTAAACACTTAAAATATTCTTAGAATTATTAACAATTTATCTCGCCAAAAACAAAAAATTTCTATTTTTCTGAGGAAACGTAAAGTGGATATAATTATGAAACTTTTTTCGTCGTTTTACTCGGAATATAAAGTACAGATAGAAAATTATTTTTTTTGTATAAAAGTCCAAACGTGGGGGCGCTTCAGGGATCTGAATTTGGGCCCTTCAAAAAAACATGGCTCTACGGCGGCAGAGTTCTAGCCCTTCCAGTAATTTTAAATCAAAAAAATTTTCAGATTCTTAAAGTAGAGGCTTGTGGTCATCGAAAATTCGAAAATGAGATCATAAATTTCAAAAACTGTAAAAATGGAGCGAAATTCAATCTAGATTTTCAAATTTTCCACGTTTTTTCGTCTTTAAGGGGCCGTAACTTTGCCCTTAATATCGCGAAAAATCCTAATGTGGTCAGAACGAGAATAACATATTCGCCGAACAATCTAAGCCTCGATTAGCTGAACAATTTTTAGTTATCGAAGTTATGTACATAAGCTCAAAAAACACGGTTTCATGAAAAACGCGTTTAAAGCTTTTAAATTACTTTGCCGTGTACCGAAAAAAATAGATTATTTGAAGAAATCCCCTTAAATCAGCATAATTGAGTACGATCCGCGTAATTATAGGCGAATTGGAGTTTGCACATAATTACGAGAGTTTTACTCAATTGTGCTGGTTTAAATAAAGTGTTATCGCACAACACATTTTCCTTGGAACATTGCATTTTGGTTAAATCTCATTGTTTAACTATTTTTTTATTTCAGTTTATTTTAAATTTTCAATTGTGTTTGATAATCAATTTACTACAATTCGGTTTGCGCTAATTCAGTTATAGTATTGAAAGAAAGTCGAAATCTAAAAACGTTTGTATATCTGCATTTCCCCTTATGCCTAATAAGGATCTTCATTCAATCATTAAAAAACTTTCTGAATCTCTTGTTAACACGTCACCGAGCCCACCATATGTGTTTACAACCCAATCAAAACATTATGCAGCCAAACATGACCTCCTCATTGTTATAAAATTTATCAATAGGTTCTTAGGTAATATGCAAAAATGAAGGAACTGCTAGATCTAGGCGAAAAAGGAAAAACAATGTATGGAAGGGGGTCTTTCTTCACCCCCTCTAAGCTGTAGGAGTTTAAAATTTATTTGCAATGATTTTAACTCATATTTTCTACAGTTTAGTGCTACAGACGTTATTCAACTTATTGGACAGATAACACAATAGTGCTAAAGACTGTTTATTTATTTTTTGTTACTGCTAATGGATTTTAATACTTGAATTTTCCTTTTTCAATTCTTTCATTTTGAAAAGAGGTATTCTGTGAATTTGTTCTATACATTTTTTTTATCTTCCGCTTTAAAATAGCATTCATTCTGTTTGTTAAGCCTATAATAAGCCTCAAAAGTAGAAGGGGTGCCGGGTCAGTAAGTGATAAGACCCAGGATTAAAGTTCAATATGATTTTTTATTAAAACGAGATAAAATAAAAATAGTACAAAATAACAATAAATATAAAAAAACAGTACAAATAACAATAAAACAGTACAAAATAAAAATAAATCCAAATAATAATAAAAAGCAATAGTTCAAAAAACTGCAAAAAATAATAGAATTCCAAAAAATAGAAGAAGAAGTTTAAGGTAATCCAAATTGTTTCTCTGTTAAGGGAACCTAGTTCTGGTTAAAGCTTAAAATATCGTCAAGCTTGGAGTGGTATAAAATAAAATCTATTATGGAGAGAGACTTAAATTTGTTTTATTTTATAATATATTAAAAAAACATCCTTTTTTTATCACGTGACCGGTAGATGTCGACGGAAAAAGTCTCTTTTTTGATCGCGGGTGAAAAATAATTCCTCCAGTTGATCTAAAACAGAAAGATCAAGTTGAGTAATAAAGTTGGTGAAATTATCTATAAAATGACCTATAATCAGAACATAAAAATAAAAAATTACCATTTGGCTGGACTTTTGCGTAAAAGTCGATTTTCGAGCGAATTTTTACACTTTCTAAAGCCAAATTATTCGATTGATGACCTGAATTCTATGTCATCTTATAGAACATTTCACCAAGTTTAATATCCAACTTGATTTTGCTGTTTTAGGTCAACTCGAGGAATTATTTTTCATCCGAAGGAAGTAAATAAAGCACTCAAGTTTTTTTGTAATTATTTAGTATGTATTCAAGTATGTTTAGATATTTTTATAGAGCAAAATATCGAATAGTTAATTGTTTATTTACATGTAAAGCCGGTCGCCTTAAAAAAAATTACCTAAGCGGGCGGCACTGTAGCGCTTCCAAACATCATTTGAAATCAAAAAATGAATTTTTTTTATAAAATATATGACATTTACAGGATCTTCAACCTATCCAACTAAGGAAAAGTCAAAAATTAAAAAAATGGCGGACTTTCAAAAAAAAAAGGTATATGCAGTAGTTTTTGAGATACCATGCCGCCCGTCTTAAAAAATACGGTTTTGAGAAAAACGCGTTTAAAGTTGCGCTTCCGCGTACATTATATTTTCGTGTAAAAAGGTGACTCCGGTTTTTTTACTATACTTTAAAAAAAATTAATTTCGTCAAAACGGTTTTCGAGAGCGTATTCTACGGGAAATTTACTAACTTTTTAAGCAAATAAAAAATCGAATTTTTGGTTGAGCTTTATGAGAACCTCCCCTTAAATATGTAGAAAAGAATAAATACTATTCCGCTGAAAACAGCACTGACATGTGGCTGAAACAGCACTATAACAGCCCGAGTTTTTTTATTTGTTTATATGTATATAGTGCACGCTCAAACCTCCTTCATGATTTTGGAGCTTAAGAATCGCATTGTTCGAATTCCGAAATACTTCTCTTAATGACCGCATTCTTATTCAAATTCATCAGAATTGGGGGCGAGAGGGTAGTATCAACATTAACTTTGTAAAAAACTGTTCTTTAAATACTTTGTAAAAGAAAAATTATAATTTTGATGTACAAACATTCCCTTCTAATCTACCTTTTCTAAAATAGGTTTAGGATCGGAATGCGGGGGTAGGGGCGGGAGAGCTTGGCCTAATTTACCACCCTACCCCTGTCCCTAACTCTCTCCCAATTTTCAAAGGATGATCGATAACATATCGTCGTAATTATTCAAATTTTCACAGTTATAAAACTATGTTAAGTTCTAATTTGAGCGCCCGATATGTATATATATTCTAAAAAAGACCTCGATTCACTCACCACATGGTGCATGAACAACTTTCTAGAGCTCAATGTCTCCAAATGTCAGTCCATATCTTATTCCCGCAAGCGTCTTACCACTACCCCGAGAGTCTATATATTAATCGACGTACCAGTCCCTATCGTTATCTCTTTGTGTGACTTAGGAATAATCTGTGATAGTGAACTCAATTTCCGTTCAAACATTGACAGCATAATCAACAGAGCTCGCTAGGGTTTGTGATGCGCTGGTCTAGAGAGTTCTCCAAACCTTATGTTTCCAAATATCTCTACGTCTCCTTCGTTAGAACTCTCCTTGAATATGTCAGCAAGATATGGTCACCTACACAAACAACGCACATTAATAGGATTGAATCTGTCCAGCGTAGATTTATTCGCTTCGCTTTACGTGATCTTCCGTGGGCTGACAGATTCAACCGTCCACCCTATGAAAACCGTCTGAAACTGATCGACTTACAAGTAAACGTCGTGATATTTCCGACATTCTCTTCATTTATCATTTATTAACTGGTGCCATAGACTGCCCTTCAATCCTGCAATCTTTACCCATTTATACCAATCCCCGTAACCTTAGGTCCACTCCCCTTTTCCGACTGGACCGCCATCGCACAAACTACGGTCAAAGCGAGCCAATTACCAGGATGTTACGAAAAGTCAACGACCTTTCCTCTTTTGACTTCCATCTGAGTAAATCATCCCTTCACAAAGCCTTATATCTTGACCCCGCCCATCTTGTTCCTGATCGCCTACCTTAATTCTTCTTCCTTACGCCTTCTGCCAGTATCTACTGTATTTATAGCTCATATTGTAGCTTATACTTTTTATTTATTTATTATTACTTATCATTTGTTGTAGTTTGTAGAATTAGTATAAAGTTATAGCTTGTATTTTTTTGTATTTTTATGGAATAGCTTGTATTTAGCTTAAATAAATAAATAAGTTCCAAGTCCATCCGAGATGTGTACCGTTTTCCGAATAATTTTCGTCCTTTTTTTCATTAATGTATATAAGTCAACTGCTAGATTTTCCTTTGTTTTATTTCCGGCTTCTAAAATTCATGTTAATTGTTCATCTCTTATTGCAACTTCTACCATTTCTCTCATGGTTCCCCACAAATAAAAATCAAGTGAGGTTAGGTCGGGAGAAAGAGCCAGCAAGGAAAAGTACCACGACGCCGTATCCACCTATCCCCGTTATTTCCATTCAACCACTGCAATACGTTTCTTCAGCAATGGGCAGGCGCTCCGTTATGTCGACGAGGCCTCTTCGTGTACAGATGTCATAGGGAAAGGATAAAGTACCCCCTTTTTTTAATACTCCTCATACTGTCGATAATTTGCATCAAGAATTCTCCCCTCCATTTTCCCTGAAATTGGCGCAATATTGACCCACACTTGAGTCGAAAATGTATGAACGCTTCCACTTTGCCGAAGATTTGAAACCCTCTTTGAAAGACCTCTAGATGGCTATCTTCTTTCTAGAAATCGCGGGTGATGTTTACTCTCTGCTTTGAGGGAATATCCGTTGCTAAATCCATCACAGAAAATTAAGTCCGAGTATTCACCATTTGTAAATTGCAATATTTTTAACTATTAATTGCAAACTATCAAAACGACTTCTCAATTTGAAATATTAATGAAATTATTAAAAATGGCACTGCGTTTGCATCTCATTTTATACCTTGAGATCACAGGGTTTCCATTCTAAATACAACAAATGATTATAATCTTTCTGTGATTTTTTTACAAAAAAATTATTTTGTGACTTACATTATATTATCGACTACTCCATTTGAATTAGTGTTGTTACCAAAAAACAATTTGGAGGCAGGTACAATATTTCTTAGAAGGACAGGTATGAGATGTACGCTTGATCAAGTAAGTTGAGAATTGAAGGATTTTTGTCTCTTTCAAATTCCACCACTAATTTCAACCCGAAAATAAAAATAATATAGAGTAAATTTTCAAAATAATCGAATTTTTACCCAAAAATTTAAGTTTGAAAATCAATTTTTATAATTACCAGTAACAATAACAAATTACACAGTTTTTAACATGAGTGTGTTACATGTTAACTGAAATATAAATAACGTCTATAACCCAAAAATTGGAGAAGAAGTGTGAGATCCCCCCTCCCTTCTATATAATTTTGTTTTCGTTTCTCACCTAAATCTACCAGTTCTTTCAGTTTTGCACACGACCTAATAAACACCATATATACGTGATTAGACGTACAATAGTTAAAAGATCATCCTTATCATCCCTCTTGAAATATAAATAATAGCAATCTTCTCCTTTTTTGATAATGTCATAGCTCAAGGTATGCCCTATATTGCACTCGCTTTTGGATCTTAAGTTCCTAATCTATTGCAATATTAAACAATGAAATAATGCCACATGACAGGTACCTTCTAAATTCCCCAATGGTTTATATGTACACTTGAAATCCAATTTTGCAGATGTAATTGAAGTGCAAACTTCCATCAAATTCAGGTAGGAATACGTTGCGTTTTGTTAATCAAAATTATATCCAGATTATTTCTGCTATAGATTTTAGCTCATGTAACTAATAAGATCCTTCTTCGTCATACGAGTCATAGGATTATTAGTTCTAAGGACTGAAAAGGAACCCCAAACTGATGAAACTGATACAAATTTTAATGCACAAACAACTAAGTATGATAAAAGCCTCAGGAAAGCATCTCAAATTTTAATTAAATTCAGATCTTAATTTTTGGTGGTAACGTATTGCTCAGTTACAAGGATGCACGGCTCCGCGGCGTTTCATTCTTGCATTTATATTTTATGTAAACGCCACGGAAAGCTAGCAATCAAGAGAATACTGTAATTATGAGGTTGCACTCTGTTAGCGCTACGTGATTTCCTCTTGCAGCAAGAAAAGTTTATACAAAATTTCGGGATGAAAGTACTTGAGATGTCGGATTTTATCCTTTGTTTAAGGTAGCTTTACCAAAAT
The DNA here is from genome assembly GCA_964036015.1 of Leptarthrus brevirostris. NCBI lineage: Eukaryota > Metazoa > Arthropoda > Insecta > Diptera > Asilidae > Leptarthrus > Leptarthrus brevirostris. The sequence goes on along the minus strand of OZ038373.1, from coordinate 129,565,814 downwards.
TATATACGAGCGAAATATAATACTCAACGTAATCTAAACGCTTAGCACTTTTAATGAGTTGCATTTTAAGGGTTATTACTAGCTGATTGTATGCTTTATGGATGCTCAGCATGAAAATAAGTGCAAAGGGGTATTAATTATAAATACAATTTGAAAATATGCACAGTCACGCCAGTTTTGTCATATAACATTATTATTTAAAACTAAGTTTGCAATTATACATTTTACTAAGCGAAATAAATAAGAACTATAAGTTTATCAAAACGTTTCACTATTATCAGTCTGCGCAATGGATAGGTGAATTGGGCGGATGCTCAGCGTGTTATAGGTGTTCACAGCTCATCAAAAGATTAAAAAAAAAAATGCCGGCCAAGTCAGAGTCACGCACCGAGGGTTCCGTACCTTGTAAGGCTGCCGATTTCTTAAACACTGTGCTAGTAAAAGACATCTTTAATTTTTCCTGTACTATTTACTAGAGATGGGCGATACTGCCTCGATATATCGCAGTATCGATAATTTTCATCCAATATACCGATATTTTGTATCGATACTTGCAACACCCAATAAATCCTTTAATCGATATTTTTGCATCGATACTCAGATAGTATCGAAATTCTAAACAACTCCCAGAACCCACGGTTACATGCAGACTTGAAGCCGGCTTCAAGTCGACTTGAAAGTCATGTAAGCTCGGATCGACTTCAAGTCGGCTTGACTGAGGTCGGTCCGAAAAATTTGTCAGATCGACTTGAACTAAAGCAATGTAGTCAAGTTTTCAATCCGACATATAACCGTGGTAAATGATGCCAAATCAGTGCCTTACTGTGTGTTTTTCTATTCATTGCACCTAATGTGTTTCTTTATTCGTTCAGAATATTCTATTCCTAATATTCCGCAGTTTTTTATTAGTACCGGCGCATTCAGAACGTGATAATTTTGTACCGAAGTTGTAGATGTAATAAACGGAATAAAACTGTCAGCAATCAAGTTAGTATCAAAAGGGAAGGAAAAGAAAATAAAAATTGTAAATAAATACATGATTTATTGTTGGATTATGCCTTTTGCATTCATTTTAAGTTCATTTCAAATCGCGTTCGTTTTCTGTAACAGGGATAGATTTAGAGAGATGTCAAAAAGCAGGAAACACTCTCTCCTTAGTAAAAACACGATCTGTGGAATTATACCAAAATGAACAACAAATATTCTATGTGTGAGTAGTCCATTGTCATTTTGTATATTGATATTGCGTATTGTTTAATCAAAGTTAACTAATTTTTCCAACTTACGAAAAGAAATCTTAAACTATGTATTTACTTAACTAGTTTTTCGGTTATAAAAATTGTTAAAAACTTGTGACATCTTTCATTTCAGTTACGCAGAGTCACACACAATCAAAGTATGAAATCTTTTCTAATTTTTCCTTAAATTTTTAGGATAGATTTGAAGAGAAATGTTTTTAATAATTTACTTTTAATTTCTACATGAACTCAAAAATCTTGTTCACGAACGCTTTGGACGGAAATCACAAGTACAAATTGGCAGGTCACTTTTATCTTCCTCCCTTTTCTGGTCATCATCTGCCCAACGAGCAGGTTGGCTGGTCTCACGTACAAGGCTCATATCTGTAAAAAACTAAAGAACTATCCTGTATATTCTATAATCTTTATTCTAACTAAGAAAGTACTTCAAATGACGTTTGTCTATTCATATAAAAACATGTTTACATCCGTCAAGAGCAATTTGCTATACTTTCAAATACAATACCGATATTATCTAAATATCGATAGTTTTTTATCGATAATATCGATACACTGCATCGGAAGATTTAAGTTTTTATAAAACCAGATATCGATATATTTTGATTCAATTCCCATCTGTACTATTTACCATAAACCTCCACCAACTCTAATTATTTCAGATTTTTCGCTTTGAAAACTTCGGTAATAAGGTGGGGGGGGGGGGGGTAAAGTATTTTTCTTAGACATTTTTATCAATAGTCGAAAACCATGCGGCACAAAAGGAAATAAAATAAAATAAATTAAAAAAAGTTGTTTAAAATACAAGCATATGTTTATTGTTAATTTAAAAAACTAAAAAATTAAAAATAAACTCGACTTACAAGTGCTGCCTACTTCATTATTTCCCACAGTAGGAAACTCTTCTCGTAGCTTAACTTACAGCTGATTGGAATTTTAGCTTCAATATTTTATACCTGCATTGTTTATTAAAGGTGTAAAATATTGAAGCTAAAATTCCAACTACTAGAATATTGTGGGTAATATTCAGCTAAGTAGTAATTGTAAATCAAGAAAGTTGGTTTTAGTTTATTAATTTTTCAGAGTTACAACAAATTAAAGCTTGTTTTTTAAAACCCCCATTTCTTTATACTTTTTTTTTTAATGCTATTTCGGAAATAAGAACCAATTATACTTAGAGGAACTAGTACCTAAACATTTAATTTGACCACACACAACATGAGTTTCTGAGTTTGTAGCTATTTCTGCATTTTAACGTGCTATTCATCATTTTCTGAACTACAGCAGATCATTTTACTGTTCTTCTCGTATATATCATCAATATTGCAAGGCCTTTTCTCAGTCAATTAAGTACGGTCCAGTTCTTCAATCTGTAGGCCTTCTACTCTCTAACTCGACATATTAGAAGTAGCATGACGTCACAAAATTTATCGTATTTTACTTGTCAAATCCTTCATTTGATACCATGTCAACGTGGTTGTAAAAGGAAGGCATCCGCCATATTGGCTTTAGAATGACGTATTGTCGCTGTATATCATTCTACTCATCGAACACTTTCATTGGGTACCCAAGTCTAGGGGGTTCTGATAAATGTGGTAATCCGCCATCTTAAGGCAACCGCCATATTGGGTTTAGAATGACGTCACTCAGCTCATCGTATTCCACTCATCCAACTCTTACATTCGATACACATGTCAAAGGGAAAGAAAAAGGTAATCTGCCATCTTGGGGTGTCCGACATATTGGAATTGGGATGACGTCATATATCTTATCGTATTCTACTGATCCAATCCTTTCATTTGATATCCCTGTCAAGGGGTGGTGTAGAAAAAGGTAATCCGTCATCTTGTGTCGTACGCCATATTGGATTTAGGACAATATTAGATATAATATATTGCATTGTACACGGACTCATACACGTATGCAAAATTTAACCTCAATCGGATATAGGGAAGGGGGTCAAAATTGGCTTGCAAGATTTGTCGATGGACGGACAGGTGAAAGTAATACAAACCTTGCAATATATTTTATAATCTGCAAATAAAACTCTTTCATATGATACCCCACTTGATCTAGTAAAAACAGAATTTCAAAGAAAGAAAAATCCCTTATAAGGTGATGCCTTGATTTCAATGTAACTGGAATGCTGTTGTTTAGTCTAAAAACAATTAAACTTAGTCTAAAAAAATGAAATTGAACATGAAATGCATAGAATATATTCATTAAATGTTTACTCTTTGTTTAAGAAGTTGGTAGTCCTGAAAAGGACTGTAGTTGTACTATTAATTAAAAAAAACATAATTAAAAAAACGCGACTTCAAATCGGGGAGTTTATTTTGCCGCACTCTGTATTGTGATTGACGAAGTTGCTCTCGAGTTGAAGCAGGTCCAATTTTCATCATCATATTCATAATATATCGCTATATCGCTGGACTTCAGCAACATTCCTTTAAATTTTAATTTATTTTTTTATCAAATTTTTATCACTCATGATAATAATTATTTTATCGAGATTTTTAAAATAATTACCTATCATTCAAGATTTTTACAATACAGTGTACGATCCTTGCATGATAAATATAAATATTATCTAGTGATAATTAACAGAATAAATATTATTTTCACAAAAATAGAAATACTTTTCATAAGATTCATCTTTCGAAAAATTCAAATAAAATTGTGGCTCTAGGTAGTCAGTGCTCTTAGAGATTGTGGAGTCTGATGTGGGACTTGTCGATCAGCACCAAGTCAGATGAAGTCACATATTTCTGACATATCTGTAGAAAACCCAAGCATTTCATCGAATTTTTAGCGACTGAAAATATATATATGCTCGTCCAATCTAAGATTACTGGATATCACAATACCCAAGACGTTCAGAGAGGGCGAATTGGGTATATTCATTTACATTGTCGGTGGGCTGGAAGTTTTTTAAAGTACATTTAACAGTATTGGTTTTTAGATGCATTAAACATACTATGGTTTCCTTTGCTCCAAACGAGGATGGTAGAAAAGTACCTGTTTAATTATCGAAACATGCGTTCTAGTTTGAGTTTTCACGAGAATCTATTACAGAGTCAAAAGAGTAAGTGAAATTAAGGGTGCTGTCGTCAGCGAAACTATGAATGGGATTGTATGTAAGAGAAAGCGTGATGTATTCCGGTATTTATGTCATAGTTATCAGATGTAACTCCGTCTATTATTGCAGGGATTGACACATTTGGCAGAAAACTCTCTATCCATTTTGAAGGGGGGGGAGACCAAATTCTTAAAGTTTCGCTAGAAGGGCAGCATGACAAACAAAATTAAAACCTTTGAAATATCCAGAACGATGATTTCGAACTTGCTCGATTTCGGACGCTCCGTTAGAATAGTTAGTAAGTCTCCGTGTTGAGCACAAAGCGCGGAAACCGTACTGGCATTTAGAAATTATATCTGTTTTAATTAAAATTTTAGATATCGGATGCATCAAAATGTTATATTCAATAAGACTTTCAAAAAGTCTTCCATCTGCCGTAATATACGCAGAAACATGTCTTAAAATACTTAACATTAGTTGCTTTAAGGAAGCCCTGTCTAATATATTTAGATTTGGTAGATCTGGTAAGGTTAGTGTCCAAATATTCTTATACCGTGCGCTTGAAAACAAGTCCTTATAATCGTGGATTTTGTGAAATGTGCATGCGTCTTGCCATAATAAAGCGTCGACGGGTCGTTCCTGAAGTGTTTGCGTGTTGTCATGAATGTAAAGCGTCCCGAAAAATGCGTTGCTAGTATATTTGACACCCCGCTTAACAAAATTCGATGAGTTTGCTCGTTAGCTATAATTCGATACTATACAATCACATTTACCGAAAATGACTTCGTGTGATAGGTGAGCACTCTAAATTTCTATCCTGGAAAATAATTCAGTCAATTGTAAGCAAAGCATCAAAGGGTTGTCCCCTAGGCTTTCGCCACATCGTATAAATAGAAAATCCGAGCTGCGCCGGGCAAGTGGTCGAGACATTTAGTTGCTACATTGGTCGCACTTTAGATCTGCATCTGAGCAATGTCAGCGGCCAAACCACAACTTGGCTCCGTTTTACAGATATATTGTTTTAGAAATTTACTTATTTTTGTTGCTGCATTATAATTATAATGAAGATGAAGTTTAAAAGGTGAACGTTCCGGCATAACTTACCGTAGGACCACTGTGAATTCTAAAAGGCCTATTGATGCCTCTAGATTGTCCTTGAAAAGGTTCTATCACTTTTTGTTTTCAAATTTTATTATTATGAAATAAGTGTTTTGTTTCTGATAAAAATAACAAATATTAGAGCAGTCGCCAAGGAGTATTTCTTATTAAAATTAAACTGGTTTCAATCTATTTATTAACGTATATATTTTAACGTTTATCTCAGATCTTAAGGTGAAGAAAATTTAGCTTGTCTTTAATTGCAAAAATAGCTTCTTCTAGGAAATCGGAAAATTTGAAAATTGAAAGTAAAGTTCCTTTAAGAAGTAGAAACTGTTAAATAACTTACGTTCATCAAGTTAACACAATAAAAATAAGTCATTAAGATATTAAGCACGATTCTTCACTTCAATTAAAATTAATTATTTAATTAAAATTCGTCGTCCCGAAGGAAGTTATAACCGTCATATTTCGCTTTCCGGCAAGTTTGCTCTTTGTTGCTTTAAGCTATGAATTAAGGCTCGTCTACGTGACGTCATGGAAAATATGGCGGGACACGAACAATAAAAGACCGACTAATTTATTGCTTTCCTTGAGAGAATGGACAAATCATTCGCTTCACGGGTGTTGTTGCTTAATTAAAATCCCATCAAGAAAGATTAAAGCGGATTGCCGTTTGAAAATTTTAAAATTAGTTCCACTTCAGCAAATATCTCAAAATAGAGAAAGGTATAGACCGGCGAAGTCAATGGTTGCCAAGGATGCCTCGTAAATCGAAAATCTCAGGTTTATGAGATCTCAGGGAGTGTTATCGCTAGCAATAAATCTTCCAAAAGCACCAGAGGAGAATTTTTGCTGTCGTGTTAGAGATAAATCCTCGCAGTTCCTAGCGTGGATGTGATTTTCAATCTATTTGCCTGCAATAACGACAGGGTTAGGCAGAAGTGAGCTTAAATTTCACATCTAGACCAGAGTCTTCAAGTGTCTGCTGAACTGCAACTTTAGAATCTTCAAAAGGATATCTATGAGTGTCTGTGTAAAGGCCACTTTGAATTAACTCGATCCTTTCAAATTCTCGTCTGGGCTTAGTTTATATTCAACAAATTCAAAGTCACAAGGAGATATCGAAATTACATTTTTTCCCAATTTTATCCAATCTATTTTTCAGATCCTCAAGCTCTTTGGAACCTGTAGGTAGGAAGAGGATATTAACGTTAACTTTGAGTATAGCAGGCTTATCACTGTTTAACAAGATGAGCGCAAAACTAAGGCATAGAAGACGTTATATTTAAGTAATTCGCAGAACGCTTTCATTATTCCAAAAATATTGTCATAAAACGAGATATCTAAAGAACTCTGAAGGATAGAGTACAGATACACGATATATTTTTGTGCAAAAATTTCTAACTACTATGTTAGCCATGAAAAAGCAGGTTTTAGGTTAATTTGTATTGTGGAACCCGTGATGAGACAAACTTACACTTAGCCAAAGTTTGGGTTATTTTGTTCTTGCGGACACAAAATTGAGATATAACTGAAATTGTCAAACAATTTTGGTATCTTTGAGGTTAAAAGTGGTCACAGAAATAGAAAAAAGGTTTGTAGCTTAAAGTTATTATGTGTATGTTTGAAAATCGGTTAAAATTTATTTATTTTTCAAAATATTTGTTCTACTTATTCTGCTTACAAAATTTTGATCAAAATTCTGTTTTTTGTAAACAAATCAAGGCTATCATTTAAAAGATACAAAAACAAATAAAATACTTTTGACAAAACATAAACTAATATCAAACAAAAAGAACTAAAAAAAACAACAACCGAAATCGAGGTCGCATAATTAGGAGTTATCTCTTTCTAGTTCCCGAAACCCCTTGCAACGACGATTGCAACTCGACCTTTAATTTAAAGTGGATTCCGAACCACTGGAATTTTCTCTGCAACCGTCATAGCCTTTCCATCGGAAAGGATTGTCAGCAGAAAACAATCATGGGTCTCCGCGCGCCGGAGGGATTCAAATGTGTGACCTCCGAATTGGAAGGCCGACATTTTGTCACTTATGCCACCGACGACTTAATTAAGAGTTATAGACTCAAACTGGAGTTTGTCCCATTACAATGGTTATAGTTTTTCATCTTTCCTTGCTACCTTATCTGGTTTAGTTTTAGAAGCACGTAGTTATATTGATACAGGGGTCTACCGAACACTGTTAACGCCCTTTTCTTTTTTGACTGCCTCTCCAAGGGGATTTGCTAGAAGATATCCTTCACATTGCAGTCGCCCAAACAAGCCATGCATCTGAAGCAAGGAGTAGGCGTCTTTCTTAGTAACAACGGTCACCTTGCGGGAATCTAAACAGAAGTCTGACCTTACCAGCTTTACGTACGAGTAAAACCGGAGAATTCCAGGGACTATTGGATTATTCCTAAGTCAAACATATGGTCCAGCATGAGTTTTTTTGATGGCTGGGTAAATGGGATATTTCTTCTGTTTAATCGGCAGGATATGGCCGGTATCAATTGCATGCTTTTCTAGGTGTGTCTTGCCCAAGCCTAAAACTATAAAGTTTTGTTCTGTCATGATTATTCAACTGGTGAAAAATCGTGGCCACAGTTGAAGGCATTGGCGCAGAACCGGACTAGGTGGACAGTAGGTGTAGTAGACGATCTATGTCCACAAGGGGTTAAATAAACCAGAAGGAGATAGAGTTCGTCTCAATCGGAGAAAAGGGCTGTTTCATGGGGGAAGAAATTATGGCTGGTGCAAGTTGCAAGAGTCTACGCCAAAATACAATGGATGGCTGAAGTCGGGGACGACAAGATGAAGAGCTTAGTTTGCCCATGAAAGGTGACGGCAAGCTTTACTGTGCTTGTCAAAGTATTGAGTTTTAAGACTGAGCGTTGTACAAAGTCTAAGTATCCATGAACTGGACAACTCACGCTAGCGACACTAGCAAGCAAGCCCAGTATTGCCTTACTCGCTATTTATACCTTAACGTAGGGAAAACCGTCGTCGATCTTCAAGTCTTCCTTATGGAATGTTTCTCTCTCTTTTATGTCAGGTCAGGATAAATTGTTTTCGCTAAGGCAGTGAAATTTCCGTCCAATCATAAAAGAGAGAGAAACATTCCATAAGGATGACTTGAAGATCGGTTTTCCCTACGTAAAGGTATAAATAGCGAGTAAGGCAATACTGGGCTTGCTTGCTAGTGTCGCTAGGGTGAGTTGTTAAGTTCGAATTCCACCCGTGGCGACGCGTTGTAGGTCGACTTGTCATTCTTGTCTCTTATTGGGTGAAGTTCTTCTCCCGCCCCAAGGCTACGAGGAAACTGTAGGGAGAGAGAGAGAGAAGTCGAAAATACGACTGCGTACTTTATTATAATTCGATTGTCTCTCATATAAGGATAGACAGACAGAATGGTTCTCGATGGCGTAGGTATGTCTGATTATATTTTGTCATGGTAGGAGGAATCAAGGGGTGGTCGATGTCACTTTGCTTACCATCTTCATTGAGTAACGTTCCCTGGGTAGTCTACTTACCCTGTAGTTTTCCGGGAGACGTTTCGGACAATTGGTTGAAACATTTCCTGGATGTCCACAGTTGCAGTGAGTCTCTGGTCTCACTGGGGTAACTACTCCTTACTTCCAGCAAATCGATTTGCAGCATCTGGGAAGCGCATTAATTTGTGCACGCCTTTCGTAGAGAGATTAGTGGAGTCCTCCGCCTCAATAGCTAAGTCAAAATCAATCTCGTGGACGTCTGGTCTCGTAGATCGCCAAAAAATTTCTCCGTAGCCAGCGTTAAGCTTTGCGACATTGCATTTGAACAAAACTGTTGCTGTGCAGACCTATCCTAGTATGTAAAATTGTCTCTCACAATCTGAACTATGCCGACCTCAGGCGGTGACATTCTAATATGTCCGACAATGGAACTGAATATGCGAAAATAGCTGCTGCAGCTCTCCGAGCTCTGCCGGCGTTCCATCAGATTCCGCTTCAGGTCTGGGTCTGTGTACGAAGAGCCAAAATTTTGCCCAGACAAAGTCCGGAATAGCGTGACAGAATTGGTTCCAGAACCACTGCTCGGCATCTTCCTTCAACAGGTTGGCACACAGTTCGTCAATCGACATATGAGAGTTTAAGGCTAATCGCCTATTCGGAACAGGTAATCGTCAATTGAGAACAAAGTGTGACGTCCGACGAACGCCCTTACAAGACGCCCATGACGGAAGGGCGCCTGACTTATTAACCAGCTGTTCTAGGCGCAATTGTTTTAAAGGAAGAAAATAAAAGTAACAACTAAGAAAACACAATTCGGTGTAACAGGTAATAAACTTTCCTCAAAATTTTTAAATCCTTATAAAGTTCTCATCAAAGGACGCAAGGAGCGCTATACGGACCAAAGGATGGTGCACGGAGAGCGACCCAAAAGAATCATGTGGTGGTGATGAAAATTCTAATCATTTTCTTAGAAATATTAGATATTAAAGTTCAGTTTTCCAAATGACTTCATTTGGGGCGAAAGAAATTTATGACGGGAATTTCATGCCCACGTTTAAAGTCCAGTGCCAAGGCTTTTTTCTGCCACAAGAAAACAAAAGATTGTAATTTTATCAAATAAATTTCATATGCGATTATGTACAACAAAGAGGCACGAGATAACAATGTTTTCCAAATTTAGATACTTCGTTAATAGAAAGTTTCCAAATGATGCTTAAAGAAACAAATCCTTACATTCGGGACTTCAAGATTGAATTACCTAACAAGGAAATTCATCCGAGATAATTTTAAATTGTAAAAATACATAAGTATGGTGCAAGGTCTATGTGGCGCTTAACAGACACCGTGCATGAAAAATGGCAACTGTAGTAAAAGGTTTCCAAAGTCATTCACTAGAGAACCTGTCACTGGTAAGGATTGGTATCCGTTTTACACACACCGTTCGCCTGAATCAAGCCGTTCACGAAGCAATTTTATTAAAATCGATATTCGTTGAATTGTCCCATATTCACCGGTGCTGTCCCGAACCTTCAAAGTACATATCAACGTTTAACTTTAAAGCCATTTAAAGTCGATAAAGTATATTTGTAAGTACAGTAAGAAAGCTTCAGATATGGTTGTTTTTGCTGTACAAAATCATAATGAGGAAGTGACCGTATACCAAAAACTTGTTTTTTACATTATGTCTAATCCAACTCCAACGTCGTTATACCGATGACGCCAATATTAAAAACTTGACTAATCGTGAACTGCTGCCACTGCAAGATACCGTTTTTTAAATATACGGAAATACTATTGATCACTATGGTGTGGTAAAAATAAGGTTTGCCCATTCCTAGCCTGAAACACGCACGTGCAGTGTCAAAACCCCTGAATGGCGCTCAAATGAGGCGCGGTACGCCCGCTATAGGCACGTATCAATAAAAGACGCACGAAATAGTCCAAACCAAGCACGGTACGCTCACACTTTTTCTAGACTTAAATCTAAAATGTAAACAATAAAATTATTTTCGTGGATTAACTCATTCGAGACAAACGTTTCAAATAACAAAACTATCTCCGCAGTAGCGGCAAGTTGAGTTTTATTTTTACTCGGTTTAATAAAGATTACAGCTGAAACTGGAAAATATATAAGAATAAAAATAACAAATTTCAGGTAATTATTATACTGTCACGACTCACCTTGTGAGTCGTCGGCTATTGGTTACAATTTTAATATTACTTGACCGATTGCCCCACACGATAAGCACGCGTCTTTACGGGTGAGATTTTACATAACTCTCGCGGTGAGACGCCAGTCGCGAATCTGTCAAAGCCAGATCATAGTAACAGAAACGTGATTTTTTGGTGGTCGTATTTTTAGATTTTTGTGCCTATAGCGGGAGGCTGCGTAACCGTGTGGCGGGCGTATTTTTTAATTTTTGGACCTGTAGCGGAAGCGCGCATAATACTACCTGGCACATTTGTTCGCTATGCGTGTTCCCAACAAGCGCGTATATACTTTTTATAATATTAACGTATGTACTTTATTTGGGTGTGAATATACCAACTTAATTATTTTCCACGCAAATGATCGATGGACCTGATGATAACTTAAACAAAGAATTTATCAAACAAACTAATTACTACGCAGGCGAACTTCAACAGACAATACTAGATGAAGAACCAATGTTAAACAATGAACAAAAAAAGTCTACCAACGTATCATTGGCACTGTAAATACGGGTGTAGGAGGCGGCACTGGCAATACTTTTTTAATTATTCTCATATTAGATATAGGACGTGTAAATAAAAAGATTGCTATAGCAGTGGCATCATCAGGGATTGCTGCAGCATTACTCCCTGGAGGAAAAACAGCTTATTTTATGTTTAAAATACCGATCGAAGCAGATCATATGAAAAATCTTGTGTGTAACTTATCTAAAAATAGTCAGAGAGCTAAAGTTTTACAAGGCTGCATTAACATCTGGGATAAATGTACTATGAAAATTAAGTAACTATTGAAGCCGTTAATAGAACAATGGAAGATATAAGAAGTAATTACAAATTATTTGGTGTAGTAAAATTTTTATTCGCAGGAGATTTCAGCTAAACGTGGCCAGTTGTCCCGAGCGGTACCCGTGGCGATGAAGTTAACACATGCCTAAAACTATTAGTTATTTGGAGGTAAATTGAAAAACTTCATTTAAAGCAAAATATGCGAGCGCAACCAGAAAACTCAGCATTCAGTACTAGTCTCCTCAATATGGGAAATTGAAAATGTTCGGAGATTAATGATATGTCATTAATATTAAGCTGCTGGCTGCTCTTTGTAAGGTCGTAAGAGACACGGAAACTGTGATAAGTGACATTTATGACGATATGCATATTATCAACTCAAGAAAAGATTCATGGTTAGCGAAAGATCTATAGTGGCGCCGAGAAATAATCAAGTATGTATTCTCAATGGTCATATATTAGAAAAGATTTCTGGTCACTCAACATCGTACATAAATAACATTTGCAATCTAGATGAAGCAGTACATTACCTTGTAGAACTCTTGAACAGCATCACTGCACCCGGCATTCCCTAAAGATTCGTGTTCCCATAATAATGCTGCGCAGTTTGAATCCATCTAAACTATGCAACAATACCAGATTAATAATAGTTTCTTTGAAGAAAAATGTAATATAAGCTGTGATGATAACGGACTGCAGTTAAGGCGACATAGTATTCATACCAAGGACACCCATAATACCATCTAATTATCCATTTCAATTTAAAAGATTTGCTATGATAATAAATAAAACCCAAGGACACGAGTGTCAGTAATGCCACAAATTAATAATTATTTAAGTTGTAACATCTTTATTTGAGAGGCTGAGAGTAAAAGTGACCGATCAAAAGTGGCTTAGAAAATGTTCCGCACAAAAACGAACCGCGTGCGATTCCAAGCAAAAACGAATCAGAGAAAAACTCCGCTACAAAAGATTTAACTACAAAAAGTAATGCAAAGTTAATGCAGTTAATTCGTTAAGTCGTTTTTGCCTGAATTTTTTCTCTGTTTCATTTTTGCCCCGAATTTCACGGTCTAAAAGTATTTACATATCCAAAAGCTAAGCAGGCGAAAATAAATAATAAAATCATGTGACATCAAATAAGACTTAATTGAAATAGTATTGAAGTGCAGGTAGAATTTCTCAGAACATCATTCTGATGGTAATGTTGGATCCAAAATACATAATCTCCCACATTTATGTCAGATTATCATCTTCCAAGGATGCAATTATATTACTATTTTAAAACAGAAACCGCAACAGTTCAGACGGTAATTAGTACCTCCGTAGAATTTAATCCTTTCAGGAAGTCCCATGAGATTAAATATGTGGGAACCGGAAATTTGTATTTAAATCTCCTTGACCCATATAATCTTTCAAATGTTAGTGAAATGTTTGCGCTAAAGAGGACACCGAATAACTTGATTCGTGGGAAATGTAAGTTTACTGAGCAAATTTAAAAATGTTCTACCTACATTCAAAGTATCCAGAGTATATCTAGAAGGGCTTTTAGCTTAGTCCCAAAACCTCGCTGCAACATCTTGTCACTTACCAAGGTACACAATTCCACAGAAAATGTAACAAAGCTTAGGATAAAATTTCCATCGTGTTAAGGTAAATAGTTGTGTCGAAGGAAATTGCTTTAATTTTCCTTTTCCCAAATTTGAATTCCCTAGTGCTCTATCGTTTCCGACAAAGAACATTTTGAGAATTCTGGTACAATTAACTCGACGAATTTTTCAATTAGGTTTATTTAATTAGCAAGCAAGGATTTTAAGATTACTTTAAAGTGAATGTTTGGAATACAATTACGTCCAAAGATGGAATTCCCCGAATTTCTGGTTATGAAGGTTGTCATAATACATATTAAATTAAGACCTAAATTTTGTTGGAAGAAATGTCAAGGTACATCGAATTTGCAAACTTTGTGAGTTGTTGTAAATTCCAGGGCTCTCTTCTTCATCTTATTTATTTAAATTGCTGGTTGCTGTTTGAAATTAGAGAAATGGCAGAAACCTTACATTTGTGCCTCCCTTTGTATTTGTACCGCTTCCTTTGGAGACTTCAGATTTGGAATGGGCCGGCATAATATATCCCGGTATGTGGGAATGCTCTTGATGGAATCACTTTTGGAGCTGGCAGGTTCCTTATAAATTTTTATATCCGCAGCATGTGGTGTATCGATGTATTACGGCATTAACTGTGCTTCTAGCGTTGATAATCCAGTATTTTTGACATAAGTATGCCAATGTTGCCTGATCTTCGCCATGTCTTCAATGGACATCTAATATTATCACTTTGGTAACATGGTGTAAATGTGGTAGGAATATATGATGTTTCTGGCTGTATGGTAGATATGAAATATCTAGCCTCTACTAGTCATAAAATTATTAATGGGAGTAGCTTACTTGTGCCCATTATTGACTGACCCTGATGCATCAAGTGAACTGCAAGAGATAAACTTTCACTCTGGATGATGATTCGTATTATCTGGAGTAATTTTTATTATTTAGTGTATGGCAAAAGCTCACAATATTAATTAGAAACAAAATAATAGTCAAGAAGGAATATGTAAAAACTTAAAGAACAAAAAAAGCAAAATATAAAAAATTAAAAAATACAACAATAAATTAATCGTAATCAAGAAAAAAAACAGAATAAAAAATACCAATATCAGGAATATCACGTTAAGGGCTAACGTCCAGGGTGTCCAATAATTTCAGCAATTCTACAGGGATGATCCATAGGTCGTTTGCACCTCCTGGGTGGGCACGTAGATCACAGTTATTATCACCGTAGTTACATTCCGGTGATTCGTAAATACCCCATTTGAAAAAGGAGTCGATGCATCTGCCGTAATTTGTCCTGAATCTAATTAGGGCCACTCAGGTTCTGCGTAGTAATTCAAGGCCAGTAATAAGCTCTTTTTTCACATCTAGGTGTTGCCAACCAGTGTCAAAGTTCGCAGTGTTAAGGGACTAAGCCATTCTCAGGGGGAGTTAACTAAACGGGGTAAGGTTTACATAGATGTCGAAATAATATTTCTATGAGTCAATGTGTATTATTTTAGTGACCTGGATCATTGCATTAATTATTGATAATTTTTTTACCCAACACTCATCGAATTCAATCAAAGTTTGTAAGAGTATTGGTATTATTTGGAAAAGATTTCCGCCAATTGTTTTTTATCCGGCACATTACATGTCCTTAACTACAGTACTTTGAAAATTCACAAAATCTCCGGATGATAAAAAATTATGCCTTAGAGCTTATAAGTTCGACCAGTCTTTGGCCAATCGATTATTGTACTATCTGGACAAAATTATGGTATTTGACGAGAAATTATGGTATTGTAGCTAATGAAGATAATTGAAGCTAAAATGCTCAATTTAAAATATAAGAAATTAAAAACTTTATTATTTGAAATAAACAAATTTTTAGAACACATTTAAAAGAGCAAAGAGGAATAAAATAAATTGTATCTTCTATGACAAGTCATAAAGTTTTACAAAAAAGGGACTCACTTTTTATCTATCACCTTTGGAGTTTTCAGCGTTCGAGCCGTATTTATTTTTTGATGTGTGATTGGATATACTTTCGTAACGCGTGGACCCATTTTGTATAGTAATTTTTTGTTGTATACACTATGATCCTCCATTGTTAATAATTGAAAAAATTTTGGTCAAAGGAGGGGTGGGAGGTGCATTCATTTTCTATTTTCCTCCATTTGTACTGCGACTTTGGCACAATATCAAATTTTCAATAGTTTTACATGTAATATCTGAAAAAATTTTAGCGGATTGAAAACTATCATCAAATTATAATAAATTTCAACCTTTTTCACGCAACTTCTTTTTAAAATTTCATAAACATTATATTTCTGCGTTAAGGAGGGATACCCAGTTAGACAGCGAAAAAAGGTTGTTATTTAAAACAGGGATAACTTTGGAAATGATAGACCGATTGGAATGAAATTTTGTGTACTGTTTATTGATATGATGTACATGGAAACAAAATATTTATTTTTTTTAAATCAAGATATCCATCTGTGTGCGCTGTCGTATCGCAGTCAGTCATCTGTGGAAGGAAACCAACAGTTTTTTATTTATATAACACTTTTTATTTCTGGAATACGCAGTTAGGGATCAAATTTTTTTTTTCACAAAAATACCCCTAGAAAACCGAAATCTTATTTTTTTCTCCATGATATTGGCAATAAACATATATTTGTTAGTGACAAATTGATCAATTTTAGAGGTTCCTCCAGATGAGAGAAAATCCAGGAACATGTATACAACATTTGAAGGAGATCGGACAATTATTTCTCAAGTTATAGTGCACGCTGTTGTCAAACACGTAGTTTTGAAAAAAAGGCAACCAAAGATTCAGCCGCAAAAAAATTGGCCTAGGGTGGAGGGAGGGGGGAGGGGTAGTCTAACATTGTAACGCGTGGACCGATTTGGACAATTCTTATTCTGTTGGGTAGAGTATGTTCCGTGGTTGATACCGGGAGAAAAAAATGTTGGGGGGATGGGGGTGGGGGGTTGGGGTGGAACCTAACTTTGTAACGCGTGGTCCGATTTCGATGGTTCTTTTTCTGTTGTATAGAGTATGATCCCCCATTGCTAATAGGAGAATAATTTGGTCCTATGGTGAAAGGTGTGGGTGGCGGGGGAGGGGTAGTCTAACTTCGTAACGCGCTGACCGATTTGGATAATTCTTTTTCTATTGGGTAGAATATGATCATTGGCTGATACTACGAGAAAACAAATGTTACTGTGGTGGGGGGAGGGTGGAAACTAACTTTGTAACACGCGGTTCGATTTGGATGGTTCTTTTGCTGTTGTATAGAGTGTGATCGCCCATTGCTAATAGAAGAATAAGTTGGTCCATGGTGGGGGGTTGGGCGAGGGGAGGAGTAGTCCTACTTCTTAACGCGTGGACCGATTTGGATATTTCTTTTTCTTTTGGGAAGAGTATGCTCCCTGGTTGATACCACTAGAAAAACAATTGTTGGTGTGGTTGGGGTGGGAGAAGGGGGGTGAAACCTAACTTTGTAACGCGTGGATCGATTTGGATGGTTCTTTTGCTGTTGTATATAGTGTGATCCCCCATTGCTAATAGGAGAATAATTTGGACCTATGGTGGTGGTGGGGGAGGGGTAGTAACTTCGTCACGCGTGGAGCGATTTCGATGATTCCTTTTCTATTCGGTAGAGTATGTTCCTTGATTGATACCATCAGAAAAAAGTTTAGTGGAATGGGGGTGGGTTAGGGGGTTATAACTAACTTTTAACGCGTGGACCGATTTGGATGGTTCTTTCTTCGTTGTATAGAGTAGAAGACATTAAAAAGTGAAAAATAAAATAGTTTTTAAAAAAAAAGTTTAACCGAATTCACAGAAAGCACTAAAAAGAATCAAATAATTTTTAATTATATATCTATTACGACATTTTGAAGTCGGTGCAAATTAAACAAATAAAATGACTACAGTACCACAATTGAAAATAATACAATACTACCTGAACGTTTCAGCGTACGGGATCATAAGAAATGACGATTAAATATTTTTGTTGTAGTTTTTTGGTTTGTTTGATTTGCACCGACTTCGAAATGTTGTAATAGATATAAAATTAAAAATTATTTATGCTTTTTAGCTCTTTTTGTGAAGTCGGTTCAACTTTTTTTTTAAAAACTATTTTATGTTCTTTCTTCTTCTTTTGTGTTTTCGTAAGAGATTATAATGATAAATATTTTTTTTCTCGGTTTATGAATTTTTGTATTTCTAATTGGTTCACAGGTGTTACTTTGAAGAATATAAAATGCACTACCGAAGCAAATCCTAAGAGCGGATTTCGTAGAGAAATTTTTGCGATTTTCTAATTTGTTAATTTTTGAAAGTTGACTTTTCAAATTTTTCGAATTTAAAAATTATAATTAGTTGGGAATCAAATCCCGGTTGAGCCCCCATATGTAAGCCGAACCAGATCTTTTTATGACAATTTGTTTTCTTGTTTCTTACATTGTGTTCCTGTTTCTCGTTCCTTTTCATCTTTCTCTATTTCGCCTTGGCTCAATAGCTCGCTGATGCATCTTAAAAACTTAAAAAATAAAGCATCGAAGAAGTTCTGCTCATCAAGGAGCGACTCGAATTTTTATATCTACTCGCAATTGCGCGATGAGTTCAATTCCGAAATTCATGCCTCATATAATAACTACGTTAACAGAATGAAGTCCATTAAACGCGGTAAGCCTAAGCAGTTTTGGAGATTTGTAACTACTACTTTATTAAGACTAAGTGACACTGAAAGTAGTGATCCCTTGACGATTGAGAACCTTTTCGGCGACTTTTCTAAGACAGCTTTTCTTTCTGACAACTTCGATACTAGCTCTAAGGATTTTAGCTACTTGACATTATTTCCTCCTTCTTCACTGGAAATGAAAGATCTTACATTTGATCATAATACAGTCGCGAAACACATCAATAATTTGGCAGATAGTTTTTCGTGCGGTCCTAATGGTATTCCTATTTCCCTTTATAAGAACTGTTCTTCTTCCTTGGTTTCTGTTCTTTGTTATTTATTTAATTTATCTATGTCTTGTGGAGTCTTTCCAAATTCTTGGAAATCATCTCTTATTAACCCTCTTCACAAGAAAGGCAAGAGGTGTGATATTTCCAATTACAGACCCATTGCAAACTTGTGTTTAATTGCTAAGATTTTTGAGGCATTAGTTTGCGATTCACTATACTTTCAGTGCAAACCTTTTCTTGGAACTTTCCAGCATGGCTTTATGAAAGGTAGGTTTACTGCGACTAACCTACTGGAATTCTCAAATTTCTGCTTAACCAAAATTGAGGCTAGAAAGCAAGTGGATTGTATCTTTACAGATTTCAGCAAGGCATTCGGCAGAATAAGCCACCAAATTTTGATTTACAAGTTGACGGCCCTCCGGTTTCCTTCATTGTAGACTGGGTTCGTTCTGACCTTCTAAATCGGACTCAGCGTGTGTCCTGCAGGGGATCACTATCCAAGTTTATTTTTAATTCCTCTGGCGTACCTCAGGGAAGTCACCTGGGCCCGATTTTATTTATTATATACATCAATGATGTATCTTTATTCTTGAAATATTCAAAAATTCTTTGTTATGCTGACGACGCCAAAATTTTTCGTGTTGTGTCCTCTATTCGAGACTGTGAACTTTTAAATTCTGACTTAGACGCTTTCTACAACTGGTGTTCTGATAACTATCTTCCCCTCAATATTAGTAAGTGTACGTCTATGTCTTTTACTTGTAGAAAGAATCCTCTCGACTTCAACTACACCATGCATGGCTGTGTTCTGGAAAAAATTAATAGGACCAAGGACTTGGGTGTCTGGTTGAACAGTCGTTTTACGTTTGACGATCGCATTGATGAGATAGTTATTAAGGCTAATTCTACATTGGGTTTTATAAAAAGATGGACAAAGGAATTTTACGACCCTTATATCACTAGGCTCCTCCTTGCATCCTTTGCACCTTTGTCAGGCCTATTCTGGAGTATACAAGCTGTGTTTGGTCACCATTTTATCGTGACTCAATTGACCGGGTAGAGGCAGTCCAGCGCCGTTTTGTTCGCTTTGCACTTCGTGGGCTTCCTTGGAGCGACCCTCTTATCCTGCCGCCATACTTAGATAGGCTTAAGCTCATAAAGCTAGACTCTCTTAAATTCAGACGCAACATCTTTAAAACTGTTTTCGCTTTTGAATGTCTTCAAGGTAATGTTGACTCTCCTGTCTTGTTGTCTTCTTTTAATATATCGATTCCGAGTCGCTCGCTTCGCTTCGCACAAATTACGGTTTTCACGAGCCCATCACGTCAATGTCTCGGTTTTTTAATTCGCATTTTAACAACATTGATTTTAATCTGCCGAAAGATTCTGTGAAGGCCAAAGTTACTTTCCTAACTACTCTGTTATTATTTTGTAATTATGTATTATTAATTATTTTTCTAGTTATTTTTATTAATTATTGTAATTTTATATTTTATTTTATAATAATTATTTATATTTACATGTTAAGTAATCAGCCCTTTGATGAATCTTAAATAAATAAATAGGGGTCATTAGGCTTGCACAGAATGGTTTAGCTAAATTATTTATAATTAGGTACTAATTAGTCAAATGAAAGAGTAAGTAAGTAAGTAAGTAAGTTCACATTATTCAAAATGTTTCCCTAACAATTCTAATGCCCTGCTACCAATATATTCTACTATGGGTTAGTAGATTAGGATTATTTAATTTTTATATTATATGCATATATTTATTACGTTTTTATTAAAAGTTTTTACTTATTATATTAGTTACTTGATTTCCTTGGTACTTTCCTGTTTACGTGGCCACGTGAGAAGTCGCTACTGGTGGAAATTCTTTGTCCCTTGAATTAAATGGGTGTAATTCCAAGATGGTGTGTATTTTGGTGTATCCGATGTATCCGACCACTCGAGATAGAGAGAGACTACATCCGTTCATTCGGTTCAAAAAACGCTTCGCCACATCGAGTCTCGAAAGCAGATTTTCAATCTGCTTAAGGCTGACGTTTCGTTTGTGTTTGGGTTCACATGAGGTTATTGACAAGTACAAATTTCAGTTAGTAATCGTTTCGATTACTTTGATTACTTTTGTATTAAATATGCTTTTCAAGGCACCTGTATTTTTAAAGAATGTGGATCTCTTTTCGTTTTTTTTATTCGTATATTAATTAAATGACATATATGTTATTAATAATTTAAAAGAATTTTATTATTTTTTGTTTTATTCATGTATGAAATGTACATATGTTATTAATTATTAACTTTTATTTAATTATTATCACTACCCGCTTGAACTCTGTCGGTTACTTGTTTGTTTATTTAAATGATATGTGGATTCTTGCCCACATTTATTAAATTTCTTAAACTCCCTTAATATATACATTTATTCTTAAATTTAAGCACATGCGCTGCTTAATGGTAGGACACCTTATTGGCCTATCCATTGCCACCGAGGCTTACACCGAGGCTTACATCGTCGGCATAGTTCAGGTGCGTAAGGTGGTTAAATAGTGTTGATATAATCCCTCGCGATGGGTGGTCGTCTTGGGCACTGCACAATATGCCATTCATGATAATCAGGAAAAGCAAAGGTGACAGTATGCACCCTTGTCTTACTTCCTTCAGCACTTGGAAGGGCTCCGACAGTTTTTCGTTTATAGGACGTGACATTGGGCTCCTGAATAGGACTCCTTTATGATGGTGATAATTCTTTCTGGGATGATTCTCTTACGTAAATCTACCCATTTATTTTCGCGATGACCGCTGTCAAACGCCTTCTCAAAGTTGACGAACATTTGATGTAAAGTGGGCCTCCTTTTGGCGAATTACTCAATGATAATTCGGAGGGTGTTGATGTGCTCGCTGCAAGAGGAACCCTCCCGAAAGCCTGCCTGTTCATCGCTAAGTGTGCGCTCGATTGTATTCTTGATTCTCATTAAGTAAATCATCTTATCAATTTGGAGACTGCAATGGTTTTTTTTTTATATACGATGTGGCCAAAGTCTAGGGGACAACCCTTTAATGCGTTTGCATGGTTTTGGCCGAAAGGAAATTAGGGTAAGGGAAGTGAGGAAACATGAATGTCTTGTCTTTTGCATTGCTGCGAGCTAGACAACAGCCCAGAGGCGAAGTGAATTATTTTCATTTCTTAATAAAAACTCACAGGGAGACCTGGTCTCGAATCCGGGCCCCATTACATGATGGTCGTGCCGTTCAACGAATTGATCGAACTCCGTCTCCGACAGATACTGCGCTAGTTGCTACAACTATTCAGGTCGCATTTTTTGGGAATCTTCACAATTACGCTTGTTTTCCATTCACTGGGATAGGTCTCGGTTTCCCCATATTCCTGGATTGCGGGGAGCAAAATATCAACCGCAGCAATGGGAGCCGCCTTTAGTAGTTCCACTTATATTCCATCAATCCCTGAGGCCTCTCAGAAGTCCATCGACTTAATTGCGTCAGCCAACTTCAATCTTGTCGAAGTTCTGGTGTTAATGTTGGCTGTAGCCGGCGGCTTTTCAGGCTCGTGTTAACAAGTATCCGATGGTCCGAAGGTGTTGCTTAGGACTTCAACACAATATTGTCTCCACCTCCGCAGTTGATGTGCCTCAATGACAAGAAGGCATCAATTAGTATCTTTTACAGGATTAGGGATGGGCGATCTTCGATTCGATCTGGGCGAATCGATCTTTTAGCCTTCGATCTGCCGATTTTCGAATCGATTTTTCGCGGAACCGATTCGGCTCGAATCGATTTATTTACTTCCGATTCACATCCATTTAAGACAAGACGCGACACGCTAATAAAACTGAGCAAGCTCACGTGGAAATTTTTTCGCATCAACATTAATCTGTGTAATAATCCTGTAAATTGAAAATTTCGTACCTAAAATATTGTTATTGTTATTACATATACTGCCAAACATTGTAGTTGGCAGCATTCAATTTTAGTGCATCCCTGATTAAATCTAAAGCCCTTGAAAATTTTTCGCTACTAACTAGGATAGGTTTTACGTCCGCTCACTCCGTCCTTCCGCTATATGGTATCCAGTCTGGAACAAGGTCTTTTCTGAACAATCATCACTGATTTTTATTTTTTTTAAATTGCAAAATTAATCACTTGGTGAAGAAAATACTTGGTGTCAAAATAAATGGAATCGATCTACGAACATCGATCTTTTTAGGGCGATTAATCGATCTTCGAAATCGGAAAAAAATTGCAGATCGATCCGTACTGAATCGATTTTCTCAGTTCGATCCCCCATCCCTATACAGGATGTTTTGTGGTGAGAGTTTTTCCTGTCAGTTTTTTTGGCAACCTTGTAAAGATCTCCACTGTCATCGCGGTAAGCCGCTTCTTCTGCCTTTTAGAAGTTTACTTGATAGAAAATGCCTCATTATTTTGCATGAGCGGTTCAATGTACCGTCAAGCAAGAATAATAAACTCGAAATTTTTCTTAGGTAATGAAAAGAATGGATTTATTAAAGTTTAGAGGTAGTGAAAGGTTTTTTACTGGGAGACTTAGGAAGAATAGAAAGGCCCAGGAAATCTACTAACTTTATTATGATAAATTTTCTGTTTTTCTCACAAAACTACAATTATAGCAATTGTAGACGTATATTTTCACCTGTGAGAATTGGAGTGATAACAAATATAGAATTTAGAATTTTGCAATGCAAGCTGATTTTTATATTCTTCATGAGAAATTAAGCAGTGGGTTCCAAGCTGCCAGCAATACTGTGCAACCTCGAAGTTTAACGTCATCTGTTGTCAGCATAAAAGAAATGGTTCCTGGGTTGGCGGCCGCGCACCGAGTTCGAACCTACGACTCTTATGTCGGAGCCACTAGAATACCCATTCACCAACGACGACTAATCTAACTCACTAATCCTATATTAAACCATATATAACCCTGTTTTAGGATCCTTTGAAAGATATAAACAGTAGTTAACTCCTTCTCCTTTCTATGTCCAGAACCAAATTAAAATGAGATCTAAAAATGTTCTACCCAATTCGGTTGAGTCCAATCCTGTGGATTTATACTAGTTGGAGCTTCCATTGTAACGTTGAAAGGGGCAAAATAAATATGGGTGCCATGATCCTGAGCATACTTCTATTCCAAATAGTAAGCCGACGTGTTAAAAATGTTTGTGTGAGGAAATTTCTCCGCTTTTGTAAAGTAAAATCCTCAAAATGAAATGGGAAAGTAAATATTTGTCTCTAAAACAGGTTTATTAAATATTGCTTTGAAAGTACCTGGCCGCATTCGGACTCGGGGGAAAAGCCCCAATCCTGCTGTAATGAAAATTTGAGTTTACCGCGGCATGTGTTTACTACAACTTTGTACAAGTGCAGTGGAATATATCCTTAAAAGCGTGATCCTTGCATTCATCACACGGTGGTGGTTGTAAAAATGTTTCCATGATATGTCCATATTACGTGCTCTCCGCAGAGTGCTGTTACAGGAAAGTATGTTTCCTTTCCTTTCTGAATATTCATATTCCAGAAAATCCTCTTACACGTTGTGCACGTTTTTTTCCTTGTGACGATTTAAAGCGCTTTCCTGCTTGCCAAGTGCTACCAATGAAAATTCCATTACCGCCGATAAGGGGAATCACTTATAAGCGAAGATATTAACTTTTGAGTGGAACGAATGCTTCTGCTGCGAGAGATATTTTCTGGGATCGGATTTCTGCAGATGATGGTGCACTTGGCAGCTAAAGTAATTTACCTATGCAGGGAACGTTAGCTTTTTGCTTCCACCTACGTTTTAAAACTGGAAAGTTTTTTATATCTATCGAATTAACCACTAATTTGTTGAAGCATAAGAAGACTGTAACAGAGTGTTCCATAACAGGAGTATATACGTAGTTAATGGAGCCTCTTTATAACGTTGAAATCATGTTAAAATTTAATAAAACAGATTCGAAAAAAGTTATATAAGTATTCTGGAAATTAAATTGAACAGATCCAAGGGAAACTTCTAAGTTAAGCATTTTCCCTTAAGCTTGAAACGAAAATCGCAGTTTCGAATGATTGTTTTCTGCTGAAAACATATAACGCTGAGGGACTTACTATGAGGCCACTAGGCAACTAGGTAAAAAAAACAGCAGGTGCAGGCAGAAGTATTTAAAATACAACTGCTTACATGGCAATGGCTAGCTAAAATTCCATATAAATACAGGTTGTTTCAGATCTGATGTGCCAAAATGAGAAGGTTGATAGATCTCAACTAGACAAGCAAAAAATTGTATGGCAGGGAGGGAGGGGGGGCGGGGCAATCTCAATCGTTTTGGAGTTACAGGGTGATTCATAAATTTCAGTTTTTCATGGTATGCAGATTACTCTTTTATTTTTATCTATTGATCTACGTAACACAGCGACACTAACCAAACGATAAAAAACAACTATCTGAATGACCTTTCCAAAAATGTCAACACTACTGATTGCACGTACTTCCAAAAGTGATAAAAATGGTTTCCAATTACCTAAAGTTCAGCATTTTCCAAATTTTCTCCGAAATTCATGTAATTAGTACACCTGTCTTTTATTTTAATTGGATTGCCTATTTTATAACCTTTCCAAAAAGGTGAAACATGTCCACGTGGAAAAAATATGTAGAAATTAATATTTAGAAATCCTATCGGAGAATATAGTATTATAAAAATCAACAAATTAAAGAAATTAAACTCAAATTAATTCTAACATGCTTTGTATTGAATTTAAAAACAATTACAATTAATCCTTTTTTAATATACGATGTGACCAAATCCACATGCCATGGATTCCGGGTTCGACACCAGATGACCCCGTGAGCTTTAATTAAGAAATTAAAATAATCCACTCCGTCTCTGGGCTGTTGTCTAGCTCGCAGCAATGCAAAAAACAAGACTCAAGTTTCTTCACTTCCCTTACCCTAATTCCCATCCGGCCAAAACCATGCTAACGCATCAAAGGGTTGTCCCCTAGGATTTGGCCGCATCGTATAAAAAAAAATGAGGCGGGCCAACTGTTCGCTACCTGCTATAAAAGCTGTAGAACCTATATATAAATAACAGTATATTCGCGAAAGACTATACTTTCGAAATATAAAAAAAATTAGGAGTAGGTACTAAAATATTTTTCAAAAAATTCGCTAATTGCAGGAACTTCGGGATTTTGAAAGTAGCCAAAAAAAGAGCAATTAATTAATTTCATATTAATTTAAAAAAATAATATCTGCGATTCTACCGAGCTAATTTTAATAATCTTCTGCGTTTTAGAAAGAATACATTTTTTTGTTTTTTAAATCTGTCTTCGTTACATTTTTGACCAAAGGCACAATAACGATAACGGTTGTATCCTTTATTCTTGAAAAAGTCCTTAATGGGCTATACAGCTTTTTTCAGATTTTTCCGTATATTTAAAGGTTTACAACTAGGCTACTATCTGTGAAAATTTCAAGTTACGATCTTAATTAGTTTATATGCTATAATTATTTTAGTGAACAAAATCATCAAGAAAAATCACTCGTTATTTGAATGGGGTGACAAGTACTAATCATAATACCTACCTGTAGCGATTTAAATTATAAGGGGAAATTTCAAGTTTATTCAAGAAAATTGTCTAACACTACACAATTAAGCTTAGACTTATAAATATGTCCAGGAAATTCATATAGAAATTATAAATATATATAAAAATAAGTGAAGATTATGTTCTACTTATTACTTTACCTAGTATGAGTGTACCAATAAAACAATTCAAGTGTGGAAGTATCATGAGATAACTACTGATTTGAGATAATAGCTCTCTTAAGGGATCATTCTGGTTTAAACTTTCAAACTTTAGATTTTTCAAAAGTATATATATCTAAAAGTATTGTGTTAAAATTTTAGAGTGATCGGAGCAGTCTAACTATATTATTAAGCTATCTTTACGTTGCTACCTCTACTACCTGAGCGCGCTTAAAATAACTTTAAACAAGTTTTTCCTAATTATTATTATAGAATTAATCCTTCTAACTCAGAGGGCGCACTTCTCAGGCAGAAGCCCAGAAACAATTGACCTATTCGCCAGAATATAATAAAATATTGAGGCGATTAAGGCTCCCACACCAACATGAAAAAAACATTAGTGAACAAAAAAAACAAAACACGCCCAACAATCAGGGGTGCACGCACAGACAACAGAGATCGTTTCGGCAAAACCTTAGTAAGTAGGTCAAAAAAAGTACACATATTCAGGGCTCTTCACATGCGATTTATAGGCAGATGCATACCATATAGTTAGGCCGATAGTGATCAACATGCAGTAAAGGAAGTCTTCTTAAGCTATACGGGGTATACCTATACCTGCGAGAGTGCAAGAATCTATGTTTGCGTTCAAAAGCTGGTGAACAAAGACTAGGTCAGCAACTCTATGTCGTTCTAAAAACAAGTGCATATTACGCAACCGGAGGCGTTCCTCATAAGGAGGAAGCCTGAGTGGATCATTCCTTGGAAGGTCTCTTAGTGCAAACTTAACAAAGTTCCGCTGCACCGACTCAATGCGTCTAGAATGAACAGCATTGAAGGGAGACCAAACCTGAGATGCATTCTCGAGAATTGGTCTAACCAAAGAAAAAAAGAAGTAAATTAAGGTCTTTCGATCAGAAAACTCCCTTGACCACCGCTTTACATAACCCAGAACTGAATTACTCTCAGAAACAATGTAGTTAATGTGCAGAATGGAATCGAGTTTTCGGTCAAGCTTCACTCCAAGGTCAGTGACGGACTGCATACGACAGATATTAGTTTCCTCAAAAGTATAATCAAATACGAGCTGATTTTGGTTCCTAGAGATTCCTTCCTTAGCAATTCGAATTTATCTGGTTGTAGCTTTAGATTATTACTTTGCAGCTTTTTGAAAATTTTTATGAGTTTCTCTCCAGGAGAAGATGCGTATATCACTACATCATCGAAATAGACACAGGAAGCGATCCCTTGCAATCCAGATAAAACTGAATTCATCAATCTCTAGCGGGTGCGTTTTTCAATACGAATGGCATTCGATTATATTCGTAATGTCCATTGGGAGTCGAGACAGTAGTCTTACATTTGCCCTTCTCATCCATATTGATCTGATGGAATCCTGACGCTAAGTCAAGAGTTGCAAAGTAAGTGCTTTGACCCAATTGGTCTAGAATCTTTGTAACATTTGGAAGAAGATAACTATCTCCTACAGTGACATTGCTTAATCGTCTGTAGTCGATCACTATTCTCCACATCTGTCTACAAGAGGTATATTTTTAAAATTACTATTGTTTACCAATAAATTTAATCATGTAATTTCACCTACCTTTTATACAGCAGTAAGTCCTAGTTTTAATAAGAATTTATAATTCAATAAATTGCTGCGCTCACTTTTGCACATTTAACGATGCACTGCACATTTTATCTTGCACGTCTTGCGCTACTAAAAGCGAAAGTACGAGGGTAGTTTGATAAGTCTGTGACTTTTTGAAATTCCCGCGCAGTAGCTTTAAAGATAACACTCCTCCTGTCAACTGCCATCTATGAATAGACTACTGTACAATTTTGAACAAGCTGCGCCATTTAGTCTGTGTTTGACAGCCATTGAAAGCAGACAACCTCCTGAATTTTTACGAAAATGGACCAAAGAAGGCCAAGATGGGTCTGTCGGCCAACGAAGTAATGCCACAGCTTTTTGGCAAAACTTTATGAACTGGGCTATGAACCCATTCAGCATATTATCCAGATTTAGCACCCTGCGACTATTTCCTGTTTCCAAATCTGAAGAAATGGTTGGACGGTAAAAGATTTGGGTCGAATGAAGATGTCATCGTGAATACAAACGCCTATTTTGAGGGCCTTGAGGAATCCTACTATTTGGAAGAAATAAAAAAATTGGAAAAAAGCTGGACTAAATGTATCGAGCTTTAAGGAGATTATGTAAAAAAATAAAACGCTTTTTTGCCGAAAAAACAATGTTTTCTTTTAAAAATCACTGACTATCAAACTACCCTCGTATTGTGGAGACAATCTGTGGAAACAAATTAAAACATGTTCATTTTTGCTATTCTCATTACCTTCTGCATTACTTTGTGTATTGGAGTAATGCAGCATGTAACTATTTTCCGGGAATTAAACAAGATTAATGAAATATTCAGCAGGGATGCAATCGATTCTATTGTAATTTCTAATTTCCCTACTGGGTACTAATTAACGAACATATTCTTGTTTTGTTATTTTCCGAAACTTATCATAATCCTTTCAGAATATCACCGCTGGGAAAATAAAAGCAAATAAATAAATACTTGCTCGTAGTAGTCAGTTTGAAAATTGTGCCTTATTTCAGCCACTGTTAGCATTAAGATAAAATACCCTATGTCAACATGACTAATGGCTTTTTTAATATGAGGAAAACACAGAAATCGTGTCCTTTGCTAAATAAATAAAGTTGGAAAAAAATCAAGTTTTTAATATATGTTCTGGCGGAAGGAGTTCCTTGCGGTCCTGTAACCACATTGCGAATATTGGACAGCTATGAAGTAATAAACTTCGAAAGGAACACAAATTTCCCAGTTGGAAAGGACATATCCACCGGTGACAATGTGTCGCCCCATAATTTTCTCTCACATGCTTTGTCTCATTTATTAAATATTTCTCTGGTAATTTACGTTCATATTATTCCACGCGGAAATAGCTTGGAAAAACGCAAACTAGGATAGAATATTTCTATGGTCGCATAAAATCATCAAAAGCGTTCTAAATATCGCCACAGATTAACGTCGATAAATTTACTGAAGGCAACCTAAACCACCAATACAATAAATTTCAACATCCACAACCTCATTAATTACAAAATTGCTATCCTGATTTTCGTGGATAATTGAATTTCGGTGTGAAGTGCTGAGTAATTATTGTGGAGGACATAATAGCTTTGAAATTTTTATAAATTAGTTTGTCAGGCTATTTGACGGTTAGTGCAGTAATCTAAAACTGGCATAGCCATTTACTCAACGTGACGTTAATTACGGCAGTTCTGAAGGAAATTACAAAACATATGTTTATTGTTAATCTTAAGTTAATGGAAAGTTTTTAATTTTCTAAATGTTACATTAACCGCTAATTGAAATGCATCCCCCAATCAGACATCATACTGAATTGGTGGCGTTATCGCTTTTCCACCCATTTCTGATTATATTCCTACTGTTCAACATCCTAATTATAAGCGGATCTGTGTCAGAAAGAGACTGAAACACCACTATATAACCCATTTGTGTCCAGCAGTTAAGCGGAAAATGAGTCATTACCTTGGGAAAACCGCAACTGGGGCTTAAGGGTTGTTGGTTAATTGCATCACTTCTAATAAGTCAATTAATCAATTCAACGTTGTTGATTTTTTAGCCATGGGGAGCTTTTATACAATAATATTACAATTTCTCGATAATTATATAAATAATTTAATTTCACGTATTGTGCAGCCTTCCTTTTGAATTCATATACATATACAGGGTGTTCCAGATGTGACGTGCCAAAATGAGTGTGGTGATAGAGAAAAAGAAATTATATGGCAGGGGTGGGGGGGGGGGCAATCTAAACCGTTTAAGAGTAACAGGGTGATTCATAAATTTCAGTTTTTCATGGTATACACCTTTTATTTTTATCTACATAACATAGCGACATCAATAAAACGCTAAAAAACAACTATCCTAATGACCTTTCCAAAAATTTCAACACTACTGATCTAACTCCTACCACTGCACGTACAGTCACTTCCAAAAGTGAAAAAAATGGTTTACGATTACTTAAATTTCAGCATTTTTCTAAATTTTCTCCGAAATTCATGTAATTAGTATACCCCTTTTTTATTTTTATTAGATTGTCCATCTTATGACCTTTCCAAAAAGGTGCAACATGTCCACGTAGAGAAAATATATACAAATTTATACATAGAAATCCTATCGGTATATTATTATATGAACGAATGATATTAAAATTGAATGGTCCTATCAAATGGTTACCGATGATACCAGCCCATACATTGACACTGAATCTCTGCTAGAATGCGGTCACCTTTGCCCTGTGTGGGTTAGTGTTCGACCAGGTATGTAGGTTGTGGAAGTTCGTGATAACATCATCCATCCACAGAATTCGGTCCAGAAACGCCCTGTCGTCAATGTCGCGTTCCAGAAACAAAGTGCTAAACTCCAGCCTTCTCTCGGAATCTCCTTCCAGTAGTCCTTGGACTGGGTGATGATGATATGGACGTAATCTCCCTCGATGAATAACCCTCCAAACTTAAGATGACGACACTGCTAATCGCCTTGTGACTCCTTTCGTGCTCGTTTCAGGGTCCTGCATAACGATGGTGATTATTTGGTGCTCGACGTCGGTAGAAGTTTCGGGTCATGTCTCCATGTCGTAAGAAGTAACACTTCCTGTTTCTTTTAACCTTTGGAAAGTCCATGTAGATACCCCTCTTTGGTGTGCTCGCCGGTTAGGGAATCTCTTTTGATATCCCAGTACAGCCGCTCTTTCTTTTCCGTCTACTACATCATAAATGTAAATAATATACGAGTACTTATTGATTTGCTTTATAACTATGATAGGTATTCTTGCTGACTGACCCTTTTTTATAGCATAATTTTTATCAGGTACTAGTAGCAGAACGCCAGAATACAAGGGTGTGAATTCTGCCTAACACAAGCTAATATTGGCAATAAAACAAAATTACACTAATATTTTTATAACAGCAGTCATTAAAATTAATTACCTGTTAACCCAAAAAAAACATCTTCGACCCTTTAGCTTAAAAATTTAGTTAATTTAAAGAATTTCCTACCTAAAGTGCGATTTTTCTCATACTTCGTCTACCTGGCCATGTTGCACCTTTTTCGAAAGGTAACAAGATGGGCAATCTAATAAAAATAAAAAAGGGATATACTAATTACATGAATTTCGAAAAAAATTTAGGAAAATGTTGAATTATAGGCTATCGGAAACCATTTTTTTTACTTTTGGAAGTGACTGTACGTGCAATGGTAGGAGTAGTGATCAGTAGTGTTGACATTTTTGGAAAGGATAGATGTTTTTTAATGTTTGTTTGATGTCGCTATGTTATGCAGATCAAAGACAAAAATAAAAGAGTTATGTGCATACCATGAAAAACTGAAATTTATGAATCACCCTGTAACTCCCATACTGTTAAGATTGCCCCCCCCCCCATCACGTCAGGTTTTTGAGATATTTGAGGTTATGTTCTCAAAAATGGTTTTTTGGCTGTTTTTGAGGTTACGTACAGTATGGAAAAAATTTTTTGGTCCTTTTTTCCTAGTTGTATCATTTAACACTACTTCGTACCCTTCAAAACAAACTATGAAGCAGTCACCTATAATTTTTTCTTGCAGAGTTACGACCATTTTTAACCAACTTCCCAAAAACGAAGAGTTTCTAAGTTCGACGTGTATGGGGTGGTGGGGTGGAACCTAACTTTGTAACGCGTTGTTCGATTTCGATGGTTCTTTTTCTGTTGTATAGAGTGTGATGTCCCATTGCTAATAGGAGACTAATTTGGTCCTATGGTGAGGGGTGGGGTGAGGGGAGGTAATCTAACTTCGTAACGCGTGGACCGATTTGGATAATTCTTTTTCTTTTGGGTATAGTATGCTCCCTGGTTGATACTTCGAGAAAAAAATGTTGGTGGAATGGAGGTGGCGTAGGGTTAAACCTTAATTTTTAACTCGTGGACCGATTTGGATGGTTCTTTTGCTGTTGTATAGGGCGTGATCCTTCATTGCTAATAGGGGAATAATTTGGTCCTATAGTGGGGAGGGGGAGGGATAGTCTAACTTCGTAACGCGTGGACCGATTTCGATGATTCCTTTTCTGTTAGGTAGAGTTTGTTCCTTTATTGATACCATGAAAAAAAATTTTTAGTGGAATGGAGGTGGGGTAAGGGGTTAAACCTAATTTTTAAACGCGGGTAACTTTTTAACCCGGGCTAAAAGTATAAAATAATTTTTTATTTTTTGCAAGAAACAGTCGTAGGTGACCCGTCATTAGCTTATTTTGAAGGGTAAGAGTAATATTAAATGATGCAATTAGAAACAAATGTCCAAAAAATTGTGTGCATCCTGTAAATAACCTTTAAAAAAGACCAACAACCCATTTTTTGAGTACATAACCTCAAATATCTGAAAATCCTGACGTGGTGGCCGACTTTGACCTCTGATTCAGATTCGGTGTAGAAAAGTTTTTCGGAAATGACCCCAGCTGCCCGACAGCAATTATCACCCCTTTTTTTGTAGACCTGTGTCATCGATCTACAATGCGCTGCAAACGGATCCTCCAGTTGCAGCGCGCCCGATATTGCCGACAACTTTGGATTGTTTTTCAAAAGCGCCTTCATTCCTTTTCCCATTATATCTCTATTATCATTTTCAACAAGTCTCTTCAGGCCCCTAGATTTCCCACGCTATCGAAGAGCTCCTTTATAATTCCTCTTTGTTAAAATTATCACATAATCTTGATTAACAATTATATGCCAGTCGCAAAGTTCTCCTGCATACTCACGTTGTTCGAATCTGTAATATATTCATAGCTTATGGGGCCGTATAAGAAGCTAATCTCGTCTCATCACCATGGCTTTCCGCCTGGCTTGAACTTAATTCCCACATAAACTCTGTCTTTTAACAAGGTCCTCAGCTCGACTGCGTCTACACCGACGTCTGCAATGCATTTGATCAACTTTTTTACACTGTGATTATGCTCAAAACTAGAACTGGATCTAGTCTTACTTAAAAGATAGGACATATCGGATATCTTTCCATAACACTTTTTTTAGAGTCGTAAAGACTTCATTAAGTGTACCGCAGGGTAGCCATATTGGTCCGCTGCTGTTTATTTTGCCATTGACAGCATTGTCAGCCTAATTAAACACTCCAAAGTCTTAATACATGCAGACGATAGAAGATAGAAACAGTTATGACTCTTCCTACATCCAGGATTGTGATCTCAGGAGAGACCTGGAAGTTATTATAAGACAAGGGTTACAATACAGTCCTCCAAATTGAAGAGAGGTAGAGCATGACATGATAGAGGTGGACGGTGGAGGTCGAAATAAGCAACGTAAGCCTAACCTGGGGTGAAATAACATCAAGAGCTCAAGATAGAATCAACTGAAAAGTATGTGAACGATCCCTATGTTCCCCCGAGCAATAAGGGTATAGAACATTGATTATAGTTGAGAATAAAACCTAATCAATTAATACTCGACTTAACTTTTTTGATTAGAGATTGATTGTAAAAGAGATATAAATTAATTCCATTTTTCTAGATAGGATTTTTTAGCAGTACATAATCCATTTATTTGTACTTGAAAGATTTCAGCTAATGTGCTTGGTTTTGATATGAAATATTCCGAAATACCATATCTATGACAACGAAAAGCACCTAGCAATTAAGCAAATTTCGAACTTTTTTCAGGATACCGACGATAACAGAGTGTCTGAAAAGTCCTCGAAATTGTAGCCCCCACAAGGCAAATAACTCTCTCATAATTTAAAATTTTTCAATTGAATGCAGTGCGAATAGGTTGACGATGTATTCATCCACTGTATATCGTCGTCCTCATAAAGTTGACATCAGAAAGACATGTACGACGTACGTGCAGGCATCGACCTGTTACAGGATGAAATAAAATGCCTGACATTTAAAAATGTCAAAATTGACGGTGAAATATTTTAATGAATGTCTGACATTATCACTCCCTGTCCTCATCAACTTTGTTCGTTTAGCTCTATCAGCAAAACGAGAGGGTTCACTCTATTTAACAATGGCTGAAGTTCATTTTGTTTTGTTTTTTTTGCCACTCTGCGAGTGCTTATTATGGATTCCTGAAGTTGTATGGATTGTTGAGGAAATCTAGGTAATCACACTCACTGTTCTAAAGTATTTAATATTGGTGGATGGATAATTAAAGAATTTCCCGGAAGTTAATAAGGGAGGAAATTGAGGGCTATGTATATTTTTTATGTATGTACATTAGTGTGCTTAAAAAAATCGAAATTATTTTATTTTAGTTCCCATTGTCTAAAAGTTAGCATACTATAAAATAGAAATACTTAAACACATCCATTTTTTTATGATGTAGGCAAAGCCCAGGAGACAGTCCTATGATGCGTTTAATCATGGCTTTGCTGGGAAAGAAATTAAGGTAAGCGGAAGGATTGAAATTTAAATACATTACAAAGAGCTAGATAACGGCTCAGAGACGGATCGGATTTTATTTTTTAATTTCTTATTAAAAACTCATGGGGAGACCGAGCCTCGAACCTTGGAACCAAAAAAAAAAAAACCCCAAATTTCGGATTTCTATATAATTTTATGTGTAAATCAGAATTAAGTTACTGACGAATTGATAGTACTTCCGATTTCTGGTTGCTGGAGAATGGACGGGCGCGTTGAAGCCTAATAAAAGATACGGCGATCCTCATCCGGACATTCTCAAGTGTTAGTTACACATCCAAGCGGTAGCAACCGGGCAATGCATCCTAGAACGTAGCCAAGTAACTAATGCGTGAGGAGATAACCGCATGAAAAATCACCCTAACTCCCAGGTTGTAGTAGGCCATGCCAAGGGAGTCTGCAGTGTTGTCGTCCGCTCTGCAGGACCCAGGAGTAATTGGCCTTTCCTCAGGCATTTCTGTGGAAGTGGAGGTGGAGGGTATGGTTGACCACAACAGGTTAGCAATACCCACGTTGCCCACAACACAACTGAAGCAGCTTTGGGAAAATTGCCTTTTGAAGGGTCTTTCGCTGTAGCAGTCCTGGATGAAGGTGCCATTGGCAAAATAATAACTAGCACTTCAGGTGCGGCGGTGGCAGAGATGGCAGACTCTAACGAATTGGCTATCTCCGCGGTACACGCACCAGTAAAATATGTAGACCTGCCTTCCGAAGGGTTAGCTGCGGTTAAACCGGAGGAGGTTACTTGTCTTCGCTCCGGACTAAAGCTTTATGGCCTGGAATCCTTCAATGTCGTGGACAAAGAAGGGTGAAAGTTGTAATTAACGCATGGACCAAGAAGGAACACTGAAGACGGTGGGACAACCGAGATTAGTGGCGACAGTGGAATAACTGACTACTCAGTTGCCCCCACTAAGAGAGACTGAGAGGGGACGAAAAGGGACCCGATTCTATGTGGTCTGTTTCGGCTAATCTCCAGAGGTGTTTTTAGTGAGTAAAAATCTCACACTACCGGAGAGCACGGGCTGTCCAGTATCTTTTGGAAGATTTTCACCTCTCCCGCAAAAAAGAAAACTTTTGATTTCACTGCAAATGAAAACGTCGTAATACTATCGAGAAAATAAAAGTAAGAAGAGCTTTGAATTCGTTTCGATAACTACTTTCAGAATATCTACACAAACAAAATGTTTAAAATGTTTGTGCTGTCAATTCGCCAGTAACTTAGGGCTAATTTACACATAAAATTATATGGAATACACAAATTTGGATATTTTTTGGTTTAGCCATTTTAACTGTTTATGTTTTTCAGCATTTATACAAGAATTTTTATTTTTTAGAATACTAACTTTTTACGCAATGAGAACTAAAAACAATTAGAATTTTTTTGAAGCACCCTAATGTGGATGCATAACTTCATTAAATTTTGTATTTAAGTATGGTGGGGGCGGAGAAGGGATTGTCGTCCAACTTTGTATCGCGTAAACTGATTAGAAAGATCCGTTTTTGTTATATAGAATAACTTAACTATTTTGTAACTGGCGTGAGCGTGAGAAGAGGCAAAGGCATCTCATCGTCACCTTTCCGCTCTCTGCAACCACTTATCAACCGCCCCTTTGGCCTTTCTATGGAATCACTCATTATCCTGGACGCCTCATTCTACACCAATTTTACCAGAGAATTCACATAATCGTGGTGCATGAATAACTTGATTGTAATATTATAATTGAGTACAACGACAGGCAAGGTCGCCCCCCCCTGGGATTAAGTCCTTCCTGTAAGAATTTTCACTCTTCCTGGAGTAATTTACTGGGTGCTTCTTTTTAATATTAAATTCTTAACTAGTCTATTTATTTTCATCATTTTCGTAGATAAAATTCATAAAAGTAAAAAGTAACTTAAATAAGTAATTGATTCGAAATTAATAATGGCACTAGCACTATACTCATCGGATGTATATAGAGTTGCCAAGTGACCAGAATCTGATCTGCCTGGTCCGTAATTTCGCCGTAATACTGACATGAAGTACGTTAAAATTTATACAAATTACACTGGAGCACAGCAATCTTTTCACAAATTTGAAGTCACCAGGTTGAGAGCATGCTAAATTTATGGTGAAACCAAGTGTACTTGTATATTGCTGCAACCACATGACGAGTTTTCTACGTACTGCCAACGTGGTGGCTCTTGGCATCCATACATTTGTGAAAAAAATGGATGCTCTCGCGAATGTAGAAGTAAGAACTTGATTTAAGCCTGTAATTTTTTCAAAGAAACCTTTTTTTTTATTTCGTTTTATATTGAAAACAAATTTTTTTAAATAAGTTTTAACACTCTAAATCAAGAAAGTCATTGATAAAATTCGGCGAATTTGTTGTTGTAAATTTAATTATAATTTTACAACGATACGGCATGACTTTCTTGATTTGGAGTGTTAAAACTTATTTAAAAAAATTTATATAATTTATAATAAAAAATACAAAATCTCGACGTTGTTACCTTCTAATTTATGAATAAAAGAAGTGTGCAAAATTTGAGAAGGATTGGATGGGTAGTTTTTGAGTTACAGTGATCACCGACTTCTTTGAAAAACTAAATCTGAGAAAAACGCGTTTAAAGTTTTAACACTACTCTTTTGTATATGGGATGTATCGAATGGAGCGAGACCCGAGGCACTGTATCTCCGGCAGTTGTTCTCCAATCGACCTCAAATTTTAACTAGATACTCCTGAAGAGTTGTACTATTAAATATAAAAAAAATACAAAAGACAATTTAAATTATAACGGAATTCCTGTTATTTTGGGATGTAAGAGACTGTCAAACACAGCCCCACGTATCGTTCTTGTAACGCTCCGTCGCGGCAGCCCGGAAACTTGTTTTACGAGGACATACCAACGACATCCGACACTGCAAAATGGCCTCAGATTGAACAACGAGAACAGCATGTAGCAAAACGGGAGTTTCTTCTCCAACAAGAAAACGAACTTTACGGTCCTGACATTGCAGATTGATCGTAAGTAACTTTTCTTCCAAGGTTCAGGCATGAAGATTTTTAACTGAGATTTTCCAAAAGGTACGTTTTAACAACTGGTTGACATGATATCTCGAAAAATAATTGATCGAATAACTCAAATCTCTAATTGAACGATTAATTCATTCCGCTATCATCTGACGAAGGCTTTTTGAAAAATTTTCATTTTAACAATTTTTTAGCTGTTTTGGGCCCTAAAAACAAGAAAAAAAAACAAATTTTGTCGAAATTTTTGAATTTTAAAAATTCCGTTCGTCAAACGATAGCCAAGGGGATAATAAAACTAAATCTTTTTCGATGTTTTGATTTTAGGTGGCTTTCATGAGCTCAATCGTGTCAACTGTTTTGATATGAATTTTCACAAAATGCACAAAATGTGCAGCAAAAATTCACTTGACCCGAGTTAATTTTCAAAAATAAAAATCAAAACAAACTACAAGTAGTTTGTTTTGATGATCTTTATTTGATACAGCTGTCTAGATCGGTTTTTAAAATATTTTGTGTTGGAGTTCAATCTAGTTTTCGTTTTTTCGCGAAGGCGTCCAGCAGCTGAAGAAAAGTTAACCCTTTGGTGCTGCTGTTGAGAACGAGCCAAAGGAGTTTAACTTTTCTTCATTAGAAACGCCGATCATGTTAAGAAATTTTTATATTTCTTACATTGCTCGAGTGTACAAGTAGTTTGTTTTGATTTTTATTTTTGATATGAATTTTTCGTAAGGGGTATTTCAAGGTCAAACCAAAAACAATAAAAATTTCAAAAAATTCAAAGTATAAGAATAAACAAGTTGAACCCAAAAAAACCGCAAATCAATTGCATTATTGGTGTCCCTACGACTCAACCTCGAAACTGCAGCTTAAAACTGTAGTTGGTTCACCTGAGTTTCAAACTTTTTATAAGTGATTTCTATTTCTATTTCTATTGAATGTGCTTTGAAATTATTTTTATCAAGAATCAAAAAACCACTTGTTAAGTTCCAAAATTAATTTTTTTTAAATATCTTCACAACTTAAGTGGATAGGTATCGCCTATCTGCAGACGCAGAAAAACACTTTCGGAATTTCTTTTGCAGACTCTAAACAAGCTTTTTAATAAAACTCGTTTGCCTTTATTTACATACATATCTATTCATATGAAATATGAACTTCAAAACTTAAAATGGTCGAAACTTCGCAAGAGAAAATCGTAGATAACCGCTCAGTAGCTTATTTTGAAGGGTAAGAGTAGCATTAAACGATGCAACTAGGAAAAAAACCAAACAAATGTTATGCATCCTGTACATAACCTTAAAAGTAGCAAACAAAAACCATATTTCGAGTACATAACTTCAATTATCTCAAAATTATGACCTGATTGTCAAATTCTCACCTCGGATCCGGATTCTACGCAAATTATTTTAAAAATTACTTTAAAAGTGACCCTAAGCTGCCCAGTTACAAACATAGCCCCATTTTTTTTTCGCACAGTGCTATTATTAGAAGACTTTTTGTAAAAGGTCGTGGGCAATAATTCTGGAAAAGGTCCCTTCCAATTTTTGCAGGATAATCGATAACAGATCGAGATAATTATACTTACTTATTATACAAGATATTAAAATTGTAAAGTCGGAGCTGTGTGGATCCAGAGACATAATTAC
The DNA here is from genome assembly GCA_964036015.1 of Leptarthrus brevirostris. Classification (NCBI taxonomy): domain Eukaryota; kingdom Metazoa; phylum Arthropoda; class Insecta; order Diptera; family Asilidae; genus Leptarthrus; species Leptarthrus brevirostris. Next base: position 129,526,381 of record OZ038373.1, on the reverse strand, counting down.
CGAAACTTTTGATGATTTTGTAATAGGTACTTTCTCGAGTTCTGTAGTAACTGTGAACAATTATAGTTTCGTTCCATTTTATGGTATCCGTCCGTTTGTCTGTATCACAGCTCTCCTATCATATCTATACCTACCAGGTGGTACTCGCGACTTCGTCCGTTCGTTACTTGTATAACGAATCTACCTGTCAAATTTTAAGTACATGGTAACAATGGAAGAATATACTCTATACAACAAAACTTGAATCATCCAAATCGATCCACGCGTAATGTCGTACCACACTTGTCCTGCTTCCGCGCGATGAAGTCCGCACGAGTGCCCACACTTGTCGTGTCGGATTTTGTGTAGAACACACGCAATTTATTGTATGTAGTGGTAACATTAAAGCAGATTCCGAACCCAAATAAACCTTGCTTTGAATGTATGCGTGCCGATGAGACGATAAATAGGTAAGTTTCGTGCGGATTTCCCTATACACCCCTGCACGCCCTCTCACCAACAAACTGCGATGAAGCAGGACAAGTGTGGTACGGCACTAATAAAGTTAAGCGTCGTCCACCTTCCCCACCCCAAGATTTTTGACATAAAACCGATGGGGGGAGGGGGTGCGTATACCCTATTCAACAAAATATAAATCATTCAATTGGGTCGATACGCTACCAAATTCTGTAAACAAATTCTCCGCTAGTGGGCGTAGGCTGGGGACCTAACTTCGTAACTCGAAAACTGATTTCGATTATTTTTTTAGGGCTCCGCGCCTCAAAACGAAAAAACCCTTTCAGTATCACTTCGTTTTCCGTCTGTCAAGGCAGACACTCGCAAATAAATCAAAATCTATAGGGTAATTCCCGTTTCGAAAATCGTTAATTTGTAGTTATATCACATGAAAAAATATTACGAAACCCTCGATGCCAGAGTCAAACCAGAGATGCCAGTAGGTATGGAACAAAAGTCGCCGAGCCGTGGCACTGAAGTCGCCCAAAGTCGCCGCGCCATTATTTGAAATCGCCCAAAAATCGCCATTTGATTTTATAATCAATCAAGTCTTTCAAATTGTTCTTCGTACAACTTTAATGTAATATTTATTACAGTAATCACAACAACAGATACAAGTAATTTAAAATTTTGGTAGAGGCGTATTTAATAATGGAAGTGACTATTTATTTGCACTTACGTGTATTTACGTGTACTTTTGAATTGGGGCAAGTTTCGCTTTTACGTACAAATATATTCCCTAGCGTGGGGAGGGGGAGGTGCCGTAACTCCTCATTTAATAAAGCAATTAAAAGCCTGATTAATACACGTCTGCCTCCCAGAAAGTTTAATAAATTTTTGACGTACCTAAATACACGTAAGTGCAAATACTCCAAATCTTTAATAATTCACCCAGTCGCTTCCAACTATTTATTAATCTTTTAGGAATTAATATACATATATCCAAAGAATAGCAAAAGCAACCGCAGGAACGACAGAAAAACAATGTTGATGTCGGCTGTATCAGAATCAGATATCCACGACATTACGACGGCATTGAGCATACTCTTATGTGTGAGCGTCAAAAATTCCATTGCGATAAACGTCAGTTTGGACTCGTTCGGAGTTCAGTAAAAAGTTATTCGGGCAAAATTAGAATTTGGGATGACTCGACAGCAAAAATTTTTCTACCGTCACATCGGGTTATATGATTTCGATTAGCCAAAATGAACTGTTGCTGTAGACTGCTATGCATTCTGATTCAGCCTATAGCCCAAAAGCGCCCAGCAAGAATTAAAAAATCGCCCAAAAGCGCCCAGCACGAATAAAAATATCGCCCAAAAAGTGCCTATAATCTGTTCCAAAATGATTGGCAGTACAAGCTCTTATGGAGTATTGCTGTCTGCTTTATTTTCACATCATTTTCCTATGCCTCTATTCTTCTTCCTCAGCACTGCCAAGATTTCACTTCAGACCATTTCCAAAGATTACTATTACTATATAAATGGCTTCGAACAAAGTAGTGAAACTTTTTTGGTTGCTTTTATATATTTACCGCATCGGGCAACCCTGCCGTCAAACCTAAAAATATGTTTTCCGGGAGAGTTTGTGGGTAGGGGACAAGTATACTTTTCTTATGTGCTTTTACAAATGTCAAATTTACTTCGCTCATTAAAAGATCACAATACATTGACAGTTTCTTACGCACTCAGTCATGTGATTCGCATGAATTCTTTTTATTGGTGGTACTTTTTGGTACATTTTGTCTTCGACAAGATCCGGCGGTACTTTTTTGAAAGAACGCTGTGATTCTCTCCGGAGGAGAACAGAATTTTGACAGGAGTAAGTGATTCTCTCAGATAATTTTGACAGGAGTAAATGACTACACACTGCCTGTATACTCTTTATTTGCACTTATTTGACCTTAAAATCAGGATATATTTCGTTTTTCTGTGGTGCCAGTGTTACTTTTTCAAATTAGCTGGGTAATTTAGAGAGCCGGTTATCTTCTTATTTTTCCTCGTGGCCTACTGCTAAAAGGTATAACCTGGCTACACTTAATGTGCTTTCCGACCATCCCAGTCACTCGAATTCGTATTGCATCGGAGAACTTCGCATATAAAATCACCTACCACCCACCACTGAGTGCTGATCACTATCGGTCGACCAACAGCATCTGGCTGCTGACATAATCAGTGCCTGTTGGTTTCTCCACCAAGAAATATCGAAAGGCTGGTTGTACACGGTTTTTGGCGAGTTTGTGAAATTTGGCATCATAACTTCCCATTTACCGTGTACTGCCAATCGTTTTGGAACAGGGTATAGTCGCAGAGAGGAAAATTTTCTCGCCCAACTGACGGCTCCAGTAGCCCAATCGGCGAGAAATCGCCCGACTTGGCAACTCTGAGTCAAACTCGCACTTGTCCGGGGGTTTTTTGTTTTTGTATAGGGTATGTTGCCCCATTGATACCATCTTCAAAATGTTGAACCTTGAAAGGTTTGTGAAGGGCGACACCTAATTTTGGTTTTAACTTGCGAGTTTTAAAAGTCATTGGGTAATATTTAACTTTGGCCGGCATTGGGCTTACTGGAGCGCTACGCACTACCCTAACTGATGCTCCGAATGTTCTGCTGCACCTTCTCCTCCTTGATATTCACATCATTCATAATTATCTTTTGTATATTGTATATGTACACGTATTCCTTCAAATTTGCAATTTTTTGGGCCCAACGCTTTTAGCTTTAGTAGCCTATATAAAAAAAAATTTTAATTTCTTGTAACTATTGTTACTCTTGTGTATGCGTTTATAAAACCATTGTTTTTTCAAAGTTTTTTTCTTATATTATTTTATTTATTGATAAATATAGTCTAAATATTTCGATCCCACAATATGGAAGATAGACACTGAATCCCCCAGGGGCTCCTAAAAAGGAATATTTTCGAGGCTTATCAACCTTTAAATTTGATAACATTTCTTGGTGCGTCTGTCATAGTAAATGTTTAACGACGTCACATATTTGGCACATAAATTGCAATGAAGAAATTTATTTAATGACCGCGAAATGTTTAAGACAGTAAAGTTTTTGTAACGTTTCTGCAGAACACAGAACTGACATGAGATGAACTCCTTGGGGACGCCTGTCAATTTAAAATTCGAACATTCCTGTCTCCTACAATATTTTAACAACTCTGATACTGAGAAAAGTACTTCAAATCTGCCCCTCTTTTTTGCTATTTAAAAGGAACTTTGTAAAACATCATCTAATTGCCATATTTTTGCAATTTTTTCAAGATAGACAAATGTGCAATCATTCCCTTGAACAAGATGGTGATTTTCTTAAAATTCCCTCCTTATAATTGTAGCGCCAGAAGCGAACTTTTAAATTGCTTCTCCTCAGGCTTTAACTTTACATCGACAGACGTCCCCTCTGACCCTTAAATGAACTTATTATTCCAATGCCTTCTCGATCCAAGATGGGGTCATTAAAACGAAGGGTGTCTATCTGCCCCTGCTGCCCTTAGTCAGTATCCTATAAAGCAGAAATCATTTTCAGCCGAAGGGCGTAACTTATAATTACGGTAGAAAGCCGCAAGCTCGCGAATTTCAACAGACGGCACAGGTGACCGAAAAGAGCCATTAATCACAGTTCATACGGTGAGGAGAAGTAAATTATGATTTAAAGACTGCTTAAGAGCTTTTTAACCAAATTTATGACTGAAATTGATTTTTTAATGTTTATGCAAAATTATTCGCTTTGATAAATGAAGCAACAAGACGGAGTCCGCATTAATTGCGTCGTACTGAATTAAAGCTTTTCTTTTTGCTTCACTTTCAGCTGTCGATAGCAACTAAATACATTAATGGTGGACTGAACAATATTGCTTTAAGGGATTCCTCGAAATTTAACGCAGGATTTTTTTAACAGAGAGGAAGACGGAAATTGCGATTATTAATTTAAAGTGAATTAGTAAAGTTGAATAAAAAATCTTTGCTTTGAATTACTTAATCGAAGCTTTTTACATGGGCGAAAATTAATTTTTGGTTTTATTTTAAAAATTACTTTGTTGAGTTTATATTGGGATTAAGAATTCAATTGACCCAACTATTTGGTTTTAAGGCATGCTATGCGCTAGAAAGCCATCGTGAAAAACATTGCTAAGTGTTCTATAATTAGATGGATTGCGAAAATTTTCCAAAGTATTCCAAATTTTAAGAAGAAAACTTAAATATCAAGAGATTTGGAAAATATAATGAAATTCCAATAGTTATGTATTATTTTCAACTGTGGTTCTGTAGTTGTTTTATTTGTTTAATTTGCACCGACTTCAAAATGTCGTAATAGATATAACATTAAAAATTATTTTATGCTTTTTAGCGCTTTTTGTGAAGTCGGTTCAACTTCTTTTTTAAAAAACTATTTTATTTTTCACTTTTTAGTGTCTTCTACTCTATACAACGAAGAAAGAACCATCCAAATCGGTCCACGCGTTAAAAGTTAGTTTTAACCCCCTACCACACTCCCATTCCACTTAACGTTTTTTCTCATGGTATCAATCAGAAAAGGAATCATCGAAATCGGTCCACGCATTACGAAGTTACCTCCACTCCCCCTCCCCCACCACCACCATAGGACCAAATTATTCTCCTATTAGCAATGGGGGACCACACTCTTACAACAGCAAAAGAACCATTCAAATCGGTCCACGCGTTACAAAGTTAGGTTCCGCCCCCCCCTTCTCCCACCCCAACCACACCAACAATTTTTTTCTCCTGCTTTCAACCAAGGAGCATACTCTACCCAAAGGAAAAAGTATTATCCAAATCGGTCCACGCGTTACGAAGTTAGACTACTCCTCCCCCACCCAACCTCCTACCATAGGCCAAATTATTCTTCTATTAGCAATCGGTGATCACACTCTATACAACAGCAACAAAACCATCCAAATCGGTCCACGTGTTACAAAGTTAAGTTCCACCCTCCCCCACCCCCACCCCAACCACCATCCCACCAACATTTTTTTCTCGAGATATCAACCACGCAACATACTCTACCCAACAGAAAAAGAATTATCCACATCGGTCCACGCGCTACAAAGTTAGACTACCCCTCCCCCCTCCCCCACCCTATTCCAAATTTTTCTTCTCCTATTAGCAATGGGGGATCATACTCTGTACAACAAAAAAAGAACCATACAAATCGGACCGCGCGTTACAAATTTAGGTCTTACCCCCACCCCGACCCCCACTCTACCAAAAATTTGTTTGACATAGTACCAATCGGTGAACATACTCTAACCAACAAAAAAATAATCATCAAAATCGGTCGACGCGTTACAAAGTTATTCCCGGTCAGACATAAAAAAAAATAAATAAATACGCGTCCAACTTAGAACCTCTTTGTTTTTGGGAAGTCGGTTAAAAATGTAGTCATGTTTTTAATGGCGAATCGCAATTTTCGTACTGCCGGAATTATGTACAAAGAGTAAATCAAGATACGTTGAATATTTAACAAGAGGTTGTCAGTTTTCGCTCTGAAGGGCCTCTTCTTATATTTTTGGTATGAAGATCCTGAGTAGTTAAGTTTCGTTGATTCGCATTTTCTCCTACTATTCCCGCGATGGTTTCACTTGCACTTGCGCACCCCAGAGAGCGAGGTTGAAGATATCATTACCAGAGAATAAACAGTTTCTTCCCCTACAAATCACCTGGAAAAGATGGAATTGTCCCGATCATACTACAGACACTACCAGACTTGGTGGCGAAGTAGTTGTTGGGTATCTTTAGGGGTTGCAATACTTTCAATTACATTCCTCAGACCTGGAGAGAAGTCAAGGTAGTGTTCATCCCTAAGCCTTGCATATGGGGTCACGAACTCGATAAGGACTTCAGATTAATCAGTCTATCGTCCTTTTTGTTAAAGACCTTCGGGCGCTTACCTGAGGTTCACCTTCGGCAGACTCTACATGGAAAACGAATGTCAAGATCCAAGCATGCCTACTGTAAGGGAACATCCACGAAGTTGTACGTACAATTGAACACTGAATAAAATACAAAGAATACTCTCTAGTAGCGTTCCTAGACATAGAAGGAGCCTTCAACAATGTTCGCTCTGAATCCATCTTTGAGGCCCTATTCGAGTTAGGTGTGAAGCAGGGCCTTGGCAATTCGATACTAACGATACTAAGATCAAGAGTAATACAGTCCGAATTTGAAATATTTGATTTAGAATAATTAGTCGTATTGTACTCGTGGGGGCTGTGAAGAAAACGGTAATCCGCCTTTTTGAGGCGCTCGTCATTTTGGGGCATCAGCCATCTTGGGGCGTTCGCCATGTTGGGCTTAGATTGTCACATTGTCACAAAGGTAACCCTACAATACAATATAAACTTAAAAATACAACAATTCATCTATTTTAAGCGCAAATTACTTACTATATAATCTGCAAAAATAAGGATATATTTACTCTTTTCGCTTTGACTCTGATAATTTAAGGGTAGGTTCTAGTTGAGCAATTTCAAAAAATTAATTTCTCTTTTTTTGCATATTTTAAATCCGTATAGTGTCTAGAATAAGCCTCAAAAACGATTTGACGAAGTTCGGAAAAATGTAAAAGTTACAATCAATTTAGTGCGAACGCGTACCGGCCGAAAATCATGCCTACGTTCGGGCCAAATGCAGATGCACGCGCGCCATATTGTTTGCTTAGCAGGTATAAAATTCTTTTATATATTCTGCTTGGACAAAATAATGTTCCTTGAATATAGTAGTCAAAATCAGTTTCACAAGAAAGAGAACAGGAACAGCTGACTAGCTGTAAGAAACAAAAATTATATTTCTTTTTACGTTTTTTCTATGTCAAACATTAAACGTGCTTTTCTCAAAACCATGTTTTCTGACACGCCGTGCAGAGTTGCAGTCGAACCGTTCAACCAATTGACTTCTTTTTTCTATTAAATAAAGATTATTGAACCATTTTCAACAAAAAATATTAATATTTACTATTTTTTTAACCACTATTTCGGCTTTTTTCTTCAAACGTTCGCCATTTTATCAAAAAAAAATTCTTCTTTGCAAATAACTTTGATTTTTGTTTTTCAGATAAAAAAGGAAGACGAAATTCTGGACGGCGCAGCGCGTTGCACGCACTACACGGCTCCAGAAGTGCATGGAGTGCATTTTTTTGTGAACTTAAGTAAATGTACTAATAGTTGAAAAAGTCGAATTATACATTATTTACCTTCTTCTGTAAGAAAAACATTCATAAACTTCGGCCATTTTTCTTGCCGCTCGACTAAAACCTACCCTTAATATAAATTAAAGCAAAATTTTACTTAGAATGCTTGCAATGGATAGTGTGACGATATAAGTACCCATGGGGAACGTACTCAATAGAATAAAAAAGGAATAATTCAAATCGGTATAAATTTTATTAATAAATTCAGTCAGTGTTTAAATTTATATATTTTTACATTACTCGGGGAAAATTATCTTAACACGCGCAAGCCCGCACATTCAACGGTAGGTCGCAATCCACCTTTCTAAATATGGTAATTATTAATATCACAACAACAACCGCCTTGATTTCATTGAGTCCAAAATCAGCGGATTTTCACAGGTCAGGCGTTAGCAAATCAAACCTTATACCACGAATATTGGAAAAATTAAATATTAAATAACCTCCAAATATCCAAAACAGAAACTGAAAACCATAGGAATAGCGAACGATACCCCAGATCTGGATGAAACCGAACCGACAGCAGACTGAAAGAATTGATGTGGAATACCTTAAAGTTCACTTAAGCTATAAACTAGATCATCGTATGAAAAGTTGACTCATCGTACATAATTTATCTAAGAGACATAATTATTCCTCTCCACCCGTTGTCAATCCACACATCCATCAAGTATTCTACCAATGCTTCACAAACCGTGGTATTAAGTTCTAAATAATTAATTCTATGAAATTAAGATTTCCAATTATATTGCCCAATGGGAATACCCTGATTTCACTTTAATCGAGTTATACAACTCAATCTTTCTTAGATTGAATGTTCAGAGAGGGCAAATAATATTTTCTATCGATTTTTTCAACTACGAGAAAGCGTCTGTGAAAGGAATGATTATAATAACATCATAAAATAAGACGATTAGAAGGACGTCGCCATTGAATGCTATTCCCTGGCTACGTTCCAATTAATTGGCGCTTGCAGACACTGCAGTACGGGCGTTCCATCAACGTCTTCTGCAAATATAATAACTCAATAGTTTACCACGGGGAATATCTTTAATTGATTTGTAGAGAACGCTTGCACGAGTTATTTTTAGAGGAAGTACATGACAAGTTAAGGTAATCGACTTTACCTTAATAAAAATTTAATTACAAAAAAAATTCGACGTGATGTTGTATAATCAAGAATCGACCGTTTATTAAATTATTAATTCATAAATCGGCTTACTCTGATATGCTACTTTCCAGTAAACGAGGAAAATATGACATGCCAAAAAATTGGGGTGGTCCTTTCGGAAAAATTCGTACATCAAAAATGAATAAGGGCTTGACATCATTATTGGACTCATCAGTTTTGTTCGTTTCACCCCTATCAGGAAAATTTTCATTTTCAGTCTATTAAACGTCGACAAAAGTTTCATTTTCATTATGAATGTCTGTCCAGGATTAAAAAATGAATGCTAAATGACAATGAGAAAATATCTGAATGATGTGGGTATAAATATCTTCCCACTTTTCAGGCGGCAGGGCCAAACTTTACGTACAAAATGAAAAGGTCGCGGAACATAAAAAATGGTAGAACATAAATCCTTTACAAATGGTTCAGAAATTTAACGAATGAATGCCGAGCATTAATCAGCTCTTTTTAATATTTTCCGCTTTTTCTTCCAGGTATACAATATTTTGCTTAAAATGTCACAAATTGGCTTAAACATTATACAATATACGGAAAGGAAGGGATTACTGGACATATGAAGGATGCGAAGGTGGGAGCTGTCTGCTTAGGAAATATTATTTTTTTAAATACTCAGCTACATTCGATCAATGCTATTAAACCTACACAATATTTTATATTTAGATTGTTTCGGGTATTTTGTGACAAAAGGAGTATTAAAACTCAAAAGTGGGGACTATTTATAATAGTTTAGTTGATGAAATTTGGCTGTCATTACTAATATAGCAACCTTCGGCTGAAGAGTGGGTTCTAAATTGGTACTGATTTGATACAGCTTTGATTTGGTGGGTGGAAGAGTAGATTGGGCGTATGTGGGCTCGAACGTTTATTTTTATTTTTAAATTTTTTTTTATATGTTGCGTTAAGTCACCATATAGAGCCCCTGTTCATTATCAATTAAGGCCACATAAAATTTGCACAATATTATGTCTTTTACTATTTAAAAATACATGAAAGAAACATAATATAAAATGGAAGGATTACTTTTTCGATTTACCACAGGACGTTAGACTGAAGATGTCTGCTACCCAACAGAATAGAAAGAGCCATTGGTGTCGAGCCAAAAACAGAAAGAATACGATAGAATAGCTAAAGTGCTTGCTATTAATTTTACCAGTACGGTTTCTGCGCCGGTGAACCGGAGACTTACTTTGCTTTGGAGCTTTGGAATCATTGTCTCAATAATTTTAAAGAGTCCGAGGTCGGCGCTCTTGATATTTTAAAAGGTTAAGGTTGCCTTTTCACCCAACCTTCAAGCATTTGATGTGCACCATCACCTATTAAAGCATATAAAAAAGTTTTTTGTCCGGCCGTTCAGTCCTTGCATTAATAGACGGAGTTACATCGGTTCCCTACCAAATAAATACCGGTGTACTTCAGGGTTCAAATCTTTCACCTAAATTATTTCTTCTTTTTATTAATGACGTTTTACATATCACTTTCAATCCTATTCATAATTTCGCGGACGATATCACCTTTTATTTCTATTGAATTAACCCTTCTAATTCAGAAGGCGCACTTCACAGGCAGAAGCCAGGAATCAATTGACCTACCTACCAAAATACACAAAATATTAAGGTGGATGAGGCTCCCACACCACATGCAAAAAATCATTAGTAAACAAAAGCCAAAATACACCCAAACACAACAATCAGGGATGCACAGGCAGCTTAAGCCAAGTCAATACAAAACATACAAGGAAGGAAACTTTACACCTTACAAAAAAAAAAAGACAAGTGAGTACAACAGGATGGATACAAGTTGTAAAGGCTCCTCTTTAATGTTAACTTGTCCACGTTAGTGCTGAAAACATCACCAACACCATTAGCAAACCTACAGATGCGATTAACAGGCTCGAACAGACCATAACTAGTGCGCGAGAAAGCAATCTGAAAGCTCGAACGGTTTCGAAGGGAATAGGACAGTTCTCTGTCAATCTTTCCCTGCAGAAGCTGGTGTAGAAAAATTATATCGGCAACCCAGCGACGCTTCTCGACAGTAGCAAGTTGTAGCAGTCCCAACCGATCACCATATGGAGGTAGAATAAAAGGGTCACTCCACGGCAAAGCACGAAGGGCCGATCTCACAAATCTAAGCTGTACAGATATACTTTTAGTGTGAGATCCATAAAATGGACACCAAACCGGACTAGCATACTCCAGCAGTGGTCTAACAAGGGATGTATAAAGATGGAGTCTTTTGTGAGGGCTAGGAAATTCCCTGGACCAACGGAGGATAAAACCCAGCATAGAGCTGGCCCTAGCAACGATATCATTAATTTGGGGGATGAAGTTAAGTTGTCTATCAAGATACACACCCAAATCCTTCACTCCTTCCACCCGTTGAATACAAGTATCTTCAAACTTATACTGAAAAAAACAGTAGTTGCGGGACCTCGAGAAGGTCATAACCTGACATTTACCGATATTTAATTTAAGATTATTATTGACACACCAGCTATAAAACATGTGCAGGGCCGACTGCAAGATCTCGCCAGCCCGCAAAATATTTGATTGGGAGAAAAATCTTGATATCGGCCGCATAAATAAGAATTTTACTTCTTTGAAGCAAATAAGTAATGTCATCAATAGATAAGAGAGAGCACGCCACACGAAAACGCACTCTATAAGTCCTATTGTATAAATACGACTTAATCCATGCAATGAGTGGGGCCGGGAAACCCAACCTGACCAATTTGAAAACGATTATAGAGTGAGACAGCTTATCAAAGGCTTTACTTAAGTCGGTATAAATGCAATCAATCTGGCAACCTTCCAGAAATCCATCCACACTGCCAGACACAAACTCTAACAAGTTGGAAACCGTTGACCAACCCTGAATGAATTCATGTTGCCTGCTAGAGATTAAACCCCTACACCCAATAGACAATTGGGACTGGATCATCAGTTCGAAGAGTTTTGGAATGCAAGATAGTTTAGCAATAGGTCTAATTAATTTCTTCTTAGCTGGACCGATCATATATTATCAGTCGCTGAAAATGCAAGGATATGCTTGTGTTTTCTACAGAGATGTAAGAACTACTTAACTCTATTTGACTTGGCGTTGATTTACAAATACCACAGAAGGCCACAACTCAAAATTTGGGCATGGGATGTAAAGGTCGGTTTACCTTACCCTTATATCATTCCTTTACTATAAAAGCTGTGCATCATAGCACATCTTACCTCATATTTCTACGGAAATTTCTCATATTTCTCTCTCTCTTTCATGTTTTTACCGGAATTGATAGCCTGATTTCTTGTAGATTCATCATAACGCGCCATTCAAAAGCTTTACGTCGTTTTTTTTGAAGAATAACATTTTTTATTTATTTATTTATTATAAACAGATTCGCCCAAGCTGGCTACTACAATAAAAATTACAAAATATTAAGTCAACAACTAGAACTAAACATTTAACATTTATTTAAAAAAAGCCTTAATTCGTCTAGCATGATAGGGAGGAAGAGAAAAAGAACGCACCAGGGAAGGCCCCAAAGTGCGAACTTAAGGAATCTGTGCTGGATGGCCTCGATACGGTCGATGTGTACAGTGGAGTAAGGATCCCATACCTCGCACGCATATTCCAGAAGGGGTCTAACAAACGTGCAATAGAAAAGCCTAGTTAGGTAGGGATCGTCGAGCTCCTTGGACCACCGTTTCACGAAGCCGAGTACGGAATTGGCCGTTCTCACTACGAAATCCACGTGGTTTTCGAAGGATAGGCGGGAATTAAGAACTACCCCCAAATCCTTAACCGTATCTAGCCCACTCAGGAAGCAACTGTCCTAAGAGTAGTCAAGTTGGATGGGACTTCATCTTTTAAGAAGTAAAAGGCATATTATAGAAATAAAAGGGAAAATATGAGTTTACAAAAGTTGTTAAGGTAATAAGACAGAGTGTGAGGAGAAGAGCGAGGAATTGGCTGTTACAGCCTCCTTAACCGGCGAATGAGCTTCTGGTGTCTTAAGATCCAGGAGCCCTACTATTCCCTGTGGGGACAGAAAAATTCTTGGGATGGATAAACCAAAATCAACATTACCGCATTTGGAAGAAACCAAGTTCAAATTGTACTGCGTATGTAACGAAGGATAAAATTTGATGCATCGGCTCTCAAGGCAGTGAGCATCGGGCTGCTGTAACTACGGTCACGGCAACCAACCAAACGGTAACGCAGACAGTGCGAGGAAATCTGTAATTAAGATAGACCCTGCCGTGCTGGGAGCTAATGTGTCTGGCTAGAGATTTAGTACGCGACTTATGCAGGTGGTGAAAATAAATTTTCATTACAGCAAACTCAGGCTAAGAGGTTACTTCTCGAAAGACTGAACGATTAATCTAGTGCAATTGCGGAATTCATTGACTCAGTGGTAAGCGAACTATTGAAAAGGATTGCAAAAACTGCGATGGAAGCTGTCCGATCGCTAGATCATCCAGGAAGTCTTATCCGGAATAGTGAAATAAGACTATAACCACTGAGTGCTGAAACGGCCCTCAATGAAGCCTTTTAACAAGTCTAAATCTACCAGGCTAACTGAACTGCATTTAAAGCAAATCAAAACGTACTCAAAAAAGCAGTCAAACGGGTCAAGCGTACATAATGGATGGAGATTTTGTGAATCAATTGATGGTAAAAATGAAGCCGTCAGGCTGAGGAAAATAGGCACTTCCCTGGAAACTCGACAGCAGAAAGCTATGGAAAAATATATCGAGCATTGTCACTTATGACAAAATAAAATCGGCCATTGATTCGAACCCTTCAAGTCGCCTGAAACAAATGAGATTATGCCTTAAATGCTACCGAGAGTTCATGTACCGATAATCCTTTGGTTTTAAGTGAACTTTTAAAGTTGCCTACTCCACGCCTATATCCCCTTGCTTGGCGTCACGTAAAGGTGACCCTCAATGAGCAGAAATGGGCACATAACGGCCAAAGACTTCAGCCCAATCAGCCTTTTTAACCGACTTCACAAAAAACGAGACGTTATAAGTTGGACGCGTATTTTTTTCGGTATGACCGATTTTGATGATTCCTTTTTTGTTGTTCCCCGACTGGCGGGGTGGAACGTAGTTTCGTAATGCTTGGATTTTGATAATTCTTTTTATATTGTATAGAGTATTAACCCCCATTTCTGATAATGGAAAAAATTAAGTTCTATGGTGTTGTAGAGTTGGGGAGAGGTAATCTAACTCCCTCTTTGGTATCCCGAAAAAAATGTATGGCGTGAGGTGGGGAGGTGTCGGTACCCAACTGCCTAGCGTATAGACCGATTTGGATGATTCTGTTTTGTTATAGGGTATAATCTCCCTATGCTTACGAGAATTAATTTTTACATAGAGTGTGGTGAAGTAACCCGTGGACCGATTTGGAGAATTATTCTTTTGATTTATCATCCCATTGCCTGTGTGGGGGAGGTGGTCTAACTTTGAAACGTCGACCGATTTATATGATTCTCCTTCTGATGTATGGAACATGGTGTCATGTTAAAAATTGTAGGGTGGGCGGGGTGTGAAGATTGGGTGGAACTATCTTTGTAACGCGTAGACCGATTGGGATGATTGCTCTTCTTGTTGTATAGAGTATGACCCTACATTGCTACTATTAGAAAAAAATTCGATTTTCGGTGGGGGAGAGATACGCTAACTGCTAAGCGTGTAGATCGATTTGGACGATTCTGTTCTTGATGTATTCCCATTGATGGCATCTGAAAAATGTTATGGTGAAGTGGGGGTGCTAAGGAAATGGAGCCAAATTTGGTATCATGTTGGATAATTCATTTGTTGCTGAATGGATAATTTATTCGTATCATGACAAAATTTGTGGGTTTTTTTTATACGATGTGGCCAAATCCTAGGGGACAACCCTTTGATGCGTTAGCATGGTTTTGGCCGGAAGGGAATTAGGGTAAGGGGAGTGAGGAAGCTTGAGTCTTGTTTTTGCATTGCTGCAAGCTAGACAACAGCCCAGAGACAGAGAAGATTATTTTAATTTCTTAACAAAAGCTCACGGGGGGATCTGGTCTCGAACCCGGGGCCCATGGCATGGTAGTCGTGCGGCTTGATAAGAGTGGGAGTTGAGCTGGAACCTAGCATCGTAAGGCATAGAACGATTTTGGTTCTGTTGTACAGAATACGTTTTCTTATTGGTAAATGATAACAAATATTGCGTCTAGAGTGAGTACAAATAGTGGACTGAGTAGTACCCTCACTTTGTAAAGCGTAATGATTCGCTATCGCTGTATAGAGTACGTTGACGTAATAGCGTGATAGTATTTTGTATAAAAAGGGAGGTTATGAAAGGGTGGCCACCACAAATTTCTTTTTTTTAAACTATTTCATCTTTTCTTTTACAAACATCCCATCAAGTAGACATATATGTCTGTCAATGGATCGAAGCAATGCTGCGTAGCCGACAGATACATGGAAAACTAAGTAACCACAAGATTGTGAGAGCCATCTGTAGAAGAACCCCATAAGGCGGCAGGCTACCCTTATTGCTCTGGATATTAATTGTTGACTAAGTTCCAATTTCGCTATAGAAAATAAGAAAAGTCCATAGGTACAATAAACGAACTAACTGAGAAACCTCTGAGCATAATACAAATGTGGGCAGGTAAATGCGATTTACCAGCCAATGGCCGAAAGACCGAAATGGTTTTGTTCGCAAGCAGAACACAAATCAGATTCTTTGAACTATTCAGACCCAAGGGATTTATTTGGGCATCATTATCGATTCCAAAATAATTTATGTTTAAAAAAAAGTTTTTAAGACTTACTAAAATAAAACGCTAAAGCCGACAATAAAGCAAACAAGTAAGAGGCGTCGCAATATTTGAATAAACTGAAAATATCATTGCTTGTGACCTACACAAGGTTGAGCTAGTTCTGCTATTTTACAATTCTTTTTTTTAAATCTTCAATTGAGCTTTAAATTCTTTTTTAAGTATCTATTTTTGATCTAAAGGGAATTTGAATCCCCGCTCCTCTAGTCGACGGTTGCGATGGCGAGGTTGGTGGCGACGAATTCATTTCTCATACGCGACCTTCAACCAGGCTCTGTACTCTGAATAGTATTTGTATCAAATTCATTACTTCTTGATAGATCCGAATCCAAAACCTTTCTTCTAGGAGGCGAAATATAATTGAAGTACCAGAAATGAGTGTAATTATTTGAAGCTTTTCGAAAGTTCTTTATGCTATTTAAATGCAGAATTACCAACTGGCATACTTAGACAATATGAACCATATCAACATTGGACATCAGCATGTATATTCAAAAGGAAACGCCACTATTCAAACAAACAAAGGAGCCACTTGGTACCTTGGCATATTTAGGATACGGCAGTATATATTCCCTATAGAATGTGAACAATGAACAACTTAATGCAACTATGAATGCAATTCTTGATAGAAAAGAAACAAACCCCCAGAGCACTGGTGTTTTGTTGTGGAGCACATAAATGCAGCTCTGGAAAAATCGTCGAAACGTGAAGAAAATATTTTCAAGTCATTGAGCATTGGTACAGGCCCGAATAAGTACAATTTGCTGGCATACAAGCACTTGGAAATCGAGTAGTATAGTATACATGGGAAAACTGTCGAGTTGTTCCAGGTAGGTCTACTTGTGACTATATCACTGTGTATGTGTGAGTTGCAAAAATTGAATTGGGACTAAGAGATGCACTAAAGGACTTACCTGTGAACATTGGATTTATTGATTGCCGACAGAAACAAGGAACTTGTGCCTTTTGTCGACATTTTACTAGAAATATGTCGACAAGGCCGGCATTTAAGAGTAAATATTTCCTTTGTTGATATGATAGGATCACATTTATGTTTAAACTTTAATTATTTTAGGCTTAATGAAAGGTGAATCTCTCGATTTGACAATACTTTATTAAACTACTAACAAGTGACGGTAGTATAAAAAATATGCTTATTTTCGTATGATTGCTTTAGAAACTATTCAAATAAACCAGATAACCAATTGAAATTATTTTGATATAACGTACTTTCTAGTCGATTCCATTGAATAATAGAGTAGGTAGTCATAACGAAGTCATCAACAAAAACAATTGAGTTCAACTCACTTCCCATCTGTCGCAGGAACATTGAACTCGCCAAAAACATTTCATGTAAAGAAGGTTGCCCAGACTCACAAGCTCAGACCGCTTTCACTGTTAAAAAGTTATCAGATCTCATGTAGAGCCAAGCCCCTAACTCTACAAGGCCTAACTCTACAACCTTTAACTCTAGAAACCCTACATCTTGGTCGCGGCTATCGCACAGGCACTCCAATGGACTTATGGTAAGAAATTAAGTCACTGGTCTTTAATGTTGTGTCATGCATTAGATCCATTAAACGGCCAAGCCATAATTTTTGACCAAGAAGTAGAGTTTCTAGAGTTAGGGGTTGTAGAGTTAGGCCTTGTAGAGTTAGGGGCTTGGCTCTACATGAGATCTGATAAGTTTTTAACAGTGAAAGCGGTATGAGCTTGTGAGTCTTGGCAACCTTGCAATAAGTGATATTATTTAAATTCAAATTCAAAATATTTATTAACTTACACCATTAGTACAAGTTAACAAAACAAGTCCATATAGCGCTTAAACTACAATTTTTTCCTAAATAATTTAAAATCTTTATCTAATTAATTTATGTCTAAGAACCTTCAAATCTAAACCTATTTATAGTGGCTATTACAATTCATTTCATTTCGTTTATTTAAGTTTTTGTATTTTCCTTTATTATAATTAAAATTCATTTTATCTTATTTTAGATTAATATTAATTAAGGCTTGGAAAACCTCATTGATTATTCCCCTTCACAAAAAGGTGATAAATGTGAAATCTCGAACTATAGACCAATTTGTTGTATATCCAAGAATTTTGAGGCACTTATTAGCGATGTTCTATACTTCCACTGCAAGCCGTTTTTGCAGCCGTTTCAACATGGCTTCATTAGGGGTAAGTCAACTACCACCAATTTATTGGAATTTTCAAACTTCTGCATTTCTGCATTTAAAGGTTGTCAGCAAGTTGACTGTATTTTTACTGATTTCAGAAAAGCTTTCGATAGAATAAATCATAGAATTCTTATTCTCAAACTCTCCCTTCTTGGGTTTCCGCGAGTATTTGTAAACGGAGACGGAGTTGGATCAATGCGTTGAGCGGCAAGACCACCATGCCTTGGGTCCCGGGTTCGAGCCCAGATGACCGTGAACTTTTATTAAGAAATTAAAATAATCCACTCCGTCTCTGGGCTGTTGTCTAGCTCGCAGCAATGCAAACAAAACTTAAGTTTCCTCACTTCCCTTACCCTAATTCCCTTCCGGCGAAAACCATGCTAACGCATCAAAGGGTTGTCCCCTAGGATTTGGCCACATCGTATAAAAAAAAAAAAAAAAAAAAATTGGATTCATTCGTACTTGTCTGAACGCACTCAGAGGGTTACTTTTCGTTGAGCTCTATCTGATGCAATTTTCAACACTTCCGCTGTACCGCAGGGCTCCCACCTTGGCCCATTGTATATTTATAATTTATATCAATGATGTATCTGCGATACTGTCTAACTCAAATATTCTTTGTTATGCCGACGACGCTAAGATATTTCGCACTGTGTCTGACAATGCCGATTGCCTACTCTTAAATTCTGACTTGGACGCCTTTCAGAATTGGTGTTCCATTATCGACCTTCCCCTAAATATTAGCAAGTGCACATCTAAGTCTTTCTCACGAAAAAGGTCTCCATTTCAATATAACTTTACCACAGAGGGTTGTCCTTTAACAAGAGTTACTAAGACTAAGGACCTGGATGTTTGGCTCAATTCTCAATTTTTTAGCCAGGATCATTTTGATGCCATAGTCAACAAGGCTAATATGACTCTTGTTTTCGTGAAGAGGTGGTCAAAGGAATTTGATGACCCTTACATTACAAAGCTCTTATATTGCACTTTTGTCCGGCCTATTCTGGAATATGCCTCTCCAGTCTGGTCACCGCTCTATGTGTCACATATCAATGGCATTGAAGCTGTTCAACGGAGGTTCATTAGGTTTGCCCTTCGAGGCCTTCCTTGGAATAACTCCCTTATATTACATCCTTATGCTGATATACTTAAACTCCTGCACTTGGACACACTTGAAAAGACGCCATAACGCCGGGATCCTTTTTGCTTTCGACTGCATTCGTGGGTCCATTGATTCTTCTGTTCTCTTGGGTCGTTTTGGCATATCGGTTCCAGCTCGCTCCCTGAGGAATCACGACTTTCTTCGGTTACCTTTTCATCGTAGTAATTATGGATTGAATGAACCTATAACGTCGATGTCGCGATTTTTTAATTCCGCTTTTGATCGCATTGATTATAATCTATCGCGAAATCATGTGAGGAGTCAGCTTTGTTGAGGTTACTTTTTGGTTTTTGTTGTGCTTTTTACTTTTTTTTGCTTTTTTTCACTTTGGCACTTTTGTTTTCTGAATTTATATTTTGCGAATTCTCTTCTTGTTCTTTGTTTTTATATGATTTGTTATAGTGTTTTTATTTAGTTTTGTTTAGTTTTTTTTATTTAGTTTATTGTTTAGTTCTTTTTTGCAGTAATCAGCACATTGATGAAATATTGTAAATGAATAAATAAATAAATGTTCAATCCATTTGTTTCATAATTATTATTTCGTTTCCATTTCATATTTATTTTGTAATCTTATTTTAAATAAATCTTTGTTTATTCCATTTTGTTTCATAATTAATATTTCTTTCTATTTCATGTTTACTTTGTATTTCTTATTTATACCTTTTATATCTTATTTATTTGCTTAGAATATTTTATTTAATCCTGTTTTTAATCCATGTTTGTGTTTTCCTATATGTCTAATATTAAATTTTCCTGTAATTAAATTGTGTGATTATTATTGTTTATAACAAATGGTATATTTCTAAAATTATTAAAACTTCCTTAAGTCTATTAAAATTTTTTGGGTCTAGAAGTTGGGAGAGAGGAGGGATTTCTCCCTGTAGAATGTCCCTTGTGGTCGCACACTCGTTCATTTTGTGCTTAATTGTCTGTCTCTGTTGGCATCTAATGCATCAACCTTGTGTGTCCCGTACGTAGTCTCATTAGCTTACAAGTTTCTACCCTTGTCATGTCTGCCGAGTAACTTGGAGGCGTTGTTTTACTACAGTGCGTTGAGAGGAGCGTGCTGTTGTTCCTCCAAACCCTTTCTTTTCTTTCCAGTAATGCTTTCATTCAAAGTCTCCTTATAAAAACGTGTGTCTGTGGGATGTACTGCTCCTCCATCTCGCTTGCGGGTGTTCTTCTTGGTCGTTCCCTGGGATCCCCTGATGTCCGGGAATCCATTCAACTGCTATCCGACCTTTTTCAGCTATCAACGTTTCTCTTGCACATATTATTAGAGGCTCTGCGTTGTCTTGATTGTTTATGACCTCTACGCAGCTCTTCGAGTCGGAGAATATAGTCGTTGCCTCTCTTCCTTCCTGCGCGCTATCTATAGTTATGGCCTTAAGTTCCGCCTCAAACACCGAGCTCTCTGAGTGCATGATCACTGCGCACTGCGCTGCCGTTTCCTGTGTCTCTATTTTAGAGCCATACGTGTATATAAAACTTTTTCCTTTGTTGCTGTTTAGCGTTTCTAAATGTATTTGTCGACGCTCTTTTGGTGTGTATATTTGTCTCGTTTTGTGTCTGTTTGTCCCCGAATGCGTGGCCACAAATGACATTCCACGGAGGGTTTCAGGAGTGGGGTCAGGGGGTGGGGTAAGCCTATATACTATTTCTATCGCTCCCTCTACTGCATTCTTGGCTGCTGTTCTTCCTTGTTGTCTTGCATCCATGTACCTATTTATGGTAGCCCTGTGCGGGCCTTTGTAGGTCATGTAGTGTCTCGCAGTAAAGTTGATGCTCGCTTTTATAATTCTATCTGTGATTGGACTTATTCCTACTTCGATAACCAATGATGGAATCGGTATAGTCCTTAACATTCCTGTTGCTGTCCTTATTATTTTGTTGATGTTCGTCTGTATTTGTTTTAAGTATATCTGGCTTGTCCTACCATACAGAAGCAGTCCGTACCCTGTATGTCTTATTGTTAGTGTGTTAGTTATTTTAAGGATACTTGTTGTAGCTGCACCTTTGTTCTTTGCTGCTAATGATTTGGCTAGCCCGTTTATGCGCGTTAACTTTTTACTGACTGCGTTTGTATGTTGTCTCCATGTTAGTCTTTTGTCAAATATTAGTCCTAAAATTTTTAATGTCTCTACTCTACTAATTTCCACAACGTAGAACCTCATTGGGCTAGAGGTTGGTGCTCTTTTCCGGCTGAACGTTATTGCCTCACCTTTTTCAATTGGCAGTATTGCTCCCGTTTCTGAACACTATTTCTGTACCTTGAATGTTGCCCTTCTGAAGGTTTGGTTGTTGTTTTCCGATGTTGTCGCGAGTATTATATTGTCGGCGTACTTAAAGTAATCTATGTCGAGTTGGTCGTCCTGTAGTGTTGTCAGTCCGTGGTGGTACGTGTTATATAATGCCGTTGAGAGTGGTGAGCCTTGAGGAAGGCAAGTTCCAGATAGGAACCCATTTACCCTAACTCGAAGTGTTCTGTTTCTTAGGAATTCTTGGATGAGGTGACAGAATGCTCTGTCAACTCCCCATATGAGAAGTTGTTTGATGATTATATGGCTACATACTCTGTCGTACGCTTTTTCCAGGTCCAAGGATAGGACGTGGTACTCTTTTTTGTTCGATAGGGCCCGCCCAGTACACCCCTCTAACTCCAGGAGAAGGGAGGTCGTCCCTCGTCTCCTCCTAAAGCCGTGCTGATGTGTGGACAGATCCCCTTCTATCAGCTGTCCCAGTCTTGCCCCCAGGACCTTTTCGAAAAGCCTCGATATGCAGGGTAGTAGCGAAATAAGTCTGAGATCCTTTGAAGTTAATGATCTTGATGATGCAGTCGACTTTTTCCTTAGTGGAATCTGTATTTCAATCTTCCATGCACTAGGATAATATCCCTTGGCTAGAATCTTGTTATACAGATTCAGAATTCTGTGCTGGAGCAACAAATCGGCGTTTCTTATAATGCCGTAGGAAATTCTGTCGTGACCAGGTGCGCTATCTTTACACTTACTAAGAGTATTCCTTAGTTCTTGAAAGGTGATCTGGTCTGTTAGTGTTTTGTTCCGGTCTGGCGCGTATGGTAGGTCACTTATTTCGAATGTATGTTTTAGGGAGATGACTGTTGATGGGAAGTTGCTGTCTGAAGCATATGACTATGATTTCGCTAAAAAATGTGGAACGCTTCACGATTTTGCGTGTCATCCTTGCGCAGGGGCGATGCTAATCTTCTCTGTATCGTTCCTACTTTAGTATATGTTCTGCCGAAGCAAGAACCGATATTATTTATTATTTGCAACAAACGATAAATCAGGGTGCTACTTAGCTAGGGGACCTGGTGGTCTGGAATTTTCAAAAAATGGAATTTTTTTTTCTTTAATATTTCGAAAGTATAATCTTTCGAGAATATACTGTTAAATTTTTATAATAATATTGATGATATCTTACGTTCTATAGCCCTTATAGCAGGTAGCGAACGGTTGGCTCGCCTCATGAATGGAAAACTTTAAACTCATTTATATCGAACCTGCTTTTTGCTGCACGGCAGGAGGAAAAACGAAAAAACAATTAATCCGAATCATCTCAAATTTTAATACGGTATTTAGTACACCAATGACTATAACCGGGACCACCAAGAAATTTTTATTTTAATAACTTATTATTTTTTACGTAAAACAATAATGACAAATAGTCTGTTTTTAATATTTAAATTTCAAGAACGCGCTATTTTGTCAAAAAAATTATATTGTTCCATTTGCTACTAAGGAAAACATTTCCACGTAAAACAAGGCTATAGTTGCTTTAGTCCAACTTCCTAACCCGCGGACCGATTTTGATAATTCTTTGTTTGTTAGTATGATCCCTCCTCGCAGCTACGTACCAACCCATCCACCCGTACTGTTATTTTACTAAACTGTTTTTGCAGTATAATATACTAGATTTGATTTGAGAGAAACTGTTTGCACCTACAGCTGCTATTGTCCAACTTCGTAACGTATGAACCGATTTGAATATTTTTTCTTTTGTTAAATAGTGGGTCATCCCTCCTGCCACCCCACCCACACTTATTATTGTAGTCTATTTTTTTTATAATATAGGTTGTGTTGCTACAATTGTTACTAAGATAAAACTTTTGCCCCTACAGTTGTTTTAGTTTATCTCCCTAACGCGTGGACCGATTTGGAGGATTCTTTTTTTGTTAAAGAGATCATAATCCCCCCTAGGGCCTACCCCCACTATGACCTACCTTCACTATCATTGCATGCCGTAGGCGCGGGTACCAGCTAGTAAGTACATAAATGTTGTTTTTTTATAAATTGAACGCTTCAAGATATAGGTATTAGTTCAAATTCTTAGTTGAATAAAAATTAAAATTTTCAAGTTACATAAAATTATGTTTTTTTTTATTTTTTGAAAATATTTCAACTTTGTAGATATAGTTTAAAATTTTTTGGAATTTCAATAATATTCGCCCATTGAAGTTATTGAAATATTTTACAAATTTTTTTTCAATTTCCGATAAAAAAATTTATTTTTTTATATTATTCTGATGATTCATCAAATTAAATTAGAAAAAAAAATTCAATAATTGCTTTTAAATACCCAAGAGATTTTTATTAAAGGCCAATATTGATAAATAAGAAAATTAAAAGTATACTTACAATCTAAAAATTAAGTTCAATTATAAAATTATATAATATGATTTTAAGTATATTAATAACAAAACGAATCCAAGTCAATTATTAATTTCGATTATACTTGTATTGTTGTCGTCCTTAAGTTTTTGCCGCCCCTAAAATTGTGTCGCCCTAGGCACAGGTCTCACGGGCCTAGGCGTAAATCCATCACTGGTTGAGAGTGATTGATGAATTACTTGAAGCTCTATCGGAGAAGAGTAACTACATATCTCATTATGGGGACGACCAAGCGATAGTAGTCAGAGATAAGTTTGAAGAAAATTTGGGATACTTACTTTAAGAAGCAAGCGACACGGCAACCTCTTGGGCGCAGGATTGCGGACTGAATATAATCCCAAATAAAATGGAACTCAGCTGCTTCATCACCAAAAGACATAAATTAAGAAAGATAGTACATCGGAAACACGAGATTAACCTTAAAGAATGAGGCCTAATTTCTGGGTGTGCTGATGGACGGGAAACTAAATTGGGTCAGGCGCCTACACGAGAAGAAGAAAAACAAAGCGGTAAAAGCTTTCTGGGAGTGTAGACATACAATAGGTAAGGTATGGGGACTATCACCCCATATTATAAAATGAATATACACATGTGTAATCAGATCCATGAGAACGCATGGAACGATAGTGTGGTGGAAAGCGATGGAGCTGGGCAGAAACCAGAAGATTATGAACCAACGTAAGTGCTGCCTAGGCATAACAGGGGATACCGGGTCAACACCGACAAGGGTGGCCTTGAAGGTCATTCTAAATACTACTACACTAGAATTCTGTGTTAAACAAGTGTAATGCAAACCCAACATGAGAAGATCGTCCGAGAATGTAATGGAAATGCGATCAAGAGACTGTTCGAGGAAGAAGATTGCTGGGACTACAAAACTGGTAACCCAAATTTGGAGGCAATCTTCAAAACACAGTTCCCGACAAACAGTGAATGGATCAACAATATGTGAAAGCTCATGTGGTAAGAATTGCAGAATATGATTTAGTAAATATCAAATACAGTGAAAATTGCTGCTTTATCATAAATTGCGTAAATTCGTAATCGGTGTGGTAAAATATATGTATTAAAAAATTATCTTACTTACTTACTACGTTTAATGTACGATTCCTTAGTGATTTGCTTTGTGGGTGCATAGTCAGTTGAACTTTTTTTGATTTATTTTATTGTTTACTATTTATGTTTGTGTATGAGCAAAGCAATTGCAACAGTTGCAGAAGTATTGTACTCTATACAAAGCAAACAGAATCATTTAAATCCGGTCGTACGTTGCAAAATAAGTCATCGCCCCTTTCAATACCCTCACTATAGGTTCACAATTTTATATTTTAATGTATTATATACAACACTTGAGAAAGGCACTTTATAAAACAATAAACCAATCACTCAAATTATAGTTAGATTCCGCAAAATTTTTGAAATGAAGCAAATTGGGGATACAACAAAAGGGAACCATCGAAATCGGTTTACGCATTATGAAGTAACATTCGTCCCCTCCAGCCACCTCCACCATACCAACAATATTTTTCTTAAGGTACTTACTCCATACAACAAAAGAATTGAGTGAGGTAAAAAATACTTCATTCTCTGTACAGTATTTTTATTAGCATTTAAAAGTCACTCGATCAGCTTTTTAAAAGCAACCAAATTCGTTACAAAACGTACTATATATTTTATGTTACGTTTTCGTAAAATACCTTAGCCTGACAAGGAACATTTAAAATAAGATCTCTGTTGAATTCGGAAAAAACCTTTCTAGTTTTTTTTTATATATGATGTTGCCAAAGCTCAGGGGATGCCCTATGATGCTAAAGGAGAGTCTTGGCAGGAAAGGAATTAAGAATGGTGCAAATGCGTTAGGAGGTGGAGTAAAGGAGCTGTCGATGTTTGAAAGCTTCCTGCTCACATGACGAGGAAAAAACAGAAGATGGTAAACTGTTCCACATTCGTGTTGCTCGGCTTAGAAAAGTTTCGCGAAATTTGACGGTACGTCCAAATTTGACCTGGAGAGTATAGGGGTGGGAGTGACAAGTAGCTCTTGTATCGCGCGTTGTCATGTGTCTACAAACAATCAGGTTAGCAATGTCTTTAGAGCAAAGGGCATGAGAATAGGGATAGAAGAGTGAGAGACAACCGACGTTCCGTCGAACCTCCACAGAGTCTAGGCCCTCAGAGATTGAGGAATCGCCAATAAGCTTAATAGCCTAACACAGGACTTTGTCGAACGCGGACAATGCGGTGTGTCCGGCCCCTGCCCGAATTTGGGAATTATATTCAAGTCTAGGCCTAATGTGGGACTTGTAGATCAGCGCTAAGTCAGGTGGAGCGACTTGTTGTCGAGTCATCTCAAATTCTCATTTTGCACAAATACCTTTTTACTGAACTGCGAACGAGTCCAAAATCAAAGTATGATCAGTGCCGTCGTGTTTATATCTGAAATATGTTCATATTTAATCGCACCTATTGCACAAAGGTAGTTCTTGGTTATGTTTTGAAAAGGGGCATGCACAATTGAATAAATAATAATTTCCGTTTATCTTTATAAAAATATTAATTCCTAAAAGATAAAAATGTGCGTAATAAATAGATGGAAGCAACTGTGTGAATTATTAAATAATTAAGGGTATTTTGTGTTTTTCATGACGCCTCTACCAAAATTTTTAATTTGTGTTACTTGTATCTGTTCAGCGCCACGGCTCGGTGACTTTTGCTCCATACCGTCTGGCATCTCTGATGATCAGTTCAGCTTAGATTGCTGGATATCTCAATATGATGTTTAAGGAGGGCGAATTGGGTATATTCACTCCCTCGACTGAAATGGGTTGGGGGTAAAACACGATTTGCTCCACCCCAAGCGAGGACCTCAGAAATTTCGTTGTTTAATGATCTAAACATGCGTTCCCGATTGACTTCTGTAGCATTTCCACCTGAATTCATTACAGAATCAAATGAGTACGCGAAATCAAGCGTGCTGTCGTCGGCGAAACTATAAATGGAATTGAGGGTAAGGGATAAAAGATTATTAATAAAAAGAAGAAATAAGGTTGGTGAAAGATCTGAACCCTGAGGTACATCGGCATTTATTTCGTAGGGATCAGATGTAACTTCATCAATAAATACACGGATTAAACGGCCTGAAAAAACTCTCTATCCATTTAACGAGGCTAGGGTGTAGAACAAATTTTTGAAGTTTGGTTAAAAGGGCAGCATGCCAGACTCTATGAAAAGCCTTTGAAATATCAAAAGTGAAGATTCCGGACTCACCAAAATTATGGAGACAATGATTCTAAAGCTCCGTTAGTAAGCCTCCGGTTAAGCGGCCAGCGCGGAAATCGTAGTTAAGACATTCCTTCGTCTGCTGAATTAATCGGCCTTCCATATTTAATAATTATGAATTGGAAAACTTTTCCTATGCTCCCGATATTCTCCTTGAAGTGAAATGAATTGGTTAAATAGGACGATCACTACGCAATGGTTTATTGTTCGAGTCTCGGTCTCTCCGTGAGTTTTAATAAAAATTAAATAAAATAACTCTGTCTGTGGGTAGAATGCAAAAACAAGGCATTCAATTTCTTTCATTCCCCTTACACTAATTTTTTTCTGGACGAAGCAACGTTAATGCATCCCCTGGGATTGGGTCACATCATAAAAAATCATTGATACGAATATGATAAATGGCAAAATGAAATATATAAATAAAAAACAAAGCAAAGTAAAATTAAAAGCATTTTTAAATGAGGTGAAATGACTTAGCAGATATTTTAGACGTTTTTGTTATTTGAACAATTTCCGGCCAGACTCACGTATAGTGAGTTTCGTATATCAAAAGACTGCATAGTTATCGTTGAGTTTTGGGGAAGGAGACGGAGTTGGATCAATGCGTTGAGCCGCACGATCACCATGCCATGGGCCCCGGGTTCGAGACCAGATGACCCCTTGAGCTTTTATTAAGAAATTAAAATAATCCACTCCGTCTCTGGGCTATTGTCTGTCTCGCAACAATGCAAAAACAAGACTCAAGTTTTCTCACTTCCCTTACCCTAATTCCCTTCCGGCCAAAACCATGCTTACGCATCAAAGGGTTGTCCCCTAGGATTTGGCCACATCGTTAAAAAAAAACGGGGGAGGGGGTAGGAATAGACTTCTACAACTACTACTAAGCAGTCAAATCGAGTCACTAAGAAAAGTATAATAATTTTTGTTAATAATTATAAAACTTCACCAAACATGATAAGAAGGTAACTACACAAGATATGTATGTAATCCTATGAGCTATTTAGAAACTACTAATTTGCGTGCATGTCAACAACAACGTACTTTTGAACACTTCATTTCTGAAATTGTATCTCGTAACCTTTTAAGCACATAAATAATTTTCGTAGACGTCACTGGGTGACTAGGATAAGAATTTTCCTCACAGACAGGACCCAATAATAAATTAAATATTTAATGACCATCGTAAATACAGTTGTGTACTGTTTACAGTAAGCTTTCTCCAAAATTAACCTGGTAATAAGGTTAGACGGAAGCTATTACTTCCGCTCCAGTGTCACGTAATCGTCACGTGACTGAAGTTAGTTCAATTCGCCTTACGTGAACGTGCTTTTCGTAGCTCTACAAAGGGGAACCATCTAGGTGTGACTGTATTGCAAGTATTGTGTTCATATCTTATCTAGGCAAACATATCCTTCTCACTTTTCTCTACCATAAGGAAAATTAATAAATGATATGATAACGCTTAGTAAACATCAAGAAAATTTCATAGGAAAATATAAGTTGACACAAAAATGGTAATAGCATACATTTTGTGTCTCTCAACCTGCCATTTAGCGATATATGACTTGTACAGGACATAACGTTTGTGGGGGTATGAAAATGAGTTTTGAAAGGTCACTAAAACAAATATTATATGAAAAATTGTATTACTGTTAAATATTACGTTCCAGCAAGAAACCTTAAAAGTATCCAAAAATATTTAGTAGAAATGGTACGACATATTAAATGCAAAGTAAATCTATCGAAAAATTCTATCACTATTACTAGCAATGGTTATTCAATACTACTGCAAAACACGCTCAGCCACCCTTAGATATGTAAACAGGGCTTTAATAGTCGAGCTTCTAATATCAGCCGGGCTTAGGAATTCCCGATTGAAGATCCTCCTCCTCCGCCATACCAAGGTCGGTCAAAAGCACATTGTATGTATAGTGGCTTCGTCATCTTCTAGACAGAGTCGACCCTTCATCTCACTGGACAGACAGATCCGGTGTTGATCTGAGCCCACAACGGCCAGAAAGTAAGCCTGAGCATAACCTTATTTATGGCGGTTGTTTTTTAAGCATAGGGTCTTATGTAGTGCTTTAGCCAGGGTGAGTCTGGCGATGTTTTCTTCAGTATAGCACAGTTTTCAAACACAACTCTTGCCGACGATCAGCAGAGGCTTCAAAAGGGCTCGAGACCTTGCTCATCCTTGCTAAAAGTTAAATTAAAATTCGGGCATGCATTAGGTTAGGTTAGGTTAAAGTGGATGCCTAAGGAGGCACACTTAGGCCAAAGAGGCCCATTGTGTTACACGTTGAGGCTACAAAAACTTTAGCAACCCCCATAAAAATAACCTAAGAAATAGGAGGGTGGACATGTTGCCCACTGTGCACCGAGCCAGTTCCCTGTCTCCAGTGGCGTCAGCTCTCGGGAAGTCAAAATAGATTTGACAAGGTTGGGAAAGGTGAACAGCCCTAACTCGTCGTCGGGAACCATTTTGAACTCCTGATAAATTGAGCCAGGTCTCTGACATCAGTGGAGCCTAGTTCGGTTCACTCTTCAAAGAAGGAGGAGCCCAGAAACCGGTTCCTACGGTTGGCTACGGCCGGACAGTTACCGAGGAGGTGAAGTATGGTTTCCTCTTCCTCTCCGTCATGGCAACTCCTACAGAAGTCGTTTGAAGGCGCGCCCAGTCTATCGGCGTGTCTGCCTATGAGGCAGAGACCCGTGATAACGGCCACGGTACTGCTAATTGTTTTGCGTCCGAGTAAGATGACCTTCCTTTACCGTTTAGGGTCAAGCTTTGGTCATATCTATTGGGTAATCAGGCAGGTGTGTTCCTCCTGCCAATTAGTGTTTGCAATCCTGAGAGACTCCTGTGAGAGTTCCAGTTTGCGTGTGGCAAGCGGTTTACCCAGCTGGTAATGAATGTCCGAAGCAGGACGAGTGGTACCGTTTCTCGCTAGTTCGTCGGCTCTACAATTGCCCGGAATGTCACTATGTACAGGCACCCAGATGCTCAGCTATGTCATTTAGTGCCGAGCGACATGTTATAACCGTTTTGGAGGTGGTGTATACTCCCGTGAGGGCCCGACTATCTGTGAAAATACATATATTGTCTGTGGCGGGCATGCATTAACAGCCCTGCATAAACTGTTAAGTGCTTTATGCCTGCCATAATTTGAAGACTTTGATGACTATTTTGGGGTTGCTTAAAGAAAACAACAAGAATAACAAGAGTACCTAAGTCAATATTTGAATTCAAGACCTGGCGAATAAAGACCAACTCAGCTTCTTTAATAATTAATAAAAATTTAATTTAATTAGAGTGCGAGATCAGATGGCGATGTCATAAATAGCAAGAACGAATAGTATAGGGCTGAGATGGCTATCTTGCGGCACACATAAAATTCTTGAGATAGAAATACGAAGCAACACTCGATATGTCCTAGCTCTTAGATAGCAAGAAAGCCAGTCGAGAAACGGAAGGGGAAACCATGCTTCTTAAGTTTAAATATGATTTCGGAGGAAGGAAGTTTATTAAATGCTTTACTGAAATCCTTGTATATACAGTCCGTTTGCATACCTCGACCGAAGCCAGCAATAACATGAGATGTAAATTCCAACAAGTTAGTTGTTGTTGATCTGCCGGGCAAGAACCCATGGTGATTGGGGGAGATTCTCTCTAGCCTAAGATGCTCTATTTAGTTTACTTCATTCTGGACCAACTTAGAACTTGTCGGAGTCGGATGCCTAGCCAACTGCTTCATGTCTAACTTATTCTAGAAGCGGTCTCTCTCTTTCTCTAGTTCCCTTAACCCCTTGTAGGGTGTGGGTCCTTGAAAGTGGACCTATAATTTAAAGTGGATTCCGAACCAATGGCATTAATTTACGACCCCATGGAATTTTTATCATGATCTGTTGTCAGCAGAAAACATCCATGGGTCGCCTCCCGGTGGATACCAACCTAGGACCTCCAGATTGGTAGGCCGACACGTTATCACTTATTCCACTTACTTTCCACTGACTTAGAAGTAGTCTCGCTTAGCTGATAACTATTATAATTGCATTACTCCTACTCCTGACCCGCTTATTGTGGTGTTTACTGTCGACAAGTATCGAATCGCATAATAATATTTAAGGTATTTTTTTTATTAAAACATTAACAAACATTATAAAAATGCTCTGTGAGACCGAAGCTCGAACCCCAGAACCATGACGTAGCCATCGTGCCAATCCACCAATTGATCCAGCTCCGTTTAGAGTGATGTCGAATCGGTAATGTTTTTATCCCGTCCCATGCTTCCTAGGAGGTAACTACTAGAGAGATTATATTCATATAGTAGTCGGTGTTTAAAAACTCTGTTTGTACATGGGGTTACCCTGCATAGTTACTCTGACTACCTTTGAGCAGTTAAAATAAGCTGGTCAATAGGGGTCTATCATCACACAAGTCAGCACAAGTGTACTTATTATGAATATCTTTCAAATAGATTGTATCGTATAATACTGGAAATATTTAAATAAATTGTTAATACAACTGCTTAGTTTATAGTGGCATTTCTTCGCACCAAAGATATTCCACACTTGATGAATCTTGTTTTTCTTTGACTTTAAAGCTTAAAAACTTATAAGAAAAAATAAGAGTAAATGTACTTAATCGGTAAAGGAAGTAATAGTTTTTCCCTAGTATCACTAAATTTGAAAACAGCCTTCTATTATTGTGCTGTTGGCCTGTTTAAGAAAGAGTTTATAAAGATTTAATATATTTGGGTTAGATAAAATTTGAGGATATTCGTAGGTATGAATACGTTTTCGCTTAGTCCTTCCTTTCCTAATTAATTACTCAGATTTTCAAACTCATCTTTCTTCAAGTAATTATATCTTGAAACATCCTTTTACAAGTCATTTGCTCTAGTTTCTCACAAGTCATGGGAATCTACTTAGTAGTAAGAGTCATTCTGAATTCGCTGTAAATTACTATGATGCAAGTCATTGAAGTAATTTCATCAACCCTAGTAATGCTTTGGACTTCACGAACAAATGGCAAAATAAACAAGCACACGACTAAATACACTCAACTCTATACATCCCTGTCCAGTTTATTCGCATCCCTTCAGGTCACTTTTGGCTTTTAATAAATCAAAAGCTCGGACGAAATGAGTTTTTCATCCTATTTTGTTCTAAAAATGTAATAAATTCCGTTGAAGAGCTGGAAGGTTTCATGGACTCGTGTTCTTTCTCTTTTTGCTTTTACTCAACAACACTACATTCCATGTATGGAAAAAAGTGATTAATTTCGTGTTCTACATTACTTTGTAAATATGCCGACTATGACGGACCTACTGCTATTTCATGGTCAATTTCAAAGTAAGATGGCTTCTGGGCTGACTATAAATTGTACAATAGCTAGTTTTTATATAAAGGCGAATGTTTTGTTTCAGTGTTACTTTGTGCGCGGGAATAGGTTATTAAATTTTATAGTGCCTTTGAAGAAAATTGATTCATTCAATTTTCTTTTATTTTTTTTTGGAGTCCTAACGACTCTATTACTCAACGGGACCGATAAATATTTTTAGCCAGGAGTGTTAAAAACTTTAAAGTGCTGTCTCCTAATTAAATAATTGTAGCAGGTTTTGTTTGTTGCCCATAACTTTTGAACGGATTATCCAATTTTGGTGGTTGAAATACCAAAAAATTATGGGAAATATTCGGAAATTTTTGGCCAAAAACAATTTGTTCCCGGTTGTGCAGCACTTCAAAAAATTCACTAAAGAAGTCAAACCTACAGATATTAAAAATTTAAGATCATTTAGTTATTGAATTAAGTGCAAAATTATTCGTCACTTTGATCATTTTAATGACTCCCATTTGTAAAAGCTATAAAAGTTATAAAAATAGCAAATTTTTTTTACAATTATTTTACCAAAATTCCTTTTCTATCATAAAATAAAGGTCCAAACTGTCCAGGTCCAAACTGTCCAGGTCCAAAGCTCTATAGTATTATCAGGTTTTACCCTAAGGTCAGCACGCGACGGAGGTCATTCCCGGCAAAGTTGAACTCAAAAACTTGTGTATTGAGGCTCCTTGAAAAGCACATAGCCTCACATTTCTCAAAATTGATATATAAGCCATTGTGCCCGCACCAATCCAGAAACGTACATATCTAAGTCCTTATAAATGAGGTCACCGCTACCCTTAACACAAGAGAAAAACTTCAAATCGTCAACGTAGATCAGAACATTACAGTGCGAGGCCAGATGGACAATGTCATCAATAGCAAGAACGAATAGTAAAAGGCCGAGAATACTACCTTGCGGCACATTTAGATGAAGCTTTGAACATTCTTGAGATTGAACCACGAAGCGATACACGATATGACCAGTCTCTTAAATGGGAAGAAATGGGGGGAAACCGAGCCCCTTGAGTTTAAATGAAATTACAGAGTGAGAGAGTATATCGAAAGCTTGACTGAAATCCCTGTATGTACAGTGAGTGCATTTGCATGCCTCGTTGGAAACCTGAAATAACGTAGGAGGTATACTCCAGCAAGTTAGTCGTCGGTGATTTAGCGGACAAGAACCCATGCTTATTGGGAAATATTAGACCTTGCAAATGCTTAATAAGCTGCGAATGCACTATCGATTCAAATAACTTGGGTATGCGCGATTGGCCTATAGTTAGTGATAATATTCTGATGACCCTTTTTATGAACGGGGACTATAAAGGGGCTCTTCCACAATGCAGGAAATTTACCAGCTTGAAGGGACTTATTGAAGAGACATACTAATGTAGTGAGAAGGTCATCGGAACAGGACTTAACAAATGCAGGAGGGATACCGCTAGAGCCAGAGGAAAAGTTCGATTTAAGCTCTTTGATTTTTTCCGTAATAAGGAGGTGGAGGGGTAGTCTAAATTCGTACCGCGTGGACTGATTTGGATGATTCTCTTCTGTTGGGTAGATTATATTCCCCGATTGCTACGTTGGTTGGGGGTTGGGGGTGAACCTAACTTTGTAACGTGTAGACCGTTTTATATGGTTCGTTTTTGATTTGTATACATTGCTAATAGTAGAAAAAATTTAGGCCTAGGGCTAGGGGATTGGGGAGGGTAGCCTAGCTTTTTGTGATATATAGAATATGTTCGCCCATTAGTACCATGATAAAAATGTATATGGGCGTGGGTAAAAGGGCGAAACTCAAACCCGACCGATTTGGATAGTACCTTTTTGTTGTATAGAGTATCATCCCATTGCTACTGTGAGCAAAAAATTTGACCTAGGGTATGATTAGGGGAAGGAGTAGGTTAACTTTGTAACACATGGACCGATTTGGATGATCCTTTTTGTGGAGTACAGAGTATGTTACCCATTGGTACCACCAAAAAAAATTTATAGGGTGGGGTGGTGGAGGATTCGAGCCTAAACCGTGTATGGGAAGCGGACGGAGCAGTCCTCCTTCTTCGTAATCCGTGACGATAAAATTTTAAAACTTTTATTATTTTCGATTTTCGAAATACAAATAAGCTCAAATTAAACGCAAATGAGACTAAGTTTTTGTGACAATTAACTGTACCTCGAATATAGAGATATGTATGAATGCGAAGTATTTGGGTGTTGTTTTGGATAAGAACTTAAAATTTCATAGTCACGTGGATTACATATCTAAGATAAAATAGTTTTTAAAAAAAATTGAACCGACTTCACAAAAAGCACTAAAACGTATAAAATAATTTTTAATTTTATATCTATTTCAACATTTTGAAGTCCGTGCAAATTAAAGAAACAAACCAAACTACAACAAAAGTATTTAATCGTCCTTTTTTATGATCCCTTGAGCTGAAATTTTAGGTAAATTTATATAGTATTTTCGATTATGGTTGGGTAGTTGTTTTGTTTCTTTAATTTGCACCGACTTCAAAATGTTGAAATAGATATAAAATTAAAATTTATTTTATACGTTTTAGTGCTTTTTGTGAAGTTGGTTAAATTTTTTTTTAAAAACTATTTTATTTTTCACTTTTTAGTGTCTTCTACTCTGTACAACAAAAAACTAACCATCCAAATTGGTCCACTCGCTAAAAAGTTAGGTTCAACCCCCTACCCCGCCCCACCCCATCACACCAAAATTGTTTTTCTCGCGGTATCAATCGGGGCACATACTCTACCCAACAGACAAAGAATCATCGAAATTGATCCAAGCGTTAGGATAAAAGAATACCCCTCCCGTTCCCCTTCCCCCCTACCACACCATAGAACCAAATTATCCTCCTATAAGCAATGGGGGGTCATACTCTATATAACAGCAAAGGAACCATTCAAATCGAACCACGCGTTACAAAACTAGACTATCCCTCCCGCCACCCTAGACCAAATTGTTTTCTCCTATTAGCAATGGGGGATCATCCTCTGTAAAAAAAAAAACCATCCAGCGGTCCACGCGTTACAAAGTTAGGTTTCACCCCCGCCCCCACCCCACCAAAAATTTTATGGACATGGGACCACCTCCACCTACCACCTAACCTACCAAACAAGAAAAGAATCATCAAAATCAATTAATAATTGGCGGAATGATCGCGTAACAAACGTACAAAAAAAACATACAGTCGAACTGAGAACCTCCTCTTTTTTTTGAAATCGGTTAAAAATATCAAATAAGTTTGGAGTCATGAAACCAGTAAGAAAAAGCAAGCTGATATTAAAGTGCACAACTTAGTGATAACGCAGAATTTGGAGTATTGTTCATCGATATAATTTTTTGCTGTCAGGAGAGCAATTGTAACGACTGCAAAAATTGCAAAATGAAGCTATATTTATAGCTTTATAGTATGGACGTTCGAATGCTTACACTTTATGAATGTGAAACAAAAAGTGATATATCATGTGCTAATAATTACATACGTTTTTTACATCACGATATATAAAAATAAACTAAGAGCGATTTGCTACAACGCGTTAAGCCAAATCAGAAGTACAATTATTTTCCAAGGAAAACTATGTCCATAATTTTTCATAGCCTTTTAGGAAAATGCTAGTACCCGGACTACCGGATGTCGAAAAACAAAAAATATCCGAACAGCAAGAGTGTCCAAATAAGCTGGAGTGCCCGGATTAAAGCATGACCGGATTTCCGAAGTTATACTGTAATTGTTTGCTTTTAGCTTTTTTATCCCTTTTGTCTCACTTGGGATAGAGAGACCTGGATTTCTTTTATTTTCGGAGATTCTATGACTTGTTGTGATAGTCCAAGATTAAAGGTATGTATTTATATTTAACTGACTCTCTTACTTTAATTTCTTTCGTGGCTTGGTGACTTAGTGAGTACAATAAATTCCAACACAAAGATTATCAAAATTAATATTACTTATTAAATGAACTTAACTTGAACCTAAAACACAATATAATAACTATTGTTACGAAGATAGAAAATTCAATAACTTTACCTTACTCTATTAAATATATTACGAATACAAATGCAAAGGTAATCCAGGATGAGAGTTTCGGAAAAATGATCAATCAAGATTGTGAAGAAGTAAGTAAGCATAAATATTTCCAATGAAATAAAAGGAGTCAACGGAGATGTAAGTCAATTTGAGCTATCCCATTTTGAATCATGTCTTTTAAGCTTAGATGTAGGTAATCCTCATTTTTAAGCAACCAAAAAATGCGTGTATATTATAAATTTCATTCCGTATACTCTGTACATACAGGGTGTTCCAAATCTGAAGTTCGAAAATAAGTGGGGTGATAGCTCTCACCAGCAAAACAAAAAATTGTATAGCAGGGGTGGGTGGGCAATCTCAGTCGTTTGGGAGGTACACGATGATTCATAAATTTGCAATTTTCATGGTATACCCATCACTCTTTTATTTTTATCTTTTAATCTATTCAACACACCGACATCAAACAAACTCTAGCTAAACGCTACTATCGCAATGCCCTTTCCAAAATTCTCAACAATGTTGCTCTAGGTCCTTACAATGCAGGTACAGTCACTTCCAAGAGTGAAAAAAATGTTTTGAAATTAGCAAATTTTCAGCATTTACCCAAATTTATGTAATAAACACATGTGTTTTTTATTTTTATTAAATTGTTTATCTTATTCCCTTTTCAAAAAGGTACAACATGCCCAAGTAGAGAAAGGATGTAGAAATTTGTAAGTAGAAAGCCTATCAGGGAATATTATAAGAATCTGCAATTTACAAAAACTTAACTCCTACTTACTCTAAAATCCTTTTTATTGAATTCAAGATGTATTACAATTAATCTTAGTATGTTACAGAAGCCTTTCAAAATTTCCACCGCCACTTTGATTGCATGCCAACCGGCTTCTAATGCTTTCTTTCAGGTGTATTGTAGCCAGCGTCCTCGTATTTTTGTCCTCTAGTGTAAACAGGGCCTGAATAAATGTATTCTTCATTGTTCTCCAAAAGAAAAGGCCTAATGGAGTACGGTCTGGCGATCTAGCAGACCAAGGAATCGGTGCACTTCGAACAATCCAGTAATTACGAAATTTTCCATTTAGTATTGCCTCCACAATATTAGCAGTAAGCGCTGGTGCTCCATCGTGTTGGTAAAATATGTCCGTTCAATTATGTCCTCTATTAGATCTGGCAGTGTATTCTCCAAAAAGTAAGCATAAATTTGACTGTTGTGTACTTGCGGCAAAATTAATGGTGCTACGAAATGGTTGCCGATGATACCAGCCCAAACATTTACACTGAATTTCTACTGGAATGAGGTCACCTTTGTCCTTTGTGGTTTAGTATCCGACCAGGTATGGAGGTTGTCGAAATTCGTGATACCATCCCTGCTGAACTGCGATTCATCCGTCCACTTTTTACCTTCTGACTTCCCAAAAACAAAGTAGGTAGGGTGGGGGTGAAACGTGTAACGCGTGGACCGATTTGGATGGTTTTTTTGTTGTTGTATAGAGTATGATCCCCAATTATTATTTTTTTTTTATTCGATGTGGCCAAATCCTAGGGGACAACCCTTTGATGCCTTAGCATGGTTTTGGCCGGAAGGGAATTAGGGTAAGGGAAGTGAGGAAACTTGAGTCTTGTTTGCATTGCTGCGAGCTAGACAACAGCCCAGAGACGGAGTAGATTATTTTAATTTCTTAATAAAAGCTCACGGTCATCTGGTCTCGAACCCGGGACCCATGGCATGTTGGTCTTGCCGCTCAACGCATTGATCCAACTCCGTCTCCAAATTCTAATAGAAAAAAAACTTTGGTCTAGTGTGGAGGGATGGGTAGTCTAACTTTGCAACACGTTTACCGATTTGGATAATTCTTTTTCTGTGCTATCACGAGAAACAAAATGTTGGTGAGATGGAGGTGGGGTTGGGGTTGTTTAAACCTAACATTTTTACGCGAGGACCGATTTGGATGGTTCTTTCTTCGTTGTAGAAGACACCAAAAAGTTAATAAAATAGTTTTTAAAAAACAGTTGAACCGACTTCACAAAAAGCGCTAAAAAGCATTAAGTAATTTATAATTTTATATCTATTACGACATTTTGAAGTCAGTGCAAATTAAACAAATAAAACCACTAGATAACCACAACTGAAGATACTACATAATACGACCTGAACGTTTCAGCTCACGGGATCATAAGGAAGGACGATTAAGTACTTTTGTTGTAGTTGTTTGGTTTGTTTGATTTGCGCGGACTTCAAAATGTCGTAATAGATATAAAATTAAAAATTATTTTAAAGTTTTTAGCGCTTTTTGTGAAGTCGGTTCAACTTTTTTTTTAAAAACTATTTTATGTCTTAAAAATTTTGTTTATCTAAAGAATTTCCTACCTAATTTCTAACAAAATATGCCCGAAATGTACACTTGACCCGAGTGAATTTGTCAACAAAAATTCGAAATAAACTTTATAAAAAAAGCGAAATCGTCCAGGAGCTAAAGAAAAGCTAACCCTTTGGTGCTGCCGTTGAGGAAGAGACAAAGGAGTTTAGTCTTTCTTTATCAGAAACGCTGATGGTGTTGAGAAATTATCTGAAACACCCTGTATACTATCGTGAGGCTTCCAAAACTGATTGCAGAATCAATAATTGTACTATCAAACCCACAATAACAAGTACGTTCAGTGTATTGGTTTAGAGCGCATAAGAATTGTAAGTGTATTTTTAGAGATATCTACGGCTAAAAAAAGAACTTTCTTTCTTATATCTTATCAACGACTGCCTAATTCAAAGCGAACGGCAAGATCAAAAAGTCACATAAGATTTCGATATTTAACCCAGGCTGACCTAGAACGTTGTATTACATATGACGGGCTGAGAGTAAAAGTGACCTATTTATAAGGTTCGGGCAAAAGTGGCTTAGAAAATGTTCCGCGCAAAAACGAATCGCATGAGATTCCGGGCAAAAACGAATCGCAGAAAATTTCCGGGCAAAAACGATTTAACTACAAAAAGTAATGCGAAGTTAATGCAGTTAAGTAGTTAAGTCGTTTTGCCCGGAAATTTTGTACGATTCGTTTTTGCCCGGAATCTCAAGCGATTCGTTTTTGCGCGGAACTTTTTCTAAGCCACTTTTACTCTCAGCCCGTCATATATTCATAGGAAAACCTGAATTTTATACGACAGTATTTTCCGCGACGCAATGGAGCAAAAATATTCCTTAATGTAATTTTTTCGTAAATAAATGCTTTTTTGTTATTGTCAAAAACTATATACATCACCTTTATTGCAGTATTTTACCCTTGTAAGGGTTAGCGTCGAGAAATAAAAAAAACAAGCGCCTTTTTACTGTCAGCTATAAAAATTTCGATCCCACCATATATTCAATAAACGACCCGTAAAGTGCAGACACACCTAAAAGCCTTTAAGGCGCCAAAATATGTATACGAAGAAGTTTGTTGTTTTGTAAAAGTCTCAATGCCAAGACAACATGTTTTTTCACTTCAATTCAAACTTTTATTCAAACTGTAGTACCTTTTCTGCATAAACATATCTGCAAATGCATCTATACACCTATGCTGGCATGTAAACAGCAATAACCGACGAACAACAGATATCAAAAATTGTCTGTTCTTCGTGGATCAGGAGCCACCCGCTACTCGCGTTTTGACTACAGTTTGGTCGGTGGCTGTAAAATATTAAATTTAACTCCGTAACACGGCGGAAGGAAGGTGCCTGGGTATATAATGTTCCATTGTTTTAGTATTCATCTCGTGCTTAGATATTTAGATAAAAATTCATACAGAATAAATAAAGAGGGCTCTCAAATTCGCCAGGACAAAAACCGGGTTGATACTCTCAGAATTTCAATTTGTATGATGAAAGAAGATAAAAGCAAAATACAAGAAGCAAACAAAAACAACATCTTCGGAAATGCTAAGACATTTTATGGCCCCGTAGTAGGTACAAAGGCGCCCTTGGCTTCTATCGCAGATAAGATAAAAGTTCAAAACAATAAGTCAGAGGGCTTCAAATGTCAGGCCTCTCTACTCTTAAATTCGTTGGAAAAGTTTTTTTCTATGAAATTATTGGTTGCCTCAAGGCTGAAGGAAAGTTGATGGTTAGTCAAGTCTGTCGGTCTTACGAAATTCAAAATTTCACAATCTCAATAGATAGGAATGAGACTCAAAAATAAGTCCTAGTCGCGGATGTTGCGAGCTGTACCAGCGGAATTATTTCATATCTATCACGTTCTCCGGTATTGATTCGAAATTTTCATTTGACGCGGCAGAGTTGGAAACGACTCCACAAATACCAAGGCTTTCAATTACGGATAGGAATAATTTCCAACTGCGAGTGCACGTCTAGGTTGAGCCAAACAGTTTGAATTGTAAATTAAGGGCAACACGGGGTTGTAACTCAATTTGACAGGGCAACGAGGTTTGTTAGACGGTGACATTTCTCGCGAAGTACTTGACTTTGATTGCTATGTGTATGCTGATGCTCCCTATTTCGTAATTAAACAGAATTAATCAGAAATGTCCTCCCTTTCAAATTTAACTTAATATTGTCTAGAGTAAATTATTAAAATAATTTAGTCAGTTTAAACCGTGAAGGGCTAATTGATAGGTACATTAGTATATTAAAGATAATTAAATGATTTATACTTTTTGGAAAAGGGTTTCGAGATACGCAATTGTTTCAGAGAAGATTTGTTTTGTTATATTTACATACATACATATATACATATATCTTCTTACGCGTCCAATGCTGATATATGCCTGACTGAGACCCGGCTTATCTGGATCTTAACTCGTTGGCCCTGAGTTCCAGGACTTCCGTCGGGATCGTCACCTTCCGACCTTTGCACCACTTTTGGTGGTGGGGTCCTGCGTGCGGTTAAGGAGGGAATCTCTTGATTAATGGTGAATATTGCTGCTGCCCGCGATCTTGAACTCTTGTGTGTTGTCATAAGTTTCCCTGGTAGAAGACTACTTGTGCTGAACGTTTATGTTCTTCCTTATTCATCCCCCCCCCCCCCCCCCCCCTCTGCGCCGACCCACACACACGCAGTGTACGAACTTCTCAATGCCCCTATCGATTATGTGATTTTTGACGATTTCAATCTTCCTGCCACACTTGTGGAGGTTTATTAACTCAAAACGCGCCTATGACACCTTCTTCTTTGAGAAACCATGATTCAGAAAGTGACGATCCTTCTACAATTGCGAACTTCTTAGCGGAATTCTTTCGAACTACGTTCTGTGATTCTATCTGTGATATTTTCTATTCTGTTTCTACCCACCTGGCGCGACTTCCGCCTACCTTCCTATATTCTAGTGACCTAGTATTTATTGACTCTATATTTGCCGAACATTTGTCTGATCTATCGGATGGCCTGATCTATTGGTGGTCCCGATGACTTTCCTGCCTCCTTCTAGAAGAAAGCCATTCGTCTCTTGACCACGTTTTCTCTTATTTGTTCAACCTGTTCTTGCATTCCGACCGCTTTTCTGAGTTGTGTAAGACTCCTGTTATAGCCAATTGACGACCTAACCTGTGCCATGTCGCGAATGTCTTTAAGTTGTCAGCGATGTACTTCGCTCAGCGTTTCTTGCGTTTCTTCCAGCATGGCTTCCTCAGGGGTAAGTCGACGACTACCAACACTCTTGAGTTCCTTAATTACTCTTTCCCGATCATCGAATCAGGTGGACCGCGAGTTTACTGATTTCAGTAAGGCTTTCGATAGGATCGACCACGGAATCCTGGTCTACAAGCTGTCTCTGGGTATTCCTCCTTATTTTCTCGTTTGGTTGCCCTCCTCCGACCATATCTGTTGTCGTATTTCGACCAAATCTTTATCACATCAAGGGTGGCCCAGGGCATCTTTGGCCCGGTCATTTTCATTCTGTACATTAATGATGTTGTGCTTCTTCTTTTGCTAACTGCTAAAATTTTGTGTTAGGCGGACGATGCCAAAATATTTCGCACTGTTACTCATGACTCTGAGTGTAGTCTCCTGAACTCCGACTTGGCTATTTTTTGTGATTGGTGCTCTTTTAATCACCTCTTTAAAAATCGGTGTCCACCCACCCCCCTTCACTTTCACTTTCCAGGTCCGTGGAGTAGGGTGGGTGAGTCACAATGTGCCATCCAAACGGCACGAACAAGTCCTGTGTGAGCCGGGCGGTATGCTGTCTTTCGTTGTCAAGAAGAAACCCGTTCGGATCCCAAAAGATGAAGGCCATGATTTTCGTTGGCTGTTCTAATAAACCAGATCCCGAGCACATGAAGATCTAGACCCTGCATCCCATCGAAAGCCTCTGAATCCGCGTCTGCATCTTTACATCTTTCTGGGGGCTTGGAAGCAGAGTATCGTATGAGAGGTGTCTATGAAACACCAAGTGCTTAACATTCCGTTTCGACTGCCAGACTCTCTGATGGACAGATTAACGTCATTAAACGATCTCCGTATCTTTATAGACTATCAGGCTGCTATTATATCCCTTACGTGATTTTAAGCATCCTCTAAAATTACTGAAATATGTCTTTCATCTTTGGATGACAAGGCTGTGTACCTTGTTGTACACCTCGCAATGGTAC
This sequence comes from Leptarthrus brevirostris, assembly GCA_964036015.1. Taxonomy (NCBI): domain Eukaryota; kingdom Metazoa; phylum Arthropoda; class Insecta; order Diptera; family Asilidae; genus Leptarthrus; species Leptarthrus brevirostris. Next base: position 129,483,349 of record OZ038373.1, on the reverse strand, counting down.
CGGAACATAGTAATATTTCCGGCAGCTTTAAAGCAAATGAGCTTCCAAAAATCTGCACTACCTTAACATTCTTGGATATAAGTCACCAGCTTAGCAAGCCGCTAACCACATGTTAGCTGGATATCAAAGTAGCATTCAACAAGGTCTCTCTCTCTCTCTAGTTCCCGTAATTCCTTGTGAGGCATGGGATGGGAGAACAACTTCATCCGGTTCGAGACAACAATTTCAAGCGATTGCAGCCACTGATATTTTCTCTGCAACTCACATTTCCTTTATATCGTAATCTGCTGTCAGCAGAAAACAACCATGGGTGGCCACCGGTGGGATACAAACCTGGTACCTCTAGATTGGCAGGCCGACACGTTATCACATGCTTCACCGAAGACCTGATTCATCAATGTGGCTAACGAATTAGCGTTGTCGTGGCTGTCATCACGAAACATTGTCTCATAGGAAGACATGCCAATAGATTGGGTGCTCCTTCGAATAACTTTTGTAGGAGTTGTCAGGATGAGGAAAAAGCGGAAACCATACCCCATTTCCTCCAGAACTATCCGGCTGAAAATGGTTCTAGGTATATATTTAGTAGGTATGGAATTCTAGTACCAACAAGTTTTCACAATGGGCCTTTACGGCCTAAGCGTACCTCTCCCCTGCTGTCACTCAACGATTGTAACTGAACCTATTATTAATGGTGGATTCCGAACCACCGATTTTACTCTGCAACCCGAAATGTTTTTTTTAGTCGTAAGAAGGAAACAACCATTCGTCATCACCGGTGGAGTTAGAACCTGGGCTCTCCCTAATGGAACTCCAACACGTTCCAACGCCCTTATTAACTTAATTAACTTTTGTTGTATCAATAACGTTGTAGTTTTGGTAGCAAGTGCGGTAAACTATTTTTTAGTTCATTCCAGGAATTATCTCAAAAATTATTTCCTTCTAACTTAATGCAGTTTTGCATAATTAAAAAGTTTAGAAAGCAAATTCTCTGTTCAACAGAACATTTTGCTGTCATTTAAAATCCTAGACATCTGCAGAATGTTCGTGTGGAGGTTGCGCTTGTTTCTCATATTTAGCAATTCCGGGTCACTTACTAACGTTTATTGTGTCGTCTTCTTTAGGTATCACTGTTCACGTTCGTTCTGACTCCAAAGCTGTGGGACTGCCAAGCAAAGGTGTAATGCATACTTTATGCGAATTAACCAATTGGGATTCATTGGCTAAGTTGGAAAGTTAAATTGAGTCCAATTTTCGTCAATAATAGCTTTTGCGGGCTACCAGGATGATACACACTTTACTGAACCGTTTGGGACTTAACTTCGAAAATTTTGCAGAATGAAAAGGACTTAGCATTGAATTTCCCTGTGATTGCAATTCAAACTTTGGCGCTTATTCCTTGGACACTTTTTTTGGATGTACTTTTGCATTCTCGTCCTTTACAAGGCGAGTAGTACCAACTTTTTACTAATGTCTGATTTTTAACTCCCACGGGCCTTATTCAACTAATAAAAAACAAATATTTGTCAGGATTAAAGTTTTTGGATTCAAATGTCCGGACTCCTTTCGACGATCTTAAAAAGGGACATGGCATAAACACCAAATCTCGAAGAATGAAAAGAAACTTCCAGACGACGACATGGCGTCAGGGCAATCTTGGAAAGAATTTTTCTTCAATTGTTTGCTTAGGTTATAGCTTGTGGAAAGAAAATCTTTGTTAGCATAAAAATGGCATTCACTCAAAGCTATTCCCCGTACTTCTCAGCCAATTGATATAATAAAATGGGAATTGAACGTGTGTGAGTTAGCATATGCACATGGCAGATTTTCTGTTTACTTAAAGAATAAAAACTTCAGAAGGAATGGGAAAATCGAACTTAGCCCTGCCAGCTATTTCGATTGACCTCTCATATGTAATGGTCCTTCCTCTTCCTGTTTTTCGGAACGACTATCAGGAAGGAACAAATTTCATTGCTTTGAAAAAGTGAATTTTGTTTAGGTAAGTAAAGACTAGCCATACATAAGTGAATGGAATAGAATGTGTTTACTCTGACTGGACATCTTTCAAGAACTGAAATGCTTTGGAACTGAAGACGATCTGGTACAATGAGGGCCGTTTATTAAAAAAAATATGAAGGGATATAGATGTTATCTTCATTCATTTTCATCACACTAAACAAACCGTTTATGTTTTTCATTTTATATCTTTTTGTATCTCATCAAGCGCGATCTTTTCCGGAACAGGGAGAGATTCATAGCATGTCTTAAATTAATTAACCCTAGCCCTAGCTATTCGGCTAGATATTATCCTTGCCCGAAAAAAATTACCCCTAGTAAGATATTAGTTAACTATTGTCCGAAGACAATCAATCCTTGTGTGGAAATAATTAAACCTTCAAAAATATTATTTTGAACAATGTGGAAAATATTAAAATAATAAAATATTATCGACCAAGTGCGTGTCGGACCGCGCACGAAGTATTCCGAACCTTGGAAGGTTGCTGATTTCTAAAAAACTGTGCTAGTTAGAGACATTGTCTTATTTTTCCTGTAATACTTACATTAACCTCCTCTATCAACTCTAGTTATTTCAGATTGTTTTGCAAACGCCGTAGGTAGGGAGGGTGGGGGGGGGGGGGGGGGGGGATTTTTCATCAGAAATCAAAAACTAAGTATACAGCAGAAATGATAATTTATAATGTGAACACCCCTCTTGACCTAGTAACCCCACTTTAAAATGTGGCCCCCTTTTCGACCCTCTTTGCAATAAAATTAAAAAAATTTTTTTGAATTTGCAATATAGGAGGGCAAGTTTATTTAAAACCCACCAAACATGTGGTGCGACTATTTTGATCAAAGTGGATAATTAGTACTTTATTATGAAAATGTTATCTATTTAGGTAACACTGCTGATAACAATTGTGTGATTGACCGATTTCAATTAAAGAAATCATTAAATCGCTGTAAAACCAAAAATGAAGGAGTGCTTGTTAAAAATCACTGTTTTCGTTATATTTCTCTACTATTCATGTCGTAGTACGTTAGAAGAATTAGCCGTTGGCCGAACGCCGACTGTTAGAAGAATTCGATCATTTATCGTCAAAATTCTTCCAACAATCATCAGGCCGTTAGAGTATTCTTCTAAAAGCCTAATCGGAGTTAGGCTGTTAGAGGATTCTTTTAAACACCTTAATTTTATCAGAAAGTCGAAGGGTTCTTCTAAACTCCTGAGTGCTGTCAGGCGTTTAGAAGAAAATAAGGTGCAGTCAGAAAACATTATAGTTTAAAATACAATGGGCTATAATGTCGAAAATTTATTGTTATTTATTTATTGCACGATCCGCTCTCTATTAAATTCTTCTCTGTTCACGATTTCACAGTTTTCACTCTTTCACTGGCTCGTCAATTATACTTCTCATTTATTTGATATAATTTGATACATGTGCCTGCTACAAAGCAAATATTTTTCGACTTAACTTTATTTTCCTCTAAACGCTTGAAAACACTCTGAATTTTAAAGAATCTTCTGACGGCCTGATAAAATTTAAATATTGAATTAACCCTTCTAACTCAGAAGGCGCGCTTCACAGGCAGAAACCAGGAATCAGTTAACCTACCCACCAGAATATAACAAAATATTGAGGTGAATGAGGCTTCCACACGACATACAACACAATACGGGGGTGCACAGGCAATAGAGATCGCTTGAACCAACCCAATACAATACACACACAAACCAACATGCAAAACCTTACAAGAGCCTTACAAAAACGAGTGAGTGCAACAGGATGGCTACAAGTTATAGAGGCTCCTCCTTAATGTTACCTTGTCCACTGCAGTGCTGAAAACATCACCAACCTCATTAGGAAACCTACACATGCGGCTAAGTGGCTTGGTTTCGAAGGAAATATGACAGTTCTCTGGGTTAAGGTTGTGGATTCCTTCCTTCAGGTCTGCCACAGAAGGATAAAAGAATAAAAAAGAGAAAGATAGAAGAGAGAGAGAGAGACAAGCTTGGTGACTTCTGACTCTCCCGGCCAAGCTGAACCATCATGAAAAACGCAATAGAAAATCTACCCCCATTGCGATGGTTCAGTCAACTACCCACACCAACAATAAACCTGGCGAGGGTGTATGCCCAACCTATTAGAATATTGAAACAAAAATAAAAATCAGATTAAACAAAAAAAGACATTGGAGGATGAAGGGTGGAGGGAGAAAAGACGAGGAAGAGTTTCCTGGGGGTTCCTGAAATTAAAAAAATTAAATCACATGATTACCATTATTATATTTAAATAAACTAACAATTTCGGAATTCTTCTTTATACTAATTTAATTGAGCAAAAAAAAAAGAACAAATTTTTAAATTTAACCTTCGTTTCGATCTTTCATTATTATATTCAACTACACTAAAAGTTGTTCAATGTTCAATTTTCTATAGCAAGGTTCAACAGTAAAAATTCAGTATGACAAGAAAGTTATAGACGTTATTTATCATTCCGAGAATTCGCGACGCAGTTAACTAGGTAGATCGCTGACGGCGCGGCACGTGCGCGTGAACGAGGTTAGTTTATAATGTGTTCAACAAGCATTCGATTTAACAATACAAACAAAATGCATAGAAAAATAAGCCGAACCGACCTGTCGCAATAGTGATTTACACAGTATAATGCCTTATAATGAAAAGAATGAGAATATGTCTAATTTAATGCCAAAAATATCTAAAGTTTAATTACTTATCCAAAATAAAAATCACTATATCTTACAAGAATTCTATTCCTTTAACACATCTTTCTTTACCTACTTAAACTTCATACCGCAAATAAATCGATGAATTGATTAGCTTAGTCCTGAATTACACGAGAGGGATTTTACCCCATGAGTGACGAAAACCTGTTTTTTCATGGTGAGAGAAGTGAGGTAGCAAGAGAGTCATCTGTGCATGTCAATCACGAATCGTAGGGGTTTTGCTTGAGTTTTTCCTTTTGCTTTTGTCCATTTTCGTAACTTCGTCCTGAATTACACGAGAGGGATTTTACCCCATAACTCACGGCAATTCTCTTCTGTGCAAAAGTAGAAAAACCCTCGTAGTGTTGCTACGAAAGGGGTTTTGATTGACGTTAAAAAACCGGTTCATAAGTGTTTTGCAGGGTTGAAAAGTTGTATTCACCGGCTCAAGCAATACTAAATCAACCTGACACCAAAAATTTTTCGAACCCTAATGAGGAAGTTATTTCTTTCTATTTCCTTTGTGCATTATTTGATCTTTCTATTAAATAAAATAGTTTTAACATGTCCTATGTGTGGTACTGAGATTTCCCACCAGAAGATTATTTGTTATTACTGCTTATGTTCCCCCTTCTTCACCCTCCACTTTGTACGAGCTGCTTGCGGCGGCTGTTGACAGTTTGTCCGACTCCTTGCTTCCCTCGGATGACCTTGTACTCGTTGGTGACTTTAACTTGTCCTGCATTAGCTGGGTACATTCTCCCGACTTTGATGGTCTCGCACCCTCGTTCACGTCTGCTCACCAATTTGTTTTATCCTTTCTAGACTCTTTAGCAGCTTCTAACTTGGCTCAATGCTGCGACACTACTAACGATTCAGGTAGATTTCTGGACCTAGTGTTCTCGTCTGACCCTGACTGTACGTCTGTTATGAGATGCCTGACTCCCTTGGTTCCTGAATCAAGTCACCACCCCGTACTTCTGATTGTCATATGTTTCGATACCGCTAACACGTCTCCCTCCCTATTTGGTGACCTCTACTTTAACTTTAAATGGGCTGATGTCACGTCTATAAATAACTGGCTTCTTTTTTGTGATTGGTCGAGCGTACTGACGGAGTGCGACGTCGACCTGGCTGTGAGTGCTTTTTACGATGTCCTTTACGGCTGTTTTACCCTATTTGTTCCCATCGGCACTTCTCGATCGGGTTCACCACATTTGTTTCGGCCGTGGCTTGACGGCACTTCTGAGGAACTTAAAAAGCTTGGAAGAGATTCTGTTCTTCTGGACGATGACTACTTGGTTTATTCTGTACTCTGCCAGCGTTTCTCCGCTCAGATACAGAGCTCTTACGCCGAATACTTGTCTAACATGAGAGCCACGGTGCGTAATGATCCTAAACAGTTCTGGAGGTTCATCAACTCGAAGCGTAATTGTGACACATATCCCTCTTCCTTGAGGTATCATGACTGTGAGAGTGATGACTCGTTTACTATTGCTAATTTCCTTGCGGAATTTTTCTGAACTTCTTTCTGTGATTCCACCTGTGATATTTCCACCCCTGGCTTTGCCCACTTGACGCGGCTCCCGCCTACCTCCCTCGAGTCTAAGGATTTGGTATTTGACGACGCACGTGTTGCTGATCATCTATCCAATTTGGCAGACGGCTTCTCGAGTGATCCCGATGGTATTCCCGCGTGCTTCTTGAAGAGATTCCAACTGCCTCTTGCGGGTGCTCTCTGTTTTCTGTTCAATTTAAACTTGCGATCCGCCCGCTTCCCCGAACTTTGGAAGACTTCTGTTTTGATCCCGCTCCATAAGAAGGGTAGTAAGTCGGACGTTTCCAACTATCGACCGATTGCCAGCCGGTTTCATGCTGCGAAGGTTTTTGAGTCCCTCGTCAGCGACGTACTTCGTTTTCACTATTGTCCTTTTTTGCGGCCTTTCCAGCACGGCTTTCTTAAGGGAAAATCGACGACTACAAATCTTCTTGAATTCGTTAACTATTCTCTGCCGACCATCGAAGCCGGTAAGCAGGTAGACTGTGTATTTACAGATTTTAGTAAGACCTTCGATAGGATTGATCATGGAATTCTAATCTATAAACTATCTATTCTTGGGTTTCCTCAGTGCTTCGTCGACTGGCTGTCTGCTTACCTGTCTGGTCGTACATAGCGAGTCCTATTTCGTGGTGCTCTTTCCAACCAAATCCTTGCCACCTCAGGGGTGCCTCAGGGTAGTATCCTTGGCCCGCTCCTGTTTATCATATACATTAATGATGTTTCGCTTCTGCTTTCCAATAGTAAAATTCTGCGTTATGCAGACGATGTAAAGATTTTTCTTGCTGTTACCTGTGAATCAGACTGCGGTCAGCTGAACTTAGACTTGGCTTCGTTCTGTGACTGGTGTTCACGCAACCGCCTTCCTTTAAGCACCGGAAAGTGCACCGTTATGACCTTTTCCCGTAAAAGATCTCCTTTCCTCTTCGACTATACTGTTGATGGTGTTGTCCTGGGTAGAGTTGACAGGATCAAGGACTTACGCGTGGTCCTTAACTCTCGTCTTGTTAGGGATAGTTCGATGTTGGGTTTTGTTAAAAGATGGTCTAAGGAGCTTGATGATCCCTACTTAACCAAACTTCTCTACTGTACTTTTGTCAGGCCATTTCTGGAATACGCCAGCCCTGTGTGGTCCCCCTACTTTGCCGTTCACGTCAACCGCGTCGAGGCAGTGCAGCGAAGATTCCTTAGGTTTGCTCTCCGCGGACTTTCCTGGATAAATCCTTTGCTTCTTCCCTCTTACCCCGATCGTCTGTGTCTGATTTCTCTCGACTCCCTCGAAAAGAGGCGCAATATTGCAAAAATTGTATTCTTGTTCGATTTATTGCAGGGAACGATAAACTCGCCCGAAGTGTTGGAGGCCGTCAACATCGCGATCCCGCAGCGCTCCTTAAGAAATCTAGACTTCCTGTACGTCCCAGGTCATCGAACTTTATATGGAATGCACGAGCCCATCACGTCGATGTCTCGCCTCTTCAATCAACATTTCGCCGACTTCGATATGGACTTCTCCAGGCTGCGACTGAAGGGCTTACTCAGGCAGCGCCTAGGTTCATGTGGGCGATATGAATTGGCTGCTGTTTTGTTTAATAATTTGATATACTTCTGTATTAGTCATTTGTGACGAACCTGTTTTGAACAAAACGAAAAAATTGAACTGACTTCACAAAAAGCACTAAAAAGCATAAAATAATTTTTAATTTTATATCTATTACGACATTTTGAAGTCAATTAAAGATGTCTGTTTACTTAAAATTCCACGTGCGACCGAAAGTGGTATTGAAAAACATCTAATAAAGCAAATATGCTAAAGAAAGACTAAAATCAAATTCAAGAACTCAAGCTTAGTGTTTTATATTAAAATTTCAGTATGAACTGTTTTTGTGTTTTTTAGGTACTCAGAAAAAAGTACCATTTTAATTTCGGTATTAAAAACTTTATAAGGATTATGATACCTGTTCAGTTTTCATGCTAACTGAATTATTTTTATGTTGTTAAGTAAATCATCCAAATAAAATATTTACATTTGCATTGCTTTCAATTTCTAATTTTAAATTTGATGTTTTATTTCTTGCCGCATATTTTTCAGTCTGTTCTTTAGAAGGACATCCTTTTTTCTAAAATGAATTTATTTCATGAAAAGGAGGTCTTAAGTCGACATTCCAGTAGAAAGTAATTTGCGAAAGTACTTTTACTTGTGAAAGTCGCTTTTTGAAGTGCATTTTGTAAGTTTTCATTGTCAATTTATTGTGAGATGTCAATATGAATTCCTGCCGAATATTCGTTTCTCAATCACATCATAGCTTTAATATGGGTTCTTCATAGGATTTCACTGTGACTTCAATGCCAGACAGCAAAATGAATTTCGCATTCAAGAAAAGAATTCAATTCGGTTTAAAAATTTGAACGCCACTATCTTAATCACGTCTAGAGAAAATTTCCAGTAAAAATAAAAATTGCCAAAAACTCAAACAATAAATATAAACTGCCCGCCATCAATCAATATTATAAAGTGTAACCTAACAGATTCAGGTAATTCTTGATCTTTTACTTTTGAGAAACTCATTAGTTATATAAAATTGACAGGGCGAATTTAGAACCTTATAACTTTTAAAGTATGCACGTGGAGCCCCTGAAACAGCTGCTGTTATGACCAGAAGTAGACAACTGCGGAACAAAGTTTATGAAGTGGATAATCCCAGAAAACCTGACCGGAAACATGAGGGAATCACGATTACTTTGAAAGTTTGAACGGAGAAGTTTTTTACGTTTGTGCCGGAAAAATGCTTTTTCCTGTCGCGTTTACTGCTCTTTTCCTTTTCTTTTGGAATTTAAAGACGTATCTAGGTAAGTTTAAGATTTGTGTCCTCAACTTTTTTTCCGTAAAGCTATTTTTAAATGTTTGGGAACAACTTTGGTACTTTAAGTTGTAGACGGAATATTTACATTTTTAGCTTCAATTGGCTCATTTAAAAGGAAATTTTTTTTCAAAATCGCAATGTATCTGGAAAATACGGAGGCTCTAGTGTAAGTTCGTGCAGTTATTGTGATAGAGTAAAAGAAAAGCTTTTTAATGTTAACTTTTGGAAATGTTCTTACATTAAAACTTCTCAGCTTAATCAGCAATAATTTCTATATATTCAACATCATATTATCCAAGCTTTTGGAGCTCACTACAAAAATGATGTCCTTCCGGGTTTCAAACACTTTTTCCGGCAGTCGTTCTTTAATTTTTTGGGAAAAGCCTGCAGTTACAAGGCGCTAAATCATGCAAATAAGGTGCTTGGTTTATTTTATTTATCCCAGAGGAGGCTATATAATCCGATGTTCAGTATGAATGAATGATGAACGAACTGGTGCTACGTAAAACCTTTGATTTTTAAAAACTTTTGGCAAGCGAACATCCTTGTACCAGTAAGCATTAACAGTGGCATTGTTCTGTAGTGGCACTGCAGCAATCAACTCACTTTGCGAGAAGAAAACGACGAACATGATTTTTGTTGTTTGGTTTTAAGAGGGGGTATTCCTCCTCTTCGCTCCGTACCATTGCCTGCTGCTGCTGATTTTTTTTCTGGATTGTTTTATTAAAACCATGATTCCACAAGCCTTTATAAAAAAAATAAAAATATCTCTCTAACTTTTAACCTCTCGTATTTTGGATAGTCGGTTAAAAAATTGAGCGAGACGTAGTCGAGCCTCTTCTGCTTCTTTCTTTAAGATACGCGGTGCCCATCTAGCTGATTTTTTGTTATAGCTGCGATGATGGCATTTGTTCCGAATTGTTCTGCTATCACCTCCTGTGTCATTTGGAAAATCTCGTAAAATATTTTTCTTTAAAGCATTCACATTTTGCCCATGAGGAGTTCAAGTTGAAGGTCATTCTTCTCCTGTGTCGTCCTGCACAGAGAAATATACTGTCTGAAAGCTTCGATACCAGTAAAAAATGGTTTCTACATAAGCAATTTTAAACGCTTCTTGTATTTAAATCGGTGTTAGCTCACTTCGAAATCCGCATAAGATGGCATACCTGATTTTTTCTTGCTCGGTGATGAGATATACAATGTTTCTCGATCAGTTAATTTTCTTCTTCCCTTTGCGTACTACAAATGTAACACTGTAATTGAGGGTTCAGGTCATTTACTTTTAAGCGTGTAAGCTTGTTACGAATCGAAACATTTTACAAAAAAATACTCGTGTGTCCACGCTCTCTAGGGGAGAAAAATATTAAAATTATGAAAAATGTAAAAACACTTGTTTCACTTCCACATAATAGGAGTAGGAAAAATTTTTGCTACTCCTATTATGTGGAAGTGAAACAAGTGTTTTTACTTTTTTCACAATTAAATAACTTCCACCAAGAGTCTTTTGAAAGGAAACTTTCTGATAAATTAAAATTATACCTTGTAAATCCTTGTAATTTTATAAGAATCATCCGCTTCCAGGTGCTCCCCACAGCGAAGTTTTACAAGCAATAAATATTATCTTGGGATGCCTACTGTACAATTGGAATATATAATATATTGGTTACATGGTTCATTGAGGCAATCCACATATCAGCTGCTGATGGGTTCTCAGACAAGGCTGCGGGGTAGAAAAAATAGCGTTGAGTTTATTTCACGCAATCCGTTTCATATAATGCACATCTCTCTTCTTTCTTTCTTAACCCCTTGTGGGACGTAGAGCCTTTACTACACCAACTCTTCTTCTGATCCAGTTCTGCGCCAATGCTTTTAATTGTGGTCACGATTTGTTGATCTGGGTACCTTTCTTCCTACGGATCTTCTCCATCCGTTACGTGGTCGTCCAATTCGGTGCTTTTTCTTGGGTCCCGTATGGGTTCCAATCTAGAGTCTGTTGAGCGATGTTGTTTGGCTCTTTTCTTAGTGTGTGGCATATCCCTTGCCAGTTACGCTTGCAAATACTGGAGTATGAATGTCTAGGTTTTCGTTGGTAATGACCCGGCCAACAAGAGGTTAAGTTTGCGCGGGAGACACCGCTTGACAAAGGTAGGTGTAGCTTAAAAGTTATTTGAGAGGTTACTTTCCGTGTTAAACAGCCGTACAATAGTACGATGTTTGTGCGTCTGGAGATTTCGTTATTGCGCTTTATCTCAGCCAGATAAAGCATTGACCATAAATGCGAAATCTAAGCTTATATAAATGGATACCATTGTAATTCTGGCTTGTGTGAGAGAAAGGTAAAACGAGAGAGGCCAAAGAAGAGAGTAAGAGAGCGAATGTGAGAAAAGGAGAGAGTCAGAGAGGGAAAAAAAGAGGTTTATATGGTGAAGAAAGAAAGGTAAAGATGTAAAAAAAGAGGAAAAGGGGAGATTGTGAGCGGAGAATTTGGGGGGGGGGGGTTACTATAATGCAAACAGTGCTTTATCTTATATCTACCAATCATGTCAAGAAATTTTAAGTATTCCTTGCTCCGTGCGAGAGTATTAACAAAGGAATAAGTGTCTTAGCAGCAATCTATAAGTTTGGTTTCGAGGATCGTTCACAAATATTACTTTGGTCGTGTACATTTAACATGCCACTCGGGCGTTATTTACGCGATTCTGAACATCAAATCCGCTGGTTCTGAGATTATAAAATTTTTTCACTTCTTCTATATTTGCTGCTCTTCAAGATAAATTTCGCTTTGTCTCCTGGAGTCCAAACTCATAAGTTTCATTTCAGTAACACTGATCTTATGCCCTGCTCTGCGATTATCTTTAATAAGGGCTGACGAAAGCCTAGCTTATCATAGTTTAGAGTGCTCTTGATTGTTTGCTTGATTTACATTAGGGTAATTTTTGCCATCAATTAGGAGACTGCAGTTAAAAGATAGATACGGCGACAGTTCCTATAACTTCCCAAGTCAACTTTTTTTAGGTCTTCAAAGTTATGCCTGATTTCCCTTCAGTGTGAAAGGCCTCGGTTGTCCAACATTGCTGGATTACAAAAAGAAGAATATCAATCGCAGCAATAGGATTCCAGTCGATAATCCCTAGGGCCTTGCGTCTCTAATCTTGTCGGCGTTCTGTTGTTATTGATGGGATTACGGGAACTAAAGGAGTTACATTCTGAAATAATATATTTCGAAGTATTTTTCTTTATAGTTTGCCCACGCTTGCCCGAAAACCAAAGTTACAGGCTTAAGCTAGTAGATGGTATAGAATTATTTGTATGTATGCGTATGTAAAATAATGAAAAAGCAACAACTACAAATATTTTTATTTATTTTTATAGTAGTGATTGTAGATATTGTAGATTACTACAATATAGATATATTAAATAAAAAATGAATAGAAAACTACGTCCAAAGCTTATCGTCGGAACAAACAGTCATCCAGACAGCGATCACAACATCAGCCAAGGCACTGTCTGAGCAGACACTTCATACACCGAATAGAGATATTCCAGTCGAAGCTGCCGAAGTTCTATGCAAAAGATTGAACAGAATTACTATTTTCGAAATATTGCGCCTCATTTCCAGGGAGTCCAGCGAAGTCAGTCCCAAACGATCCGCATAAGAGGGAAGCACCCAACGATCATTCCAGGGAAGCCCGCGTAGGGCAAACCTAAGGAATCTGCGCTGCACTGTCTCGATGCGGTCGATGTGGAGACCATACAGGCTAGCGTATTCCAAAATAGGTCTAACGAAGGTACAGTATATAAGCTTGATCAGGTAGGGATCATTAAGTTCCTTAGACCATCCTTTTACGAAGCCCAACATCGAGTTAACCCTACAAATAATAGAGTCAATATGGTCCTCGAAAGAAAGACGAGAATTTAGGACCACTAGAAAGTCTCTCACGCTGTAAACCCTACCCAAGACAACGCCGTTGATGGAGTTGTCGAAGAGGACAGGATATCCTCTCCGGGAAAAGGTCATAACGGTGCACTTGCTAGCATTTAAAGAAAGGCGGTTACGTCGAAACCAGTCGCTAAACACCGCTAAATCTGAGTTCAGGAGATTAATGTATAATTCATAACAACAGTGCGGAAAATCCTAGCATCATCATCATAATAGAGGTTTCTTCTACTGGACAAAAGAAGCGAAACATCGTAAATATATACGACAAACAGGAGCGGTCTAAGGATACTACCTTGAGGCACCCCTGAGGTGACAAGGATTTGGTCGAAAAGGATGCCACGAAACAAGACACGCTGTGTACGACCCGTCACGTAAGAGGACAACCAACCAACGAAACAAGAAGGAAAATCGAGAAGGGACAGCTTATAGACCAAGATTTCATGATCGATCCTATCAAAGGCCTTACTGAAATCAGTAAATACACAGTCCACCTGTTTGTCAGCCTCAATGGTCGGTAAAGAAAAATTAATGAATTCAAGAAGGTTAGTAATCGCCGGTTTTACCTTAAAGAAGCCATGCTGGAAAGATCCCAAAAAAGGCTTACAATCAAATCGGAGTATGTCACTAAGGAGTGACTCAAAAACCTTCGCAATATGTCACAGGTTGGCGATCGGTCGATATTTAGAGACATTGGACTTACGGGCTTCTTATAGAGAACGATTAGAAAAGAAGACTTCCACAACGCTGGAAAACGGCCAGAATGTAAGAAAAGATTAAGCATATAACAAAGAACACGAGCAAGAGATGATCGGCAACTCTTAAAAAGGAAGCAGGGATACCATCAAGACCACTCGAGAAACCGTCAGTTAAGTTAGAAAGGTGATCAGCAATAATTGCATCGTCACGTGTTGGATGCTGAAAGAGTTCTTTTAGTTATTCTCAAAAATTGGCTAGATAAATAAAATAAAAAAAATTTATTTTACAAATTACTTTGTTATTAAAACATGGAAAATTACACAAAACAAAAATTAATAACAAACAAAAAAAATTACAGAAAAAAAAAGAAATTGATTAAATTATTAATATTACATTTTACAAAACTGTGAAAAACAAATTAGTTTTGTACAGTACCAGTTTTCATTTAGCTGGGTCTACTTTAGCTGGTCTTGCTTGAACTTTTGTGAATGTCGTTCTCAATTATTTTTACAAGTTACTCGCACCCCCTCCCCACCTCTTGGCGGCAGCGAACACTATGGATTGGACACTAATATCGGTCGTTTTCAATTTATTTGTACATACCGCACTCTTCCCACCCCCATCCATTGCGGTGTCGTATCACAAAATTATTTAACGGCATCGGGAGTGTCATTATTCATTTTACTGATCATCCATTGAATTATTGATTTGACACTAATATCGTTTTCGATAATTTGTACATGTCACATCCCCCCCCCCTCCTTTGGACCATATTTATTTAAGCTTAATACAAGCTATTGCATAAAAAATAAATAAATAAACATACTACCACAAGTAGCCTAAACTAACGACCGCAGTATCCAACGTCATCCGGAGTGTCATTTTGTCATCTCAGCGCACCGAAAACTATGAATTCGACACTAATATCGTTCGATTTTTACAATTTGTGGATTTCAATCACCCCCCAATCGGAACAAGTAAAACAAGTACCCTAAACTATGTTAACACTGCACCTTCCCCTGAAAGGCCCATCAAAATCAAATTAACGATTTTCGACATTAGTTCGGACAAACTGATAGACAGACAAACAAAAATTGTAAAAATAATTAAATGGTGTTTCATACCATGTAAGTATCCATATCAGCTTAGAAATTACAAACACATAATCCAATTTTATTTATATAGAAGAAGATAGAAGATAGATCTAAAAATAATCCTCTTTGATTTTTTAAGTTCAGATTCAGCAATAGAAACATATCCAACAACGTCCGCCATCAATATTACCATTAAAAGCAGAACTCAAAGGAATCACAAATTTTTATCTCCTTTTCCGAGGAGTTAGCCTCAGGCTCCCTTCAGTATTGAAGAAAGTTGAATTTCTCTGGCAGTTTCAATTGCGGCAAGATTGAAACGTAAACTCAGTAGCTCTACCTAATTTGGCAGCTTCAAAGTTATCTAGAGGATTAAAAGTTGCACAGAACTTGTCAGCAAGATAGAATTAATTTAACGTTTTCCAAGTTTTATCTGTAAATGCAGAAAATTTGAATAATTTCTCCGATTTCACAGAACAGTCGAATAAGTACGTGCCTTTCATGAAACTTTTTAATAAGCTATTGATTTTCTAAAACAGCATATATGAAACGTTCCTAATAATCGAAGCTAGCACCAGGTACCTTGTGTAATTTATGTGGTAATTACTTCCATTTAGACTTAAAACTCGTCAAGAACTCTGATTAACTTCGGATCGTTTTCAAGTTAAACGAATGTTTACACAATTAAATTTCGATAAGTTCAAAGAAGTGTTAAGATCTAGTCAAGTTGGTTTCAAAAATACTTGCTAGAGTGCGGAATTCGGCATGTTCCAGAGTTGAAAAACTCAATTGAATCAATTGGCAATTACGTTCCCTTCGCAAACGAGGTCCTATGCCGTCACTTCCAGAAAGAGTCCTCCAAGGGGAAATTAAAAATTATGTAAACGTCTAGACGTTGCGAAACTTAAATTTGTTTGGAAAGGCGACAACCTAAATTTGATTATGTCGGCAATTTAAAATTTTCTACGATATTATTATCTTAAATTATATCGTATATTACCGTTATGTGAAGACTTGCAAATATTAAGAAAGTTGTGGAATATAATCGCAGTAATGTAAAAGTAAGTGTTACAGCTGTAATATGAATAAGGACTCAAGTCTGGCGACGGCAAACTATTCCATTCAGGAATTCTCTATTCGCGTTGGAATAAGCAAAAGCATTACTGATGAAGTGATGGACTTTACGACATCAGAGCTACATTACGTTATATGGTATACTATATAATGATTTCCACTACTGAGTTAGATATTTAAGGGATCATTCTACTTTGCGCGCTCGTAGGACGTCAATTTTTGTTTTTTTTGTTTGAAGAACCTATAAGAGATATTAAATAAATTTTCTTGTGTGAAAAAATTATTGTTGATTTTTTATATAACATATAAATGAATAATTAGGAAGTGGAAGTTAAATCCAAAAAAAGTGAAGTGAGTGATTGTTAGGTTTTCTCAGCTTTTTCTTGTCTGAAAAAAAAAAATTATAATCAATAGGAGTATGGCTATAGCCGGACATAGGACTAATAAGTATTTATGAAAAAGATAATAAAATGGCGAATGTTAAAAGAAAACATTTCAGCAAACTGGTTTTCCCTAGAATTGCATGTCACAAAAAATAGTAAAATTTAAAATTTTGGCGAAAACCATGCATGCTTACAATACGTGGCAAAAATGATCAATGATTGTTACGACCACTTCAGGTGTAACTTGGCTGAGCTCATATATATATATAAATATATATGTGGGGTAACATGGTCCCAAACCTACCCCCTAATTGGCAAATACAATAAGAGTGCTTTAAATTGATTTTTTTTTCACAAACCACATGTTCTTTTTAGAGGAAACGTTATTCTAAGTTGTAAGCAGCTTGACCAGGTTTTCAGATTTTTGTTTAGATAACGAGGTCATAGTGAAAGTCTGCATATTTGTCGTTCTTAAAAATCGTGGTCCGAAACCGCCCCCCCCCCCCCCCATTTTTTGCTGCGAATCGAGGGAAACAGCAAAACTGGAATAGTTAAAACATTATTTCTCCAATGGAGCAGTAATGTTGATCGAGGAACTTTAAATTTACGTGCAACTACACGAAGCGAAGTTCCAAATGCCATTGCAGCAACTGCGCGCCGCAGAATTGCTGAATCTCGTTTTGGCGTTTTCCGTTTGAACGATCGTCCCATTTCTAAAAAAACATGTGTAATTACCGTTAGAAGTCATGAAATCAAAGTCTGAATATCAAAAACACAGTAAAAAATCGTGAATGCGAAAAAATATAGGAGTCAGTTTCGGACCACCTCTAAGCTTTACAAACAATGACTTGCCGTTCACTTACAAAAAAAAAGTGATCATAATTTAATAGCACCTATTCAAGTCTAGGCCATAACGAATATAAAAAACTGAAGTTTAGTGTAGGCTCAAAAATGAATTTTACTCCTGTCAAAACACAACACGTCATATAACCACGAAATGAAATAAGTAAAAAGATGGCTCTCTACCTCCAAATTGTCTGTGTTGTGAGAGCTTTCAAATGCCACCACCGACAGTTTGGGGGGCAGCACAATGACTGAGAAACATATAGAGGTCGGTATGGGACCATGTTACCCTATATGCAAGGGCGGATTTAGGGGGGGGGGGCACAGGGGTACGTCCCCCCAGACGGTCACAACCGAACATTCATAAAACACAAGGAGATTAATTGAGTCGCCCTATAATTAGGTTTGTTTCGTTTTGCGTACACATACGTAAGCGCAAATTATCGCGAGTTCCAAAACCTCCGTAAACTACAAGCCATGAAGCAAGAAATTTGACGCACACACATTAGGGCCCAAGTGGTCTGAATTTCCGACAAATTTACATTGCTTTTTATAGCAGCCGGGGGATGATTTTTCTTTAAACTCGTCCTAGCGCCTAAACTATTACTTATGTGAAAAAAATATTTCCGGATTATTCCGGAATATGGAATGTGAAAAATAAGTAAAGGTAAGATGACTCCTGGCATTCAATTCAATTCATTTATTCTTACCTCTACACAATTAAGAAATTTACATTAAGTTATGAGTATGCGTAGGATGATAAAGCAAATAGCTTATTTAAGTAATATAAAAAAATAATAATAATTCATTGTAAAAATACATATTGAAAGGAAAAAAAGAAATATTTTATATAGAAAATTAGAATCTAAACTTTAGCATTATCCATATAAATATAAGCTGGCTGGCTGACTATTGCAAAAAAGAAAGCAGTAAACGTACATAGAAAGAATAAGATAATTAAAATAGAAGTTATATAACAAAAAGCCAATTTACAAAAATTTAATAAATTACAATGTCTCAGATAAGTGAGTGAACAGATTTTCCTGTGCTAATTGGCCCCCTGAGAGAAGGTGGAAGCTGATTCCATAGTCTGGCCGCCTGGACATAATACTGACGCTCAGATACCACACAGGTAAACCGTGGAATGATCAGAGCATTGGTGCGCGTAGAACGAACAAACGGGAACTTACTATAAAGATAATCAGGTTTTTTATAATATAATATATTGTAGACTAGTATTAAGATTTGTTACACTTCGCGTCGTGCTTCCTCTGTAACGTTGAAGAAAGAACGCTGAGCGGGAGAAAGGACCGGTTCAAATCTTTACAAAAAAACGCAGAACACTGTTTTCACTACCTTTTATTATAATTATCAAATCGACTAATTAATATTTCCAAAACACTTTGAATATAACTTTTAAAATTTACTTAAAAAATTTTGATTGAGCAACACGTCCGTGTGCCTCCGATTTCGAATCCTAACTCCACGATTCGATATAATTTCTTAGTTAATTGTTCACACAATTTCTGCTGATAACGCAGCTGTGGTAACAATTTCGTGGGAACATCATGTTCGAAGGCAAGAGGGTAATACGAGACATTTAGATAACGATTTTAGTCTGGATAAAAGAATGTAAAGCGTAAACAAAAGTGTCGTGGTTTGAAAGATAAATAATTTGAAGTGGATGATAAACTGGAAATGCTAACTAAGCCAAAATGTTTATGGTAAGTATAATAAAAATTAAAAGTTATGACCACGATAATTAGAAATGCTGAATAAGCAAAATGTGTTTCTGGGGTAAGTATAATAAAAATGGTAAGTTATGATGTGACTTATGGTCACCGATCATAACTGATTCGTTGATTCAGATAAGATGCGATAGGACATCCAACAACAGAACAAATATAAGGGGATACATGTTCATATCTACGAAGCCCATAAATATACCGTACAGCCGAATTAAAGGCTACATTTAGTTAACGTGATGATGCCACGTGTCCAATGCATGTTTATATATCATAATCGCATTACATTTAGAAGGATTTAGGACTAGGTTATTATCCTGAGTTCAGGTAGTGACAGCGGAGAGATCCTCATTAAGCTTATCATCAATGAGCCCCAGAGGCATTGAGATATATAACTATAAATCATCAGCATAGAGATGAAATTTCGAAAATGTAATAGTATTAGGCAAAGAATTAATAAAAATTGAAAAAATAGTGGCCCCAAGATGGATCCCCGTGGAACACCACAGTTAGTTCCAAGAAAACCCGATGTCAAGTTATTACACTTCACCATTTGCAATCTGCCGCATAAATAAAATGCCACAAGTTTACAGACTGGGCTTGAAAAATTCTACATGTTAATAAGCTTGCTAATTAGAATGTTATGATCAACTTTATTAAATGCCTTGGAGAAATCCAGAAGAACGAGAGCAGTAATATTATCATTATCAATCGAGATACGAATGTCATCAGTAACTTTTAGGAGCGCCGTAGTACAACTAAAACGAGATCTAAAGCCAGACTGAAAAGGATTAATAAGACTGTTGCTATCCGAATACACAAATATCTGCTTGTGAAGAATACGTTCGAACGCTAGACGACTAGAACCTGTGGTGACTTAGTGTGGTGAAAATGAATAACGGAAATTGCTAGAACTAAGTTGCTGAACTTTCTAGAATTAAGCTAACTAGTATAAATAGTGCTCAGTAGCAGCCAGTGAGTCAGGGAACGTATTAAAAATTTTTTTTCAAGAGTATCTAGTTAAAATGTGAGGTCGATTGGAGCAAAACTTCCGGAGATACAGTGCCTCGGGTCTCCCTCTATCAGATACATCCCATATACAAAAGATAAGCTAAATTTTTTTGCACACTTTTTCTTTACATAAATGACGAGGTACTGACGTCGAGTTATTTTTTTTATTTTAATTTTAACGTATTTTAAAATCACAATCTTTTCTATTTTTTTGATGAAAAATCGGCATTTTGACTTCCAAGTACTGTAAAAAATTGAAAAATCAATAAAAAAAAACTCGACGTCAGTACCTGCATAAACTTATGAACTAAAAAAACCATTTTGGTTTTTTGATTTCAGATGATCCAATGATGAGTTATGAGGGGCACCGGAATCAAACTTATTTTTGAGACGTCCGCGGAGATTCGCTGTCAATGGCTCATTTCTTCATAAAAATTAAAAATTAATTTTACGAAATGTTCTTCAAATGTTATATTATTATGTAGTAATTATAGAAATAAATATATATTAACCTTGTTGCCAAAAAAATTATCGAAAATATGATTTTTTTGGATCGAATTAACCTTACTCCCCCCTTAATTAAATAATTAAAGATCTTTTGACAGGTGCTGCAAATGTCCTTTTTCCGGGGTTCCTCAAGTTAAATTTAGCATAAATCTCTGGCTTTGGGTTGCGATTGTTCTCTTTTATTTATTTATTTCTTCAGGAACATAAACTACAAGATGAAAAACGAGACGTTTCACGACATAGGTAAGGTGCTCTTATACTGCGAATTCTGGCATACCTTCAGCTCCCGGAAAGCTCTGGTTTACGTTACTACTTCCGTGATATTCTGATTTTTACAATTCAAAAGATAAATTCAATTCAAAAAATAAATGAATTCCACCAAGTGTTTGCTGAAAGGAAACTTTCTGATGATTTTCGTGCTTAAAATTCTTAAATTAAAGTAATTCAATTTATTCGTGCGTGCAACTTTTCCGTTTAGCATAAATCGTAACATGTTCAGATATATTTGTATATACATTTTTTTTAAAAGTCTAATAATTGTGATGTGACGTTGATCCGCAGTGAAAAATTTAAATGCGTTGAGTGACTTGTCCAATAAAAGCGTCTGTGGATAAACTGGACGACGCAGTTTGGTGTAACCTTATTTCGCCTTCTATCTAATCTATTATCTAACATATCATTTTATAAATATAGTATGCCTGATGTGCTCTTGGGGAATACGAGGAAGCTGATGAAGATTTCCAATTACAACAATTTTATTTCAGTACTCGTTAGTTCGCCAAATCCAAGATTCATAGACAGGTAACATCATCTGGCCTTCCCTGATATTGAGGGTGCTTTTAACAATATTAGATCAGAGGCGATAATGGCATCCTTGAGGAGGCTTGAAATCGACGATCCTCTCATCAAACTTATTGACCTCATGCTAAAAAGCAGGGTCATTATCTCCAGCTTAGGAGGATCCAATATCCAAAGAGTGGTACCTAGAGGTACCCCTCAGGGAGGAATCCTTTCACCACTCTTATGGAACTTAACTCTGAATGAGTTACTCATAGACCTGGAGTTGTCCGGTCACAAGGTTATTGCCTATACCGATGATATTGTCCTGATATGTTCAGGTAAGCACCCCAATACACTGGCTGAGGTGTTACAACACGCCCTCTCCAAGACTTCATCATGGAGTGATGGGTGTGGTCTAGGTATAAACCCTAAGAACAGAGTTAATACTCTTCTCTCCGAGGCATAAAACACCTCCTATTAATTGCCATACACTAGACGGGGTTAGGCTGGAACTGTGTAATCAGGTTAAGTATCTAGGTTTAGTCCTAGATAGAAAACTTACCTGGAAGCCTAACATCCAAGAAAGAGTACGGAAAGCTTGTAGACCTGTGTTATTTTATGCTTTTTAGCACTTTCTGTGAAGTCGGTTCAACTTTTCTTAAACACTGTTATATTTATATTAAATTGTGAATTCGTCTACGTCAATTTACACAGCTATGTATTTACTGACCTAAACTAAACAAAGATGTAACATAGTCCAGATCGTATCTTAATTACTTACAGTATTACAAGTACCATATCCTCCTTAGCAACTGGTTCAGTTTGATACACTTCCACTATATTTTAACTATTTCAATATTACTGCAAATATGGTAAGCAATGCTTAATATGTACTTTTAAGCTATTTTTTTACGCTTACCACATCAGTCTATTATTCACCTTATTTTTTAAACGTCCGCAGGAGAGAAAAAAAGACACCTCACTCAACGTCTGTATCAATACAAAGACAATTTCTTTTAATACTTCGAATTAACTTTATATTCAAGTTGTAGCATTATGATCGTCATCGGTGGAGTAAGTGATATCGTGTTGGCCTACCAATCCGGAGGTCCCAAGTTTGAATCCCACCGACGACGACCCATGGATACTTTCTGCTGACAATAGATCACGTTAAAAAAAAAACCATGGGGGTTGCAAGGAAAATGTCAGTGGTTCGCAGTCCACTGTAAATTGTTGATATATGTACTTGCAGCCGTTGTCTCGAATCGGGCGAAATTCTTCTCCCACCCCATATCCCACAAGGGTTAACGGGAACTAAAGATAGGGAACATTGGGATCTTAGGTTGCTCTGTTTCACTATTATTATTGATAGAATTTTTGTTTAACCCAAACAATTTGACCTATTACAGCGGCCCTGTGCCGAAAAAATTAATAATCTGTATTAAGCGGTATTCAAACACTGATGAGGAGACGCGGCAAAGTACAGTGCTAAAAAAATTCCATTTATCGTGTAGTAGTGATTTATATAGTTAACAATCCAATGACTGGTAATGTCACACTACTCTACAAGAAAACTTGCGGCAAATAAAAACCACCATTTTTATAGTAAAATTGAGATATCATTCCAAAGCTTTTTCCTAAAGGTATAGATCACCTCAAAAATGTTAAGGTATTATATGTGACAATAGAACCACTAGTTTAGTTGGTACGGTCAAAAACAGCTGAAAAAATACACTTTTTTTGTGGGTTTAAAAAAAATAACCTTCGGTAACCTAAAATTTAAACAAGAAAATGTATGGGACTCAAAAAGTTAGCTCCCTTATGGTGGGTCCACACGATACATACTTTTGTTCGTACAGATATCTGTACGAACAAAAGTATGTATCGTGTGGACCCACTATTACTCCAAAAAATACGCAGACATACATGCGTACTTCCGACTTTCATGCATACCTCCGACTTCTAACGCACCGACATTTGTCTGTACTGCTTTGTTGCACAGACAAAATTCTATAGAAGTTTGGAGAAGTCTGTGTCGTGTGGACCCACTATTATCTTGTAGAAATTTAATTACAACAATTTAAAGAATAACATGTCCATATTTCGGTCTCATTTTACCAAGGTTATGTTAAAAGCAAATGTAAAAATCAATTTCTTTAAACAATTTGTATTTCGTTAATATTTAAACTATACTATAATTATAAAAATTATTCTTTATGATTATTTTTTTCATGTTTTATTATTTTATTATTTTTAACCTTCATTTTCAAATTTTAAAAAAATTATTCAAAATATAGAAGGAGTGCAAATATTTATTTTAATTGGTATAATGTGGAATATGCGTCATATTCACTTTTTTTTTATACTGACGACTTTCTCACGAATGAGTCCCCATCGATAATCTCCGAACATGGGTGCATCCCGGACACTTCATTTTACTAAAGACTTCAAGTCCTTTCTTCCTGTTCATCGGTTACATCGCACATATTTTGAAGAAACAATTCCAAATAAAAATTCAGAAAATTCATTTTGCGAGAAATATTGGCTTTCATCTTGTAATAATTCTGAAGAAATGGTGCTATTATCTCTTGGCATTATGTTCAAGGAGTGTTAAAATTATAAAGAAAATTTTGTTTCGCATTAGTTTTCAATTTGGGGACTAACTTTGAAACTTGAGCCATGAGAAATATTTCACCAGGACCTGATGTCTGTGGACAAAAGATATCAAGAATGTATCCATGCTCGGAGATTATTGCTAGGGAACCATTCGAGAAACTGATCCTAGTCAGAATAATAAAATAATTCTTAAAAAATAAGGTTGATCCGACCTTACAAAAAGAGCTAAAAAGCCTAAAAATTTAAAAAATTGATATTTATTACGACATTTTGAAGTCGGTGCAAAGTAAACAAACAAAACAACTACAACAAAAGTATTTAATCGTCCTTCCTTATAATCCCATGAGTTGAAATGTTTAGGTAGTGTCTTCAGGTTTGCTACTCGAAAAACACTGCTCGCATAACAAAGTCATTTCAATAATTGCCGAGGTAGTGCACTCTACAAATAGAAAATAGCCACCCTTTCACACCTTCCCTTTAGATGCAAAATTGTTCCTATGGCCATGGCCTTCTAAATTGGTCCACGCATTACGAAGTTGGACTACCTCTCTCCCTCCCCCGTCATAGGTCCAATTTTTTTCTCATGTCAGCAACAAAAAACGAACAATCCAAATCGGTCAACGCATTACGAAGTTATGCCCGATTATACATAAACCAAAATACCTAATAAAATACGAGTCGAACTAAGTATCTCTAGTGTTTGGGAAGTCGGTTAAATTAAACAGTTTAAAAAAAGTTGAACCGACTTTACATAAAGCGCTAAGAAGCCTAAAAAATATTTAGTTTTCAATATACTACGACATTTAAACAAACAAAACAACTACAACAAAAATATTTAATCCTTCTTCCTAAATAATCCCGTGTGAAATCTTTGGGTAGTTTTATATAGTATCTTCGATTGTGGTTTGGTAATTGTCTTCTTACCGTACAAAATTTTTATCATTTACCAACGAGGAAACGTATTCTGTACAATAGAATCAAAACCATTAAAATCGGACTACGCCTTATGAAGCTTGGTGCCGCTCCTTATTCAAATATCTCCATAAGCCACATTATTATGATACAAATACATGGTACAGAGTTAGACTACCCTTCCCCCTACCCCAAACATAGGTAAAATATTTTTTTCGGTCCACACGTTCGAAGTCAGCTTACCCTCCCCCCCCCCACCCCATCATATTCTTCGATTAAAATTTATCCTCATATTAGCAATGGAGATTATACTCTACATATATAACACAGAAAGAATAATCGGAACGGGTTCAGAAGTTGATATACACCCCCTCCCTCGCCCTAACCCCACCGTTAAAATTTTTGGTTGCAATAGCGATGGGGGAATATACTCTCTATATCAGAAAAAGAATCAACCAAATCGTATACGCATTGCTAAGTTCGAATACATCTTTCCCACCCAAATCAATTTTTCAATAAGACATTTCATTCTATACAACAAAAATATAACTATTCCAATCAGCCTCCCCCCCTCCCTCCTCAATAGTGCAAAATTTGTATCGAACAGACAAACAGACAAGAAAGCGAGTTAATAAAAAAGTAGTAATAACAAAAAATTAAAATAAATCATAGAAAATAATTTTTGTGGTTTTTGTGTATTTTAAAATTTAATAAAATGCAAATTGTTTAAAGAAATCGATTTTTACAATTTTAACGGGACCCTTATAAAATGAAGCAAAAAAAAATACATAAAATTGTTTTAATCAAATTATCTAGATGATCGTGGAGCTAACTTTTTGAGTGCCGTACTTTGTTTTTTTGATTTATAGATTGCCAAAGTTGAAAATTTTTTTACAAAACGGAAAAAAATTTATTTTGTAAGCTGTTTTTGGTCGTCGGTTAATTAGTGGTGCTATTGTAACCAGAGGTGGAAATTTTTTATTCGAATAAAGATAAAAGCTCAAATAAATTGAGAAATCGAATAAAAATTTATTTGATTACAAAAATTATTTGTTATTTGGATGATTATTCGCAAATAATTATTTGTTATTTGGTGCTTTTTGTTAGAAATTTAAATAATTATTTTTTATTCGATCGTGCGTTATTCGATAATCAAATAATTATTTCTTATTCGATTATCAAGTAATTATTTGGTAGTTGATGTCTCTTTATGGAATACTTATTTGTTTTATGGTATCATTTACTAAAATCTTTACTGTAAACAGCGAAACATAACAAGGCAGTTTTAATACGAGACACCTTGTGATATGAAATGCGTGTATCAAGAAATAATTTTTTAAAATTGAACTAATGGACACCAACAACAAATAATTATTTCATAAAGAGACATGAACTATCGAATAATTATGTAATAATCGAATAACAAATAATTATTTGAAATTCGAATAAAAAGCACCAAATAACAGATAATTATTTGCGAATAAGTCATCAAATAACGAATAACTATTTGATTATCGAATAAAGAACGATCGAATAACAAATAATTATTTGAAATTGGATTAAGGAGCACCAAATAACAAATAATTATTTCCGAATAACTTAAAACAAATTGAAAATCGAATAAAAATTTATTCGAATAATTTTTTATTCGATTTTTTAAAAAAATCGTTACTTGATTGAAAATTTATTCGAATAATGCCCAAAAAAACTTTAGAATGACAGAGGACGGAGTTGGATCAATGTGTTGAGCCGCACGACCACCATGCCAAGGGCCCCGGGTTCGAGACCAGATCTCCCCGTGAGCTTTTATTAAGAAATTTTTCTGGGCTGTTGTCTAGCTGGCAGCAATGCAAAAACAAGACTCAAGCCTCCTCAATCCCCTTACCCTAATTCCCTTCCGGCCAAAACCATGCTAACGCATCAAAGGGTTGTCCCCTAAGATTTGGCCACATCGTATAAAAAAAAAATTAAAAATTAAAATTTTACTTCTGGTCGTTATTGTTTGGAACTTTTACTTTGCTGTTGCTATAGAAAGGCTGGTTCTTGTTTGCCGCAATAACAATTTTGCAAAAAATTTTACACTAGCTTGGTTGTCAGTTTTTTGGTGCACTTACTGAAATAATTTTTTGCCACAAATTTAAGAAAACCGTTGTACTTACGCATCACGGTATCGGTTTTAAAATTGTCGTTACATGTTACTGTGGGCGGCAGTTTCGTCAGAACTGTTTATTAATTCTGACTATGAAAAAAAAATCCGAGATTCGTTTTAAACCTAAGATTTATAGCATGGACTGCAAGGTATTATTATTTTGTGTGGTCTCATAGACTTAGAATCAAGCGTGTCAACATTTTCTTATAATAGTATAATATAATAATATAAGTTCTGGAATTTGTATACGAAAATTCCAGTAAAAATTACGGTTCTCAGCTGTAATCATGTTGGACACCTAATATCAAAACTCATACCGATAGCGATTAAACAGGGTTTACACCATTTGCAACCGAAATCTTTCAGTGTAAACTTTAATGTAGGGAGTTCACTCAAGGAAATTTTATAAAGAAGAGAATCGAGGTGGTGTATGTTCTATGCTCAATAAAGTTACACAAGCAAGGGAGAGCAAGGTACACACCTAGTTACATCTACCAAAAAGTTTTCTACAAATGAAGGCACATATGTATGTGTCCTTGCAAAATACACTAATTCGACAAACGAAATATTTTCCTGCATAATTTAATAAAGCACAGCTTAATGCATCAATCAGCAAATAAACGATAATACCTATAAATACTCTTGTACGAAACGATATTATTTAAAACTGACAGGGAAATATGTACTTATCCGCCAGAAATAATAGCCACACAAAGTCGCTGGTGTATCTTTCGTAATCCGATTTTCCTAATAAATGTCATATTCATTTAACATTGCCGTTGTGACCCTATAAAAGTTTTCTCGTTAGGTAAAGGAAATTATTTCCCTTAGAAAGAAAAGTTCTCCAAGGTAATGAAATGAGTCAGTGAAGGAGTGAGTTTATTTGCGGCAAACGAATATTGACTGGGAAATATCCAAACAAAGGATAAAGTATCAGAGTAATTCTGCTTGGGTTCGCAAGTATCGCAATTGACTTCATAATTCCTTAAATATGTCATGAGCCAGAAAGAAAAATATTTCAACCTCGTTTGGATCGAGGTACTTTTCCCAATGTTGAGCCGGGATGTAACAAGGGATTGCAAAATCCCTCAACATGTAAAAAATTAGGTTATAGGTTCAAGGCAATGAGTCAGAAAATCCTTTCATCCCTGAAAAGGAGCATATACATATTCCGTGAAATATAAATATGCCTAGATCCACAGAAGCCGGGTTACTTGTTTACGGTTTGGATGCGAATATAGTTCAAATTGAATTAGGCTACTAAAACTTTCTGATGCGTATGATTGAGAAACACTTCCCGGCTTTTGTTGTTTGCCATATAAGATTTTTGTGTTTCCTGAATAGATTAAATTTGCAATCCAATTTTTATTGATTTGAATAATGGCAGCTGAAGATCCCTTTAAAATTGCAAACCATTTTGATTTGAACGGTTCGATGTTTTAATCGCTTTAGGTCAAAAGAAAACCCTATTAGGACGAAACAACAATTTATATCGTCTTGGTAAGTGAACCTATAAAGATCTTTATTCATAATGAATAACTTCTGGCCAATGGGTTTCCAGCATGCTTGAGAAAAACTCGTTTACATGGGAGCTCAGATATAATTTGGCTAGTCAATATTAATATAGAACAATCTTGCAATAAAACTGAATTTACGTTGAGTTGAACCTACTTCACGAAAAGCGCGAACAAAGAGCATAAAGTAATAATGAATTTTATGCCTATTACGATATTTTGGGTATTATACATACATACATGAAATCTCTCTTTCTCCACTTCAAGGAAATCCGGCCCTTAAGGAACTGCTTCTATTTATTTATTTACATAGATTTACCAGTAGCTGATTACTCAACAACAGAGTATAAATATGTATATAATATTACAAGATAACAAATTATTAAGAAACTTTCAAAGAACAATAGCTTTTATACAAGTTTTAGATAGATAAAAATCAATTTTACGGAAATTTATATGGAAAAATCGACACATAAGATACGCTCGTGACACCCGTAATTAAAGCGGTCTTTTGGGAAGATAACAAGACAGACGAATTCGTAGTACCATGTATGCAATGCAAAGGAAAAACAGTCTTGCATTCGTTTCTTCGAGTTTCGAGAGAATCAGCTTTTCAAAGATTGTATCTGTGCATATAAGGGAATAATATGTGGGGATTGTTTCAAGGTAGTCCACAAACTGTACGAAATGACGTTGGATAGCCTCAGCACGATATGAACATTGTAAAATGGAGACCAAACGCAGTAAGCATACTAAAGAATTGGTATATCGAACAAACAATAAAGAACCGTGTGATATTATTGTCATCAAACTCCTTAAACCATCTTTTAACGAAATCAACTTTGACCATATGGTCGTTGAAGGTAAAGTGTCTACTCAACTAGACTCCGAAGTCTTTGGTTTGATCAAGTCTTGTAAGTACACAACCATTTATAGTCTAATTGAAGTCAAGTTGAAATCTTTTGCGGAAAAAAACACTTACTAATACGGAGTTGGTTCAATTCGTTGAGCGGCACGACCACCATGCCATGGGTCCCGGGTTCGAGACCAGGTCTCCCCATGAGCTTTAATTAAGAAACTAAAATAATCCACTCCATCTCTGGGCTGTTGTCTAGCTTGCAGCAATGCAAAAACAAGACTCAAGTTTCCTCACTTCCCTTACTCTAATTCCCTCCCGGGTAAAACCATGCTAACGCATCAAAGGGTTCAAATTCAAAAATAATTTATTAAAACACTACACTAACAAGATTATACATCTTAAAGCTTAGTGTAGGAAGTAATTAAGAAATAGGCTAACAGAACAATACCCTCTAATTATAAAGAGAACACAAAATTTAATAATTTAACAATAGGGTTCAACTTCAAAAATTGCGGTTAAATATAAAAAGAATATTTAATAAAAATCAAAACTTAAAAAAGTTCTTCTAGACTGAGAGAATTTTAGTTTGCTATACAAGTAGAATAGCTCTTTAGTTAGAATTAAATTCCGAAGAAACATTATTGCACGGAAATTCAGATACAAATCAAGGGGACAACCCAATACAGCATTAGAGAAAGAAGATACATGATCAAATCGTCGTAGTCCATAAATATACCGCACAGCGGAATTGAAAGCTACATTCAGCTTACGTTCTGACACCGAATCCAATTTAATAAAAACTTCACAACCATATGAAAACAACGGAATCAACAAGGATATCACAGGCAGAATACGAGTTACATGAGGCGTATAAGCTGCAGATAAGGACAGCTTACGTAGGGACCCATATACCTTACGACACTGCTAACGTGATCTGACTAGCTTAGAGACCTATTAAATATAATTCCAAAATTTTTAACTGAATTACTATAGGGAATTATTACATTATCAAGAAGAATACTTGGGAAAGAAGAAATATCTAAATTAGACTTGTAGATTATAAATGCTTTCGATTTTGAGGCATTAAGATTTAAACAATTTTTACCAGCCCATATGGACACATTCTTCAGATCATTATTCAAATGACAAATAGCGTCCTCCATCAAGCTTAGAGGTCTAGAAATATACAGCTGTATATCATCTGCATAAAGATGATAGTTGCAGTATCGTATAACAGTTGGAAGATCATTAATAAATATTGAGAATAAAAGTAGACCGAGGATAGATCCCTAACGTACCCCGCTTAAGATAGGAAGATAATCAGATAACTTGTCATTGCAGATAACCGTTTGCTTCTGTCCCCTCAAATATGACAATATCAAATTGTATGCAGCATTACAAACGTTAAATAACGAACCAAGTTTCCAGTACAAAAACCTGTGATTAATTTTGTCGAAGGCCTTCGAGAGGTCAAGTAGAACCAATGCTGTAAAATCATCATTGTTGCAGGAAATTCGTATGACATCTTCATCATGTCATCATAGGGTTGCCCCCTAGGCTTTGGCCACAAAGTATAAAAAAAGGGGAATTTGGATCGAACAAAACTTGTGAAAGGAGCCTATGTCGGAATTTGAAAGTTCAAAATCACGAATAGAGAAGACAGCACGAAAAATCTTGGCAACATCAGCATATCAAAGAATTTTTGAATGAGACACAAAGGAAGACACATTGTTGACGTAAATAATAAACAAATATGGACCAAAGTGGCTGCCTTGAGGACCACCAGAGGTATTGTGTATCTTATTGGGAAAATAACCACAAAATGAAACTAGCTGAGTCCAACGCGACAAATACGAGCAAACGCAGTCAACGAACAAATACGGGAACCTGAGGGAAACCAATTTCTAAGTCAAAATTGCATGATTTACTGGTTACATTACATTTATTATCCTTCTTATGAAGATTAGTAATGAGGTACGATTTCCCAGATTTAGGGAAGATGGCGCAAGAAACGAGTAAATTAAATAAATAACTCAAAACAAAGACGTCCGGTGAGCAAAATCCTTCAAACCATAAGTTTAAAATTTGTAATGATCAGAGGATCAGTAGGTACTTTCGTTATCCCCTAATTTCAGCAAAAAAGGCAGTCTGACGTTTAGAACTCACAAATTTTCCAAACTGTTTAGGCTCGTTACGTAAAATTGCATTCATTCTCTCAATATAATTATAGCATGAGCATTCAAGACCAAAGATGTACCTAGAGACTCCATGTTGCGCGAGTGCGAAAACTTAACAATGGAGCATGAAATAATACACCGACCAGTACACAGAGCTCCACCACGAAAAGAGGAGCTCTAAACGTACGAAGATCATGATTACGTCAGAAAATTATCTATTGAGATCGAAAAAGTTCAGAATCAGCAGTCGTTCAACAGAGCCCGATTGTGGTCAGACAGACGATGTCGAAACAAGAATTAATAGAATTAATGTAGGCGCTAGGTGTCTTAGAACGAAGTGCAGTTATATTTACATAGCAGAAAGAAAACGCGCTAATAAGCTTTTAGAAGCAAGCTTAGGTGCGGAACGATACCTTGGTATAAAATCCCGCACAATGACTCCACTAGACCAGGTCGCAGCAGAAATTATATCGGCGAACAAAGCCTCAGAAACTGCAATTTTAAAAGATGCGAAGTAGGATCCCATTACATCCTCAATTAGCGCGGATGAAGATGATGAGAACTGAAAGCAATGATTGAAATAAAGGAAAGAAAACCAAAGTTATTTACTTATGTGGTGTTGTGTCCCCAAATAGAAATCTACAAGACAAAATTAATTTTTTTTTACGATGTGGCCAAAGCCTATGGAACAACCCTTTGATGGGTTGGCTTGGTTTTGGCCCGAAGTTAAATAGGGTAAGGGAAGTGAGGGAACTGGAAAGTCTTGTTTTTGCATTGTTGCGAGCTAGACAAAAATTTTTTTAAAACCCAGGCGCAGACCTGGTCTCGAACCTGGGATCTATGGCATGGTGGTCGTGCCGCTCAACCAATTGATCCAACGCCGTCTTATTTTTACAGAAAGCACTGTAAGGTCTCACTTACCTGTGGAAGAAACATAAGCTAAGCGAGGATCCTTCGAAAACACAACCGTACTAAATATGAAGAGACCCTATGATGAGACGTGTCCTGAAAAAATCCTTACCCAGAATTTTTCATTAATACAAAAAAAAAACAAAGAATCCGAGAACAGACAGCTTTATCTTAATGATTGATTTCTTCATATGATCCAGACGATGCTATTAGTGTTAAAGATTTCAGTCCCTATTCGGGCACAAGCAGTCAGTAAAGAATATCTAGAAATATCTACTAAAGAACTGTTAGAAGGGAGCGCGAAACGTCTTGTGTTTCTTCTTACAATGCAATTTATATCACTTACCACACATGAATGATGGCCGAAGATGCGACGGTCTGGCCAATATTTTCTAAGTAAGTAATCTTGTGGATGGAGTAGCTGCGACAAACAGAGGCTGATAAAATAGAATAGCTCAATCTAAATTGAGTTCTTAATTTAGTTTAGGTTTTAAAATGTTAAAGATTATGTTGGACTGGGATATATTGAATAGAGATGATGAGTTGTTAGTTAAATATAATAATAATAATAAAAGTATAGTAAAAGTATTTAATTTAATTGTTTATAGTACAAATGATACGAGTGGAGATTGGGTTATCAATTAATGAATTAGAAAACTAGAATAGAAATTTCCTTCCGGACAAAGCCATGCTAACGCATCAAAGGGCTGTCCCCTAGGCTTTGCCCACATCGTATAACAAAAAAAAAAAAAAACAAGAGGCCAGAAATCAGGAGAGTCGAATGATGACTTCTTAACAGTGCTTACAAATCTAAGCATGGTGTGTGAGTTTAACGACCTGGGCCTAAGCCATCATTATTTACAATTCAAAGAGAGAGTTTCTTTCTGAGGGCTATATTTCCTAGCTGGGCAAAACCATCGAAATTGCTAAACATTTGTGTCTGACCAAGTGGCACGCTCAAGCATTACAACAACACATTACGTCATCAGTCGTCGGTTCGCGACAACGTATCGGCCTACCAATGCGGAGGTCTCAGTTTTGGATTAGTTCCAAAAACCCAGTTTATATTTCAGAAAGCTTGACGTATATACTTCGGGAGGCAATAAAGTTCCGAAATCTGGGGAAGTTGTTTTCAGCCAGAAAAAAGAATAGACTCCTTTATGCTAAGGGCAATAATGATCACTCTGAGATCACAATAGTTAGCCAGGACGAATTGCAGAACCCAGTAATCTAATACCTACTTTAGTTGTTTTCGTATTATTTTACCGAATTGAGTGGTCTTGACTTATTGTACTGATCGTGCTCCATTTTGTTATGAATAGGGATAATCTTTCTGACTTTGACAGGGTGGGAACTTTGACGAAAATATTGTGCAATTGTTCTACTGGTCTGAGAGTTTGTACACCAAATAATACTAAATGTTAAATAGAGGGCTTTACTGCCCTCTAATTAGTTTTAATTGTGGCAGTGCCCATAAATTCGAGAACGAAATGTCCCGCTTAACTCAACACTTTTCAAATATCATTGTGGGCGGGGTCTTTAATGTTAACCTATGTAGACGAGTCAGCTCAGCACATAATTTTTGCATTTTCTTCAGTCATTTAACCTTACCATACATATTCAACTACTATTCTATATATTATAACTCAGAAAATCCATCGCTTCTCGATCTAATTCTTATTTCAGACCGCGATAGGGTTTAATCCCACGACCAGACCACTCCACCACTTATGGCCACCACACCAATATAGAAGGCTTAGGAATGACGAGCCGAGATTATTATTTTAATTTGCACTCAATAGGACTAATACGGCGATTAGACCTCTCAAACAGCAATACTTTGACACCAAACTGAACGCGGATTCTGGCTCTAGTAGGTAAAATTTACGACAGACTGAAATATATGGGAAGAACTGAATTCCATGCACCTTTTAACCCGACAATCTTAATGCTTTTTTTTACTACCGTAAATTATGTGATTGGTAATTCTAGCAACTTGTTTTCTTTTCGTGCTCTCGATCTTGACGAACTCGTGACATCTATCGGCTAAATTAAATCAAGCGCAACAGGACCAGGCAACCTTTCGCCACGCTTTATCAGAATTTTGTTCCCGATCATCGGTAAATTAATTTAACGTATGTATAATGAATTTTTCTCTTACGAGATCTACGTTTCCCATTATCTGTAGGACAGCTTTAGGTCTTCCTATACCTGAAACAGTCCTGTCCAGGATCGCCATCGGACCTGCGCGCAATAAGCATACTAAGCTTATTGTCTAAAGTTATGGAGAAGCTTATATATAGGCAAATAGTGGAATATTTGAAAAAAAAAATAACTGTTTAAAAGTTGGCAAATTTGGCTTCCGGGCCTCTCATTCCTATGAAATTCCATTCTTAAAGTTTCTTCGGGTATAAGAAGCGCTCTTGATAGCGACAAATTAACTAACTTAATTCTTCTTGATTTTTCTAAGGCTTTTGATCGTGTTAGTCATTGTATTCTCATCCGCAAACTTTTCTCATATTTTAGATTTAAAATACATTGGCTATTCAAATGATGACTAACTTCCTCTCCGGCCGTTCCCAGCAGGTTATTGTCTTCGTGGCTATATTTGGCGCAAGGCATGCCTCAAGGATCAAGTTTAGGTCCCTTTCTGTTTTACTTATGAATGATCTACTATCGATGACCCGCAATTCCACTGGTCATCTCTATGCGGACAACGTACAATTATATTTAAGTCGGCCAATGGGGGGACTTGGACAGAATATGCGTATGGTCTCATTATAATCGATTATAGCTAAACCCTAGGAAATCAGAGTTTATCATTTTCTCCAACAGCGTCATTGATCAGTGTAATATTCCGTCAGTGGTGTTAAATGGGTTTTCGCTACCAATTCTAAAAAAGATTACTTATTTTGGAACTACTATGAATCAACAAATAAAATTCTGTGACATTACAAAAACGGAAACTTGGCATGATCTATGGTGACCTGCGTAGGACGTGTCTCTCTTCTTGAAGAAAGATGTCCACGTAAAATGGAAGTTGCTTTCAATGACTGCATTCGTTCTATTTTCGAACTTACTACATGTTTACTGTTCCGGTTGCAATTGCTCGATTGACGACATGACGATCTTCTCCTATAAGCACAATGGCTTATATCTTAAGTTCGAAAAAGCTGTGTCTATGTCCTTGTCCAGGAGCCTTAATCTACAAGTTTTTGAAAAAAGCTTTGTTGGGAATGACCTCCGTCGCGTGCTTTCCGTAACTGACCTTGGGGGTAAAACTTGATAGGAAACTTGATTTTGGTCTGCATATTAATTATATTTTGTCTAGAGGCAGTTCAATCTTAGGCTTTTTAAAGCGTTGGTCTAAAAAGTTCTCGGATTTACTTTGATTCATTTGTACTGCTCCTTAGTTAGACCTATTCTAGAATATGCATCTCAGGTCTGGTCGGCTACTACGCTATTCATTCGAAGCGAATCGAATCGGTGCAACATAATTTCATCGGATTTTCGCTTTCTTGGGACGATCCGCTTAGACTCTCGCCCTGCACTGACCGCTCCGTTTGCTCGGTTTGCACTTACTTGAGAATGGACGCAAAGTCGCTGATTTGCTTTATATTCACCAACTGTTGAGCTCTGATATAGACTCAGGTATTCTTGTTTCCTTCAGGCCGTCCCAACATAATCTCCGAAGACTGTCTTTATTGCATTTTGACCCATCCAGATCAAATTATGGCATGCATTAACCAATTGTAGACGGAGTTGGATCAACTGGTTGAGCGGCAAGACCACCATGACATGGGTCCCGGCTTCAAAACCAGATCTCCCTGTGGGTTTTTATTAAGAAATTAACTCCGTCTATGGGCTGTTGTCTAGCTCGCAGCAATGCAAAAACAAGACATTCAAGTTTCCTCACTTCCCTTTCACTAATTCCCTTCCAGCAAAACGATGCTAACGCATCATAGGGTTGTCCCCTAGGATTTGGCCAATCGTATAAAATTAAATTTACCGTTTACGTAGGTGGGTTTCCTTGATTTTTTTCTTCATATTCCTTCCTTTTGTTTGTTTTTTCCCTATGCATGTTGGTGTGAGAGCCTTATTCCACCGTTTTGATGGAATTGATGGTCAATTTATTCTAGCAAGAAGTATGCCTTCTGTGGGCTCTTGCTTTTTTGTAAATCTGCTTCATTCTAATAAAACAGGATACCACAGAGTTTTCTTTAATTTTGCAACATCTCAGTGCAATAGAAATCTTTTAATATCACGCTTCAATAAATCAGTCATGAAAGATTCGTCTCTAAATTATTCGCCTTTGGAACAGCTATCCTTTTAATATTCAATCATCGGGCACCATCAATTCTTCCCAAGTCGCATTAGCCAAGTAAGATGAAGAAACTGCTCTGAAGTGCAATCTTCTCGTCAATTTTCTGTCTGTGACTGATGCTTATCTTAAAGATATGAAAATAGCCACAAGTAATGATCGAACTTTAATGAAAATCAAAAACTATTTCAAGATAGGATGACCCAATCGTACAATCAAGGTCGATGAGAATGTCCGACCCTACTTCAAAATACGCGATGAGATTTTACTATCCGATGATTTATTGTTTAAATCTCAAAGTTTTAATATTTCCAGTTTTTTACGGAAAGATATTATAAGGCGAATCCACAAGGGACATATGGATATCAAAAGGTGCAGGAACTTAGTAAGAGGGGACGAAAATTGTTGAATATATATTATTGACAGATTTGAGACAAAGGTGCACCGGGTGACAAATTGTATTACATATTAGTTTTTATGACGTATTTATAGTTTCTAACTTTTTCACGCAAAATATTAATTTTATTAAAAATCTTAACCAGATTTTATTCAATGTAAGAGTTTATAACTACTGAGACATCATCCTTGAAATTATGCTATCCCTTAATCGAACTACTTGATCTGGACGTATTGACAGCTAATTAGAAATTTTGATAATTGCCTTAAGCTACTATTTTTTTTAATCTATTGAGGCCTCTCTAAGAAGTTGTGAAGACATTCTACATCCCAAGAAGTCACGGATATAAGCATCCACGCACTCCCTTATTTTAATCGTATTTAAATATGTTCCATCATAATTAACGTAAGAACACCCTGTACACCTATAAATTGTCCGACTACACATTTTCAGCACATTTAATTAACACTGTTTCTTGTTTGAATAGCAACCACCGATAACCTTTCATGTCCTTGGGATCTCTTTATACAAATTGTATTCAAAATAGATAAAAGGTTAGACTTCTAATCAAACGATATAATTAAAATATTTTGTATTTACCTCTCGGCATTCGTCTATGACAATTTTCGACGAGGAAATTAATTAGATTCCGCAAACACACTGGAAAGTCCCATGAAGGGCTCGTGATTCAATTCTCGTGATAATTTACTTCCTCGGAAATATATCGTTAAAGAAGCTGTCAGGAAATTAATTAAAGCCCTTCACATTGTGATTACAAGTTAACATTACACGTGATGGGATTCCATAGATAATAAGGTAAGTTAACTAGGCTTATATTCAGGGGAATAGGAAACATTGGGGATTCAAGCTTTTGTTCTGTGAAGAGATAGTTTGCTTGCTCGGGGCGCAACCGGAAAATTTTCCATTACTTTCATCAATACAGAAAATGTTAGGGAGCTGATAATAAGGAGTATACAGTTTCTGAGCTCAAGAGAATCTCTTTCAAACTTTTGTTTAAGTTTTCAATTTGTGATTATATTCATGGAAAGTTAATTTTTAAACAGAGAAGAAAATCACTTCAGCTGCAGAAATGAAAACAAGTTGCCCTTAAAAGATATGAACATTCTATAAAGCTAATGTTTAAGGCGTCATAGCGTCTAGGGTCTTTCAGGTCTGTTATGCCAAAATAAGAAGGTGTGATAGATTTCGCCTCTCTCCCTTTATTTAGTTCCCGTAACCCCTTGTGGGCCCTCCCTTGGCAACCATACCTAACCTAATCATTGTCAACAGAAAACAACCATGAGTCGCCATCGGCAGGATTCCAGCCTGGGACCTCCGGATTAGTTAGCCGACACCTTAATTCACCGACGAATTCAGCTAGATGAGCAACCAACCGCACTTGCACAAACAAAAAATTCTCTGGCAGGGGGGAGGGCAATCTCAACCGTTTAGGAGTTACAGGGTGATTCACAAATTTGCAATTTTCATGGTATGCATATTACTCTTTCCTTATTATCTTTTGATTAGCTCAACGCAGGGACATCAAACAAAAGCCAATCCCATGGCCTTTCCAAAATTGTCAACAATGTTGATTTAACTCCTGCCATTAAAGGTACAGGCACTCCCAAAAATTAAAGAAATGGTTTTCGATTAACTCAAATTTAGAGCAACAACATTCTTATGAATCCCTCCCTGACTACTTAATTATTTTATTTAAATATTTTTATTGCACAAAGGGTCGAAATGTTTGTTTAGGTACTTACACAGGTAATTAATTTTAAACATTGCCCTAAGATTAGTCAGTGGGATCTCCTCTAGTAGATTTAGTAGTGTATTTTCCAAAAAGTCCGCGTAAATTTGGCTTTTAAACACTTGCGGCAAAATGAATGGTCCTATTAAATAGGTGCCGAGGAGACAAGGACAAACATTGGCTCAGAATTTGGGCTGAAAGATCTCCGCTTGTCCTATGTGGTTAAGTATTCGATGATCAGGTATGGAGATTATAGAAGTATTTGATATCCTCCCCGGTGAACTGCGATTTATCCGTGCACAGAATTCGACTTAGAAACAATTCGTTCTCCATTGCGCAATCCAGAGGCGAAGTCAATCTTCTCTCAGAATCTTCTTCCAGTCAATGGACTGTGGTATGATGATATGAACGTCATCCTGCTGGATACGTAACCCTCCAAACTTAAAACTTAAACTAAAGATACTCCCAACCGTCTTGCGACTCGTCTCGGGTTCGTTTCAGGGTCTTGTCTGACTAGGATGATTATTTACTGCTCAACGTCGACAGAAGCTTCCAAAGTTTCAGATCATAATTCTATGCTGTTTGAAGTTACACTTCCTGTTTCTCTTAGCCTTCGAAAAGTCCGCGAAAATACTCTTCTATGGGGGGCAAGTCGATTAAGGAATCTCCTTTTATATTTTTCCATTTATTTATAATTTTAACTTAACAACACCCGTAGTTCTCGATTTGCTTTTCAATTATGATCGATATTCTTGTTGACTGACCCTTTTTTATACCAAAACTTCCATCAGGTATTTCAAGCCTTTGTCTTAAAAAATTGTGTTTATTTCTTTCTAAGAATGTGGTTTGTGTAACCCTTTCTCTACCTTGTACCTTTTTGGAAAGGTAATAAGATGGGCAATCTAATAAAATTAAAAAAGAAGTATACTAATTACATGAATTTCGGAGTAAATGTGGGGAAATGCAGAATCACAAAGCATTTTTTTCGCTTTTGGAAGTTACCGTACAACCTACAATGGTAGCAATTAGATCAATATTGTTGAACATTTTGGAAAGGCCATTGGGATTTTAGTTTTTTGGAGTTTGTTTAATATTGCTACGTTGGGTAGATCCAAAGATGAAAATAGAAAAGTGATGGTGCATACCATGAAAATTGCAAATTTATGAATCACCCTGTATC
Source organism: Leptarthrus brevirostris (assembly GCA_964036015.1). Lineage (NCBI taxonomy): Eukaryota > Metazoa > Arthropoda > Insecta > Diptera > Asilidae > Leptarthrus > Leptarthrus brevirostris. The sequence goes on along the minus strand of OZ038373.1, from coordinate 129,443,348 downwards.
TCCCAAACGGTTGAGATTGCCGCCCCCCCCCCTGCCATACAATTGTTTGTTTGGATAGGTGAGATCTATCACCCCTTTTATTTTGCCAGTGGCTATTTACCACAAATACACGGAAAGTACATCAAATTTTTATTAGACTATCTGGGAGGAAGAGGTGTATTAATCAGGCTTTTAGTTGCTTTATTAACAGTAGTAAATTACACTGCAATTTGAGAGTGGTAAATAGACACTTTCTTTTATTTAAGGGCACATACTTTTCAGGGTTACCTTAGGGGCCGCCGTTCAAGTATTACGTAACGCAGTTTTTGAACACTTCTGTAACCCCCCCCCCCCCCCCCCCCACAAACGGTACGTAACACTAACATGATTATGTTTACCTAGAATTTTCAATTATGTTGGGCAAAATAACGAAATAAGAAGCAATGAAAATTAAACGAAATTTCAGCCCAGTTTAGCCCTAATGTGTGGGCGTGAAATTCGTAAGTTCATGGCTTGTAGTTTAGTTGATTTTGCTTGACCCCGCAACGGTCAGACTCTTAAAGGCCAAACTATGGACTCGTGGTACACGGCCTATTGTGGTTATTTGCCATTTATATAGTTCTGTCACTGAGTAGTGACGCGACTCTTTTCGTAAAAAAATATGAGTAGTGTAGATATACCATATAAACTGAGCAGAGAGTCACGAGTTAAGAGTTAGGACTTATAATTTAAACAAAAACGTAATGTTACGTAACTCGTTGCTTGACCCCCTCCCCTAACCGTAACGTTTCACAAGACCACCCCCCCCCCCTAATTGCGTTTCGTAATACTTGAACTACCCCTTAGCCGTTGTCCGGTTATGAAGGCATTGACGGAAGCGAGATTGCGGACTGCCTAACAAAATCAAATCAATCATCAATCAAGTCCTGAACAGGAACAAGTCCGGTGAACAGGAGTAAACAAATATACTCTCCCAGGACTAAAACAAGCAAAAAGGTTTACTAACTTTTCGACAAAAGCATAAGTTACATACAGCAAAGCAAAGCTAAGATTTTTAACAGCTCTTCCAACTAGACACTGCCGTCCGAGGTATCATCTCAGAAAGATGGGCAAAGCTGAGGGCGAAAAATCTCATTTTTAACCGACTTCCCATAAACAAAGAGGTTCTAATTTCGACGTGTATATATTTTTTTAGTCTAAGTAGTCTAGTAGTCTAACTTCGTAACGCGTGGACCGATTTTTATGATTTTTTTCTGGTGGGTAGAGTATGTGATCCCCCATTGCTAATAGGAGAATAACTTGGTCCTACGGTGGGGAATGGGGGAGGGGTAGTCTAACTTCGTAACGCGTGGACCGATTTTGATGATTTTTTTCTGGTGGGTAGAGTATGTTCCCTGAGAAAAAAAATTTAATGTAATCGGGGTGGGGTGCGGGGTCGAACAGAACTTTTTAACGCGTGGACCGATTTGGTTGGTTTCTTCTTGTTGTACAGAGTAAAGGACACTTAAAAGTAACAAATCAAATAGTTTTTAAAAAAACGTTTGAACCGACTTCACATAAAGCGCCAAAAAGTATAAAATAATTTTTAATTTTATATCTATTACGACTATTGCGACATTTTCAATGTCGTAATAGATATAAAATTAAACATTATTTTATACTTTTTAGCGCTTTGTGTGAAGTCGGTAAATTTTAAAAAAAAACCTATCTTATTATATGAAAGTTTTGTTTCTATAGCCATAGGATGCTGTAAAAGCGGCTCCAAGAACGGTCACAAGATTCGTCAAGGACCCAAATTCTGTCTGGATTCGATAGTGCGGCGAAAATGCCTTCAAAATCTGTTGTTTACTGCAATATTTTGGCAGTTATTGATTTTCATTTTCATTCTGAAGTGAAAAAAGTGGAAACTATTTTCTTGTGGTAACATATTGTTTGTAATAAGCACATACATAATTAACATGTATAAAGCTTTAACACCTCATTAAATTTCATTACGTATTACACATACACTTATTTTAATGATATTCCATTAAGCACTACTCTAAGCAGCATTCCAAAGCAAAAATAACCAAAGCAAATTTAAATTACTTATTTCCTGCACCGTTTTGACAAAGCGCTACTTATATAAGCTAAAATCAAAATTAAATGAGGTTAGGGACGAATGTGTTTGAGCTATCAGAATCTAACTTTCAGAATAATAGACCCTTTTGAGTACACTTTGAAGTCTTTATCGTCCAAAATGTGTAGTTACTAACTTAATTAAAAGTAAACAATTACTATACCTGTAGGCTTCAAAATTCTGTTAGGTATGTGAAACTGGCAACAAGTCTATCAGTTGAAACCCAATGCTTCCGATCTTCTGGCAAATAATTTTCCTAAGGCCGGATACTCATTTCCGTTTTGTGTAGAATATTCAAAGAGATAATTAATTATTTCCTTTGAATTTTGTCCCTATATAGCTTATAGTGCTCTTCTTGCCGTCTAAAGGAACACCCTTGTGACCGATAAGAAGATAAGTAGCTCACTAAAATATTAAAAGTTGTCAGAATTCAGAATTACAAGCTGGGCAAGTCATAAAGCAATCTTAGAAGAAGTAAAATGGAAAAAATATTTCAGACAAATCCGGCTTAACGTTTTCATTCATTCATAGCTTTACATTAAAGAAGCCAGAAGAGAGGGCCCCACAAATTACTTTTGATATGCTTTCCCGGCGTTATTATACATATTTTATTAGCAGTTAATTAATCGGAAATAATTTATTATATATTACAGTAATATGTTGGAACCAATCAAAATCATACACGAAATATAAAAATCTTAAAAATTTCGTGCGCTTTAGTATCCAAATTAAATTAAATTCAGTGAGCCTACAAGAATTAGAAAACTTCCTAGTGCACAATAATAAACTAACTACGCTATTGCACTAGTTTTTACAGTGAATAACAATTCTTTGTTTAGTTTCAATCAGAGTTCAATTGCGCTGCATTGAATATTCAGATACAATGATAACATGTTAAAGAGAAACATATCCAATTAAAGGTGCAATAATAAATTAAGGAATAGTGTGTCTGCTGTATTAATTTTTAAAATGAGGCCTTGGCCTAGAAGTCTAAAGCGGCTGGAGCTGTGAAAGCTAGTGATGGGCACTATCGACTAATTCCAACTATCGATAGTTAGCAACTGCACGATTTTAACTATTGAACTGTTTTATTCATTCATTCATTCATTCATTGTTTGTAACCACAATAAAATAGTTTTTAAAAAAAAGTTGAATCGATTTCACAAAAAACGCTAAAAAGATAAAATAATTTTTAATTTTATATCTTTTACGATATTTTGAAGTCGGTGCAAATTAATTAAACAATACAACTACTACAAAAGTATTTAATCGTCCTTCCTTATGATGCAGTGAACTGAAACGTTTAGATAGTTTTATATAGTATCTTCGACCGACTTCGACTAGTTTGGTAGTTGTTTTGATTGTTTACATTGCACCGACTTCAAAATATCGTAATAGATATAAAATTGAAAGCTATTTTATACTTGCACTTTTTGTGAAGTCGGTTCAACCTTTTTTTCAAAGCCATTTTATTTTTCACTTTTTAGTGTCGTAAAATAAATAGGGATGATCGATGTTCATCGATGTTCGCGAAACATCGATGTTGAAAGACTAATTATCGATCTTAAGAACAGAACATCGACCTTCGATTGTTGGTAAAAAAGATAACCGACTCGCACTTAATTTAATGTTTTGAATATTTTTTTTAAACTGAAGTCTAGCATTCGTTGCTAGGAGAATAAAACCTACCTTTATATAAAACCAAAATCAAATAAATAAAAAACTCATAAGATCAGAAAAAGAGATGACATTAAACAAGCTTGCTATGCAATTTGCGTAGTTGTTTTGCTTCAGTTTTTTTCAAGGGAAGTCATAATTCCTGAGAGGGCGATAAGGAAATAAAATATTGAAATACCTAAGTAGCTCCGGTGAATTAATTGTACAGAATCCCAGAGCTGTCTTTCTCTAACGTGTCCATGGAAAGAAGCTTAAGCCTATTCCTGTAGGGACGCAATATAAAAGAATTGCTTCTTGGAAGCCTACGAAACGCATATTTAAGAAACCTTCGATCCGATTAATATGAACTGAAAAAATGATGGCCAGATCGGGGAAAGGTACTATCAAATTGGTCTACAAAAGAGCAATAAAGAGTCTTGCTGACTAAAGAATCACCAAAGTCACGAGACCATCTCAGCCCAAATCATCATTTGCCTTATTAACCATGTACGAAATGTGGGGATCAAGGAAAAGCTTCGAGCTAAAATTTACACCCAATTCTTTTGTACTATCAAATTTGGAAAATTTGGAAAATAACTTTGATATAATAATTATGACGTAAATTGTTAAATTTAAGAGACAATAATACATACTTGCCTATTCAGAGAATTATCGGAACACCATGAGTGGAAGGTATTCAAGCCCGAAGTAATCAAAGCCCAGTCGTTGTCAACAGAGATAGTACGAAATATTTTCGCATCGGTAATATAACATAAGATTTTTGTGTTAGGCAAAACTAGCTGTAAGTCATTAATGTAAATTTTAAATACTAACGGTACTAAATGGCTACCCTGCGGCACCCCAGAAGTATTATAAATGACATCAGATAACACACCGCGGAAGGAAACGCGTTCTGTACCTTGAGACATGTAAGAACTAACCCAATTTACAAAAGGAACCGGAAAACCTAATGCTATCAAATACCTAACTAAAATCTGTATATCGACGCTGAAAAGCAATCTTGTCGTATCTCAAAAAATGCAATATATGCTGTTTCTACATAGTATTAAATCCATGTTACACTAACTTTAGGATAATTTCATCTTTTTTGTCTAATGACCATTATTTCAGAACTTTTACTCCAAGAATTACCTTTCTATCTTCTCTGGTTAAAGAGTAATGAACTCTACTGTAAACCTCCATTTTCAAGATACGACAAGATTGCTTTTTAGCGTCGATATGTAGATACAGTCGACTTGTTTACCCATTTTAAAAAACTCTAATTAATTGGCAGTCGCAGACTTTGGAAAAACCATGTGGAAGGGACCCACAAAACGAGCGAAATAAATATAATTGGCTTAAAGACCTTGCAAACTCCAAAGACATTGACAATAGGTAGATAGTTAATTACATCGTTCCTATCGTCCTTCTGTCGAACCCGCTGCGCGTATTCGCTGGTTGCGGCGGCGATACACACAAAGCAGATGAAAGCAACATTTTGAAGCAGAAGAATAGAAACACTTGTTTTTTAAATGATAAATTGATCGGTCGGATTTTTTACCTCTGGCTTTTACCTCTGCTTTTCTTCACTGTCAATAATATTCTAATACACAGCCCTGATCAGCAGCGCGACCAGGGTAGGGAAGGGGTTCCAGCAACCCCCCCATCATCGCCAGAAACAAGTGTGTGGTGAAATTATATCTAAATCGAATTTCCAAATGCAATTATATAATTTTTTTAGAAAACCAACATGAGCTGTTTTTTTTCGCTCATGGCTACAACTCTAAAGACAGAGCGGCTTCCTCTCTCTTGGGTCCTCTTGGGGGTTGAATTGACGTCGAATATTATTCTTGAAGAACAAACAAGGCATCTTGAAAAGGCAAAGAAAGATGAAGCATCATCGCGTGCACTATTGAGCCGTCGACAACTCGTCTGAAGTGGGACATGGCATCATCATCATCATCATGTCGGGAAAGATTATTTTTTATTTTATTGGATTGCCCATCTTACAACCTTTCTAAAAAGGTGCAACATGGCAAGGTAGACAGATGATTAAAAAAACCGCAACCTTAGATTTGCCTGAGTACCTAATTATTTTATTGCATTTTTGGTAGGAAATTTGATTATTGCTGCAAAAACGTTATAAAAATGTTAGTGTAATTTTGTTTTATTGCCAATATTAGCTTGTGATAGCCGGAATTCACACTCTTGTATCCTGGCGTTCTGTTACTCGTACCTGATGGAAATTTTGCTATAAAAAAGGGTCAGTCAGCAAGAATACCAGTCATAGTTAAAAAACAAATCAATAAGTATGGGTGTTTTTAAGCAATATATTATTTACATTTATTGTGTAGTAGACGGAAACGGCGGCTGTACTGCAACATCAAAGGAGATTCCCTAATCGGCGAGCACACCAAAGAGGGGTATTTACATGGACTTTCCCGAGCTTAAGAAAAATAGGAAGTGTAACTTCGCACAATAGGGAGACACGACCCGGAACTTCGGAAACTTCTGCCGACGTCGTGCAGCAAATAATCACCATTGTGAGGCAGGACCCTGAGACGAGCATGAGACGAGTCGCGAGACGATTAGGAGTGTCTTCATCTAAGGTTTGGAGGGTTATTCATCGAGAGCGATTACGTCCATATCGCCATCAGCCAGCCCAGGGACCACTGGAATGAGATCCCGAGAGAAGACTGAAATTTACCACTTGGCTTCTGGAACGCGACATTGACGACAGAGTTTCTGGACCGAATTCTGTGGACAGATGAATGTCAATTCACCAGGAATGATATCACGAACTTTCATAACTCCCATACCTGGCCGAACACTAACCCACACAGGGAAAAGGTGATCTCATTCCAGCAGAGATTCCGTGTCAGAGTTTGGGCCGGTATCATCGGCAACCATTCATTTTGTTGCAAGTGCTTAATAGTGAAATTTATGCGGACTTTTTGGACAATGCTTTGCCAGATCTAATAGAGGAGAACCCTATGGATAATCTAAGGGGAATGTTTCACCAACATTGTCAAGGTAATACTAAGTGAAAAATTTCCTAACCGCTGGATTGGACAAGGTGCACCGATTCCTTGGCCTGCTAGACCTTACCCCCATTGGACTTTTTCTTATGGGCAACAATGAAGGATGAAGTTTATTCAAGCCCAGTTAACAATACGGAGGATTTAGTTAGCCGAATTGGGAATGCAGCGACGAAAATACTGGAAAGGCTGGTTGTTGTTGTAAACAGGGACTTAGAAGGGGATTGTTGAAATGCATCCAAAGTGGCGGTGGACATTTTGAACAGCTTTTGTAACCAATCAAGATTAATGGTAATTATTTTCAAATTCAACAAAAAGTATTTTAGAATTAATTTGAGTTTAATTTCTTTAATTTGTTGATTTTTATAATATTCTCCGATATCATTTCTACCTATAAATTTCTACATATTTTCTCTAAGTGGACATGTTGCACCTTTTTGGAAATATGGGCAATCTAATAAAAATAAAAAAGAGGTATACAAAGTATTAAAAGAGGTGTACAAAATTTGGGAAAATGCTAACTTTTAGGTAATCGAAAACCATTTTTTTTTCACTTTTGGAAGTGACCTGGAAGTACCTGTAAAATGTAATTTTGGAAAGATCATTGGGATAGTAGGTTTTAAGCGTTTGTTTGATGTCGCTATATTGGGTAGATCAATAATAAAATAATAAATTTATGAATCACCCTGCAACTCCCAAGCGGTTAAGATTGCCCCCCCCCCCTGCCATACAATTTTTTGTTTGGCTAGTTTAGATCTATCACCCTACTCATTTTGGTACGTCAGATCTGAAACACCCGGTATTCCTTACAATTATGAAACGACAGTTCACCTTTAAGAGAAAATTGCACTTACTTAAACGTAAATTTCCGTAGTCAGAATTAATCCAGCACACAGAGACTGCACCACAGAATTTCCAAGAGTATTATCGTACTCCTTTTTCCCAGGAATAACACATTCTTTACATAACAGGATCGGAAAGGCTTGAATGATTTATTAAATAATTCTAGCTCCTTTTGTAACTAATAGTTTCAAATTAAAGCCACTGCGGACAACCACTTTCCAGGGTAGTCGAACATACTTTAAAAGTACTCCGACGCCCTTTCATTGAAGTCCATGGGTTGTTTGCCTCAAAACCACGTAAGTGCATTACCCAAATTAAATTGGGAGAACGATTCAGCAATTGAAGAACTCCACTTCATTCTATTGTTGCACTAGAAGCGAAATAATCTAAATTCTAATAAAGTAAAAGAAAAAATGAGAAAATTAAGCACTTATCCGCCCACAATGTACGTTTGCGGTCATGATTAGGAACTTCTTTCCTTCACAACGAAAAGATTTCATTCTGCTGCATTTCGCAAATTGTTGTTCGTTGGGATTATCGGCCTAGATGCAGGTAGGTATTTGAACGTATATAAAACCTCTCAAAGGAGTTGGTTCTCTAAAAGCAGGAAACTTTTTCAATTCATTCCTTTATTTGTGGACTCTTGTGCTTTTACCACTCCTATTCGAGAAGGGTTCCATTTATTTCCTTTCTAGAAAAAGAATTAGGGAGTGTAATGCTATTTCAGTTTGCTAGCAACCTGAGCCACAGTTTTACTTTATTTCTCAGTTGTGGTTGTTGAAAGTTTCAAACCATTAAATGTAACATTGTTACGTGCGGAAAGAGACTAGTTTTTTATATAATAAATCATTGAACATCTATAGTACGTTATCATGGGCTTGATTACCGGACAAAAGCTCATGCGTTCGTCAAGTACATGTGTACATACGGACGTTGTGCGGTAAACTTTTAAATTAACATGGACTAGGCCGATCAATAAACGGACTATTTATTATTGTAATCGCAGTGATTTACACAATTATTGCTATTTGGAAGCTTATCTTTTGCCAGTAGTGTAGGGTATACCATGCTGATTTTTCGTTTAATTCCTTATTTTTTGCTGGCAATCGAATAAATTTAAAGACAAATGCAAATTATTGCGTTCAGAATTTACTTATAAATATGTACCTACTATTATTTTAAATAATTTATTTGTATTGAATTGGTTGAAGTTTCCTCCCATCCCATGTGATTGCTCGCGAACTAGAAAAGCTATGTGAATCTCCAAACTTCCCTGAGAAAACTTTATTAAGAAAAATGGTATGGTATCAAGTAACTTAAACTGGACTTTACTTTTGGTCCTGATGGTGTTCCACCTGCATTCTTGAAAGCTGTTCTGAAACCCTACCCACTCCACTGGAACTCATCTTCAACAAATTTCTTCAGGACAGTAGATTTCCTACGCAAGGCTTTTGATAAGCTCACTCTGTGATTATGCTTAAACTTAATAAGTTGCGATTTCCGCCTTTATTGCTCGACTGGATCTGCTCTTACTTAAAAGATAAAACTTACCGAGTATATTTTCGTAATACTTTATCCAGGTTCGTTAGGGCTTCATCTGGCGTACCGCAGGGTAGTCATCTATTGCCGCGGTTGTTTATCCTTGCCATTGACGACATTGTTTCTCTGATTAAGCACTATGTCTTGTCTTAATCTACGCAGACGATATGAAGATTTTTTCATGCGTTGGAAACAGTTATAATTCTTCCTACATTCAGGATGATTTAAATACCTTCAAGAACTGGTGTGGATCTAATGGCGTGCAGCTTAACTGCAGGAAGACCTTAATTCACTTATTCTTTTCTTTAGTTAGACCAATTCTCGAGTATGCATCACAGGAAGGAGGATCGCCTCCGGTTTCTTAATATGCACTCGTTGGAAGAACGACTTAGAGTTGCTGAAACGATCTCTGTTATCTGTGCATCCCTGATTGTTGGGCGTGTTTTAGTTTTTTTGTTTACTAATGTTTTTTCGCAATATTTTGTTATATTCTGGCAAATAGGTCAATTGTTTATAGGCTTCTGCCTGAGAAGTGCGCCTTCTGAGTTAGAAGGATTAATGCCGTATAAAATAAATTAGTAAATTAGTTCTCGATCTGCAACTATTCATTGTTCAAGGGGAAAAACCTCGAAGGCCTGTGTAATCAATTCCTTAAAGAATGTTTCATCAAATAAGCATGGACCGATTTCAACGATAATTTTTTAGTTGGGTATGCTATGTTCCCATTTCACTGTGGAGCACTGGAGCACAGTGCGAGTGGAAACTACTGAGGGAAGGGGCGCTACTCAAGATCTTCACGCGTAAAAATATTTGAATGGACTTTTTCTTGTATACAATATGGTCCCCCATTGCTACTTTGTGGAAGATTTGAGTACCTAGGGTGGGTGTGGCTTGGAGGGATAGTCTAACCTCGTAACGCGTGGACCAATTTGGTTAACTCTTTATTTGATGTATAGATTTGTTGCCCATTGGTATCATGCGAAAAATTTATAGAGTTTGGGAGGGGCGAAGCCAAGCTTCGTAACGAAGATGTTTTTGACAGTGGTCTCTCCGGACTAATGACCCTTGTTCGGAAGTTAATTTCGAAGGCACGCACACTGGTCCCAAATAAAATTTTTTGGTTCAAAAATGGCCAGAGGGTGCAGTTCCTAACCAAATGAAACATTTTTTTTTAAACTGCAGCTTGACAATTTCTTTAGAGATTCTCAGAGCCCAAAATTAAAAAAAAAATTTTAATTTTTATATATTTTAGGTTATAGATGAAATTTTTTTTTTCAAATTTTTTTAAATGTACTCTTAAAATCTAAAAATATGCATTGGCTCATCATCAAAATTCAAAAATTACAGGAGCAGTTTGCCCGACCGTGGACCCTTGAAAAACGAAGACGTCATCGCAAAAACGCTGCACAGCCGCCACAATTAATCACTTCAAAAAAATTATTGTATGAGCCACTGATATGTATAATAAACACCCCGCTTTGTAATCTCAACTTATTTTGTAGTTTTTCTGAAAAAAAATCTCCATGAAAAGCCTATTTTTTTCATCCTCTAGAGTGGCCTAACCCCTTAAATAATTGTCTAGAATTTTTCCACTGTATTATTGGAATTTCAAAATGAAGTGTTTTATTTATAATTCTTCTACTAATGAGAAGATTACTCCGTTTTCTGCGAAGGAAGACGTTTTAAGAAATTTCAGAATGTGGTAATTTTCAAAAAAATTAAGAAATTAAAGTATGACGATTTGAACTAAAAATTCAAATCATTTAAATGATAGTGGTTATCATCTCTCGTGCTATAGGAAATTTATGGCTTTGTCAGTTACTCATAGGGAGAATTCGCCGATTCGGTACAAACTGTAAGTAAATAATCATATTACAGCAGCTTTCGTTCGTACGCAGTTAGAAATTTTGGTGTAAATTTCATAATGAATTGAATGAGGTCAATCTAAATACTTTATTGTTTCCTTAGGATTATGGGATGTAAAAGATATAAGAAAGCATATTAAATTAATACTTTATATTTATTTATATTTAATATTATTTTTAATAAAGTTTATTACAAGAAAGGGTTAAAATTCATAACGTCGCTTCATTCAGTTAATATTATTGCATATATATTGTAATTCTCTCTGCCCAGATTATGAATACACCATTTTATTAAAAGAATTCCTCTATTTAGGTCATTTGATTATGCATTTTAGATCTACTATAATTTCTCATAACAATTTATTTAATGGACGCATGAAAGAAACTATTACTTCAACTTTAACAATATAATTTATTCAATATTGTTTGTTATATAAAATAAAAAATAAAATATTAAATGAGTAAAATAAATAAAGTTTTTAGAATATTTACAAGTTCATCCCGAATTATTCTCAGTCTCCAGTTTTTGTTGAACCTCTAAAATAATTGTTGTCACAGAAGACTTAAGCGATCGTCTCAGTGTGAAATTTTTGAAAAATCGATTTTTTTTTTTGTTGCATTATCGGATAGTATACACTGTAATAAACATTCTCTCAAATTTTCAAATCGAAATTCAAATTATTACGGTCGCTACAGCGTTTCTTGTAGAAGGGGAACGGAGCGAGACATCTGCCTCGTTCGGCGCTCCGCTCGACCGTTATTCCCTTTGTTTATTTTTCTACCTGCGTGTGTATCTTTCTAAGGTGCTTACGTTCTATAACTTTCCAAAATAAACTGGCCAAGCATTTCAGTTCGTTTTCGACAACAACCAATGATAGACATACGAGTGAAACCAACTTCCAACTTCAATCTTTAAACGCGTTTTTCTCAGAATGGTGTTTTTCAAAACGGTTTCCACTCTCAAAGGAAGAGTTTTGAAGATATCTAGTTCCAATTTTTAACGTCATTCTTTATCGCGCTATGGAAGCTTTTTTTTTTTTGAAATCTTCCTATTTTTTTTTACGAAAAACTGTCAAAAAAAAGGGCCAAATTCGATACTTTTTGTTCAAACCGCCGCCATTTTGTCAAATTAAAAAAAAATTAAAAAACCCTCCATAACGCGATAGCGACTTCCCTACAAATTAATAGTCTTTTTGAAATTTTTGTTTCAGATCAAAATTGCGGCCGCAATCGTGGAAACCGTACAGGACCTTTTTTTTACGTGCCATTTCAACAATTTATTCAACTATTATACACCCAATAAATAAACATAAAAAAAATCATTTTGTATTCGTCATGAATGTATCTATTTACATTCTTACGGACCGATTAGTTTATTGCAACATTAAAAAAAAAATCGCGAAAATCAGTGATTTTTCGGAGGGTCACACTGAGACGATCCCTTAACTTTAAAGATGTAGTTCTGCAGAAATATCCAAAATAGTTGAAGATTATGATCATACGTAATATTAAGAAGGTAGTGCACTTGAAAAACTTTATCTACGCAATCCAGGAATTGAGTGTTGCTTGGCAGAAGTATAAGGCGTCCGTCTAGTACAATAAGATATTGCGATAAAGATAATTTTGCATTTCCTAAAGCAATGATGTACGGAGACCTGTTGGTATTCCTTATTAGTCGATCCTGGCTATAAAATCAAGTAATGCTAGTTTGTAAAAATATTTTGACTTTGATCCGTCTTCACCTTTTTGAATACCAATAGTCTTTCAACAGCAAGTAAGTCTTCTTAAGTTTTTCCTTCCATTTAGCAATGGAGGTAACAATCTCAATAAATTTAATAGTGATAGGGTCAAGGTCATTCTAAATTTTTTTTTAAATATGTTATACCCCAGTAGGACAAGTGAGAACCGATTCCATTTTGCTTCGATGAATTCCTATATGAAAATGTTCACAATAGGCATATATGAAGGTTTGAGCCTAGAGTCATGCATAAAGTCAGCAATGTAAAGCGTGACTTATTATTCTGAAAATCTGTGCACGCCGATATAGGTTTTATGCGCATTAGTCAGTTTAAAAATTGTGAGTGCATTCAGTCAAAACGTGCCTTACAGCGTGATTGTCATTGTGTACGCGAGTGTATAAAGTTTAATTATATTAAAAAAACTTTTAATATTGTGAGTATTTTAAAAAAGGTTTTTAATATAATTATTATATTGTTTTTAAAAAAAAATGAATAAAAGTGGTGCAAGTAAACGTAATCTGCGATGAATAATTAAAAATGTACAAATCTAAATATATAAAATTTATATAAATAATTGAATAAAAAACCCGGCATTTTAACTTTTATAATCCTCAAGGGAAGTGGAGAGGGGGCTTTGTTGTTAGAAGTATACGAAAATTAAATATTGAAACGAACGCTTCTTTTCATCAGTGGTTACATCAGTTCTGGTCCATTGCTGAATTCTACCATTACCAGGTAATCGAAAGTCATCGAAGCTTTCATCTAGAAAGTAGGCATTATGACTTACTTTCATCAATGAGAGTTCCGATGCGGTATTACTTACATTTTCTACTGGGCCAGATATATGTAATGTGGTGTAGAGAGTAATAAAAATAAGGAATATATATATGCATAAATGAGTTAGTAAATTTTAATATTAAAGCCTGGAGCACAATGGATGCACCGGATCAAAACATAACAAACAACTTTTTAAATTCTCTTTTTTCCGAAGTTATTTCTCCACTTTGTAGCATTACGGACAAAATATCACTATAGTGCTCTAAACAAAAAATAAGTCGGGAAGTAAAAAAAAAATTAAAATGTGAGAAATTGCAATACGCAAACCTTTATTTCTGTCAACTTCCGTGCAGAGTAAGTGTTTGATTTTTTTACGACGAGACACAATTCAAGTAGTTTTGTTCCCACAATTAGTAATAAAATAGTTTTTAAAAAAAAATTGAACCGACTTCACAAAAAGCGCTAAAAAGCACAAAATAATTTTTAATTTTATATCTATTACATTTTGAAGTCGGTGCAAATCAAACAAACCAAACAACTACAACAAAAATATTTAATCGTCATTTCTTATGATCCCGTAAGCTGAAACGTTCAGGTAGTATTATGTATTATTTTCAATTGTGGTTCTGTAGCTGTTTTATTTGTTTAATTATTAAATAAAAAATAAATAAAAAAATAAAAAATTAAAAAACAAAATACACGTCGAACTTAGAACCTCATTGTTTTTGTGAAGTCGGTTAAAAAAAATAATGTTGTTAACTTTAGTATTACCAAGTCTGGACAGATAAACTAATAAGTGCAATTATCGTATACGAGTACTTATCCTTATTTTTTGCTGCCTATTGTCTATATTTTGTGGTAGATTTTAATTTTTACTGGACTAAGCTCAGTTGTTCTGGCAGCGTTGCATTGTTTAAATCTCCCACATCTTTCTTAACCTTATTTGAATCTTCATTGTCGTTGTTTTTTTCTATTATTGCCACCTGTTTTGGAGAAAATTCCTCCTCTATACGACATTTCTTGGCTCGGTTATTTTTTAACTTGAGTTGCAAATTCCCCGTGTCTTCTGAATTGTGCAACAAATCCAAAATTTTATATTATTAATTTACCAAACAAAAATTGAGAACAATATCTTCAGGTGTGTAAAAGTTTCTCCTATATAAGACGCAAGAAAAGCCTCTATTTTCCTTCTTTCATAATTTGTAAGAGTCCTTAGACTGAAAATTCATTTAATATATAATAGCTATCAGTTTGTTGGCTAATGTATAGTCTAAATGCTGAAAATATTTTTGATTAAAAAATGATTGTCAATATTCATGTAAATTATCAATAATTGTGGATGTTGATAGCTCTGATAAACATATTCTTATAAGTGTTCTGGCTCTATAACAACATTTTGGCATGTTACGAAAGCACCGAAATCATCAAAAGCAATACTAGTATTTCGTAGAGCTTTAAAAAAAATATTTATATTATTTCATGGTATTTTGTCTTGATTCTGATTTTCAAAGACCACAAAGAAATAATTCTAGAGAAGTGGCGCAAAATTATGGAAGGTTCCACTTTCCCGTACCAAAGCTTCACCCGTTTTCTTTGCCTTAAATAGTCAGACGAAAAACAAATGTATGTATGTACATACCTTCAGACAATCCCTTCAATTTAAGGATATTAATGCGGTATATAGTAACTAATTAGCGAAAATGTTTTATGAATATTAGCTGGCTTTATTTTCATTCCATTATAGCCGACCTATTTAATTAGACATTAAAATAGATCCGAACTATTGAAATAAACTCAGTTCCTCAATTAAAATGTGCTTTCGATAATATGTAGGATCTGAATTTAAATAACTTGCAGCTGTAAACAATTGTGAGGTGTATTCCCGCAGGACAACAGTCATGTAATAATGCAGCGCCATTTATAGTTACTAATACGCATTTAACAGCACAATTCTAAATTAAAAATATAATTAAGAGAAAATTGCTTTTAACACTGCTATTAACATAGCACAATAAAATTTCAGTGACAATCGGATAATAATTAATGAATTTACGTACAATTACAGCAATAATTTACGTACATTAGCCCAATAACCTAACACTATAAATTAAAAAATTAATATCAGGACACTTAAATCTTCGGGACTGCATCATTATTATCTTTACAGGATGGTCGTGTCTTCCATTCCGCTTGAGGAAAATTTAATAACGCTTGTGTACAATAGCAGGACGATTATTAATAACCTACCACTCATCCCAGCCAAGAGCTTTTGCCCCTAGCCCTAGGCAAGACACGGCTCCCCAGGTCAAGTTTACTTATTTGGTTGTGTTCATCTTGCTTCTGTCAGAAAGTGCGATATCGTGATTAATGCTGTTTTGCTGGTTGCTATGTATCCTATATAGATAATCTCTGCTATCTATTCAGGGCTTATCACTTTGAACCGTGTGGAACCATTCTCTGAAATAAGCCAAATGTCAGACAAGTTTGGATTATTTTGAAAATTAATTTTGCTTTGGGCATATGATGATCAAACTAGACAAACGGGGGAAACACGGGGAACAAATTTTAAATTAAATTTTTAAACTTTTAGGTAACATTTTGAAAAAGTATGTTTAATTATTGGAAAAAACAGGTGGCTGAGATTTACCAACAGAGAACACATTTTTTTCACTAAAGGGTTTCACATTGAAACTAATGAGCTCAAACAATCGAAGTGTATTCTCGCCTTAAAAACTGACGTTTTTCCTACCTAAATCTGATGCAGACTCTCTTTGATTCATATGGGTCGTTAACAGACTCTATTTTGTTAAAAAAGTAAATAGATAGATAAATTTATTTGGCACTGTAATAAAGATTACAAATATCTTATTAAGTAGGTACTAAAAATTACATTGTTTATAAAAAATACATACAGAAAGAAATAGTGATATTAAAAGATACTTATTGTAGTCATCATTTTATATATGACGGGCTGAGAGTAATAGTGACCTATTTATAAGGTTCGGGCAAAAGTGGATTAGAAAATGTTCCGCGCAAAAACGAACCGCGTGAGATTCCGGGCAAAAACGAATCGTAGAAAATTTCCGGCCAAAAACGACTTAATTACTTAACTGCATTAACTTTGCATTACTTTTTGTAGTTAAATCGTTTTTGCCCGGAAATTTTCTACGATTCCTTTTTGCCCGGAATCTCACGCGATTCGTTTTTGCGCGGAACATTTTCTAAACCACTTTTGCCCGAACCTTATAAATTGGTCACTTTTACTCTCAGCCCGTCATATATAGTAAATTATAGTAATTACACAGGCTTGCGAAATTTTGAAAAAATTTCCTCCCTTAATGAATAGTTGTTTCCGAAGTAATTTTTCCCGCGGGCTCAGAATTGCTCTATCACGTCAGGTTTTTGAGATATTCCAACCTAAACGTGCAAAAACACGGTTTTTTGAGATATTTGAGGTTATGTAGCTCCGCGATGTTTGTTTTTCAAAAATCTATGTGTGGAATCTTATAGTACAAGTCTTCCTCTTTAAAATTCCGTCGAGTTTGCTCAAATATCTTTTTTTCGCCGAGATATCGCATTTTGAAATTTTCATGGTCGTAAATTACTCGGTATACGATAATTTTATGGTCACTTGAATATACTGACCAAACATTTTTCGTATACCGAGAAATTCATGAACATGAAAATTTCAAAATGCGTTATTTCGGCGAAAAAAAGATATTTTAGCAAACTCGACGGAATTTTAAAGAGGAAGACTTGTACTATAAGATTCCACACATAGCTTTTAAAAAAAAACATCGCGGAGCTACATAACCTCATTCATATATGTCAAAAAACGGTGTTTTTTGCACTTTTAGGTTAGAATATCTCAAAAGCCTGACTTGATAGAGCAATTCTGAGCCCAGAGTCGGTTTCAGCGGGAAAAATTACCTCGGATACAACTATTCATTGTCCAGGGGGAAAAATCTCGCAGGCCTGTGTTATTAAAGAAAAAGCTATTGTAAACATCTACGGGTATACAGGGTGATGAGTACAACTGGAGATAATAAATTTCAAGTACAAGGGCTTTGAAGAAAATCCAGCAAATTATCGAAAATTCAAGTGAGAATACTTTCGTAAAAAATGTTTTCCAGCAAAATCCTGAAATACGTGCAAAATTTTTTTTATTTTTATAGGTTTTAACGGTTCGATATAGGTTCAAACGATCCTAAAATGTCAAGTTAAATTTGCCGTGAGGTTTGTAAAAGAATGACCCATATACAGGGTGTTTAAAACTACCCCCCGGGGTTGAGGAGGGGGGTAACTTAAAAAAGTTAAACAACAACCCTTATTTTTTATTGCAGATTCGTATTCACATTTATTTTTGTCACAAAAATTTTTATATGAAAACATCAATTTTTTGAGATTTTTGTGGGACAAAATTGAAAATTTTTTAAATTTAAAGATTTTTCATTTGAAAATGGTCCAAAAAATTGTAAAGGAACAGAGGTGCTTAGATTTCTTCAGGGAGTTAAGTTTTGAGATGGACAAGTTAAAATAAATATTCATAATCGAAAATGGCTTTATTATTTTTCAAAATATCCTCCATGAAGATCACTTTTACATGCGTTTGAACCAATTTTCGAAGCACTTTTTACACTCACACTGGTGTTGCCATATCTCAACACTTAAGTAGCAACCTACGTATTATGTAAAGAGTTTTCTTTAGACACTTTTGTAATCATAATTTCTAAATTCTCTAATTACTTAATTACATTTACTTAAAATCTCACTATAATAATAATACCTTAAGGAAGGAAAAATAAAGAATGGCTCAGATGGCATTGATTCACGCAGGGGGGGGCACAATTTTGATGATTGCCCTCGGAGTTATTTTCGCTTGGTACGCCACTGGATATGTATTACAAAATGAAACATATTCGTTTCCTACCATTCGAATTTTTTGCCTACATTTTCTTCTTGTGGAATGAAAAGAACGTATTCGGAATTAACCGGTGCGAATAAAGAATACAATATGGAATGAGTAAATAAACGGATTTGGTACGGTTCGAACATTGGGAATGAATAAAGACAAACACCCTAAATATAATATTTAAAGTTGTTTTGAACGTCCATAAAACTGCCACTCAGCCCCACTTCTAAAGAATTACCCTATCTTCTCACAATACCCTGACACCAAGCCTTCTTTAAACTTTGTAAGTTCGCGGAAAAAGGTGTTTTCGCTGACTTTTACCCGTACACCTCTAAGAAAACGATAAGGAGGTAATGCAATTCCAAAAAGTACGAAACCATAAGAATATCTTAAAAATGTTTTAGATTCTTTCCACGAGTTTTGCACCCACGGTGACATGACAATGTCTTGGCTGATTTGACATCAATTGTTCGTCAGTTTACCGTCAAAAGTAGACTGTGATATTATCCCCTCCCCTTCTCGTCTTTGTCGTCTTTTAACTTTGTTTTCTGAGATATGTACACACGATAATATAAATCATACAAATGTCTAGAAACTTAAATTGACGGAAGTAGTTGACTTCTTTTAAAAACAGTATTTACCTGTATAAATTCGGGTATCAACCCTTTATTAAAAATAATTTGGCTTGGCTAACGGCCTTGAGCCAGAACATCCTACATATATGTATGTAGTAACCAATTTACATATATCAAACGAAACACTACTCGTACGTATTTACGTCTTTTAGCTATTCAAAAATTTTCTGTTTTTCCAGCCTTGGGTTTTCACTCATTTCGAAAACAGAGCACACAAAAATAGGACGGTTATTCAAAAAACAGGAGGACTACTGGTCAAGTACCAGCTTTTATGTTCCTAGAAGATCGTGTTATGGTTTTATGATGTGGTGTCAGTCTAAAAGAAATAAAATAGTTATTTAATAGAAAAAGGAACTAGGGGTTACCTGTTTTGGCGTCTATTTCTGTTCATTTCAAGTTGAACTCTTGATGCCGGTCAAACGTTTTGTTGCAGGCAGGTAAACAGGGAGGATTCTGTGAGATTCTGACAAACGAGTTGGCTTTTCAGCGGTGTACAACCTACTATAGTTTTTATATCCTCATAAAAGCTAAAAAGGAAAGAAAACAAACTACATATCGACGCTGAAGAGCAATTTTGTCGTATCTTGAAAATGGAGGTTTACAGTAGAGTTCATTACTCTTTAACCAGAGAAGATAGAAAGGTAATTCTTGGAGTAAAATTTCTGAAATAATGGTCATTAGACAAAAAAGATGAAATTATCCTAAAGTTAGTGTAACATGGATTTAATACTAGATACAGCATAAAATCCATTTTTTCAGATACCACAAAATTGATTTTCAGCGTCGATATGAACAATGAAATAGAGAAAATATCTGTTTCTTGCCTCGATGTTTACGTCCGACATTCGTCAGTATCCAAGTGGGAAAAAAACTAAAATGAAAATGTATTCAAAACTAGCCACTAAACAAACGCAACTGAAATCCGACCAAAACGAACGTGGCCAGAAGGACTCAAACTATCGCAACAGACTGATTGATTAACAGAACGAAGTGAAATAAAGCTCTAGATCTCATCGAAGAAGACCAGGACTGAACTGAAGCATCTCTTATTCCCCAATTTTAATTGATTTAAATTTTGCAAAAAAAACTTTGTATTAAAGGTACAACTTGTTATGAAATTATTTCGTCCTTACTACGTGCTGAAAAATAGAAGGATTAGTAGAGGAAGAAAAGTGAAAGAAATCACAAATTACCTTTCTGTTCGATGTGTTGCCCCAGTACTAAGTTTCGAAGTGATGCTGCAAATAATTTTTCTTAATTACAGATACATAATCACTCAAAATCAATCACTCATAAAGCAAAACGTACGTACCTAAAGAATGCTGGTTATCCTTGGTAGTCCCGGACACTTTCCATGTTTAAATACCCTGGCAAAAAAAAAATTCTTTAGAAAAACAAAACAAAAATACAACGAAAATACAAACGAACTTACCAATTTAATTGAGTCACGATAATGTGGAGCAGGAATCGATCTTATAACGCATTCCAACGAGTTGGAGAAAAAATAGAAGATAAGGTTACGCGTTTCCGGAAAACCATATAAGCACTTCATCGCTTTCACTAGAAGATGGCCTGCAAATAGTATAATTCTTAAGAAAACCAAAGATCGTTTAAAATACTGGATACGACAAGGACTGGATAGTGCAGATTGATTGGGTTAATTTATAACAGATAAAATAATGTAGACACGATAGAATTATAAGCTAGGGAATAAGGAAGAAAAGTAAGTTCAAATAAAGTAATGTTAATTGGACAAATTACAAGAAATATATACATATCAGCAAAGGTTTCTTTAAAATTAATTAGGTTATCAGTTTAAAGGAAACATTTTAAATTCGATTAATATAGATTAAAGAGATTTTTATTTTCTTGAATTACATTAGAATTGATTAGAATAACAATATCAAAAGATAGAAATTACAATATCAAGTATGGTATCAATATTATTGTAGGAAGTATGTAAAACGAAAAGTGTCCGTGCAGCCAAAATATTTAATTGAGTGTTAATTTTCAAACTTTTTTTTGTACGTCATATAAATAGAACATTACAGGTTACTTACCTGGCTGGAACTTCTCCTTACCTGGCACAAAACACCTAAAAGATACTTCACCTAACCTCGCAACAGTAACGACCGGAATTACATATCGAACTTAATGTTCCGGAAATATTATCACGAATACCTGGGCTGTCTGTACCCCAAAGGATAAGGTGGTTATTAATTAAAACCAGAAAATCAACGTAGAAGAGACTTTGTTGACACGTGGAAACCGATGACAGATGGATAATAAAAGCTAAAATTGATGGATTTTTCGACACCGATAGAATTTTTCCGGTACACCAAAATAATCTACAGAATTTAAGGATTATTTTAAAAAGAAAATCGGGAATTTAATTTTTGGAAATAATTAGAATTACCCTGTATATAAAAATTCCTGCGGAAACTGTCATAATAGGGGCAAGTTATTTATATACCCACCTACTTTGGTATGTGAAACGGATAGTCCAGTGTCAGATAAAATAGTTTTAAAAAAAAAAGTTGAACAGACTTCACCAAAAGCGCTAAAAAGCATAAAATAATTTTTAATTTTATATCTATTACGACATTTTGAATTCGGTGCAAATTGAACAAACCAAACAACATCAACACCAAGCGTTTATTGAAAGGAAACTTTCTGACCAAAAATATTTAATCGTCATTTCTTATGATCCCGTAATCTGAAACGTTCAGGTTGTATTATGTATTATTTTCAATTGTGGTACGGTAGTTGTTTGTTTTGTTGTTTGGTTCAACTTTTTTTAAAAAAACTATTTTATTTTTCACTTTTTAATGTCTTCTACTCTATACAACCAAGAAAGAACCATCCAAATAAGTCCACGCCTTAAAAAGTTAGGTTAAACCCCCTACCCCATCTCCATTCCACAAAATTTTTGTTTTATGTTATCACTCAAGGAACATACTCCACGAACAGAAAAGGAATCATCGAAATCGGTCCACGCGTTACGAAGTTACTACCCCTCCCCCTCCCCCACCCGCACCATAGGATCAAATTATTCTCCTATTAGCAATGGGGGATCACACTCTATACAACAGCAAAAGAACCATCCAAATCGGTCCACGCGTTACAAAGTTAGGTTCCACTCCCCTTCTCCCACCCCACTACACCAACAATTTTTTTTCTCGTGCTATCAACCAGGGAGCATACTCTGCCCAAAAGAAAAGAACTATCCAAATCGGTCCATGCGTTACGAAGTAAGACTACTCCTTCCTCCACCCAACCCCCCACCATGGGCCAAATTATTCTTCTATTAGCAATGGGTGATCACACTCTATACAACAGCAAATGAACCATAAAAATTTCTCCACGTGTTACAAAGTTAGATTCCACCATTCCC
Organism: Leptarthrus brevirostris; assembly: GCA_964036015.1. Lineage (NCBI taxonomy): Eukaryota > Metazoa > Arthropoda > Insecta > Diptera > Asilidae > Leptarthrus > Leptarthrus brevirostris. Next base: position 129,420,852 of record OZ038373.1, on the reverse strand, counting down.
CCCCACCCCACCATGCAACATTTGTTTTCTCGTAGTATCAACCAAGGATCATATTCTACCCAATAGAAAACGAATTATCCAAATCGGTTCACGCGTTACGAAGTTAGACTACCCCTCCCCCCGCGACCACCTTTCACCATAGCACCAAATCATTCTCCTATTAGCAATACTCTATACAACAGAAAAAGAACCATCGAAATCGGATTACGCGTTACATAGTTAGGTTCCACCCCCACCCACCCACCCCTATCCCACCAAAAATGTTTTTCTCGCGTTATCAACCAAGGAACATACTCTACCCAACAGAAAACGAATTATCCAAATCGGTCCACGCGTTGCAAAGTTAAACTACCCCCCCCCCTTCCCTATTCCAATTTGTTTCTCCTATTAGCAGTGGGTGATCATACAAAGTTAGGTATCACCCCCACCCCCCACCCCCCATCCCCACCCTACCAAAAATTTGTTTGACATGGTACCAAAAGGTGAACATACTCTACCCAACAAAAAAAGAATCATCAAAATCGGTCGACGCTTTACGAAGTTATGTCCGTTCAGACAAAAGAAAAAAAAACCAAAAAAATACACGAGGAACTTAGAACCTCTTTGTTTTTGGGAAATCGGTTAAAAAGTCTGGATAAAGAGGTGTGCATAAGACAAAGTATATTTAAATTAAAATTATTAAAAAAGGATCCAGTAGAGTGTTACATAGAAAAATAAAATATAATCAAAGTGGACGTAAAGTTAAAAGCGGAAACTCCACGAAAAAGCTACAGCTGAAAGAAGATAAATAAATTGATCGACTGGACGAAACAAAGGGAGACGTGAAGATCTTTTTTCTTTGGCTCTGAGATGAAATTGTGCTTAGATTTTTAGTGTTTTCCATTTTTGAATTTCGATATCTTTGAGTTGATAGTTTTCTTTATGGACTTTGTTACTAAATTATAAGTTTTGTGCTTATTTCGTTGAATTTATATTTAGTTATCTTAAATATTTTTTTCCTATTTTTGAATTTGTAATTTATTTATCTACATCAAGTTTGTGAATAAATTCTAAATTTTGTTTTCTTTAAAATTATGTCTGGTTTCATTCGGCAATACTGAGTTCGTGGACTCTAACACAACGTGACGCCCAATACTTTCTTTTAAAACCTACCCCTTCTCAAAAAAGCTAGCATAATTATGTGCTCAAAAGAGAGCATATAACAAATTATGTTTCAACTGTCTTCATTCTACTCACTCCTCGGAGCATTACCCTATCAGCAACCGATGCAAACATTGTTGCAAGTTACACACCAAGTTGCATATAGCCGTAGATCCACTTGCACTCAAATCAGAACCTAGTGTATCACCCGCGTCGGAAATTACTCACAGGAACCCTGCACAACACAGGAACCCTCCACAACAAGAATCGTTTTCGTCTGCTATGCGATTAACATCTCTCACTATAAACTTATCCCCATATCCAAGTGATTTTACGTTCTCTTTCGGGACGGTTAAGGTCCACGCCCTCTTAGACCAAGGATCTCAGGACACATTTGTCTCCTCATTCGTAGAATTCCATCTGCAATTACGGAATATATCCGTGAAAGGCATTGGTGCATCAATGGGAGGGCTCGTTAAAGTTATAGTTCCGGTCAGTCATGCATTAATCCGAACTTCTCATTAGACATAATGGCCCTAGTTCTTTCCAAACTAACGAAAGTTGGCAATACTCACCGGAGATGGCTGATTTACATCACTTAAATGATCTACAGCTTACGGATCCAACAATCTTTGATAGCTCAAGAATTTACGTACTCATTGGCGCTGACGGATACTGCAACCTACTAAACGATGGATTGCGACAAGGTGCTTCTACTGACCAAAATACAAAACTTGGATGTGTACCATCCGGTCCAGTAAGTTTGTCATCACATGTAAGAGAGCCGTCTTACACTATCTGCCTCAAACGCTACCAGGAACAGTTAGACGTACTTTTACAAAAGTTCTGGTAAGTCAAAGAGGTGTCCTCAGCAGAAAATTTGCTTAGTAAAGAGGGCCAAGCTTGCGAGAAATTCTATCGAGAGACAACGAGGCGATAGATCGACGGTACATATATCGTTCGCCTACCAATAAAGTTAGCCTATCGTGACAATTTCACATTAGGAGAGTCAAAGTCACAAGTTGTTCGATGGCTTCATATGTTAGAACGTTGCTTCACTCTAACTCTTCAGGAACAAATTATCAGTGTTAGAGCAGTGTTCGATTTCGCTGTGAATTAACAGCAATTCATCATCTCTGGTTTATCAGATAGATGCCTTTTCCGATGCATCGGGAACCGCCGATTCAGCCGTTGTTTATTTTAGAACCCTTTACGACTTTAACAAATTTGAGATGTCAGAATGTCCATTCCCAAACTTCAATAGGGAGCTCATCTACTATATCGCCTTGTTAACAACATACTACATTCGATAAACCGAAAATGAAAAACGTAAAATGGAAAACGTTCCTGTTTACTGCTGGACGGACTCTCTGACGATGCTCACATGGTTTTCATCTCCGCCTTGTAGGTGGAAGACTTTCATCGCTAATCGAATTAGTCATATTTTGGAGCTAATTCCTTACGTAATATTGCGTTACGTTCCATCTGCTTGCAACCCCGCTTATTGTACATCTAGGGGAGTGTATGCTTATCGTCTTCTCTCGCACACCCTCTGATGGGAAGGACCTTCCTGTGTAAACTTATCCTCAGCATCGTAGCCACAAACACCAGAAAGGCATCTTTCAACATCAGAGTCAAACTGAAAAACGAGAATAAACTTACTTTTTGCATCAGTCCCTGTTGACGCCCTTGCTCCTTGGAATTTTATCAACAGATATTCTTTACCGTGTCGACGACTTCGAGTAACTGCCTGGTGTATGCGTTTCAGCTCATATAGTCAGAAATCTACAAAGAAACGAAGAGCCGATGTTTTGAAAGGTTCCGAACTATGTATTCTTTGTATGCCTGGGTACGTCGAGAAGAACTAACATATTTTCCAATAGAATACAAACAGCTTCTTCACCCTCAGCCCTAGTACGGTATGGTCCTGGTCGAGGGCAACCAACACATAAAGCATACATTAACCTTTTGTCTACACGACAATGAAGGCTCTTCATTTAGAGCTTGTGTCTGGGATGACCATGGACGCATTTATAGTCGCTTATAAAAGATTTAAGTTATGTCGTGGATTTTATAAGAACTTATATAAAACTTATAAGAACTTATATACTAAATTTGTTGGAGCTGCACAAGAATTAAAGATTCTCCGTGTGACATGCATCTCTCAACTTCCAGAGGAATTTTCACATCTTTTATCTTCTCAAGGTGCTTGGTGCTTTATTCCATCATATGCTTCCAATTTTGGCGGACTCTGGGAATCTCGCGTTAGAGCTTTACACTTTAATGACTCAGATCGAAGCCTGTTTCAACTGTATCCTCTGAAGTCTGAACCCAACGATTATGCGGCCTAACCATCCTAAGCATTTTTTAACTGGATCCAATATGCTAACTATGTCAGAACCTTCATTAAAATCGCCCAATCCAGCTAGATTGTCAAGATGGAAACTCACACAGCAAATGAACGAAAACTTTTGGCGACGGTGCTTCAAGGACTACCTCAACAGCCTTCAGCAAAGGACCAAGTGGTTGAATTCTCTACATCCAGCACTGTTTCGAGATAATAGGCTGCCATCTTCTACTTGGGTCCTAGGTAGAATTACAGATGTCCATCTCTTTTTTGATAATCCTGTTGGAGTAGTTACACTCGCAAACCACTCGCATCAAAAAATCACTAAATGGAATTTTTATTTTACCAATTTGAGATCAAGAAAATACAGATTTTTTTTAATTTTAATTTTTGTAAGATGTGGCCAAAGCCTAGGGGACAGCCCTTTCATACGTTAGCATGGCTTTCCCCGGCAGGAAATTTAGGATAAAGGGAGCAAGGAAACGTGAATGCCTTGTTTTTGCATTGCTGCGAGCCACACAACAGCACAGAAAAGGAATGGATTTTCTAATTAAATTTTAAAAACTCACGGGGAAACCTGGTCTCGAACCCGGGAACCATGGCATGGGGGTCGTGCCGCTCAACCAATTGATCCAAAACAATCTCCAAATTAAGAGCCTACAGAAGGGCATATGTCTACATCTGAATCCAGGATTACAGCTTGCTGTTTGAAGGACGATGGGGGCGGAAATTGTTAGCAGCTAAACGTCAACAATACCAAAAAATCAAAATATTTTAAATTTTAATTTCAATCTATTGTTCTTCGTACCGTTACGATTTGCTATTGTTTTGAATTTCCTCTCAATGTAATAACTTGAAATATTCTTAATTAATTAAATATTCTGCTTAAGTTGCCGTTCAAGAATTGCGTAACGCAGCTGTGGGGGGGGGGGGGGGGGAGTTACGGTGCGAGATATGGGGGGGGGGGGGGTCAAGCAACGCGTTACGTAACATTAAGTTTTTGTTAAAATTAAAAGCAATAATTCTTAACTCGTGACTCACGGCCCAGTTTATATGGTATATCTACAGTACACATCTTTTTTTACATACGAAAAGAGTCGCGCAACTGAGTAGAGAAGTATATGTATGGCAAATAACCACAATAAGCCGTGTACCACGAGTCCATACCGTTGTAGGCTGAAATTTCGTTTAATTTAACATAATTGACATTTTTAGATAAAAATAGTCATCTGAGTGTTACGTGACATTTAGAGGGAGGGGAAGCGAGGTAACGCAAAACGTTACGGCGCGTTACAAGGGGGCTGGTGTTTAAGGAGAATATTGGACTTTCATCTCTTTTATTTCTCTTATCATTATTATTCGCTAACGAAACACTGGTAGTTGTGTTTATAAGGTTGGATAATTTGATATAAACCAGTCTATTACTCCCGAAGTAACAATCTTGATATTATGCAGTACAGTTGTACACATTTACACATATCTCAATTTTAAATACCACAGTTATATAATAATGCTATTTTAGAAAGAGAATCCATTTCTGTAAAGAATAGAAACATTACACGTCCAGCTGTGCAATTTGTCAATAGAAGGAGCTACGTATAAATCTTCCAAAATGTAAATAACTTTGCCAACTTTTAAATGACTTTCTTGACCTTCTTTTCGCGGTTGAACTCAATTTTACGCTGCCATGAATTGGAAGACTTTAAATTAAAATATTCTTGGCGTTTTCTTGCTCACAAAACTTTCCACTTTTCATTTGAACCTCTTTAATTAAACGCTTAAAATGAGGAGGGTGCACACATGGTGGTAGAGTTTTTTAGGCCAGCACTTTTCTTTGAGTTTCTTTCAATTGGAATTGGAATTTATTTGCAACGTTTGCATATTTCCATGTTTTATTCATACATTGACAATTAGTTGAGTACAAATGGAAATTTCATCTGGCTTCGCACCCTTGTCAAGTGTGTACATTCCACTTGAATGTTTTTGTTCGAAAATTTACGGAGAATCAAACAATGAGAAGAATTTCTTAATCATTTTTACAGTCGAGCTGATATGTATCCTTGGGAGGGTTGAAATAGGGGGTTTTGTATATTTGCGGACTAGATACATTCTGTCGGAAATGAATGGAATTCACAAGAATGAAATTCCTAACTACAGAATGTTATGTATTCTAAATATTATGTATTGTAAAGAATAATTAGTATAATGTATAACATCATCACATCGTGTAGTCCAGAAGAAGAAAGTGAGTTCAAACTACTATATAGTATACTGTGTGCATGCTGCCAACGCAGTATTTGCGAGGGACTACAAAAATCTACTACTATAAAAATCCTTCCAGTTAATGAAGACAGAACGTCAATCATATTATTTACAACAACAAATTTGAATTCTCTAACACCATAAACATTTTGTGAGACACAATTCTGTAAAGTATCTTAGAGTCACATTAGATCAAGAACCTAACTAGAGGCCTCATTTATTGTAGCGCGGAAATTGAAAAAGCTCTCATGACTTCTGAACAATGTAGATACTCAATTGGAACAAACCCTGCTTAACTTCAATGTGCTTTGGATGTACGTTCAGCCCATGATTCAATTCAATTATCCTTTATTGCATATAAAACACATGAGTGCAAAAAGATCCCTAAATATTCATCTATAAAATTTATTATAATTCTAAACTAATCAAGATTTAAGAAAATATAAAATAGTTTTTAAAAAAAAATTTAATCGACTTCACAACACACGACTGTGAAGTCGGTAAATTTTTTTTTTTTAAAACTGTTGTATTTTTCACTTGCTCTGTACAACAAAAAAAGAACCATCAGAATGGGTCCACTCGTTAAAAAGTTAGGTTCAACCCCCATCTCACCAAAATTTTTTTCCTCGCGGTATCAATCGGAGCACATACTCTACCCAACAAACAAAGAATCATCGAAACTGATCCAAGCGTTACGAAATTAGTCTACCCCTCCCCACACCCTAGGCCAAATTTTTTTCTCCTATTAGCAATGGGGGATCATCCTCTGTACAACAAAAAAAGCACCATCCAAATTGGTCCACGCGTTACAAAGTTAGGTTTCACCCCCACCCCACCAAAAATTTTTTCGGCATGGGACCACCTCTGAAGCAGTGATGTCCAAACCTATGCCCGCGGGCAAGTGAGCTTTTGAGCTTTTAAATTCGTATATGCACTTGTTTGGATGTATTCGGTTTTCTGTTTTTGCGTTTTTAATTGTTAAAGCATGCAAAAGTAAAAAAGAAATTATCATATTTAAGTAGTTTTGTAAGCAATTATACAATATCTTAAGATATACAACCTTATGCAAACATTTTAAGGTTCTAAATTAAACAAACAGTACAAAATGCTTCTGAAGCTTTTAAGCATTCCTCAAATTAAGTAGTGTGGGTTTGGCCATCACTGCTCTAAAGTATGACCTACCAAACAAAAAAAGAATCATCAAAATCAATTCATAATTAGCGGAATGATCGCGTAAAAAACATACAAAAAAAAACATACAGTCGAATTGAGAACCTTCTCTTTTTTTGAAATGCTACACACCGATAGTGACATCCACAAAATTAAAAAAGGGTTCATTTTTTTTGCAATATAAGCAACGATTCCCACGAAGTTCAGCGGAAATTAAAAATAGTGCAGCTTCAATTTGTTTTTCATTTTTGATGATTTCTATAAAAGCGTAATTTGCGAAAGTAAATTTTATGAATATTGGCGTCGATGGAGTGTGTCATAACATGTCGGCCTAAAAATCTGGATATCAAAGGTTCGAATCCCACCGGCGGCGACCCATGGTAGTATTCTCCTGACACAGTGAAAAAGTTTCTTCGAGTGAATTAAATTAAATTTTGTTAAATTTGTTGAAAGCTATTAGACTATTTTGTGATTTTTTTGTGAACCGGCTTTGCCTTAACACCCAGAATTTGTTTAAATTAATCTTTATGAAGTGTTCGGGTTTTTCGTGCGCAAATAAGTAGAAATACGATGATGGGAAGTTGTTTTTCCGGCAAATGCATAACTTGAATTACTTTAAAATTCATTCTATAAACATGTGAAGTTCAATTTAAACCTCAATTTTTGGAAAAAAGCAAAAGTTTCGTAAGAAGATTTGTGATGTTAACGTGAAAACTTATTTTAATGTTTTGGGTCGTTGGCACCAGGAAGGCGTCAAACAAGATTTTTAGGGGGCATCAATAGGAAATCTTAAATAAGATTTAATCAATAAAAACCAAAATTGATTATTCGCATGGCCTATAATATAACGTCAAAATTAATATGCAGCTTAAATATTTTATTCAGAGAAATTAAAATCAAATTATTCTTTAACGAATTGTCAAGATTTTAAATTTATTTTGGCCCCACTTTAAATCTGATTTAATTTACGCCTGTATGGTTGCTACCACTGCATCGCTCGAAATTCTACTACAAAAGAAATTTGCTTCAACTGTAGAGCCGAAGAACTAGCGAGAATCGGTACCACACCTCCTGATTCGGACATTAATCACCAGCTGGGTAAACAGCTGGCCACTTCCAAACTGGAACTCTTACAGGAATCTCTCAGGATTGCAAATATTAATTGGCAGGAGGAACACACCTGCCTGATTACCCGACAGATATGGCTAAAGCTTGACCCTAAACGGTCAAGAGAGCTCATCTTACTCGGACGTAAAACAATTAGCAGTACCGTAGCCGTTATCACGTGCCACTGCATCATAGGTAGACACGCCGATAGACTGGGCGCACCTTCAAACGACTTCTGTAGGAGTTGCCATGACGAAGAGCAAGAGAAAACCATACTTCACCTCCTCGGTAACTGCCCGGCCCTAGCCAACCGTAGGAACTAGTTTCTGGGCTCTCCCTTCTTTGAAGAGCTAACCGAATTAGGCTCTACTGATGTCAGAGACCTGGCTCGGTTTATCAGGAGTTCAAAATAGTTCACGACGACGAGTCATGGCTGAACACCCTTTCCATCCCAGTCAAATTAATTTTGACTGATATTTGAACTGGTTCTACTAGAGACAAGGAACTGGCTCGGTGCACAGGGGGTAACAGATGCACCCCCTTTTTCTCAGGTATTTTTATGGGGTTTTTTAAATTTTTGAAGCCTCAACGTGGTATCACAATGGGCCTCCTTGGCCTAAGTGTGCCTTCTTAAGCAGCCACTTTAACCTAACCTGACCCTTGGATGACAGATGATTTTAGCATTTAGAAATTTATTGGTCGCTTCCAGAGCCCTATATAGACTATCTCTATTATTCAATTCGTTGGATTTAATTGACTGTCACATACATATTACGTTAATATTTGATGAATCATCCTGAGACAAATGACACAATCAATCGATTTTGAGATATCGATGAACTTTTTTTAGTATTCTTGAATCTTTCCGCACTTAAATACCTTTGCAGTTATTATTATTTTTTTAATTTACGTAGCTCAGTAAATATCTCGGTTCTTTGTTCCTTTGCGATTATGACCGGCTTCATTTCATCGGCTTTCATTTCTTAGTATTTTCATATAATACCTAATGGTGCAAAAGTTAGAAGAGTAGCCAACTCCTCTTCACTTCCTCTCCCCCCCCCCCCCCTCCCTCTCCACTTAACACCAGTATACAAGTAATTTATGTATAAGAGTGTTCGAGGCATAAGTGACTATATCTAATGAACAGAAATTGGAAAGGATGGAGAGGGATAAGAACAACAAGTCTTGTACCATCTAAAGGCTGAGGTGCTGCTTCGTGAGGTGACATTATACTATAGTTTAAATTTACTCGCTGTCCAATTTCATTCTGTATTTCGGTGTCCCTTCGATGTACCTTTCATGAACCTTTTACTTTTTGTTCTGTGCATAATTAATAAAAAGTGCCCGCATTTCGAAGTTGGGTTGAGTGAACCAAGGGAGGGGGTAAAATCTCACCCCGATCCGATGAGCCAAGCACGGCTAACTAGGTGGACCCCTCACTACAGGGTTATCCTGAAACGCTCACCCCGGTAGTCACTTAAACTTTTGTCAATCCCTCTTGATTTGTGTAACTAGATTAAATCTGAAGGCGAAACTCTCTCATTTCAGCCTATGTATTCATACCACTATATGATGGAGGTATGTGTGCATTGTAGGTCCACTTGCAATTGTTGCCTCGAATCGGATGAACTTCTTCCGCTTCCCCCCCATGCCCAACAAGGAGTTACCAGAAATGAAGAGAAAAAGAAATTGTGAATTGGTTAGTTGGATAGTTTTGTTTTGGTTTGTGAATTCCTGTAAGAATAGTAATATTTAATAAGAACAACGTATAAGAAAATTTGTTTAATGCTAAATTCTCTAAATTGGGAATGTATTTTAACCGTTGTTATGTGCTTTCCGCGAAGCGCATAAATTATGCTAGCTTCATTGGAGAAGGGGTGGGTTTTCTTAAAGTTTTTGGGCGCCACGTGGTTTTAGAGTCCACGAACTCAAATGTTGCCGATTCAAAGTGAACAAAATAAAAGAATATCTTCGATCAATTCGATTTAATGAAAACAAATATTGCAAAAATAATTATTTTTAATTAAAACGCATGAATTTTCCTATCCACAAAACTAAATTTTAAATCTATTTGATCACTTATATATCAAATATCTATATTTATATTTTACCCGAGTAACTTCGCACGATACACTAATACCATAAACTCGTAATAACACCGACCAATTTTTAACTAATATTCAATCAGCAATTTTTCGTTTTATTTATTTTAATATTTAGCAAAAGAAAACCAAAAAAAATCAAATTTAAATTAAAAAGGTGTACTCATCTTTTGGATTCCCAACTCCTCCTTTTACTCTAATGCTTTCTTGCTTCCTTTCCTCTGCAGGCTCCTCTGTCTTTTCTTAATTTGATTAACTTTTAAACTGTCACTGTTTTACTCTCCATACTTTTCCAAAATTAGCACCAGACTGACTGCTTTACATACCAAAGGGGTTAGTTAAATAGCAAATGTGCACCTATTATGACATTTTCCTCATGAATCGGTTGAACTTTTCCCAATCGGTTTATAATTCTATTAATTAAATTCCTTTTTCTTATCTTAAGTTCATCTACGGAATCCAGGTTCCATTTCTGCATACTTGGAAAAATTTTAAAATGTTGGAAAAAATGCGAATTTTAACTCCGAAGTTTCATCTGACATTCGGGTGCACGTGTCTCCAAATTTGTTAATAATATTATTTCATGGCGGCGTGTATAACAAACCTATACTTTGGGTTACAGTCAGTCCGGAAAAGTCGTTCGTTATTTCCGGAAATTAAAGTTTCGTGTAATATTCTCGGTTGTTTTGTGTTGAGGTTAGAAAGTGGTATTCGTTAATTTTCCGTCGCAATAGGAGAGAAAATCCAAAAGGTAAGGCTTTGAAAATTAATTTATCTTATACAACTACTAATATTCGTGGGTAAAATTGCTAATTGTTTTCTTTTCTTTCCTTTTTTTTAGCAGTTCCGTAGATTCATGAGCAGTTCCGTCGGGCTTACATTATCTTCACAAGTAAGTAAATTATTCCTAAATATCCTTATCCTTAACTACTAAATTTCCAATTACTACTAATTTCTCTTACAATTCGAGCTTTATTTTAATTCATTAATTAAGAATCCTGCCTCTATACCTATCTTTTCTTCTAACTGATATAATTGCATACTGTACTCATCAGCCTTATCCTATCTATCCTAATTCATTCATTAATTATTAATCCTGCCTCTATACCTAACTTTTCTTCTTACTAATGTAATTCAATACTTTACTCATCAGCCTTATCCTATCTTTCCTAATTCATTCATTAATTAACAATCCTGCATCTATGTATACCTATCTTTTCTTCTTACTAATATAATTTAACATTTTATTTATCAACCTTATCCTATCTATTCTAATTCTACTCCTATTCTATTTTCATTACAGCTTCTCTTCGTCGCAGCAACTCCAATCACGGGGTTATTTAGAAAAGATCGATCTGACTGTCGCATCTTCGGCCATCATTCATGTGTACATTACAGGTACATTACATCATTAATTGCATTCGTAACTCGTTCAGTAACCTTCGCCTTTCAGCGATGTTTTCTTACAGCACATCAGTGGAAGTTTCAAGGTACTTTATGGTGACAATGCCTTATTCTTTTGGATTACGGACTTTTGGGTAACTTATTCTTGGGTGCTTATTATGGTAAGGAAAATTCTAGGTGAGGATTCTTTTAGGGACTTCACATCAGCGTCATCATGGGTCTTCTTCATCTTTATTGCGGTTATTTCCGGAAGGAGGGACCTCCTTGAGATTATGCCCCTCCACCAGGTAAGTAGGACATTTGAGTGCTTCCTGTAAGTAAAATTAATTTCTCTTGCAGCATTATTCTCATTTTTATTTGCGGACAGATCACCACACAGGTAAGTGTAACTAACTTTGGTTTTCTTTTGCTTATTCTATTTTCCTTTTCAGTTCTCAGCAACCGCGCTAATTGTGGACGTAACACCGTAAAAACCTAACCATTTAGAAAATGAAAAGTACCTTTATTAACATTTTTAGCAGGGACTGAATACCGATATTATTTGAGTGCCGGTATTAGCTATCCTTGTACCCAATACCGAAACAAGGAATAACCGCTATCTGTGAAACGCCGGTATTATTTATACCGGAATAAAATACCAAAACAAATGTCGGTATATTGCAGCCGAGGACTGTATACCGATTTTATACCGAAATAATACCGGTTTCATACCGAAATAATACCAGACCTTTATCGGTATACAGTCCTTGATTTTTAGGTTACTGCCCAGAACTATCAGTAAAAGTATTATACAACATACGTCATACATTTTACCCTTTCTTCAGTGAAATGCCAAATTCCCACACTGTTGTACGTACAATAATTTAAGCGATATAAAAGCATTATCAAAAATTGAGCACATTATGTTCATTTTTAAGTTTCTCTCATTTGTGCCTTAAAATTTCCGGCACAGGAATTACACCTGAATTTACAATCGATTAACTCCTCATTATACGCTACAGCTATAATCTGTGCTTTCAAATCGATCTTGGGTGCTATTAACAAGCCCTCCGATTTTTAATTCAAGTGCATTTCAGTGTGAAAGGATGAATTTCTGGTTCGTGTTTCGCTTTACAATTGAACCCAGCGATATTATTGAGGGTTGAAGCCCAACATGGTCGTTCCCGTAGTAAATTATGTTATCTGTCAAGTGTTTTGTACTTTTTCCCTGCAACTCTTCAGTAAATTTCCAATATATCATTACACTTCAGTGAACGGCAGGAACAGATGAGCTTTCATTGGTGGTCCAATGGTTTATTGAGTTTCGTGCTGTGCAGTAAAGGAAGGTCCTGATGCAGTTCAAAGGATGCCAAGTGAATAAATTGCTTTCATGTTGCAGGTGAAACTAATAGTTGTGGTGATTTCGGCAGAGATTATCAGTGCCAGATCTTTGGCAAACTTTTCACATGGTTGTTTTTGGTACTGTGTTTGGGGTTAGTTTGATGAAGTAGACGTAAAAAAAAAAATATTGGTTTATTGCGATACTGGACACTCTTGACCAAATCGATGATCTTCCAACAAAAGTTTTATGGAGGAACGAAATTTACAGTTGTATGTTCCGGAAACTTACAATTTTGTGTTCCGGAAAACCTCAATTTATTGTTATACGATTGAACAAAATATTTCCAGGAAAAAATATCGTCAACGGAAAATGTTCATAAATTGATTCAAGTTGGTTCACATTTTGCAAAACTAAAGTTTAGAAAGTTCAAAACACATTCAAATTCCTAATTCAAAACTGAATGCACTCTTCGACATGACAGCGCAAATTCGTATGTGGTGAGAACAGAAAACCTTAATTAGAAACGAACCCTTTGTTTAGGAAACTAAAACAGGAAAGCTTACATATTCATGAGAAAGTGTCAGAACTGCCTGTTAGCCTCAATGGAACTGGTGGATGAAACTTTCAAACCACTATTTAATCAGAACCAATTAAAATTTTTAATTAACGGGCAGTTTTGATCAATGCGGAAAAGCTCAGAATTAATTGGTGAAATACCTGTACATATGCAAATTCTGCTTCCGTTATTAGAAGTCGTAAAAGGGTAACAGCTTTGTGATACATCGTTACGGCGTTATTGAATTAATAGGGTTATTTTAAATTAATGTCACTATTGAAGAGGCTTTGTCGAAATTCTTTTTTATTATTTGGAATAATAAATTATAATAACATAAGTAAATAAATAAATGCCCTGCAACGGGTCATGGTAATTACGGAGAGAGAGACTATTACAAATTTTTTTTAAATATTTTTCAAAAAAATAAGTTTTGGTTAGCCAATTTATTGAAGAGTTATTATTTACTCATTGTTGGAGTAAGTCAAAACATTTCGGCCTACCAACAGAGAAATACCCGGTTCGAATCCCACCGGCGGACTCATGATTGTTTTTTGCTGACAACAGCTCACGATAAAAAGGCCATGGAGGTTGCAGAGAAAATATCAGTGGTTCGCACCCTTCGCATTATCGTGAAACGTTTCGCTGAATCTAGTTTTCCATTGCGCCTTTGTTCCTCAATTTTCAGAAGGCGTTTGACAGCTTTGATCGCGAGTACATCTTGGCTTTACCTAGGAAGGGCATTGAAAAAATAATAATTATTGCTATAATTGAGGATTCCTACTTAAGAACCATGTCCTCCATATAGGAAAACCGTCGGAGCCTTTCTTATCCCTGAACGAAATGAGACAAGGATAGATATTTTCACCCTGATTGCCATTAAGGACATAAGTACAGCACCCGCTATGGATATATTCCATACGCCTCACGAGAGGATGTAGAGAAGCGGAGAGAATACCGGGAATTAGTAGGAATTAAGTAATTAATTATTTCATAAATAAATTGAATCAAAAACTTGATCACCGTTGCCAGAAGGTAATTTATTATTATTATTTTTTAAGTACATCTATACCTCTAGCTCTTTCAAACGACTTCTTTATGATCAAACTTTGCGTAGAAGCCCCCCCTAGTGTACAACAATTTTTACTTATTATCAAGCCGCCAGGTTGTGTTTCACACGAGTTACGTTCAGTGTGTAAAATAATAATCAGAGGGGTGTGAGGATGGCTGGGTGTCATTAGCTTGGCAACAATGAGGAACGACCCGCTCCGGAGTGGTTCGATATCAGACTTGAAAAATAACGATCCGGTCCGGAGCGGTTCGATTTATTCATAAGGCTCCAGCCTGAATAGATCCATTGCAAGAGTAGCTAAACCAGTTATTCATAGCATTTTTCAACTTATTTGCATAATTTTCTTAGGTTTCAATTTCATATAGAGTCTCACAGACCCAATGCACACCTGACTCTTAATTTCTTCCCTCAAGATATTTTGCTTCGGCTCAATTTTATGTCAGAATGCGAGTTGAGTTAGAGTTGGTTTGATTGTTCAGAAAGCGACATTCTATGACATTTCAAAAGCCTGTGCTAAATATCCAATATGTACTTATATTTGTGTTCTGCCCACGAGATATAGAAATCATTTCAGTGGAAAAATGTAAAGAACAAATTACAGTTTCCTGCGATCCTTTACCTTTAATATTTTCTTCTTAATAACCAACCCCAAAGCATTACAGACCCAAACCGAACTTATTTTGAAATGAGTACACAATTTCGGTCTATTGTTACATGACCATATTTAAAAATGAAACTTGAAATGTTTATCGGTTTTTTAGCTGTCATTTCGGTATAAATTTAAGTTGAGTGGAATTGATTTATATAATTATGCGTTTCTGCGTGTTTAGAATTGGAAAACACAACTTAAAAAAAAAATGTCTTCCTTATTGAGATTATCGCGACTGAGGCATAAAAATAGGAAGTTTCAAGTTATAAAAATACTTCACAATTGGTCGCTACTTACATGTACTTTAAACCAAAAAGTGTATCTAAGCAAGTAAATTTTTTAAACCTAATTAGGTTGACTTTCTTTCGGTGCATTACTCGGCTTAGTTTCTGATTACATGTCAGTACAGAAATTGAAAAGTGTGTTCAGTTTTCTTAGAAGTAAAACATTAATTAACCGATCGCATGCAAAATCATTTAATTAACCCTCCAGTCACAAAATATCAACTTTATTCTTAAAGTTGTAATTTGCACCCGAGGGATAGAAATCATTACGGTGCAAAAATGTTCCTTGCGATCTTTTACCTGAAATATTTTCATTTTAATTATCAAGTTGACTACCTGTTTTCTGAACCCTCCAGTCGCAAAATATCCATTCTATGCTTGTAGTGGTGTTTTGCACCCCAGAGATAGAAATCATTTTGGTGGAAAATTTTGGGGGAACAATTCCCCTTCCCTGCGATGCTTTACTATCAAAAACCTGTTTGTGTAGACTCAAAAGAGGACCGTGTGCGTTGGCTGATAAACAAACGGGAGTAATTCATGAAAATAGTTTACAACTTCATATTTTATCATTCATCGAGTAAGATTGAGTCTTCTTAAATTTTATGGTGTTTTCGTCAGATTCATCAATATTTTTTTTCAAAACATGAAACAAAATGGTGCTTAGGCGGTCTCTTACGTTCTTGCTGGTAATAGATATATCCAAACAGCATTGAATTTCCCAGATATATTGCTTGCCCCGAACCCTTGACCGGTCAAGAAGGAAATGTACGGTTTGCATTGTTTAAGATTATCAACAATTAGCTTGATAAGAACATCACCTATAACTTTGTAAATTAAGTAATAATTATCAAAATTGCGCGTCAGAATTCGAGCGAAAGGCGACCGAATGCAATCACCTGGTACTTGCCAGATGACTTTTAGGTTTGTCGCAAATAGCTTTTATTGCAGGTCAAATTCTTCATATCTGGGTACGAAAAAAAAATTTAGTCTAGGCTGGGGTTGAACCTAACTTTTCAACGCGTGGACTGATTTGGATAGTTCGTTTTTCATTGTATAGAGTAGAAGACAGTAAAAACTGAAAAATAAAACAGTTTTAAAACAAAAAATTCTCTTGCTAGTGTAAGGTAATCTTATGGAAGGAATTGAAGAGATATGATAAAGTGTAACAAGGTTAAAGTTAACAAAATAATGCTAATGCGTTGGAAGGGGCGTTATTTTTTAGTATGAGTTTTATATTTCCTAAGTAAAAAATAATAATGTTCTCATAATTCGTGCATTCCAGAAGGCATTAATTAATAATTTTATATTTATTATTGATCATAAAGCATCTATTTCAAGCGATTTTAAAATGAGTTCGTCTGTCAAATTCAATAATATTGAAAAAAAGTTTAAATTATTATTAATTGAAGGTTCCGAATGAACTACAATCTTTTTAATTACAAAGCGCATTCCTTTAACACCCTCTTGATCCTAACAAAACCAAAATGTTACAACTACTTAAAGAATCCATATTTTCTTGCCTTACTAATCTGTCTTGCCAAATAGTATCATTATATATTTTATGTACTCTATCAATTAAACTTATCTGAAATAAGGAATGAAATTATTTCTTAATCATTGCACATACTTTATTTTATTAAATAATTAATTGTTGTTTTTGTATTCCCACTACCCATTTCCTGGAAAAATCTATAGTCTGCTACAAGTAATAATGGGCAGTGTGTTTTAGTTGGTGTGTATTCGTATTGATCCGCTTGCCTTTTTTTCCTTCTAGAAGTGATTGTGGATACATTTGCGAACCAAATATTTTCAGGCTCAGCATTGCTTTCATCTGCTCCTTCATCATCATCAATTTCTAGCTCTAAAATTTCAATTTAACGACACTGCAAGAATCATTCAATTTGGTCCATGCGTTACATCGTAACATACCTTAAAGGCCGTGTCACACCGGCGCGTTCGCGATTGCGATCACGTTCAGATAGCGATCGCGATCAATCGGAACAAAGTTCAATCGCCCTTTGACACCAAGATCGCTGGTCGCAAGCGTTCACTGATCAATGTGTGGAAATGGATAACAGTTCGAGTGAAGTGTTAAGGGGTTAGGCCACTCTAGGATTTTCGAAAAATCGACCTCTTTATTTTTTTAATAAATTGCCCTTTTTATTCTTTTAGTTCTTGATCGATTGTCGTGCCGTGCGGACGTGTTTTTGTGGTTTTCTGTGGTGTACTTAATATCGAATTGCTATGCGTTGTATAACTGTGTTCACTTGTTGGTTGTTTAATTTGGCATAGTTTTGGTTGCGTGATTTTGGCTTGCAGTGTTGGTTTGTAGACTTTTGTTGCTTTGCAATTTTTCTGAATTTTTTTTTTTTTTTTTTTTTTTAACCTATTTGTGTTGTTTCTGTGCATTTTGGTTTGGTTTGTGTTTGTTTATCATATTTCGGTAATCCTCCGTTTTTTCCCGTTACTTGTGCGCTCGCCTGGCTTTGTTTTTGTTTCCAGTTGCTGTTTGCTCCATATGTTCTCTCTGTTCGATTCTGTGTTTATGCCGTTGTAACCGTCCGTGAATTGCTATTTCTCTCATTGCTATTTCTCTCACTGCTTTTGCTTTTGTTGCCGTGTCATTATTTTAGTTCTGGATCAGCTGTGTGTCATTATTTTAGTTCTGGATCAGCTGTGTGTACATTTTGTTTTGAGTTGTGTGCCTATAATTTTAATTGGAATTTTATCATTTACTTGTTTATTTATTATCTTTTATTTATGCTGACGATCCTTATTTTATTATCAGATCTGTGCTGTGATCTTTTCTGTGTTTCACTGCATCGTTCTGTATTATTATTTGTTATTGTTATTTGTTTATTTATTTTTTCTTGCGGGTTCCCTTGACCTACATTCTTTCGATTCCTGCATTTATTGTTGTGCTGTGGGTTCATTTGTTTTTATTTATTTATCAATTTTTTTTTTCTTTCTTTCTTTAATAATATTCCTTCTTGTGCTCCTCAATAGTCATTCCGGATCTTTCTTATTATTTTTTATTTATTTTTGTCTTTATTAGCGCTGCAATATGGCCAGCTGCGGTTTCTGTGCCGGTGTGATCTCTGAGGGTGGGGTCACCTGTGACGGAGTGTGTGGTCATGTTTTTCATGCCACCTGCTTGAAGCGTGGTTCAAGGACATGCTCCGAATGCGCGCAAATTAAGCCCTGTCACATTCTAAGGCTTGTAAAGGGTATCACTGACACCTTTTCTTGTGACTTGGCCCTTGTTGCGGATAAGGTCAACTCCGTCTGCAATCGTTTGGCTTGTCTTGAGCTGCTATCTGATGACATCAACACCTTGAATGGGAGATTGGATAAGGTGGTTGGAGTCATTGAGGCAGTGGAGGCTAACTCTGGTATTTTAGAGAGGAGATGCCACGAGCTGACTTCGCGCGTTACCGCGTTGTCTGGGTCACTGGACGATGTGCAGACTGCTCTTGCGGGTTTCAACCCTGCTTTTTGTCCCTCAATGGACTCGTCTCCCTTGCTGCCTTTCTTTGAAGACATTCGTCGCTGCGTCAAGCAAGTGAAAGGTGATATTAGGTCTTGCTCCTCTGCTGTTTCGGCCAACGCTATTGCGTTATCCTCCATTTCGTCTGATGTAAGAGCTTTCTCCACCCACTTTGAAAGTTTCTCAGTGCCGTCTTCGTCTGGTTCTACTGAGGGTGACCTACTTTCGTCCCTGCCATTGGTTGTTCCCGGGCACCCGGAGGGTCCTGCTCCTGTGACTGAGCCAAATTTTCCTTCCATACCCCTTTCTGATGAGGCTCGTAGTGTTTCCGAGCCTGCCCCTAGCAAATCCGTGCGTCGTGGTCGTGTAGACAGCTTGATTTAGTGTTCTCTACGAACTCCACGCTCACTTTTGTGGAACCTAGCCTCTTTCCCTTGACGAGTCTGGACATGTTTCACCCTGCATTGCTTGTCACTTTTCATTGTCTCTCGGACGTGCGTGTCGATAATCTCGAATGTGAATTTAGTTTTAACTTTAGAATGGCCGATTTTGAGGCTATGAATGAATATCTTGGTGATTTAGACTTCCATACCTGTCTGTCTAGTGACGATATTGACAGGAACGTATCTGGTTTCTATGAAATTTTATACGAAGCTTTCGCTAGGTTTGTCCCCTATGTCCGGGTTAGAAGTAGAGAATCCGTTCCCCCTGGTTTAACAGAGAATTAAAAACTCTCAGAAATAGGAAAAATAGACTCTGGAAAAAGTACCTGCGAGTGGGAAGTTTAGACTCTAAGCGTGAATTTATTCTTTGTCACGAACATTTCATATGTCTTTCTCGTTCTCTATATGACGAATACCTACTGAACCTTAGAGGCAACTTATTCTCTGACCCCCGTGCATTTTTTGATTACGTCAATATGAAGAGAAGGGTTGATAACTATCCATCGACTATGGAATTCGGGTTAAGTTCCAGTAACGATTCTAAGGTTATTTGTAATTTATTTGCTGAATACTTCAGGGGCGCATTTGAATCATCCGATTTTTATCCAGAAAGTAACAACTTTTCGCACATTAATAATAGTAATATATCCCCCGTACCTATTCCATCTATCACGGAGGAGAGCTTATACAAGCATATTTTGGATCTTCCGGAAGACTTTTCTTATGGCCCGGACGGGGTTCCTGCTGTTGTCTTAAAGAAGTGTTCTTCGGTGTTATTAAGTCCTTTACTTTTGCTCTTCCGGCGATCTATCTTGGTTGGTCGCTTCCCTACATTTTGGAAGGCTTCATTTTTAATCCCCATATTTAAGAGTGGGAATAGGAGAGAGATTGTTAACTATAGACCTATTGCTAAACTATCTTGCATTCCAAAACTCTTCGAACTGATGATCCAGTCCCAATTGTCTATTGGGTGTAGGAGATTAATCTCTAGCAGGCAGCATGGATTCATTCAGGGTAGGTCAACGGTTTCCAACTTATTAGAGTTTGTGTCTGGCAGTGTGGGTGGATTTCTGGAAGGTTGCCAGACTGACTGCATTTATACCGACTTTAGTAAGGCCTTTGATAAGCTGTCTCACTCTATTATCGTTTTCAAATTGGCCAGGTTGGGTTTCCCGGCCCAACTCATTGCATGGATTAAGTCGTATTTATACAATAGGACTTATAGAGTGCGTTTTCGTGGCGTGCTCTCTGATGCTTTTGTGGCTCCTTCCGGCGTTCCTCAGGGTAGTCATCTTGGGCCTCTGTTGTTCATCTTATCTATTGATGACATTACTTATTTGCTTCAAAGAAGTAAAATTCTTATTTATGCGCACGATATCAAGATTTTTCTCCCAATCAAATCTTTTGAGGATTGCGAGATATTGCAGTCAGAACTGCAAATATTTTATAGCTGGTGTGTCAATAATAATCTTAAATTAAACATCGGTAAATGTCAGGTTATGACCTTCTCGAGGTCCATCAACTACTGTACTTTTCAGTACAAGTTTGAAGATATTTGTTTTCAACGGGTGGAAGGAGCGAAGGATTTGGGTGTGTATCTTGATAGGCAACTTAACTTCATCCCCCACATTAATAGTATCGTTGCCAGGGCCAGCTCTATGCTGGGTTTTATCCTCCGTTGGTCCAGGGAATTTCCTAGCCCTCACATAAGACTCCATCTTTATACATCCCTTGTTAGACCACTGCTGGAGTATGCTAGTCCGGTTTGGTCTCCGTTTTATGGATCTCACACTAAACGTATTGAATCTGTAAAGCGTAGATTTGTGAGATCGGCCCTTCGTGCTTTGCCCTGGAGTGACCCTTTTATTCTACCTCCATATGGTGATCGGTTGGGACTGCTACAACTTGCTACTCTCGAGAAGCGTCGCTGGGTTGCCGATATAATTTTTCTACACCAGCTTCTACAGGAAAAGATTGACAGTGCGGAACTTTCTTCCAAAATATCACCTAGAGAACTGTCCTATTCCCTTCGAAACCGTTCGAACTTTCAGATAGCTTTCTCGCGCACTAGTTACGGTATGTTCGAGCCTGTTAATCGCATGTGTAGGTTTGCTAATGGTGTTGGTGATGTTTTCAGCACTAACGTAGACAAGTTAACATTAAAGAGGAACCTTTATAATTTGTAACCATCCTGTTGTACTCACTTGTCTTTGTTCTTTTTGATTTTGTTTTTTTGTGTGGCGTAAAGTTTCCTTCCTTGTATGTTTTGTATTGACTTGGCTTAAGCTGCCTGTGCATCCCTGATTTTGTGTTTGGGTGTATTTGGCTTGTTTACTAATGATCTTATCTTTGTTTACTAATGATCGATCAATAACTGCGGATAACTTATTATTATTAACCGCATGTGTAGGGCCGTGAATATGTGTCCTATGTTTGACCTGGCTCTTACTAAGGATGTGCTTAAACGTTCTCTGTTATCTCTGCACTTCTGATAGTAGTGTTTGGGAGTGTTTTGGATTTTTACTAATATTTTATTGCATGGGTTATGGGAGCCTCATTCGCCTCAATATATGTTATATTCTGGTGAATAGGTCAATTGATTCCAGGCTTTTGCTTGTGAAGTGCGCCTTCTGAGTTAGAAGGGTTAATTCTAATTTAATGGGACCTCAATAATGATGTCCCAAAAGATTATGGCCGGGAAAAATTTCTAAGTAAGAATTTTAAGATTGGAGGTATTGAAAAATTATTTATGATTTTCTACTTCTTACGCGTTTATCTCAAGCTTATCTCTTACGCGTTTTTTCAAGTTGGCCGGAAACATAACTCAGAAAATGTTCAACCCATTCACACGAAATTTCGAATGTATCTTTAAAAATACATTGACTATAGAAGTACGTAAGATTTTTTTATAATATTACAATTTATTTATTTATTTTATTTATTACGATTTTTCAAGGGGTTATTCTACTGTATTTTTTACATATTTCGATAGATAAACTCTTCAAAAATAAGCCTGTAAAATATTAGAACGATATCTGCTTTCCTTTTTATTCTACAGGTATAATACCGAGCGCGCGCACCGTAAAAAACCTAGTAAAAACCGCTTTCGAAAACTTTAAACGCGTTTTTCTCAAAACGTTTTTTTTATGCGCGGTACATCGTACATAAAAACATAGTCGACCGATCCACTCAAACTATTGCACATTTTATGGAATGAACCTAAATGTAGACATACCTAACATATGTACGCACTTTGGGAATACTTTTTTTGCAAAAAAAAATAGCCCAAATCGAGAGTCTTATGTTACAACATTTGCCGAATTACGAAAATTCCATATTTTTGGCTAATTTTAGGTTCATTCCATAGATTTTGACCTAAACTAACAAAACATTTTTTATAAACTTGTTGCAGATCACTTGGAGACCTGGGCAATGTACCGTGCATTTTGCGCTAATCGCAAATTCACACTGCAACATTTGGGCACTACGGTCGCCATTTTGTTTTAAAATTTGTTTTTCATAAAAAATGTAAAATTCAGATGTCAATACAGTTGTATACAAACTTTCAAATCGATAGCTTTTGTAGTAATTGTTTTATAACGATTTTAATTTAATGATCAAAAATCGCGTTTTAACAGTAGAATAACCCCTTAAGCAAACTTTCCACTTTTCATTTTAGAAGTGCGCCATTTGGCCAAAAATTAATATATCAAAAATATCCAACATACTTCTATAGCTGTTGTTATATCATATAATCGAAAAAAATTCATTGGACTCTTGAAAATTTTGAGATTATTCCCTTCAAAAAAATTATTGTATACAGTCACTGATATGTATGATAAACACCCTTTTTTGTAATCTTAAATTATTTTATATGTAGTTTTTCTGAAAAAATGATCCCAAAAAAGCCTATTTTTTGGACTCTAGAGTGGCCTAACCCCTTAATAGAATTGGTAAAATTATAACCAATTGCAGAATATAAAAATGTTAAAAAAATGGAAAAAAATGGGATGAGACACCGTACGTAAAAACAGTTCAACATTTTAGTAAATATATATTTTTTGCTATATTATACATAATAAACATATCAAAACAATTAGTGGTCCGTGTTAAAATAATTTACAAAATTCTGACGAATAGCAAAATTTTCATTAGTTGATCGTCTCCTGTTAACTTTCTTCTCAAATGCTCTCATATTCGCTTCTGGTGGTTCTAGCAAATTTAAAAATTCAGCATCTATTTGCTTTGACCTTAAATAATTGTGGAGTACACGTGCTGCTTTGGCTAATTTAATAGTTGTTTCAACATTATTTTATATTGGTCTGAAGAAAATTCGCCACTTTTGAGATAAAATACCGAACGCGTTCTCGAAAACGCGTCTAGCTAAACATATACGTTTGTTGTACTTATCTTTAGTTGGAACTGATCTTGATTGCCTGAATGTAAATGGTCGCATTAAATATGATTTTAAAGCAAAAGCCTCATCACCAATTAACACAAAGGGGACTGGTTCCGTTTGATTTGGCAAGAGTTTTGGTGTTGGAATATCAAACAATTGTCTTTCGAACTTTGTTCCCATAGCTGTTTCTTAAATAATTCCGGAATCACTATTTTTCCATATTCTCTTACATCAATAAAAGGAAATTTATATTTCGGATCAATAATAGCTTAAGGAATAATAGAAATGTTTTTTGAGTAACTGAAGTATGTATAGTAGATCCAGAATTTCTTGGGCATTGTATTGTTACATGTTTCTCAAGTGCTTCTACTTTGCTCCGGCATATGAATAAGCTGCAGTTATTAGCCAAATTACTTCACAAACTACCTTAACGAATTCACTAATAGTTGAAAATCCCATTCTGTAGCTATGTCCAATTGTTAGATATGTATCTCCAAAAATCTGTAAAAAAATATCAAAGTTTTTAGACTGAAATTAAACTTTTTTTAAACTTAATTGACGGCCTCAGAGTAAAACTGACCTTTTTATAAGCTTCGGGCAAAAGTGGTTTAGAAAATGTTCCGCGGAAAATCGAATCGCTCGAGATTCCGAGCAAAACCGAATCGTAGAAAATTTCCGGCCAAAAACGATTTAACTACAAAAAGTAATCCAAAATTAATGCAGTTAAGTAGTTAAGTCGTTTTTGCCCGGAAATTTTCTACGATTCGTTTTTGTCCGGAATCTCACGTGATTCGTTTTTGCGCGGAACATTTTCTAAGCCACTTTTGCCCGAACCTTATAAATAGGTCACTTTTACTCTCAGCCCGTCAATTATAGGTAGTGCAATGAAAGCCAGATTGGAAAATTTGAGGGATTGCTGCGCCAAGCCTTTGAGGACTTTACGTACAACAACAGAACAATCAGCTAAAAGTATTTGTCAATATAAATCATGGCCTTGGGCTAAGCAGATGGAATTCTTTAAACTTATGAAATTGGACTGAATCAAACGTTTCTGTTAGCGACAAGCGAAATAGAAGCGAAGTGAAAGGACTGTGAAAGCTCCCAAACCGATTGTGTCCAAAGAAACCACACTAATCGGACTACGGTTGCACAGGGGCCAACGAAAAAGACAAAGAACAACCTCTGCCACATCCAATTCTCCTGTTGAAAAAATCACTTCCTATTTACATACCTACATAATGCGGGGAATAATTGTGAAAATGATGCTACCCAATTTTCTGCAACTGAACTGTTGTTTTAAAGATATGAGAAAACACTCGACAGTTTTTCAGACAGGCTGCAACAAAAATGCAAATTGGCAATATAATATTGCAGCAAGAACTAAAACAAAAACAAGAGGAACGGACATTTCCGTCCAATACAGAGTACTTTAAGTACCAGTGCACAATCTTCCACACTATCACTTTGTTTAAATTCACCGGACATCATTTCTCCCACACCTACTACCACTACAACCTCATCAACACAATTTGATGACCAAACACGATCAGATCAGCAAAGCTATATGACAATAAATACCTATATAGAACAGTTCTCTGAAGAAAATTTGTAAGTTCTCCGAAGAAAGCATGTAAAAAGTGAAAAAAGTGAATTGAAAATGTTTATTTAAATATATCTACTATATTTTTGAAATACTTGTATTTGGGCAAAATGAAATACGTAAAGTTACTGCTAACCGCTCTATTGGTGGAATTGCACAGCGATAATTTGTGTCCTGTTTACAAATATCTATTTCTATAAATTCTAGTAATTCGTAAAAACATTCTTCAGTCATTCTAGGTTAGGTTAGGTTAGGGTGGCGGCTATCAGCCCTACAGCCGATCAGCCTCACATTGACCTATAAATGGTCCTTTGTGTTACCACATCCCTGGAACCGTACCTGATTGCCGCGTTTATCTAAGACCATCCGCAGCTGTTAATAAATCTTTGGAGCTGCTTCAGCCCATTCTAAAGTACTGGTAAAATCTTCTTGAATCCATTTGTAAATTAGGAAAAACCATAGAGAATTCTCCTTTTATAACATGATGTTTATATCATGTGTCCACTTTCTTCTTTTAGCTCTGTATATTTAAAAAAAAACTTTAATAATTTAAAAACAACTGATTTGAATTAAAAAGCATACCTCTCTTCGTCACTTTAACATAACGCTAGCAATAACAGAGCCTCTTTTTCGAACCTAGAACACAAACATGCTGCTCGTGTGAAGAAAGCCATTGCAACAGCTGCAGAGGTAATGTACTGTACACAAAGGAAACATATTCATCCAAATTCGGGCACACATTACGAAATAAGTCGCCGCCCCTTTACGCACCTACTTTTTACCATGTTGCGTTGTGTAGTTCGGCAACGTCGGCAACGTACTCCATACAGCAACAAAGAATTATTCAAATCTAGATTCAAAAGGCGATTGCTCCCTTCACTCCCCATCTCAACTCTAAGTACAAACCTTTTTTCATAGTACCAATTGGGAAGCGTATTCTGTACAACAAGATCAAAATCTGTCCACGTCTTGTAAAGCTACATCGCGCTCGTCCTCTGCTACTGCCCCCACTCTAAGGTCAAAATTGTTTTCTTGATACAACTTGTGTAAGAGATCCTATATAGTAACGAACGAATCATCCAAACAAGATCACGCGTTACGAAATTAGCTTCGCCTCCTCCTATCGTCACCCCTGGTTCAAAAGTGTTCACATAGCAATGATGGAGGAACAAAATAGCAAAAGAAATCATCGAAATCGGTACACGCACTATAAAGTTAGGCTCCCCCTCTTCCACCCTCACCCTTTTTGGGGATTTGATTAAAAGGAGTTGTCATAACCATTGCATACGAATATAGTACGAAGATAGGCAACACTCCTGTACCACCACACTCTGCTCAAACCTCTCTCCCACTCCAAACCACAATACAAATACAAAATTGTTATTCTGCTAGTAATGGAGCAACACGAAGACGGAGTTGGATCAATTCGTTGAGCGGCACGACCACCATACCATGGATCTCGGGTTCGACACCAGGTCTCCCCGTGAGTTTTTATTAAGAAATTAAAATAATCCACTCCGTCTCTTAACTGTTGTCTAGCTCGCAGATATACAAACAAGATATTCAAGTTTCCTCACTTCCTTTACCCTAATTCCCTTCCGGCCAAAACTATGCTAATGCATCAAAGGGTAGTCCCCTAGGCTCTGGCCACATTGAATAAAACCAAACACACACTCTAAACAACAGAAGTGGAATCAACCAAATTTTATCACCATCATTACAATATTATCCTGAATCCAGACCTTCACATAGATGTGCATCCTCATCATCAAAAACTAATCAGGAACTAAGACCTTGTTCCAGTAGTACTTTGTAATCATCACATCAAGAATCAAGACATTCTACAAATTCCACTCCTTCGCCAAATACATTCACCATTCGCCAATATTATTCACAAGAAAATAGTACTTTACAGGACAGTCAAAAGGAATCAGTATTTTCCTTCATTACATCATAAAAAGCGGGAATCTAATGCAGTTGTTGCGATAGTAATGGATAATGGTTCGAATACTGTTAAGGCGGTAAGAGACATTGTTGTTGGTACACAGCATGTACCAAATTATGTTGCTGCTAATTCTGATGATCCTGAGGCTCACGATATGGACGAAGCAGAAGTTCCAGAATTTGAGACCTTGAAACGTTACTACCAAAGCATGAAAGGTGTGCTAGTCACACGTTAAATTTGTTTGCCACCACGGATTTAATAATAATTGTTAAAAGCTATAACGAATTGCAGAATAGGAATATCCAGGTAATTTTACATACATTATTAATCCAAGAAATGATATGTTAATTTTAATATATTTTTAGACTTTCAACAAATGCAATGCTCTTCGGAAAAAAGCAGTTGGCCAAAATCATCTGAAATAATTTCCGAAACATTGGGTTTATCTTTGCTTATTCCAGTAGTAACTAAATGGAACTCCTTGTACGATGCCGTTTCCCGAATATTATCACATAAGGAAAAACTAGGTGATTTGTGTGATAAATTGGCGATATAGAAATGTGCTTCTAGTGAGTACTTTGAAGATTACTATAAAATAACGTCTCCAATTGCATCTACGCTAGACTTTCTTCAAAGAGAAGACAATTTATTGTTCGGATGTCTCATACCATCCTCAGTCACACTAAGTGGGAAATTGAAGACAATTTGAAGACAACTGAAAATCTCAGTTGTCTTCAAACGGTGGCTATTCTACTCAAAAATAAACTACGAGAAAGGTTCATTCCATAGTTCAAACTGACTCCAGAGGCAGACGAAGCAATAATATAGGGAGACCCAAAACTGTCTCCCCACATTGCCAAAATTTCTTCCCTATAATTCTATCAAAAATTCTAAGCAGGGGTTAAATATCAACTCTTCAGATCATATTGTGCTTAGCTTCCCGTGCTTCCCGGAGTAATATTTAAAACTTATTTGTCCCTATAGTCAGGTAGAGAGACAAACCCTTTATAAAACTAATTTTTATTATCGGGGTAATTAGTTACCTTTTGCGAAACTACCTGTGAAATCTTATAGCTGTCGACCTCAAGGATCCTGTGTTATTGCCCTGTTTATTATAAGTAGTGATTTTTCTTCCAAAATTGTATACGGACTTTTTCTGGAAAAGCATTAAAGTTTTAATACCTCTTACAGGACTTTTATTTTTCGTCAGAGTGGCTTCGAAGAGGATACAGGCGAGGATTCAAATTCAAACTCTTTGCGAGATGGGAAAATCGGTTTCCGAAATATCAAGGAGACTAGGTGTAGACAGAAAGATCGTACAATTATAGCTGAAAAAGAAGAAAGGCGATATACAGGACAACAGACGCTCCGGTAGACCGACAACTCTTTTGCCTAAAACCAAAATAACAATAAGGAAGATCATGGAAAACAAGGAAAGCGACCAAAAAATTAATCAATCTGAAAATTACCAACAACGGTAGAAAAAACGTCTCGATCAACTGTTCAAAGGTACATTAAATTGACGGATTGGGGAAGACACGCTTACGTCAGATCAGTAAAGCCGCTTCTTATTGAAGGATTCTGTGATAATAGTGGTCTTGGGATGTCTAAGAAAGCTAATGTGCTTTTTACGGACGAATCCTCAACTGTTTTGCACCCAATGCCAAATAGGCAAAACATGAGACTTAGAACAAGTGATCCAAGCAATATTGAACCAGTGCAAAAGCCAAAATTTGACCTCAAGATAATGATTGCAAGTGGAATCAGCTCACGTGGAAAATCGAGACTTCATGTTGTTAAGCAAAACACAACCGTCGATGGGTCCTATTATCGGAAGAGCACTTTACCTTGTTACACAGAATGGTTGCATGACAGAAGACAGTTTCCAGATAAAAATTTGGTCATATTTATGCAAGATGGATCAAGATAACATACGGCAAAGGCAAGTGTGACGTTGGCAAAAACAATGTTTTCAACTCTTTGGGATGATTGGCCTGGAAACTCTTCTGCCCTTAACCCAATCGAACACGTTTGGGCTCGACTTCAAGAGAGTGTATTTATACATCCGATGCAAAAGAATAGACGACAGCGATTGTGACAACTTTGTGGGGAGAAACTTTTGGGTCACCCTGTAGTTTCGGTATTGCCCCAGTCATAGAGATGTGGTACTTCAAGACTACTTTAAATAAGAATCAAAGCTATGGTAGTGCCGAAGACATTTATCGCTAAATCATACGAGTTGCAAAATGCATGGATGAAGCTTAAGGTGGAATTGTTGATCCCGACACTACATAGTCCAGCAATCATAATGATTTTGATGATGCTTGTAAAGAACAATTTAAATTACAATAATTTTTCCTTGACACAAAACATTTTATGTTGAATTTATATGTAGATGATTTCTGTTGAAAATCCAGCCAATTGCCTTCCCCTGTCTTAGATTATTTTCCTTTGCTGACATAATAATCCACCTTTGTTGCTCCTTGTTGGAATGGTAATAAGATGGGCAATCCAATAAAAATAAAAAAGAAGTGTACCAATTACATGAATTTCGCAAAATATTTCGGAAAATGTGGAATTTTAGGTAATCGCAAACCATTTTGTCACTTTTGGAAGTGACTGTACCTACAGTGGTAGAAGTTAAATCAACATTGTTGACAATTTTGGAGAGGTCAATGGGATGGTAGTTTTTAAGAGTTCGTTTTATGTCGCTGTGTTGGATAGATCAAAAGATAAAAATAAAAGAGTAATGTGCATACCATGAAAAACTTAAATTTATGAATCACCCTGTAACTCCCAAACGGTTGAGATTCCCCCCCCCCCCCCCCTGCCATTCAATTTTTTGTTTGGCTAGGTGAGACGTGTCATCCCAATAATTTTAGCACGTCAGATCTGAAACACCCTGTATTTACGACAGAAAAATAAATTATTTCGTTGTAGTCATTTTAATTCATTTATTTTTGTTTATTTTAATCAAAATGTGATTAAGTAATCTTATAAAAATTTGATTACTTATTGATTATTTATAATCATTATCGAAAATTTCGGTATTATTTCAGTAATAGTCGTCAAAACTCTCGATTATAATTATTTCAGTGTCTAATTGTAATCAAAATTTTCTTTGATTACGATAAATTGAGTAATCGTAATTAAGAAGTAATTGTTATCTAAATTTTATAGCTCCGTTCCTAACACAATCAGTGAAAAGTTTTCATGTTACATACAAAAGTGAATTTTTGTTGACCAGTGTTATCAATTATTTTGTATATATTAGTAAATCGGAAACATTCATTTGCATGTCCTCTAGCAATTTTAATTAACTTAATAGCAACATCCAATGCAAAGTTACAATATTTTATAACCGACTGGAGAATCGTTAAATTGGTTTGTGGTTTAGTGATTCCGCCACCGCATTTCAATGCACATTGTCAGCATGTGTACTTTATGCAATGAAATGCATGCAACAAAGAACATCGGGGCCTTTCATTCGTTCATATTTTCCATATTTCCGACATTCTTCCTGCGTATTTGTACAACGCTTTAATATTTTCTGTACTGCCTTCCACTGTGCAAACCATGAAGTCAACATGCACAAAAATTACACGTGCAATTTCATTTTGTCGTACACGTTTATGTTGCTCAGTCTTACATAAAATACATTTCAATCTTAATAAGCTTCCTCTGAACTCGTTCTGATACCTTTCCACTTTTATTTTCTGAAATTGACTTAGCTACATTCTTGCATTTCAAATGTTTTTCCAATTGCATGTCATGTGTCAGCCAATCTAATGAAGTCGTGATTCCCTACAAAACGTCGGTTATAATTTAAATATTTCACATCCTTTACAGGTATTGTTTAACAACATAAAGCAATCACTGTATTCTATTGTTGTATTTATTTATTGTTATGTTTAATGTCGGTCCCTGATACGTGGCCTACCGATTTGATTGAATGCATGTGTTATGGGTTTTAAAAAATTAGCGATAATTTTTTTTTTACGGGATTTTTTAAAATGTTCCCTATTATTAACGATACTAATACTACTCTTACACGAACTTACCACAAGTATAGAGCATTCGTTACTGCATAAACAATATTTACGACATCGAGGGTGCTTTCAATAACATCAGGCCAGAGGTGATAACAGCATCCTTGAAGAGGGTAGAACTTGACGATCCTCTCATCGAACTTATTGATCTTATGCTAAAAGGTAGGGTCATCCGCTCCAGTGTAGACGGATCTAGCATACAAAGTGTCGTCATTAGAGGTACTCCTCAGGGAGGTATCCTTTCACCACTCTTTTGAACCTAATTCTGAATGAGTTACTCATATACCTAGAGCACTCTGGTCATAAGATTATCGCCTAAGCTGATGATATTGCCCAGATTTGTTCAGGTAAGCACCCAAACATACTAGCTGAACTAAATATCTCAACTCGTTCTCTCCCTATCCAAGGTATCATCATGGAGCGATTACTGTGGTCTGGGCATAAGCCCGGATGAGACGGAGTTAATACTCTTCCCTAGGAAGCATAATGTTCCTCCTATGAATTGCCCTCCATTTGACAGGGTTAAGGCTGAAATTGAGTAATCAAGGTAAATACCTAGGTCTTGTCCTAGATAAAAAACTTACCTGGAAGAATAACATCCAAGAACAGATACATAAAGCCACAATGGCGACGTACTTGTGTAATAATAATAATAATCGTTTATTAATAACTTATAAATAAATACAGCTTACTTTCTACAAAATTCTTTCTTTCCTTTATGGAAAAACTCGTATATTATTCCCATCTTCAAAAAAGGTTGCAAGAACGATGTGTCCAACTACAGACCCATCGCTAAATTATCATCCATACCTAAAGTATTCGAAAAATTGGTCTATGATTCCATGTTCTTCCACTGTAAGTCTATCTTCTCCCTCTCCCAGCATGGCTTCCTCAAAGGAAGATCTACAACCACCAACCTTACCTCAACAACCGTCGGTACAATATTCTTTTTAGCTCATCCATTTCTAACCCTATTGTCGCTCGTTCCGGCGTCCCCCAGGGCAGCCACCTCGGTCCATTAGTTTTCATCCTTACAATAAATTATGTTGAATGTGTCATCAATCACTCAGAGCTGTCCAGTTATGCTGATGAGATGAAAATCATCATATCACCTCCACAACCGACTCTCTTCTCCTGCAAAAAGATTTCGATTCCTTCACCACATGGTGCATGAAAAACTTTCTTGAACTCGATGTCTCCAAATGCCAGTCCATCTCTTATTCCCGCAAGCGTCTTACAACCAGCCCGAGAGTCTACATGCTAACCGACGTACTAGTCCCTATCGTTACCTATTTGTGCGATCTCGGAATAATCTGTAATAGTGAACTCAATTTTCGTTCCCACATTGACAGCATAATTAACAGAGCTAACTCCGTGCTAGGGTTTGTGAAGCGCTGTTCCAGAGAGTTCTCCAATCCTTATGTTTCCAAATCTCTCTATATTTCCTTCGTTAGACCTCTCCTTGAATATGCCAGCCAGGTATGGTCACCTACACAAACAACTCACATTAATAGGATTGAATCTGCCCAGCGTAGGTTGATTCGCTTCGCTCTATGTGATCTTCCGTGGGTAGACAGATTCAACCTTCCACCTTATGAAAACCGTCTGAAACTGATAGACTTACAACCTTTAAGTAAACGTCTTGATGTTTCCGACATTCTCTTCATTGATCAGCTATTAAGTGGTGCCATAGACTGCCCTTCAATCCTGCATTCTTTACCCATCTATACCAATCCCCGCAACCTTAGGTCCACTCCCCTTTTCCGTCTCGACCGCCATCGAACAAACTACGGTCAAAGTGAGCCAATTACCAGAATGCTCCGAAAAGTCAACGACCTTTCCTCCTTTGACTTCCATCTGAGTAAATCATCCCTTCACAAAGCCTTATATCTTGATCCCGCCCATCTTGATCGCCTTTCTTAACTCTTCTTCCTTCCAGCCCGTATCTACTTTAATTAGAGTTCACATTGTGGCTTTTACTATTTATTTATTATGTCATAATTTATTATAGCTTGTTGTGTTGCTATTGTGTTGTAGCTTGTAATTGTAGTATGTATTATTATGTAATAGCTTGTATTAAGCTTAAATAAATAAATAAATCATTCCATCACAAAGCCTTATATCTTGACCCCGTCCACTTGATCCTGATCGCCTACCTTAATTCTTCTGCTTTACGCCTTCTGCCAGTATCCACTGTATTTATAGCTCATATTGTAGCTTATACTTTTTATTTATTTATTATCATTTATTACAGTTTGTAGAATTAGTATTAAGTTATAGCTTGTATTTTTATTTTTGTTATTTTTATGTAATAGCTTGTATTAAGCTTAAATAAACTAAAACAATTTCCTACGACTCTTCAGCGTAATTAATATTTATATCGTGCTTTTCCCCTAGATCTATCCACTCACTGTACCAGAATATTTTTTTCTCAACAACTAGCCAAGCCAACTTATAGGGATATCTTTCTGGGTTATATTTATATAACTTAAAAATATAGTTAAAGTGACAGGGAACAGATAAAAAGCCTACTTCCTCGTAGCAAAAAGCGAACAAATTTGACAGCACAGCCCCAGCCGCCGAACAAAACTTGCCATGCTCACACATACGACATATACACGACAGGGCTTCTCCTTTAGTTACTTTCTCGTAGGGGTTAGCATATAGTTAGGTGTTTGCATGGGTAACTTTAAACTTTAACTTAAAACAAAAAAAAACGCTGCAGTTTTTCTATGGCTTCGTATTGGTTGTATCCCCAAACCTCCGCCGCATAACAAAGAATTTATCTACTTACTGCGTTAAAGATTTTTATTTTTTTTCTTAATGTTTAATATGCAATGTTGCCAAGTGCAATTTATGCTTACCTTTGCTGACTGCAAACGCTGCTTTACGTGCTCAACAAATGAAAGCTAAGGTGTGAGAACAAAACCTAAATAGGTATATTTATTGACGATTTATACATCAATATCTTTGTATGTCATCTGCGTACATAAGGAGTTTTATTTAAACGACTGCGATTACAATTTCGGTCCCAAGATGTTCTTCTATATCATTTATGTAAAGCGCAAACAATAAAGTACTGAGAACACAACCCTGCTTGACTCCAAAGGTGGTGACGAAACTACTAGATAAACGTGTCCCATCCCAAACTTGGGATTTCGTACCTTTGTAAAGTTTACGCAAAATGTTTATCATTTTGTGAGAGATCCCGATGTTATTTAATTTATAAAATAAGGAATTGAGACAAATTGTGTCAAAAGCTGAACGAAAGTCATCAAAAAAGGAATATATTTTCTTCTGGTTTTCGGCATGGCAAAATTTAATAGCAATTATCAGATTGAAAATATTATCAGCAGTGGAGTACCCACTGCGGAAGCCAGCTTGACTTTCAGACTTTCAGCTTGACTTTACGTAATCTTCTATACCCCGACCACCACCATAGGACCAAATTATTCTCCTATTAGCAATGGGGGATCACACTCTATACAATAGCAAAAGCACCATCCAAATCGGTCCACGCGTTACAAAGTTATGTTCCACCCCCCCCCCCCCCCCCCACCCCAACCCCACCAACATTTCTTTTCTCGTGGTGTCAACCAAGGAGCATACTCTACCCAAAAGAAAAAGAATTATCCAAAAAAGTCCACACGTTACGAATTTAGACTATTCCGCCCCCAACCCGCACCTTTGACCAAATTATTCTTCTATTAGCAATGGGGGAGCATACTCTATACAACAGCAAAAGAATCATTCAAATCGGTCCACGCGTTACAGAGTTTGCTTCCACGCTTCCACTGGTATCAACCAAGGAGAATATTCAACCCAACAGAAAAAGAATTCCCCTCCCCCCTCCACCCCCACCCCTCACCATAGGACCAAAGTAATCTCCTATTAGAAATGGGGGATCACACTCTATACAACAGAAAAAGAACCATCGAAATCGCACCACGCCTTACGAAGTTAGACACCCCCCCCCCCCTACCATCAGCCTAGGCCAATTTTTTTTGCTCCTATTAGCAATGGAGGATCTTACTCTGTACAAGAAAAAAATAACCATCCAAATCGGTCCACGCGTTACCAAGTAAGGTTTGTTACTATTTCATTGCGCGTACGTTCTTCATTTTCTCTTTGCGAGTAGCAGCCTAGTTAGTTTAGTCCTGATTTAGATTGCAAAGTGGTTATATGTGATACTGCGAATAGTTAGTTATTGTCTACGTGAGGGTGAGGAATGGAGTTGAAGACTCTTCACTCCTCCGTTATCAACTTCTATGTTCTCGTTATTCTCAGGAACTCATGTCGTCTTTTAAATTGACGTTCTCCCCAGATCTTTTCGAGATAATGTCAGCTCCCGATTTCTGGCCCGAAAAAATCATCGAGTTTGTGCCCCGTCGTAAATTCGTAGGTGGCACCCACAATAGAGCCACTGTCAACAACCAAAAAAACTAAGTAGGCTTTCCCTTTACTACCAAAATGTATGGGTACTAAGAACAAGGACAAGCTAATTATTTCAGGCTTTTCTTTCCTGTTGTTATGACGTCATCGACTTTTCCCGACACACTCGCAATGGAACTCTTAGCTCTTAAGATCTCTCTGGTAAGGATGAACATTTTCCTGCTCTGTTGTTATATAACTCCAAACTTGACAAACTGTGTTGATTCAGGCGGTCGAAGTCTTTTCGAAATTTTAATTGTTAGCTTAGGTTTTATTAATAACATTACGAACCCGGCGGACGAACTCATCCGTCTTACTGACTTAAATGTACCCAACGTTCAGTGGGTATTCAACGCTGATGACGACGACTACCTTCCCTTAAATTGTCTTGCTGCCAAAGACTTCCATTTTCTTGACGCCATCTGCTCCTCTGGTTTACACCAAATGAGTGATGTAAAGAACTATGGAAGAATTCCTTTATAATTCCTGTTTATAAAAAGGGTCATACCCAAGTTGTTCCAGTCTAATATATATTCACAGCTTGTGGGGCGTTGTAACGGGCTAATCTCGTCTAATCAACATGGCTTCCTGCCTGCTAGATCGACGACAACTAACCTGTTTGCATTTGCCTCCCTAATAATCTCTGCCTCTCAACACTGTCTCCGAACCGACTGCGTCTACACCGACTTCAGCAAGGCATTTGTTAAAATCCCTCACTCTGTGATTATTCTCAAATTTAGAAAGTTTGCTATCCCCCCTTTGATGCTCGAGTGGATCTCCTCGTACTGAATAGATATGACATATCGAGTATCTTTTCGTAACACTTTATCTGGAGTCGTTAGGGCTTCTTCTGGTGTACCTCACGGAAGCCATCTTAGTCCGCTGCTGTTTATTCTTGCCATTGACAATATTGTCCTAAACACTCCAAAGTCTATGATCTATGCAGACGATATGAAGATTTTCTCTTGCGTTAGAAACAGTTATGATTCTTCCTGCATTCAGGATGATTTAAATACCTTCAAGTTTTGGTGTGGGTCAAATGACCTGCAACTTAACTTGGATAAATGTGAAGTTAAGTCATTCTCTAGGAACCTCAGTCAGCTCGTCATTGATTATAACTTTGTGGATACTACTATCCGTCGCGTGCAGGCCGTTACTGATCTTGGTGTAAAAGTAGACTAATAGCTCGATTTTACTCTGCACATAAACTATATTGTGCCTAGGAGTAATTCATTTCTGGGTTATGTCAAGCGGTGGTCAAGAGAGTATTCTGATCGGCAGACCTTAATTCACTTATTTTTTACTTTATCAGACGAATTCTCGAGTATGCATCTCGGGTTTGGTCACCTTGCTATGCTGTTCATTCTAGACGCATCGAGTCCGTACAGCGGAACTTTGATGCGTACGCTCTAAGATATCTCCCGTGGAATGTTCCATTAAGGCTTCCTCCTTATGAGGATCGCCTCCGATTGCCTAATATGCACTCTTTAGAGGTACGACGCAGAGTTGCTGACCTGCTCCTTATTCACCAGCTTTTGAACTCGAACATAGATTCTCGTGCCCTCGCAGGTAAGGTTTCTTATAGACATACCCCGTATAGCTTTAGGAGACTGCCTTTATTACATGTCGTGTGCACGAGCCCATAAATCGCATGTGTAGAGCCGTGAATATGTGCCCTTTTTTTTACCTAGCCCTTACCAGAGTTGCCAATTCGGGCGATTTCTCGCCGATTGGGTTACTTGAGCCAGTTGGGCGACAAAAATTTGCTCTCTGCGACTAGGCACTTTTTATGCGATTTTTTAATTCTTGCTGGGCGCTTTTGGGCCATTTTTCAATTCTTGCTGGGCGCTTTTGGGCTATTTGCTGTCATAGTAGAAACATTTTTGCTATCGAGTCATCTCAAATTCTAGTTTTGCGCGAATAACTCTTTACTGAACTCCGAACAAGTCCAAACTGATATTTATCGCAATGGCATTTTTTCGCTCAAACTCAAAGTATGCTCAATGCCGTCGTGTTTATATCTGAAATATGTTCATTTTTAATCCCACCAATTGCACAAAGACAGTTCTTGGTTATGTTTTGAAAAGGGGCATGCACGATTCAATAAATAATAATTTTCGTTTTCTTTTATATAAATAATAATTCGTGAATTATTTAAGACTGTGACTATTTGTAATTACATGTATTTACGTGTACTTACGTGTATTAGCGTCAACAATTTATTAGACTTTCTAGGAGGAAGAGGTGTGACTTTTAGTTACTTCATTAACTGTCCTCGCGCCAGGGAATATATTTGTATAGTAGTACATAAAAGCGGAACTTTCCCGAATACAAAAGTACACGTAAGTACACGTAAGTGCAAATAGTCACTTCCATTACTAAATAATTAAGAGTATTTTTTTGTTTTTCACGACGCCTCTACCAAAATTTTAAATTTGTGTTGTTGTTATTTTGTAATTAATATTACATTAAAGTGGTAAAAACAACAATTTTAATGAATATACAATCAAAAGGAGATTTAAAATAAGGGCGCGGCGACTTTGGGCGACTTCAACGTTACGGCTCGGCGACTTTGGCTCCATACCGTCTGGCATCTCTGGCCCTTACTAAAGATTCGCTGAAACCATTTCTGTTCTCTATGCACTCCTGCTCGTTGTGTTGTGCGTAGTTTAGTTTTGATTATTTATGTTTTTGACATGTTGGTATGGGAGCCTCATTTACCTCAATATATTTTTATATTCTGGTGAATAGGAGAACTAATTCTAACAATAATTAGGGGTTTTTGTAGGG
This sequence comes from Leptarthrus brevirostris, assembly GCA_964036015.1. Taxonomy (NCBI): domain Eukaryota; kingdom Metazoa; phylum Arthropoda; class Insecta; order Diptera; family Asilidae; genus Leptarthrus; species Leptarthrus brevirostris. Next base: position 129,382,297 of record OZ038373.1, on the reverse strand, counting down.
CTCACACATTATAAATTAAATTTTAATGGTTAGATTATTTAGTTAATTAAAAATCATATATGACGGGCTGAGAGTAAAAGTGCTCTATTTATAAGGTTCGGGCAAAAGTGGCTTAGAAAATGTTCCGCGAAAAAACGAATCGCGTGAGATTCCGGGCAAAAACGAATCGTAGAAAATTTCCGGGCAAAAACGAATCGTAGAAAATTTCCGGGCAACGATTAACTACAAAAAGTAATGCAAAGTTAATGCAGTTAAGTAGTTAAGTTGTATTTGCCCAGAAATTTTCTACGATTCGTTTGTGCTCGGAATCTCGCGCGATTCGATTTTGCGCGGAACATTTTCTAAGCCACTTTTGCCGGAACCTTATAAATAGGTCACTTTTACTCTCAACCCGTCATATCATTTTAGATTCTTTTATCCTTCAAATTTTGCAGGTAGAAATATTTTTTATAAGTTGGACATGCATAGCGAAATTGTTGTTATCCTAATTATTGTACTAAGCAAAAGCATTAAATACATTAAAAATCTGTTTTTAATAAGAATTTTTATTTTCTAGAAACGGCATTAAACCCATTGTGTGCCGTGTCGTATTCAATGTGTGGCAACGAGTGCAAATCAATAGTTCCTAAATGTCGTCGCACTTTTAAATACACGTGAATATGATCCTTAAAGGATAACGTTCTGGCTTTATATCATGAAAGCCGCAGGTTCCACCGCCAACAATCAATTAATGTTTTCTGTTGGCAACATATAACTTTAAATAACCTAGAGAATTGCCAAGTACTATCTGATGATTCGGTAGATACATGATATACATACATAGGTCCAATTGCAATATTTATCATCGATTCGAATGAAGTTATTCTGCAACTCCATGAACTCACCGCTAGAGATTATGGGAACTTAAATTTATGTATTTGCTAGACATACTGGTTCACAACTTGAAAAGTAACTTTAAATTACAAACTCCTTTAGCTTAGAAGTAAGACACATTATCAAAAGTAATCTAACACAGCCACTGAACCAGAAATCTCAGCTAGTTGCATTTCGCTTAGATGGTATTTCGGCTGTTTGTCGTAAACACACAAATTCCCATTTATTTCGATAACTTTTCGATTACTTGGTCTAACTCTGTAAAAACTCTAATTAATATTATACGAGAACAATTCAGGCCGAAGCGTATAGGGGGCATGGGTTAATTAACCACAGCCAAATAGGGTTTGCCCTCCGAGCTCAATGTGGATTAAGTTTAGGAGAATGCTGCAATTTGAGTTGTTCCTTGTTTTAAATTCGTTTAATTGTTTGCATAAAACATGGGCAAAGAGATCTCAAGGTAAATTGGTGCCTACCCGGAGGGCAATGAATATTCATTACCACAGCAAAGTGCAACCGAAGAAGTTAAGGACTTTGCTGCCTGATTGGAATTCTAAATTTTGCTGAAAGAGTTTAAAATCCTTTGGGCCACTAGCAACTGCTGAGTTGAGTCCTTTAAAGGGAAATTTTACCCAAGTAAAGTATCGGAAAGACCCATTTCGTGTTCTGTCTGGCATTGCCGACAAACTCCTTACTTTTATTTAATAAGGCACGAGGTTAAATGGGTTCCCACTTTTCCCTATGAATAAATTTCATCTAATCAAGTTTGTATTTAAAAAGCGTGTTGTTTTTACAGTTTGAGACGTGATATCGAATTTTCGCAAAAAATTATTTTAAGGAACCAACAAGGATATTGGGGCTTAGAACGTATACCCTTATTCAAATTTTTTCCAAGTAACGTTTACAGATTGATCAGTGCGGTATAAATGGATCCATTTGAACCCAACAAAACCCACCGGAATCTCCCCACGCAAAATAAACATTTTTATTAATTTTGGAATTCTGCTGTAAACTGTTCTTTTCAATTAGAAACTCAACAACTGTTACGTAAATAGTATGACTATACTGATGAGAATATATGTATCTTTCGGGTTTTGGTACAGAGTGGAGTGTAAGACTATTCTTGGTCCTTTAAGGTACTGACGTGTAAAAAAACGAATTATTGCATAAGCAGAAAAAGCTAACGACGTACACATTACTCACAGATTATTTTATTGTAAGGTCTTCTAAGTTTAATCAGCTGACATATGTTGCGTCATAGTAGGGGGAAATACAGTAAATGGCATGGCAACCCTTGATGTTTCACATTCCTACATTACGGATTTTTTTATACGATGTGGCCAAAGTCTAGGGGACAACCCTTTGATGCTATAGCATGGTTTCGGCCGGAAGGCAATTAGGGTAAGGGAAGTGAGGAAACTTGAATGACAGAGACGGAGTGGATTATTTTAATTTCTTAATAAAAAACGCACGGGGAGATTTGTTCTCGGGACCGGGATCCATGATGACATGGTGTTCGTGCCGCTCAACGAATTGATCCAACTCCGGAAGATTCATGGAATTTGAGCTCACTTATCCTCGGGCATAGATTTGGTCATCATTAAAAGACTTATGAAATTTGATTATTTTAAAGTTAATGTTTTGATATTGGAAGCTGCGGTTTTTTTTTCGACAATGATCGCTCAGGGGGTAGTCTTATGATGGTATAGCACAGCCTTAACAGAAAAGGGGTAAGTGAAATTGGTTGAGTTGAGCTGAAGCTGGGCATATGACTTAAATCGACTTCAGAAAAAACGCTAGAAGTATTAAATAATATTTAATTGTATTCGTATTACGGCATTTTGAAGTCGGGGTAAATTAAACAAACACACATGCAATAAGAAATATTTAAACAAGGCAAATCCAAATATATATAAATCCTCGTTCATTATGATCTGGAGTGCTGAAATGTTGTTTGATTGCGGATAGGTATTTGTTTTGTTTGTTTCGTTTGCACAAACTTTAAAATGTCGCAATAGACATAAAATTAAATATTATTCTATGTTTTTTATTGCTTCTTTGTGGTTTTTGTAATTTAGGAGATGATCGTGCATTGTCAATATTAAAAGGTAATAAATTAATAGAACACCATTTATGGAAAATGTCTAAGTCATAATTTGAGAGTGCACAAGCAACCTCATTCGAAACTATTCGAAAAATTTTGGCATCATCAGCATAATAAAAGATTTTAGAATGGGAAAAAATTGTTATATCATTGACATAAATTAAGAACAGCAGTGGACCCAGGTGGCTGCCTTGTGGAACATCCGATATGTTATAAATCACATCAGAGAGAGCACCACGACATAGATCCCGTTGTATGCGACCCAGTAGGTAAGATGTTCGCCACTCAACAAAACGATAAGGAAACCCGAGTTGGTGAAGCTTACGTATAGAATTCTATCGTTAATTATGTCAAAGGCCTTACTTAAATCAGTAAGTATATAGTCCATTTGTCTGTCCGACTTAGTGGCAGAAATATAGAAATTTGAGAATTCCAACAAATTTGTAATCTTTGACTAACCCTTCAAAAATCCATGGTTGAAGGAGTCTACAAACGGTTTACAATGAATAGAAAGTAGGTCCACAACTAAGAATTCAAATATTTTGGCAGCACTGCAAAGCTTCGCAATTGGTCTACAGTTCGAGATGTCACACTTGCTTTCTTTGTTATGCAGAGGAATGATTACAGAAAGCTTCCAGGGCAAAACGCCACTACGGATGGATAAATTAAATAAGTATAATCGACACAATTCGAAACTAATAACTCTACCAAAAAGCTTCTGTACTTTTCAAAAACTATGTTTAATATCAACCCGTGGCCGCGCCCGACAGTGAATAGATCCTCACACTCCAAGTGCTACACATTTATACATTCTAGGGATCTCTGGGAAAGATGGGATAATAAACGAATTCACGTGCCTCTTTTCAAATATCATAAACTGTCTCCAAGAAACCTTTAACTAATTGCCCAGGAGACAAGAGCAATAAAGAATGTCTGCGCCTCAGACGAGGAACTTCAGAGAAGAAAGGATTGTAAAATATCTGCTACTCTTCCGAGGAGCCGAACATTAAACAGTACCGTGAACCACAAAGGATAATAAAGATTTTTTGAGGATCTTTAGGAGGGTCTGGGATGCGTACTCATTCATACAAAATGGAACCAGAAACCAACTACAACTTTTCAAAAATGAAGCAGGAATGCCATCGGGACCAGTCGAGAAACTATTGACCAAACTGGAGATCCACTTAAACACCATAGCATCGTCAAAAATAAGGTCCTTGGATTCAAGAGAAGTCGACGAGAGCTTCGTCAAGTGGGTAAAATCCTAATATCACAGTTGTCATCCAAGAACCAAAAGATTGGCAATAGTAAGGGCATCGCAACTTGTTTTATTTCCAAAGCTCAGTGAGGAGGGGTAAGCATCGGTTTTGCGTTTTAAGTTAGTGAACTCCCAGAAGCGCCTAGGGTTGTCCTGCAAAACTAACTTAATTCTCGCATTATATGAAAGAACTGAGGCTGGGGCAAACCGCTTGCGCATACGATAATAGTCCATGAAATCAGCATCACTCACTGATAAGGCCGCGAACAAATAGATTTAGTAATAGGGACACAGTGAGCAAAACAAAGAAAGAGTATCATAGAAAGACTTTAGGGCCATCTTAATATCACGCTCCCAAATCACACCACTCCAGTCGCATTTTATCAAAACAAACTTCATAAAGACAATAAGTCCAAAGGCAAGACTTTATGTAACGCTAAGGTAAGTAAAAAATAAATTGCATTTATTTAAAAAAAAAAAATCAAGGTACATATTTCGACATCTACCTGATAATGCTACAGAAGGTGTCAGACATAGTAATGTCATAGTTGGTAGCGTTACTCAGAGTCTGTATCAGTTTATACCGAAGGCTGGAAAACGAGGCTAGCAAAGGACTTTATGCCGATTGGTCTCCTTTTAATCCTTTTCTTAACAAATACTGAACCTGTTCATTTATATACATCTGATACAAACTCTTTGTGGTGTAACGATATCAAAATCCCAACACGCATACTGCATGGAAGATCCATGGAGACAGCTCTCCACGAGGTTGTAACGAAGCATTTTGCTTCGTACATAAATTTACGCTATCGTCCATGTCATTTTATCGACATTTTACTTTTTGCCCAAATCTCGTCATACATGTCCATAAACAACTCCGAAGTTCCATGGCACGCAAGTGGGCATGACGTCATCCACAAAATATGCAAGTCCGATTATTCCCACTAGCTGCGTTTTCATGTTAAGTTCTTTGCACATCAACCCATAATCAGTTGGGTGTGTGCGTCTCCGTTGCAAACCATTGGTCCAAGCAGTACAAAGATGCCACTCACAAATGCTTCAGTCATAGGGAACTGGTGCGCGATAACCAGATTTAACCAGATATTCTGCTGGCGGCGTGGGTTTGTAAAATTCAGACATTGTTCTTCTCTGCATAACAACCCATAATCAGTTGGGTGTGTGCGTCTACGTTGCATGAAGTTGATTCAGAGGAATAAGTTAGAAAATAGTGGTGGGGAATAATTCTGGGCCTCGCCAAAAGTATAAAAGAAAACCGCACAGTAAGGAAATCGAGCAGTAGTATCTCGCAAGGGATCGAGTTCAAGTCTAAGTTCGCTTAGATAACGAAGCTACCGTTCCTAAGCACTAGTGGCTTAAAATTGGACTATAAAGTCCCAGTAGTTAGGTTTGCATGTCCGTAGTAATATTAGTTCCGCTAGATTGTCTGTGGTGTCAACCTGTCAATCTATTCCGATACCGACCTTCTGTGGTGACAACCTGTTGGTCGTTATACATTGCTTACCAGTAGTAATATTAGTTCCGCTAGATTGTCTGTGGTGACAACCTGTCAATCTATTTCCTCTCATACCGACCTTCTGTGGTGACAACCTGTTGGTCGTTATACATTGCATGTCCGTAGTAATATTAGTTCCGCTAGATTGTCTGTGGTGTCAACCTGTCAATCTATTCCTATCATACCGACCTTCTGTGGTGACAACCTGTTGGTCGTTATACATTGCATGTCCGTAGTAATATTAGTTCCGCTAGATTGTCTGTGGTGTCAACCTGTCAATCTATTCCGATACCGACCTTCTGTGGTGACAACCTTTTGGTCGTTATACATTGCTTACCAGTAGTAATATTAGTTCCGCTAGATTGTCTGTGGTGACAACCTGTCAATCTATTTCCTCCCATACCGACCTTCTGTGGTGACAACCTGTTGGTCGTTATACATTGCATGTCCGTAGTAATATTAGTTCCGCTAGATTGTCTGTGGTGACAACCTGTCAATCTATTCCTCTCATACCGACCTTCTGTGGTGACAACCTGTTGGTCGTTATACATTACTTATCCGTAGTAGTATTAGTCCGTTAGATTGTCTGTGGTGACAACCTGTCAATCTATTCAAATCCCATACATTAAGAATACAACGTATCCAACGTCAGCATCCACTGGCGAAAGAACCACCGTCCGTACTACATCGCATCTCTCTCTCTGACTGCAAGTGTCGACCATAAACCTCTCTCTTCACCCACTTTCAGTAGTATTAGATATACAGAAAGAACTAAACTAAGAAACAATTGATTGTAAACCGAAAAGAAAGAAACCCTGAATAAAATAATTTATATTTATTTTGTAAATGAGTCTTTTCAATTAGTTAAGAACCTTGGACGACTCCAGAGCTCCCGGCAACCTCTCTATTGAGGATTCAGGGGAAATGACCCATTACAAGGTAATACGCCCAATTGAATATTCAATAAGTACAAACAACACTGCGTTTCTAGACTCCTTCTATGCTTTTAACAATGTACGTATTGAAGCCATTCAACAATCTCTCATCGAGCGCGGCGTATAGCAGGTCAGTAGATAACTATTATGTTAAAGACAAGGATAATCCATTCGAATTCGGAATCAGTCGAACTGTAAAGCAAGTCTGCCGCGGTACCTCCCAAGGTGGGGTTCTTCCTCCCCTGTTATGGTTAACGAGAAGGTCCTGTTGAGCCTCGAACAGGGGGAAGTCAAGGTCAATGCCTACGCGAATGATGTGGTGATCCTGGTATCGGGGTTGTTTCGCTCTGTTATAAGCGGAATTATGGAAGATGTTGGTCCACGGACTGTGGACTGACTATGAATCCACTGAGATTATGCCCTTCATCACAAAAACTAAAGTACCATATTTTGTACTAGCTAAATTAAACGGGCAACAGCTTTCAATATCCTCCAGTGTCAAGTATTTGGGTTTAATTTGGGATGCCAAACTGAATTGGAAGCTAGACATAGGGGAGCGGGTAAGAAGATTGCTCCAAATGTACCGTTGGTAAAATATGGGGACTTCAACCTAAGGTGAAGCTATGGTTATACACAGCAGTGGTGCATCCGATTCTCGCCAACGGTTCATTGCTTTGGTAGCCTGCGATGCAGTAGAGTTAAGTATTTGTAAATTACTTCAACAACGGAGTTAGATCAATTGTTTGAGTGGGTACGATCATCACGCCATGCTCAACGGGTTCCAGCCTCGGTCTCTCATGAGTTTTTAATAAGAAATTAAAAATACACTCTGTCTATGGGCTGTTGTCTAACTCGTAGAAATGCAAAAACCAGACATTCAAGTTCCCATATTCCCCCACCATAAAATTCTCTTCCGGACAGAACCAGGCCAAACGCATAATAGGTTTGTACCTTGGGCTCTAGCAACATCATTAAAAAACAATGAAAGTGTTGTACAATGGCAAAATGGACTGATTTAATTTACGAAACGAAACTGTATACTTCATGCTAAATAAAAAATTAATTTATTCTATGTCGTTCTAAGTAGTTGTATCTCTTACCTGGATTTTCACTAAGTCGTCCATATTAGAAGTTGGTGCCCGCGGGCTTCCAGATCCCGCAAAAACTCCATCTACGTGGCATACCACAAGTGTGGTTTATAAATGGAGACATTCACTTTTTCAGTTTCTTCCTATAACAACTTCTGATATAATTGATTTTTTAACCACCAGGTCCCGATCGGCGTTTTTATCATTTTTTTTATTTATTCTTATTAATTAACACTTTATGCGTTGTCCTTTTTCATGTTCCGGTCACCATACTCTAAGCTTTTTACTTCCTAGAAGCAAGGGAATACCTTGTAAAGACTTATGAAATCAGTTACAAACTCTTTTGAATATGTTTGCAAGTCACCCATTTTGCATTCTTTCCTTACCAGAACTGGAGCAAAACTGAGTAAAAGGACTGCACTTACATCCACACTCTCGTTTTACCTGCACGTGTTTTCAAAAGTTTGGACAGGCCGCTCTTGCAGTTTGCACAAACCCTCATTTTAATGTCCACATACTCCGGCATGCCTTTGCGTACTTGATTTGCGCAAGTAAAACGTTCCAAAAGAAGGAGCGTTCTGATGGCCCTTAACACAGATGAACGGTCACTTTGATACTTTCACAGCACTGTAAAACCCTTCGTAATAAAAACTTTTAAAAAAAGAAAATTTTGTCATAATCTCCTAAGGCTTATAATTTTTTAATTTGTCAATTTACGACAAAAGTTTCTTTCGTAAAATTGTAGGAGAACTCAATTCTACACAAAAATCTGTTTAGAAATTTTCTGTAAGGTGTACCATTACCGAGATAATGCAAACACTGTTCGCACCCCTTTTTCAAGATGGCGGTCAAGTTTTACGGCTCAATCTTAAACTTACACTAGCTCCCCCCCCCCCCCATCTATCGCATCAAAAAAAAAAACCTCGTCCTACGCAAGTCTAATGTCACATTTTAAAGTAATAATTATATTTAGGCAGAAATCTGCGTTGATTTTAACTGATAAACACCCGTCAGGAAGTAATACGTTACAATTTCGCGGGTGTATACAAAAACTTCAGCAAACCCACATATTTCTTATCAAAATTTGCACCTTCACCTTCATTGGCATAGGGCTTTGCTGACGAAGACTGCGGGCAACAGCTTATATAAGTATAAGTGACTAAAATGTTGTTTGCATAAATATTTTAAACAAAACGCAAAGTGAGAAAACAAAACTATTAAATTGACTCGAGTAAAAATAAGACTCGTCTACTCCTAGCCTGAAATAGGCACACAGCGTCAAAACGCCTAAAAGACACTCAAATGAGGCACGGTACGTCTGTGTAAACATTATACTTTTCCAAATGCCAGCCTGCTGCACGCATATATCAATAAAAGACGCACGAAATAGTCCAAACCAAGCACAATACGCTAACACATTTTTTAGACTAAAATGAAATGAAAACAATAAAATTATTTTCGTGAAATAACAAAACTATCTCCGCAATAGCCGGCAAAGTTTGTTCATTTGAGTCTTATTTTTACTCGGGTTAATAAAGATTTTAACTGAAACTGGAAAACATATATGTATAAATATAAATAGCATGTTTCAGGTAATTGTTATTATTATTACTGTCAGGACTCACCTTGTGATTCATCGGCTATTGGGAACAATTTTAATATCAGGTGGTCGATAATCCGCATGATACAAACGCGTCTATATGGGTGAGATTTTACATAACCCACGCGATGAGTCAGCAGGCGAATGTGTTAAAGCTAGAACACAGTAGCAGTAACCAGGCTCCGTGCGGAAGTGTTTGGGGTTCAAACTCACCCCCCCCCCCCCAGGAGGGTTTTTAAAATTTGCTAAACTTCTTGGTTGGCGGGCGTATTTTTAGAATTTTCGGCCTGTAGCGGGAACGTGCATAATACTACCAGGCGCATTTGTTCGCAATGCGTGCTCACAATGGGCGCGTATATACTTTTAAAACTATTAACGTATGTATTTTCTTTGAACGTGAATATACCAAAACAAATACTTTTACTCGCACAAAACCTTAACGATGTGTCGAACATAGAGTTAAAGATAACGCGTTCCATCATAAGATAAAAAGAGTCCCACGTGTGAACCAACCGGAGGCCACCCATGGTAGTTTCCTGCTTAAAACAGAGGGTCGCAGAGTAATGTCGGAATCAACCTTTAATTGTAGGTCCACTAGCTATTGTTGTAATTGAATCGGGTTAAGCTCTTTTCTCATCCCAGTCTCCACAAATTTTACAAGAAAGTAAATACCTCAATTTTTAAGTATGCTGATAAAGGTACATATGTTAAGGTAATCGTAAGCAAAGCATGTGTCAAATTGAAGTAAATACATAGATTAAATAATTAAACCCATAATGTGCGCTATTGATTTTGGGAAACTTATGACATATTTTTCCACAGGAACAATTCTGACAGGTCCACAATCACAATATTTTCTAGCTAACTGACTTAAAACTTCCTGGAAAGGATGTTTTCTCTACTTATGCTAATTTTTAAATGGCGGTGAGAAAAAATGCCTATCTTTTGCATTTATTGCTAAAATATTTTCGTAAAAAGGGCCTTTTGATAAAATTGAGTACAAACGAAAGTGGAATTTGAATATCAAATTCGTGAACCTCTCCCCAAGAAAAGTCTATTTCGTCCCTTTTTGCACTGGTAGAAAACATGTAAATAAAGAAGCTAGAAGAATTATGCAAAAGGTTTTTTTTGAGGTTTCCACATAATGTAAAAGCGCGTGAAAGCCCATTTGTCAGTTTTACTTTATTTCCATAAAAACTTTCAAAAGCAGAAGACAGGACAAGCTGTTTTCACAATATGCATTTATTCAGTTGCAGGAAATTGTGCTTCCGTCGTCTATTTCTTAAGACTGATGGTTTTAATAACTAAAGGATTTTTCGACCACTTCAGACTATAGACTCTTGTAATATTTCTTACCCCGGCGACTTTAATAAATGACTCCTCATTATAACAACGAAGTTCCGCTTGTTGTACTTTTTCGCCTTTTTAAATTACTTTCTTTAGTTTCAATACAAAAAGGATTTCATAGCTTCTTTTGAATACCCTAAATAACTACTTTGAAAGGATCAGAGCGCAAGAATTCTCCGTAGTACAGTGTTTTCGTAAGCGCTTAACAAAACCGACTCTATCTCACATGGGTCTTACTCTATTCACAAAAGGAATTGTTTACTATGGTGGAAGAGTTTCTCACTTCTACTTCATCTCCCGCTGTCGTAATAATCATCATTATAGGGACTCATTTTCCCTCGGCGGTTATCATCCTTAAAAGCCCTCATTTAACAGGTCTTTTTCCTCTTTTGAAAAATATTTCTTTTCTTCCTGTTCCGTAACAAGTCTTTCAGAAAATTTTCAGTACAATGTCGTCACGCCACAATGAAAAAATAAGCGCTGCCTCCGTGGGTCGTAAGATTCACATAATTCAGCGGTTCGTTGGCAAATTTATTGGAAGAATCTCGTTAAATTTCTTGAATTAAAAATTTTCTTTGCGATATTGTCTTCCAAGTTTTCCGTTTTAGAAGAAAGTAATGCTGGAAGGCTTCTATCTAATGCTAAGAGTACGACGAGTATTGAATGCTTACTAAATCGGTCTGTAGAAACACGTATCGGAAAAATATTTTTTTTGGCATAAATATGCAAAATGCAACAATGAAAATAAATACCTTAATTGCTCATTCAGATATTCAATTAATTTGCAATTCAAATGTTACCAAATTTATATTTATTGACCAGATTTCGAGCTATCGCTATTAACTCCTGTTAGAATTAGCCTTTTTGTGTCTTTTTCTTTCAGCATTGTATTTTTTATTTATTAAAAGCTCGTATTTAGCTTCACTTTCATATATTTGTTTGATTATTTGCTTTTTTTATGATGTAGTCACCCCAAGGGGACAACCCTATGATGCGTTAGCATTGCTTTGCTTGGAAGTAAATTAGGGTAAGGGGAATGAGGGAAAATGAATGCTTTGAGTTTGCATTGCTGCGAGCTAAACAACAGCCCAGAGGCGGAGTAGTTTTTTTAACCGATTTCCCAGAAACAAAGAGGTTCTAAGTTCGACGGGCATTTTTTATGTCTGACGGGGCATAACTTCGTAAAGCGTTGACCGATTTTGATGATTATTTTTTGTTTGGGTAGACTATGTTGACCGATTGGTGCCATGTCAAAAAAATTTTTGGTGGGGTGGGTTAGGGACCCTAAATTTGTAACGCGTGGACATATTTGGATGGTTATTTTTTATTGTACAGAGTATGATCCCCCATTGCTAATAGAAGAAAATAATTTGGTCAAGGGTGGGGGGAGGGGGAAGGGGTAGTCTAACTTCGTAACGTGTGAACCGATTTTGATGATTCTTTTTTTGTTGGGTAGAGTATGGTGGGGGAAACTTAAATCTGTAAAGCGTGGACCGATTTGGATGGTTCTTCTGCACGACGTGGTGATCGTGCCACTAATTCATCGATCCAACTCCGTTTACAAATCTTGCAACTCACTTTTTACCCACTTCTGATTGTTGTATCCATTTAAAGTTTTGTAGTCTTATTCAATTCCTGTACTATCGAACGGCGTCTTTGCATGATTATTCGGTAGACTTCTTCTCTTGATTTCGGCTTAGATGCTTTTCTAACAAAATAAGTATCAGGCATTTGAATAAGTTACTGTCACAGCAGCGAATAAGATACGTCATAAGCTAAATTTGGCAGCTTCTTAAGATTAAGCCTCAAACTAGTTAACTTCTATCCGCTGCCGGCAATAAGTAAGTTCTGAATTATGTTGTTCATATACTGGCTACAATAGAAGATACAGCATGGCTTCCTCAAAGGTAGATCTACAACCGCCAACCTTACTGACTTCGTCTCTAAAACACTATGTGGCCTGGAAAACGGTAAAGATGTTGATATTATCGCCACCAATTTTAGTAAAGCCTTCGACACGATCTCACATAACATTATCTTGTTCAAACTTGATCGCCTAGGCTCCCCCCCCCCCCAGATTCATCTCCTGGATTTGATCCTACCTCAACAACCGTCAGTACAATATTCTTTTCAGCTCATCCATTTCTTACTCTATTGTCGCTCATTCCGGCGTCCCTCAGGGCAGCCACCTCGGCCCATTGATTTTTATCCCTGCAATAAATGATGTTGAATATATCATCAAACACTCAGAGCTGTCCATTTATGCTGACGACATGAAAATAACCAAAAATATCTCCTCCACAACTGACTCTCTTCTCCTGCAAAAAGACCTCGATTCGTTCACCACATAAAACTTGCTTCAGCTGAATGTCTCCAAATGCCAGTCCATCTCTTATTCCCGCAAGCGTCTTACCAGCACCCCGAGAGCCTACATGTTAACCGACGTACCAGTCCCTATCGTTACCTCTATGTGTGACTTAGGAATAATCTGTGATAGCGAACTCAATTTCCGTTCCCACATTGACAGTATAATTCCCAGAGCTATCTCCGCGCTAGGGTTTGTGAAGCGCTGGTCTAGAGAGTTCTCCAATCCTTATGTTTCCAAATTTCCCCACAGCTCCTTCGATAGAGCTCTCCTTGAATATGCCAGCCAGGACTAGTCACCTGCACAAACAATTCACATTAATAGGATTGAATCTGTCCAGCGTAGGTTCATTCGCTTCGCTCTACGTGATCTTCCGTGGGTAGACAGATTCAACCTTCCACCGCCTGAAACTGATCGACTTATAACCTCTAAGTAAACGTCGTGATGTTTCCGATATTCTCTTCATTTATCAGTAATTAACTGGTGCCATAGACTGCCCTTCAATCCTGCGATCTTTACCCATCTATACCAATCCTCGTAACCTTAGGTCCACTCCCCTTTTTCGACTCGACCACCATCGCACAAACTACGGTCAAAGCGAGCCAATTACCAGGATGCTACGAAAAGTCAACTACCTTTCCTCCTTTGACTTCCATCTGAGTAAATCATCCCTTCATCCCATCTTGATCCCGCCCATCGCACAAACTACTTGATCACCTTCCTTACTATATTTATAGCTCATATTGTAGCTTATACTATTTATTTATTTATTATTACTTATCATTTATTATAGTTTGTAGTATTAGTATTATGTATTAGCTTGTATTTTTGTATTTTTTTTATGTTATAGCTTGTATTAAGCTTAAATAAATAAATAAATAAATGTTTATATCAGTAATTCCAATGATTTTTACATTTACCTTACAAAAATATAAAAGATTAAAATTAAATATGCTATTTTGTATATATGTGGTTATTTTATTTTGCTCACAACAGCTGCAAATTCACAGTAAAATTAGAAATTAAAAATGGTTTTCCTCCACTGAAAGTAACATTGTACCCGTATGAGATAGCTGATAGGTCACTCCATTTTAATATGTACGTCTCAGTGGACTGGACACTATAGATAGATAGGTAAAATTTATAGTGTTACTTATAAAGTAATGCAGATTCATCATGAGAAAAAGGAAGAAATTTACTACTACTATCGCATCAAAAGTGAAAAATGCAGCAAATGCAAATTCTGTCCTAAAATATTAATTTACGAATTGTTGCAGTACCTAACGCTATCAATTAACAATGAAGTTTCTTAATTACATCACGAATGCACAAGCGAAAACGCTTGCTTAGGAAGATTCGTGTCAATCAAACCCAAACGTATTTTATTTCATGAAAACTTTATCAAGAAAAATAGAAAGTTTCTGTAATGTTATTACAGAGTTTCAGTCAAAACTTTGCAAACTGGAGCCGTCTAAAAACACTTCCACAATTCAAGCCTATACAAAACATTTCAATGTTATCTTTAAAACAATGCGCGAACCCCCATCACCTATGAAATAATTATACAGCCCCATTTTCGTAATGAATATAATTCCTGAAATCTCTCTGGCTCGTACTCTGACTGATTTTACCAAGTTATGATAAATTAGATTGGGGAGGGGGGGAAACAAATCTCATTATAATATTGGTCCAAAGTGTGGCATCCGACGAAATTAAACAAGCACTTCAGCAGCGCTCTTAATGTAGTACGCTAATTCGGTTTGTGTCAATAAATCTAAATATCCACGCAAAGGCGGACTCCACTGGAAATGAAGGCATGCATTTCCTGTCCTCATTTGAGATAATAATGTAATTGGATTAGTTGTTATACAATAAATATTGTTTTCGAAGGTATTATCTCGAACAGGCTTAACCCTGCTGTGCCTGTAAATTGAAATAGAGCACAAGTCAGCATAACTCCAAGCTATTAAATTGTGACGCACCAAAATATTAATAATTCACGTTTGATTATTTATGCCAACCATTTCACTTATCTGTGCAGAATTTATTATTCTACTAGGAGAGCTTTAATTTAAAGGGCCCCATTTTGTTGGGTCAACAATTTCCATTTAGTGAGTTCCGTTTTGAATTCACTCATCCCTGAGTGTGTTTTATCTAATATTTCCCAAAATATATTTAAATCATTTTAAAAGCGCATCCATTTTGAATTAATATTTGAAAATTCGCGTATTAAATACTGTTGAAAAGTGTGTGGTTACAATGCCAAAATGAATTTCAAATTGAATGACTGCAGAATTTTGCAAATTGCTGATAAGTGTTTTAGTAACTACTCGATTTATGAACATCGAAAGAGAACGTTTTAAGTGTCTATTGTGGAGAATTAAATCATTTGAATCCATTTATTTCGAATGATTCTATATTTCAAAAGGGAAATCATATTGTTCAAACATTTGTTAAACACGAAGAATTAAAACTGTTTTTTTTATGCTAGTAGTTTTCAATAGAGTTATGGAATTGCCGATTTCGTTTGTTTTTTTATGCAAGAAGTTTTCAATAGAATTATGGAATTACCGATTTCGTTGATGTTTAACAAAACTGCTACACTTAGGCTGAACCCACACAGAATACGTTATTCAAGTGAAGCCAAACAAAAAATTTGACTAAGTATTAAAACTCACATGATACAATCATGCAGCACACATCAAATCATTCAAAAGCTTTTCTTTGTTTTATTGATCCTTAAGGCGTCAAGTCAGATGGGGTGATGTATTTCTTACATCTCTGTAGAAAACCTAAGAATTTCATCGGATTTTTGGAAACAGAAAATGTATGGTCATTCCAGATAAGGTTACTGAATATCTCAATACCCAAGCAGTTTAAAGAAGACGAATTGGGTATATTCACTCCACAGAGATGGGTTGAGGGTGGACTGTGTGTTTTTTTATGGAACATCATGCGTTCGATGCGTTAAATATAAAACGGTTTGCACTGCCCCAGCGAGAATCGTGAAAATTTCCTTATTTAATGATCTAAACATGCGTTCACGATTGATTTCTGTAGAGTTCCTACGAGTATTCATTACAGAAGCAAGAGAGATCGTGAAATTCAGGGAGCTGTCGTTGGCGAAACTATGGATACGATTGAGAGTAAGCGATAAAAGATCATTAATAAAAAGAAGAAATAAGGTTGGTGAGAGAACTGAACCCTGAGGTACACCGGCATTTATTTCGTAGGGATCAGATGTAAGTAACTCCACCTTTTGCCTGCCAAAAATTTTTCTATCCATTTTAAGAGGTTAAGATCCAGACCAAATGCTTGAAGTGTGGCTTAAAGGGCATCATGCCTCACTCTATCAAAAGATTTTGTGCCTGTTTAGACGGTTCAATCTGTCTTTACCTTTTGTCGCTCCTCAAAATAAAAATGTGTTCACACGTGTCGCTTTGAGGCGAGAGGTTGCCATGACCAGAAAAGTTGAACGTGAGTCCAGTTCAGATCGAGACGCACTTCTTCCCTGCCCGAACTTGCCTCGCATCTTAGAAGTTCTGGATGAAAGTTCAATTCGTATACTCGTCTGAACAGGCACTTTGAAATATCAACAGCAACAATTTCGGATTCACTGAAATTATGGAGACAATGATTCCAGCGGTCTGTAACAGTCGTTAGTAAGCCTCCGAATGGCCGGCCAACGTAGAAACCGTACTGCTAATCGGAGTTTAGATAGTTGTTTTCAAGATAGCTTGGTGGTTAATTAATTAATAGATTGACAATAGGTCGATTGTTAATTACATCGTTCCTATCGCCCTTCTTATAGGGCGGCAAAATCATAGAGTTGCCATTGAAGACGTGGTTAATGCACGATCGAGCCTCAGCCTGCTGACGAGTTTTCCTTTTATTAAAAAAATCCACTCCGACCCTGAGCTGCTGTCTGTCTGACAGCACTACAAAAACAATTTGCTTGATTCCCGTCCGGCCATAGCCATGCTAAAAATGCATCAGAGGGTTATCCCAGAGTTTTGGCTGCATCATAAAAAAACAACATTCAAGTATATTGCCTTTTTATGCTAATGGCCGCCATTCTATATAACATCGATATTATAGAACATCGATGTTTTGAGCTCGATTATTATCGATCATCGATGTACAGTGATCGATGTTGACATCGATGTCAAGATCGATGTTTTGTAAACATCACTCATCCCTCCCTACTTTACGCTTGCCATAATTTTAAATGAGTATTTTTTCAAATAAATGTAATACTACTAAGCTCAAATTGTACATACTTTGCTTAAACTTCGTTTTGACTTTATAATTATAAAACCCCTAAATTGCACTTTTCACAAAATGTTTGATCCTCCTTGTAGAAAAATTAGCGACAGATCAATCGTGTTCTAGGGTTGGCTTTACAGCGCCCTGAAAAGTTTATGCAAATGAATGATCACTTCTACGATAATAAGGGGCTCGTTCATAAACGCAGGTTTGCGCATCATCTGCACAATTCTGCTGAATAGAGTGTATTGCTGAATTATGCAGCTACAGTGCAAACCTGCGTTTATGAACAGGCCCTAGGCTAAAGAGGAAACGAATTCAAAATGATTCTGCAGCAATCCTCTTCACAGTTTCGCCGACGACAGCACCCTTGATTTCGCGTACTCTTTTGATTGTGTAATGAATTCTCATGGGAACTCTAAAGAACTCAACCGAGAACGCATGTTTGGTTCATTAAACAACGACATTTCTTCGATTCTCGCTTGGGGTAGAGCAACCCGTGTTATATTTAATACATCCAAAACTTAATACTGCTAACTGTCCCTTAAAAGACTCCCAACCTACCCTCAACCTCAACCCAGCTCTTTCCACGGAGTAGATTTGCCCAATTCGCCCTTTTTAAACATCTTGGGTATTGATATATCTAGAAACCTAAGGACCATATATTTTCTGTGGCTAAAAATGCAATAAAATGGGTTTTCTACAGATATATAAGAAATACTTCATCTGAATACTTGGTCTGAATTAGGGTTGATCTATAAGTCCGACATCAGGCCTAAACTCGAATATAATTTCCATATTTGGGCAGAGGCCGGACACACCGCATTGTCCCTCAATCTCTGAGGTTATTAAATTTATTGTCGAAATTGCTAGCCTGATACCTTTTTGACACATCACAACACGCAATATAAGAGATTCAATCCTTCCGCCCCCTCCCCACATAATCTCCAGGTCAAATTTGGTCGTATCGTCAAATATCGGAAAGCTTCTTTAAGCAGAACTATCCGAATGTGGAACAATTAACCATTTTCTATTTCTCCCTCGTCTTATGAGCCCGAAACTTTCAAACTAGTCGCACATCGACATCTCCTCCTCTCAAATCCTTAACCCATTTCACTTTCCCTTATTTCCTTTCCCGCCAAGACTGTGCTTTGGTATCATAGGGTATCCCCTGATCTTTTCCATTGTCATATAAAAAAAATTAGCTATCAGTATATCTAATAAATCATAATATTATAAAATTAATTTAATTAGTAGCACTTTACTAATTTTATCCTTACTTTTTTTCAGTATATCAGCTTTAAAGTCGAATTCCAATTCTTCGTTCCGTTGAACTAAGGGGTTTCATAAAATTTTCCTAAAGTATCTAAGACAACTCAATGGCACTTTTCCATAGTAGCCCAATTGAACTAAAAACTTATAGCGCTTTCGCTCCCCAATCGTTATTTGGATGTATTACTGAATCAATACTTTCTTACCTACTTTTGTTTCATAATCAGGTCATCGATGACAATGTATGAGGAAGTATTTTTGTGACCCATAAAACCACAAGTTGGAAGGAACTTGATATTCTGCCATGATAAATATCCCAATCTTACGAATAGTCGACTTAATTTAAACTGATAATGATACGCCATCCAGACTTCGAATACAAGAGCTACAAACCAATCGTGGATACCACAGTGAACATTCCACCTGGTATTTCTAGTTCAGGACAATCTAGCAGAGCTACCATAAAATTGGATAGTACAGAACTGTTCATTACCTATGACGTATGAGCTTATTTAGCACCCCTAGGACAACTACTTCCTGAATTGAAGGAGAAATTTTACAAACCCTTAGCGCAACTGGTACTCGTACATTTACACGCATATACATATGTACATTACAATGTTAAACAACTTAATTTAAATTTGAATGCAATTATCCCTCGTCATTAAAAAAAATTAACAACTTACCCTCAATTTATCCACCACTCTTCCAACCAGAATCTAATATTCACCCCCCTACATGTCATGTCTGCACCGCCTGACATTTTGCATTCAGTTCCAGCTCAATCTGAATTTTGTGCATGAAAAATGAAGGACTTTCAGAGCTGGTTTGTTTGAAAAAGTGATTAAAGGATTCATAGTTGGGATCATCAAACGTGAAGCAACGCTATATGAAGTGAAATACGAGAAGGGCTTTCAGGATGTTTGCTAAAATCTTTCCAAAATGTGTTAGTGCACGCCATGCAGGAATGCAGTTTATCTTCTGTGCATGATTCCAGGCATTAAGCATGAATGTAAGGTGCTCGTGGATAATGCACTTCAGCAGATTACCTTCCTTAAATTTGTTTTAGGATAAAGTATATAAAAGCTGGAAAGAATCTTTCTGAGAAACGATGAAAAGGATCTACAGCTGTCAGATACGTTGATCCGAAAAGTCATTAGAGGATGCCCTAATTCCGAGGAGAAATGACTCGCGGTCCAAGTACGGCTATAGCTACAGATCTGGACCACCTATTTTACCATTTATCATAATGGAGTAAGACATTTCACCATATCGAGGGTATCATTTCGAACATCTCGCTATTCTCACTGTGCTCGCAAAAAAAAAATAAAGCTTCACCGAGCAGCCTAAGCACTAAGGCTGGAAATTGTAGGTGGCAAACGAGAGTAAAACAAGCAAACTTTGTGGACGTTTAATTGTAGCCAAATTTCTCTTATCGCCCAATTGTAACAATTTTTTTTTATTCGAAGAGCTTATGGTAAGCCTAAACAGTGCGCTGCACCAGATAACTTTCCAATTTCGAACGGACAAATATTCATCAAGAGCTTTTTTTTTGGAAGGCCGAATTGCTGAATGGAAAATGAATATTGTCTTGAAAGTTTTGCTCTCCAGACTACTGGATGGACGAATCCCCAACTGGAAATCTTCGGAATTAATTTTCGAATGAGCTTTTGAGCTCATTCCCAGGACTTGAATATCAACGCAGACAAGTATGCAAAGATACTCGTTGGTCCTTGTCCTTCAGAAATTTTAGGATTCTAATAACAATTAAAAATTAAATTGAGCAATTCTCGGGTCGCTGGGCTTTTCATGCAAATTTTCGTTTTTCCTGAGCTTAATGTGGAAAATACAATGGAGCCGACTGAATGAATAAGTAAACAAAAGTAGTAATAACTTTGGAAAACGAGTTTAAATATTTGATTTACACTTTAATTGCGCACTAGTATCTCGCAGATAGTTTTAACTGACCTAAGTAAAAAAGATGCTATGGTGTCACATAACAAATCCGCAGAGCTACATTTACAGTAAAAAAAACAAAACATTATTATTATTATGTATTTCAGAATTGGAAGATACTGTTTTAAACTTTAGCAAAACTTCTGCAGAATGAAAAGCTGTCGAAATTGGGTTGTAAAGTTCCTTGTTTTCTGAAGTAATATTAAAACAAGATAACTTTGGAAATTTGTTTAGTTGTAAAACAGGTTAAATCAGAGTGTTACCTCAATCCACTAAAGTGAAAAGACATTTTCGTAGTAAAGAGAAATTCAAGACAATTCACATTTGTTATTATTGCGTGACATTACTTAAAAGTTGAGCGAGTCATTTCAACTTTTCTTATAAACTTAGTCTGAGAAGTTTTCCAAGATTAACTGGTGTTCTTGGCGTATATCCAAATTAAAGTGCTTTTCGCCTTAACAAATTTCTGATGGAGAAAAAATGGGCTAAGACGAAGAGCAAATACGGCAAGCAAGAAATCAATAAAAGGTAAATTAAGTTAGTTAAATTCAATGATACAATTCATCTGATTCAGAAGTTTATTTGTGAAAATGAACTCGATAGGGTAATCAATTGATTAACGAATTAAAAAATCGACCATAACTGAAAAGCAATAATAGTAAAAAATAACTGTTGAGACAAAATTTTGTTTTCTCTTAACAGGCAGCGAGTTGTTTTGTTTGCACCGGCTTCAAAATGTCATAATAGATTATTTTATGCTTTTAGCGCTTTTGTGAACTCAACTTTGTTTTTTTAACTATTTTATTTTTCACTTTTTAGTATCTTCATATACACGATTCGAAGATGCCGCTCGAACGAACAAAGCAATTTCAAAATTTGCAGAGGTAGTGCACTCTAAAGATGGAAACACAATTATCCAAATCAGGCAACATATTACGAAAATATTCACGTTCACCCTTTCATACCCTCGCTTTAGAAAATTCTTAACTTGGCTCTAGTGCGCCACCGTACTGAATACAGCAAGAGAAAATTATCGTAGTCAGAGAATCAGCGTAGTCAATCTAGGTACAAAATTGTTATCATGTACCAATCAGGAAACGTATTCTATACAAGAGAATCAAAATCGGCCTATGCCTTATAGAGCTAGGAGCCATCCATCCTCCAACCCTCACCACAAGCCACAATGTTTGTCAGAACACAAATAGATAATCCATGCATTCAGAATAATCTAAATCAGCCCACGCTTTACAAAGTTAGGTTACCCTCCCCCCCCCCCCCCCCACCCCATCCCTATGTCAATATCTTTCCATAAAGTAGCAATGGGGGATCACACTGTATACAACAAAATGGAATCACCCAAATAGGTCTATGCATTAAGAAGTTGGGTACCGTTCCCTCCGCACCCCACCATACCCCATAAATTGTTATCGAGATACCAGTGGGGCAACATATTCTACATTTCAAAAGAAGAATCATCCAAATCGGTTCACACGTTGCAAAGTTAGCCTACCCCCTACCCCCTCCTAGTGAGAAATGTATCCTCATAGTAGCAATGGCGGTTTATACTATATATTACATAAAAAGAGTCATCCAAATCGATCTACGCGTTAACAAGTTGACATCGAACCCCTCCCCTACTACAAACCCATCGCTTAAAATTGTGTCGTGGTACAAATGAAGGAAGATCCTCTATACATCAGAACGAGAATCATCCAACTTTGTCCAAGCGTTACGAAGTTAAAGTACCCCTCTCTCTTCCCACGCCACTCTAGGTACATACTTTTTCATTATTAGCAGTGGGGGATCATACTCTATACAACAAGAAAAGAGTCATCCCAATCATTCCAAGAGTTACGAAATTAGACTACCCAAAAAAATGTAGCCTAGCGTTGTGCGAGGGGGGAGGGATAGTCTAACTTTGCAACGCCTGGACCGATTTGGATAATTGTTTTGCTGTTGGGTAGAGTATGTTTGTATCAATCTTACAACGAGAAAAAATATAAATATGGGGGGGGGTTTGGAACCTGATTTTGTAATATGTGGACCGATTTGGATGGTTCTTTTTCTGTTGTTAAGAGGTGATCCCCCATTGCTAATAGAAGAATAATTTGGTCCTAAGTTGGAAGGGGGAGGAGGTAGTCTAATTTCGTAACGCGTAGACCGATTTCGATGATTCTTTTCTGTTAGGTAGAGTATGTTTCCTGATTGATACCACGAGAAAAAAAATTTTTCTGGGATGAGGGAGGGGGTAGAGGGTTAAACCTGACTTTTTAACGCGTGAAGCGATTTGGATGGTTCTTTTTTTGTTGTACAGAATAGAAAACACTAAGAAGTGAAAAATAAAATAAAAAATTTTAATAGACTTCACAAAAAGCGCTCAAAAGCATAAAATAATTATTAATTTTATATCTATTGCGGCATTTTAAATTCGGTCTAAATCAAACAAACCACCAAACAACTACAACAAAAGTATTTAATCGGTTTTACTTATGATCTCGTGATCTGAAACGTTCAGGTAGTTTTATGTTATGTTTGCTTAATTTGCACCGACTTCAAAATGTCCTAATAGATATAAATTTAAAAATTATTTTATGCTTTTTAGCGCTTTCAGTTCAACTTTGTTTTCAAAACTATTTTTTACCGACTGAAAATATAGTCGGCACAGATAAGGGTACTGAATATAAAGATGCTTAGGGAAGGCGAATTGATTATATTCACACCGTCTATTTCCGTCGACGATGTGAATATAATCAATAGGGTGCACTGAATGTTTTTTGCGAAACAATAAAGGCCCGGATCGATGCAGAAAATCGTTGTTTAATTTTCCAACCGTTTGGAGTTACAGGATAATTCATAAATTTTGCAATTTTCATGGTATGTACATCACTATTTTATTCTTATCTTATTATATACTCAACGCAGGGATATCAAACAAACGCTAAAAAAACTATGACTTTTCTAAATTGTCAACAATTTTCATCTAAACCATTTCAAAAAGTTAAAAAATGTTTACGATTACTTAAAATTCAGCATTTTCCCAAATTTTTTCCGAAATTTATGTAAATAATAAATATGATTTTATTTTTAATAGATTTCCCATTAAGTCCAAGTAGAGACAGGATGTAGAAATTTATACGTAGACAACATTTTGGGAAATTATAAAATTTCAATTATAGGAATCTGCAAATTAAAGAAAGTAACATTTAAATTCATTTTATTGAATTCGGAATTTATTACAATGAATCTTAGTAGGTTGCAAAAGCTGATAGAAATGTACTCTTTCAATACTTTCAATACATGTTAGTAACTCCCTTGTAAATCCCTCTTTAAGGTGTATTGAAGCCAGCCTCTCCCGTATTTTCGTCGTTGCAGTCCCACTTCTGCTAATAAATTCGTCTATTGGCCATAAGTGAACATCATCCTTCATTTCTCCCCACAAAAAAAAAGTTCAATGGTATAAGATTTGGCGATCTAGTGGGCCAATGAATCGGTGCACCTTTCGGCAAAATCAATGGTCCTATTAAATGGGTGTCGATGATACCAGCCCAAATATTGGCTCAGGATTCGGAATTAATTACATGAATGTCGGAGAAAATTCGGGAAGTGCTGAATTTTAAATAACCGCAAAACATTTTGTTCACTTTTGAAAGTGACGGTACCTGTATATGTATGGTAGGAGTTAGATCAAGGTTCAAGGTTCAAAAAACTTACCGCCGAGTACTAATATACATAAAAGAAGTTTAGGGGATACAAGGGAACTATCTATTATATAAAAAGAGTTATAAAAGCTTGATAACAAATTATAGGCCAATCGCGAAGCTTTCCTCCAAACCCAAGTTGTTCGAAACTGTTATATATTGACAGATTGTGGGACAGTGTAAGAGGTTAATCTCGGCTTGTTAGCATGGCTTTCTGCCTGATAGATCGTCGACAACTTACCCACTTGAATTTAGGTCCCACATAATCTCTGACTTCCAAATTGGTCTTCCTATCGACTGCGTATACAACGACTACAGAAAGGTATTTGATAAAATTCCTCACTCTGTGAATATGCTCAAATTTATAAAATTTAGTTTCCAGCCTTTATTGCACGATTGGATCGGCTCTTACTTGAAAGGTATGATTTATCGGGTATATTTCCGTAACACTTTATCTAGAGTCGTTAGTGCTTCATCGCATGTACCGCATGGTACCCATCTGGGTCCGCTGCTGTTTATTCTTGCCATTGACGACATTATCCCCCTGATTAGGAACTCCAAAGTCTTAATCTATGCGGACGAAATACAGATTGTCTCATGCGTTAGAAAAAGTTATGATTCCTTCTGCATTCAGGATGATTCGAGAATACCTCTTCGTCTGATCCTAAGATTATCGCCAACCTCTTTGCACACTTCTTCAGTAAATCTTTCAGCGACAATTCTCTACAACCCGACCTTAACTATTTTGCATTCATGGACAAATGCACTCAAACGTCGTTTACATCTTTTGACCCTGATCCTGAACTAATCGCAGCCAGTATTAACGGGCTTGAAGACGACTTTCACCCAGGTCCAGATGGCATTCCGGCCATCGTTCTGAAAAAGTGTGCCATGCCCCTTAATTTGCTTTTTCGTCTCTCGGTCACTCAAGGGGTTTTCCCTCAATTATGGAAAAATTCGTATATTATTCCCATCTTCAAAAAGGATACAAGAACGATGTGTCCAACTACAGACCCATTACTAAATTATCATCCATACCTAAACTATTCGAAAAATTGGTCTATGTTTCCATGTTCTTTAACTGTAAGTTCTCATTCTCCCAGCATGGCTTCCTCAAAGGTAGATCTTCAACCACCAACCTTACTGATTTCCTCTCTAAAACACTATATGCCCTGGAAAACGGTAAAGATGTTGATGTTATCGCCACCGATTTTAGTAAAGCCTTCGACAAGATCTCCCATAATGTTATCTTGTTCAAACTTGATCGCCTAGGCTTCCCCCCAGATTCATCTCCTGGATTCGATCCTACCTTAGTTAGTTAGTACAATGTTCTTTTCAGCTCATCCATTTCTAACAATACTGTCGCTCGTTCCGGCGTCCCTCAGGGCATTGAGGCATTGATTGATTTTTATCCTTGCAATAAATGATGTTGATGTTGTTCACCACATGGTGCATGAAAAACTATCTTGAACTCAATGTCTCCAAATGCCAGTCCATCTCTTATTCCCGCAAGCGTCTTACCGCCACCCCGAGAGTCTATATGTTAACCGACGTACCAGTCCCTATCGTTACCTCTTTGTGTGACTTAGGAATAATCTGTGATAGCGAACTCAATTTCCGTTCCCATATTGATAGTTTAATTAACAGAGCTAACTCCGCACTAGGGTTTGTGAAGCGTTGGTCTAGAGAGTTCTCCACTCCCTGTTTCCAAATCTCTCTACGTCTCCTTCGTTAGACCTCTCCTTGAATATGCCAGCCAGGTATGGTCCCCTACACAAACAACTCACATTAATAGGATTGAATCTGTCCAGCGTAGGTTTATTCGCTTTCCTCTACGGGATCTTCCGTTGATAGACAGATTCAACCTTCCACCTTATGAAGACCGTCTGAAATTGATCGAATTACAACCGTTAAGTAAACGTCGTGATGGTTCCGGCATTTTCTTCATTTATCAGTTATTAACTTGTGCCATAGACTGCTCTTCAATCCTGCAATCTTTACCCATCTATACCAATCCCCGTAACCTTAGGTCCACTCCCCTTTTCCGACTCGACCGCCATCCCACAAACTACGGTCAAAGCGAGCCAATTACCAGGATGCTACGAAAGTTAACGACCTTTCCTCCTTTGACTTCCATCTGAGTAAATCATCCCTTCACAAAGCCTTATATCTTGACCCCGCCCATCTTGATCCTGATCGCCTACCTTAATTCTTCTTCCTTCCGCCTTCTGCCTGTATCTACTATATTTATAGCTCATATTGTAGCTTATACTACTTATTTATTTATTATTACTTATCATTTATTATAGTTTGTAGGATTAGTATTATAGCTTGTATTAAGCTTAAATAAATAAAAATTTAAATACTTTCAAGAACTGATGTAAATCAAATGGCCTGCAATTTAACTTGGAAAAATTTTAAATTATGTCATTCTCTAGGAACTTTAATCAGCTCGTTTTTGATTATACCTTTGCGAAAACTAAGATCCGTCGCGTGCAGTTCGTTACTGGCCTTGGTCTGAAGATTGACAAAAAACTCGATTTCACTCTGTACATAAACTATATTATTTCTAGAAGTAATTCAGTTCTGGATTATGTAAAGCGGTGGTCAAGGGAGTTCTCTTATCGGCATACCTTAATTCACTTATTCTTTTCCTTGGTTAGGCCAATTCTCGAGTATGCATCTCAGGTTCGGTCACCTTGTTATGCTATTCATTCTAGACGCGTTGACTCGGTACAAGGGATCTTTGTTAGGTTCGCACTAAGAGGCCTCCCGTAGAATGGTTAACTTAGGCTTCCTCTTTATGTGGTTTGTCTGCGGTTATTTAATATGTACTCTATGGAACCTCGTTTTTTCATTGCTGACCTAGTCTTTTGTTCACCAGCTTTTGAACTCGAACACAGATTCTCGTGCTCTTGCTGGTTGGGTTTCTTGTAGGCATACTCCATATAGCATTAAAAAATTGCCTTTACTGCATGTCGTTCACTCTCAGTCTAATTAAGGTATGCATGAGCCTATAAATCGCATGTGTAGGGCCTTGAATGTCTGCCCTATTTTCGACCTGACTCTTACTAAGGATTCTGTGAAACCTGTTCTCTGTGCACCCATGATTGCTGTATGTGTATGTATTCTAATTTTGGCCTGACTCTTACTAAGGATTCGGTGAAACGATCTCGATTTCGTCGTCACTGGCTCACGTACGATCATCATAGCCTTCACTGACTCACTCATGATCATCAAAACCTCTAGATTACTTCGTGAAGTCCTAGAAAGCTGAAATTTGGTATGCAATTTAGGATTTGCACAGAAGCAACGAAAAAATTAAGAAACCTATAACTTTCACCTTCCAACCCCCCATAAAGAGGGGTGCAGGTCTGTTTATACAATTTTTGATGGGTAGGTACTTCCAACTAGCGCCTGTAAAATCAAAATTTGAAATAATTAACAGAGCATTCGTCCACCTTGAGCAGTTTTCGATCTGTATCGCCATCACTATTCATAAAAGCATAGGGCTAATAGTGCTCTCATTGATATCGGATCATCGACGTTCTCTTGTTGGCAGACTTATGTAGTCGAGGGTGACTAGTTTGATAGGGTTCATCTTATAATGATTGACTTTGTAAGTATTAAAGCACAAAATCTAGCTATAGTTTAATATAATCGGTTAATAGCTAAGCACCATCCTGATTTATCGTTTATTGAAAATAATAAACCAACGAGGAAAAGAGGCAACGATAAAGAGTGGACTATGAAAAAAGAAAATAGCTGACGCACAAGAAATACATCCCGAAGGAGTAAAGAAAACTATGGCATATTTAAAAAACAAATGGAATCCCACTAAAAACATTTCATGTAAGTAGATTCCCAAGACTCACAAGCTCATAACGCTTTTATTGTTCAAAAGTTAACAGATCTCATTCAGAGCCTGAGTTAACAGATCTTTGTCTTTCAGAGATCTTTGTCAAAAAGTATTGCTTGGCCATTTAATGGAACTTTTGCATGACATAAGATTAAAGACCAGTGACTTAATTTCTTACCATAAGTCCATGGGGTTATCTGTGCGGCGGCCAAGCCATATTTGTTGACCAAGATGCAGGGTTTGTAGAGGTAGGGACTTGGCTCTACATGAGATCTGAAAACTTTTTAACGGTGAAAGCATTAACATAAGCTTATAATACGCTTATGATACGGATGTGAAGATCTGAGCTGATGCGCTGAAGGTCGAAAAGTACAGGAAACTGATGGCGGGAGTACAAAGGAGAGGAGCCCTTAGAGTTACCTCCGGCTACAGAACTGTGTCGGAGCCAGCGATTCTGGTTTTGGCAGCCGTCACCCCCATAGATCTATTAGCGCAAGAGCGGAAACAGCATCATGACAGGCAAGCCGAAATCGGAAAAGAGGCAACGAAAATCGAAGCTAGCGAATACGTTCTTACGAGATGGTAAGACCGCTGAGATAGTGAGACAAGAGGGAGATGAACCGCTAGACTAATACCAGACCTAAAGAAGTGGCTAAAGCGAGAACGCGGAGAGGTAAACTACTACCTGACGCAGTGCTTGACCGGACACGGGTACTTTAACGCTTTCCTCCATAAAATGGTAAAAACAGAAAGCCCAGCCTGCCAATACGGCGACTTCCAGAAGGACGACGCCCAACACACCTTCTTCGAATGCAGAAGGTGGAACGCAGAGAGACAGGAGCTAGAAGAAGAGCTCGGGGAATTCTCGCCCGAGGACATAGTGAACAGCATGCTCAGAGGTAAAGCGCAATGGGGCCGAGTTGCAGTATTTATCCAGAAGATCCTGCAACAAAAGAAAAAGGAAACCCCAGAAGCACTGGACGAACTGTAGTAGGATAAGACCTAAAACATAAGAAGCCAATGATGGCGTAATAGGTATCACCCTGAAGAAATACGAAAAGTAGTCCCGGGGTGGAGACATGCCTGAAAGGAGGAGGGTTTTTAGTGGGTACGAGTCCCACACACTAGGGAAAATTACCGCCCTGACGCTGCATAAAGCATTTTTCCCCCTCCAAAAAAAAAGTGATGTGATTGATTTATAAATTCTTATTAATTTACAATGACTTTTTTCCACCACAGTATCGAGCCCTTCCATATTCTGGACCCCCCAGGCTAGAGCCTTGTTATCCCCCCCCCCTCTCATTATGGATGGAACGCTAAAAAAGATACAATCCCATCAAATCATTGTCACGAAGTTTTTTTTCTCCAAACTTTGTTTAAGAGAGGTTTCGTTTCATCTCCTAAACTTTCTTTAAAGTAGACTTAACTTTTAGGTGTTCGTATGTATCCAAGATCGTTTCAATTTATGAAGCATGCTAATGTAATGACTTAATTTTTCTTTCATGCTATCATGCAATTAAACTGAGAAGTCGATTAACATTACCCAGCAACATCACGTAAGAACATTTGTGCACATGCTGCTTTACTTTAATCCTAGAACTCCTTTATAGGAAATTCCAGGAACTTTAAAATTAGCAGTCTCTAAAGAATTTAAATTGTGAAAAGTTCTTTTACTCACTGGAAGAAGAAAATGGCTGAGAACATGGAACAGCATCAGAACTTTTCTGCAGCTTGTTGATCTCAGGTGAGTTCAAATACCGGAAACAAATTTGCAATACCCTTCTATCTTTCAAATGACTCCCCATAGAGCAAACTACAGGTCGAGCGGAATGTTATGTGACGAATTTTAGTATTAGTAAGGGACATTCGTCTGCATTTCACTATACATGTTCACACCACTTTAGAAAAACTATTGTACGGTGAAAAAATTGTGGAAGTAAAACTTTTGTCCATGGTGAAAGGACAACGCTCCATTCATTTTGGGTATTGTCGTATGTTCGAACTTTTAAAGGTCCCCAATCACGTGGAAAAATTGCATTCTAGTTTAGTTCTAGTTGAAGGCAGCTTTTCTAGTGCCGAGGTGTATATTGGCCGTGGTGGTAGGTAGTGAAAATAGTACACTTTTCAGTGGCTGCAGTTGGGTCAAATCAAAACATCTTCGTGGTGGTTGGGGATGTAAACTAGCAGCGTCTGCACGAGGATGTCGCATTGAGTTTTTATTGCACCAATGCCTCCCCAAAATGAGTTGGGAAAGGGGAGAATTATTCATTCCGTTCTCGTGAAGTTTTATGCGTTTTATTTTGCGACATTTATGCAGCACCATCGATTCGACCTTTTGTTCGAAGTACTTCATTAATTTCGTGAATGCAGATGAAAAAATTGAAGTATTCATTGCTGCTATCAAATCTAGCTGGAATTCAAATGTTATTAACAACTATTAAAGCAATTTTCAATGAGTATTCATAAACACATTCCATTAAAAAATTATCGAGATTGCCAAGGAAATTTAAAATAGTTTTTGCGAAACAAATCATATAATGGATGTAACTTTTTTCGAAAAAAGACTACCTATGCTGTAGCCTTCTGCATCATGCTTTCGAAAAGTTTTACTAAAATATATTCGTGACCCAGTCGGAAAACGGTGGCTAGTTGCGAAAAAAAAAATTTGTTATATTACTACTTGAAGTTATACTAGTTCTTTTACTTGTTCCAAAATAAAGCGGAAAGAGTAGTTTAAGGACTAGGTTAATATTTCAGAGGGTGTGTGATTGATAGGAAATTGCTTTTGGAATCCCCTTTTCTTGGCCATTGACGTTGTCATGTAGTTTATGTACCCGGAATAAAGAGGTTGGGCTTTTTGTAAAACGTAAAATTTGTTGTACGTTTCCTTTAAGCGTGTAAATTATGAAGTAGTATAGAAGGGTTGGGTTTAATTTTATTTTATTAGGAAAATTTTAAATAATTTAAAACAAAAAAAACTAAATAGCAATTTTCACTTTTTCTTTTAGCCCAAAGAAAACCAAAATAGAAAAAAATTAAAGAATTTTCGAAAAATCAATTTTTTTATTTTTTATTTAAATGGTCCCTTAGGACCTCAAAAATGATGTCCTCAATGGAAGATCTTCAACCACCAATCTTACCGACTTTGTCCCCAAAACAATATGTGCCCTGGAAAACGGTAAAGATGTTGATGTTATCGCCACCGAGTTTAGTAAAGCCTTTGACAAGATCTCCGTTATCTTGTTCAAATTTGATCGCTTAGCCCCCCCCCCCCCTCGATTCATCTCCTGGATTCAGTCCTACCTTAACAACCGTCAGTACAATGTTCTTTTCAGCTCATCCATTTCTAACCCTATTGTCGCTCGTTCCGGCATCCCTCAGGGCAGTCACATTGGTCCATTAATTTTCATCCTTACAATTAATGATATTGATTGTGTCATCAAACACTGAGAGCTGTCCATTTATGCTGATGACATGAAAATAATTGAACATATCTCCTCCACAATCGACTCTCTTCTCCTGCAAAAAGATCTCGATTCGCTCACCACATGGTGCATGAAAAACTTGCTTGAACTCAATGTCTCCAAATGCCAGTCCATTTCTTATTCCCGCAAGCGTCTTACACCCACCCCGAGAGTCTACATGCCCATATTGACAGTATAATTAATAGAGCTTACTCCGCGATAGGGTTTGTGAAGCGCTGGTCTAGAGAGTTCTCCAATCCTTATGTTTCCAAATCTTTCTATATCTCCTTCGTTAGACCTCTCCTTGAATATGCCAGCCAGGTATGGTCACCTACACAAACAACCCACATTAACAGTATTGAATCCGTCCAGCGTAGGTTCATTCGCTTCGCTTTACGTGATCTTCCGTGGGTAGACAGATTCAACCTTCCACCTTATGAAAACCGTCAGAAACTGATAGACTTACAACCTTTAAGTAAACGTCGTGATGTTTCCGACGTTCTCTTCATTCATCAGCTATTAACTGGTGCCATAGACTGCCCTTCAATCCTGCAATCTTTACCCATCTATACTAATCCCCGCAACCTTAGGTCCACTCCCCTTTTCCGACTCGACCGCCATCGCACGAACTACGGTCAACGCGAACCAATTACCAGGATGCTACGAAAAGTCAGCGACTTTGACTTCCATCTGAGTAAATCATCCCTTCACAAAGCCTTATATCTTAATCCCGCCCATCCAGATCACCTTTCTTAATTCTTCCTCTTTCCAGTTTACATAATTATTTATAGCTCATATTGTAGCTTATACTATTTATTTTGACTTATAGCTTGTAGTATTAGTATTATATTATATTATATTATTGTATTATTATGTTATAGCTTGTATTAAGCTTAAATAAATAAATGGCCGGAAAATATCTCTAAGTACTCGATTTTCGAATTTTGAGATTAAAGGTATCGCAAAACTCAAAACTTCTAACACGTTTATCTCAAAACTGTATTTTTCAAGTTGGCCGGAAACATAACTCAGGCAATTTTCAACCGATTCAGTTGAAATTTTGAATGTATCTTTAAAAGTACATTGTCTATAGAAGTACGTATTTTTTTTCATTTGTTATTAACAATTTTCTGACTATTTATAAGCCAAATTTTCCACTTTTCACTTCAGAAGTGCGCAATTTGGCCAAAAATCAATGTATTCGAAAAACTTCATTGGCTCATCATAATTCAAAATTTACAGGAGCCATTTGTCCGGCCGTGGACCCTTGAAATTAATCGCTTCAAAAGAATTATTGTATACAGTCACTGATATGTATGATAAACACCCTTTTTTGTAATCTGGAAGTATTTTGTAGTTTTTCTGAAAAAGAGTCCCCAAAAAATCATATTTCTTCGGCCTCTGTAGCGGCCTAACCCCTTAACAAAATTACTTACCTTTCCTGAACCTTGGCTTCTTTCTTCCTCTGCTTTCTTTCTCCTCATTCCATCTTACTAACACCTTTCCTTAGTGCAGTCGTTGATCCAGGAAGGGGGGGGGGGGGCGAGTGCAATTGCTCCCTTCCCCCTGAGCCTCGACCGAACTTTTTTTATTGGGGAAAAATTACGGCGAATATCACTATAAAAATTACTAAACTTAACCGGAGCAACGGAGGGAGTCAAACGTAGACTTATTTCGAAAAGTCAACCCTTACTTTTTACAGTATGTCTTAGTTATTCTACGAAAAGTAAAAATTTCCATTATAAGAAATATTTATTTCCGGAATAATAAAGTATTGTCGTAATTATGATATTAAATAATTGATCGGGATTATTTTTAAAATAGAATTTGATATTAATTTTGATCTGAACTGATCACATATTTTCAGTCGCTTGGCTTTGGTTTTTTTCTGACTTGGCACTGATCTACAAGTTCCACATCAGGCCTAGACTGGAATTTAGATTCCATATTTGGGCAGACGCCAGGCATACCGCATTGTTCGAGTTAGATAAAGTGTAAAAAAAGACTATTAAACTTATGGGCGACTTCACTTTCTCTGAAGCATCGACGGAATTTCGGTTGTCTTTAACTCTTTCATCGCGTGTTTCATTCTTCTATAGCTGTTGCCATGGCCATTGTTCTAACGAAATTGCTAGCCTTATCCTTTGTAGACACATTTCAAGGCGCGATTTCACCCCTATACTCTAAAGGACAAATTTTATCAAATTTCGGGATCCTTTCCTATGCAGAACAACAGGCAATTTGGATAGTTTACATTTTCTGTTTTTCTCTCGTTTTATGAGGCCGAAACTTTTAAAGGAGGCGTACATCGTCGTTCCTATAAACCCATTTCGTTTATCCTTAATTAATTTCCTGTCAAAGTTGTCCTTTAACATCATTGGGCTCAGCCTTGAACTCTGGCATTCTGATTAAAAAATAATAATTGAATATTATTTGATACTTTTATTAATAATCTGATAAAACAGTTACAATTGGACACGCACATGATAGTGTGTAGTAGTTTTTTCAAAAAATTTTATAAAGTATTTTTGCCACAATGTTCGTTATAATTTTTATTTATATTAAGAATTTTTGCAGATATTTTGCATAAATAGTTTAAAAATTAGAGTAGGAGAGGGGCTCTAAGAGATACCTGCATTTTAGGAGACCTATCTAAATCAAAAAAAAATTTTCAGTACACCTTTCACTTTATGAAAAAGAGGTCCAAAAAGATAATACCAGATGTTATCTTAATATAATGGGAGGATGGAAGCCTATGACATACGGACGGACGGACAGACCGAAACTATAGTGTTTTCTAGTTGCTATGGTACTGTAAAACCTAAACCTCGCCTACATAAGCGCACGAAGCGGTTGAAATGAAATTTCGTTCGTCTTTATTAATGAATAACTTTAAATTCAGAAGGTGAAAAAAAGTAATTAAATAAATGTTCGAAATTTACAACGGTTACTAGCGGCTTATGGTAACTAAAGTGGGATACAAATATTTGTGCATTTACTGTTTGTAGATATCTGGTAAAAACTTTCATTTTATAAGAGAGAAAAACAGAGCGATATTTAAAGTAAATGTGAGTAGAATATGCTAAGGACATTCAACAAAGCATTGTTGATTCAGCGAAGCATTTACAAAAATTACTCTATGGACAAAGATTCACTCTCCGAACTGATCATGCAGATCTCTAAAGTGATTGATGCAATTTTAAAACCCTGAAGGATAGGTGGCAAGATGGCTAGAAAGATTGCAAACTTAAAATTTCGAAATTATCCATAAAAAGGATAGATCCCATGGAAATGCTGATGCACTTTCACGACGACCATGTAAGCCGGATTGTAAATACTGTTCCATCTGGAAGAGAAATGCGACCATGTGATTGTGAAAAGAACAACTGTCATACCCTTGACAGGATGAAACAAGGAAGAATTTCAAGCAGCTCAACGAGAAGACGAAAATATATCGCCAATTTTAACGTGGAAGGAGAACGACGAAAGGTCCCAATGGAAAGATATTTCATACAGAAGTGCAACATTAAAGAGCTACTGGGCGCAATGGAATTCGCTATGTGTTGTAGATGGAATATTGAAACGCAAATGAGAAACACCCGACGAGTCAGCATGACGGATGCAGGTATTAGTTCCCAGGAACCAGATAAAGGATCTGCTGGAAGAATTTCATAACGGTGCGTCGGGATGACATCTTGGCGTCAATAAGATTTTGGAGAAATTGAGAGAACGATTCTACTGGTTACATATGCGGGAGGATGTGGAGGACTGGTGTCGAAAATGTACTCTTTGTGCTTGTAGCAAAGGATCTTACATCAAAACCAGAGGAGCGGTGCAGCAGTACAACGTTGGAGCATCTTTTGAGAGAATCGCGGTTGACGTTGCGGGACCATTCCCGCAGTCAGATCGGGGCAACCGGTGCATTTTAGTGGTAATGGATTATTTTAGTAAATGGCCAGAAGTATATGCGATCCCAAATCAGGAAGCAAAGATAGTGGCAGAAGAGTTAGTAACAAACTGGATATATACAGATTTGACGTCCCCAATGAGCTTCATTCCGACTAAGGACGAAACCTTCAATCTCAAATATTCCAGATGGTTTGCTAGATTCTTGGAATAAGAAAGATGCGGACAACACCACTTCATCCACAATCTGACGGGATGGTTGAGCAGGACAGTGGTCGAACATCTCAGAAAAGTAGTAGATGAGCATCAACGGGATTGGGATAGCTACATTCCGATATTTCTACTAGCTTATCGAACAGCCGTTTATAACTCAACAGGACAGACACCCTATAAAATTGTGTTTGGAAGACAGATTCAGCTGCCTAGTGATTTGAAGTTCGGAACACTTGAAAAAGAATCTGAAAACACTTCCAGACTACTGTAGTGTGTTTCAGGCGGAGGTCATGGCTATTCAGGAAGCTTTGAATTGGTTGAGGGTAAACGAAGCTCCATAGGACATCTGTATCCTTACAAATAGTCAGGCTGCTTTGCTATCAATTGATTCTGTCCTATCGACATCTAGAGCTGTTAATAGCTGTCTCTCACTCTTAAGGGGTTATATACAAAGTTGAGGGGAAAAAGTGAGCTAAGTTGGTGATTTTTTTTAAGGGTTTTGCAAATTTTATTAGAAAAAGCGAAAGACAATTTTGTTTGGTAGTACTATCGAAGAAAAAAAAACAAGTTGAATTATAAAAAAATATTAAAAATTGTCGGAGTTATGGCCCCTCCCCCGAAGCGCTTTTTTTGCAGAGTCTTGCGGTGAACACTCTCCAAGGCGAACCGCTTAACTGAAATCAAAAGAGTAAAAAAATTATTGAAGAAAAATGTAATGTGGAGTACTTG
This sequence comes from Leptarthrus brevirostris, assembly GCA_964036015.1. NCBI lineage: Eukaryota > Metazoa > Arthropoda > Insecta > Diptera > Asilidae > Leptarthrus > Leptarthrus brevirostris. The sequence continues at coordinate 129,345,851 of OZ038373.1, read as the reverse complement.
AACGGTTCGGTTTCCGAAAAAAATATTTTTTCCAATAAAAAAACCATTTTGACGAAAAAATCGATTTTTGAGGTGTTCAAAATTCTAAACAAGCATTCATTGCAAACAATCGAAAATTTTTAGATGAAGTACACGAGATTGTAAATATGAACAATTAAAAAAAAAAATTATGAAAATCGGTTGAAAAGTTTTTGAGAAATCACGTTCACCGCAACGGTATTTTTCAAAAAACTCTATTCCGAGATAATCGCGTTTAAAGTTTTTGGACGCCGCTCGCCAAGTGCTTATGGATGGAACTGCGAACGCTGCGAACGGCTGTCATTTGAAATCTAGTGCTCCGATCTGGATGAAATTTCACACAGATATTTTCGAAAGTATGTACTTTCAGAATATATAATCAAAAAATCGATTTTTTGAGCCCCAACTTTGTATATAACCCCTTAAGGGGGGAAGTACATGAAGAGGCCGAAAAAAGAGGACTTTTTTGGGATTTATTTCTGGGAAAATGAAAAAGGTCCACATGAAATCGATATTATATTTATTTAGGGCAATGTTTTAAGAAGAGAAAAAACATTTTTTACATTTTGAAAAATAAAAAATTAATCAACTTTTGGTGGGTTTCGTAACTCGTGTCGCGGCTGACATCGAAATCGGCGTAAATTCTCCTGGCCGCAATTTTCATCTGAAATCAAAAAACCAAACATTTTTATACTCGAGGGGGTTGTTTATTCTAGATAGACTACGATCTTTTCGAAATTCGGACAATGTCGAGAACGCTCTTTAACAAAGTCGCCTTCATCACTCTAAATTCCAGAGCAGAAAAAAAATCCGGTAAGCGGAATCACGCGCGCAGCAGAGATCCTCGATCCCAGGCGCGCTGGGCCGGATCGGCGCCGACCACTTTCAAGTGGCATATCTTTCAAAATTTTCGAGATAGGCTTTTGGAATTTTGGAATTATATTCTTAGAGCATATACTTATCGATTAAGACAATAAAAAAAAACGTCTTCATGTACTTCCCCCCTTAAATTAGCTGGCTGAACGGAATCAAATTCACCTGTGATGGGTCCCGGAGCACAGGGATATTCCAGGAAACTGCGTATCGGACGAGCTTGCTAGACGTGGTACCATAACCATACGTCCAGACAGATCTGGCCTAAGCTGGATCTAAGGCGCTCCAAGTGTCTGCTTTCGAGGGGCAGATCTGACCTTAGAATAGCTACTGGGGTAATCACAGCCATTGCCCTATTGGCTTACACGCGAAGAGACTGGGTATCCTCTGAAACGACTTCTGCAGAAGCTGCATGGACGAGGAAGAGGAGGAAACTATCTTCTACTACCTCTGCCGGTGCCCTGCACTGGTACGCAGGCGAAAGTCCTTCTTGGGAAACTATTTCTTTGATAGTCTCTGCGATCTGGCGGCGATTGACGTTGCAGATCTTTGGCGCTTCATCGGCAGCTCCGGATGGTTCCAATGAGGAGGTGGAACGAATTCTTGGATTCCCGTGGCATCACAATGGGCTTTTTGAGGTCTAAGTGTGCTCTTTAAGGCAGCCACACGAACCTAACTTAACCTAACCTACTGAAAACACTGAAGAGTACATATTTCGGAAGGCTCTCGCTTGAAATCCATCAACTGGCAAGAAAGAACCTCAAGACATCCAGCGATTGAATTAAAACACGATACGACATCTGAGCTAATTCTAGCGGATTAAGGGAAAGTGACCTCGTCTGGCTATTCAACCCACGACGACGAAAAGGACAATCACCGAAACTTCAACAGCAGTGAAAAGGACCCTACAAGATCCTTACGCGCATCAACGATTTCTACACGATACAGCGGGGAGCCAAAGACAAAAAGAAGATCGTGCACATTGAACGATTAAAGCCATTCCAAGGAGATACAACTGTTTGCGACGAACATTTCTAAGAGGGGGGCAGTGTAACATGCACTGTCGTCTGGCAAAGGCTACGTGATGAAAACGAAATCAATTTGTGCAATGCGCATGTGCCAAATTTCGGAAACCAGTAAAACGTCAGATGCCATATGAAATCAAGGCCGACTCGAACTAGTGGTGAAAATGAATAACGGCAATTGCTAGAACTAAGTTGCTGAATTAAGCTAAGTAGTATAAATAGGGCTGAATAGCAGCCTAGTCAGTTAGTTCTATTGTAACCCGTGAAGTAATAAGTGTAAATAAGTGAAGTGAAACGGTATATTGTGAAGAAATATTGTCAAGAAAATTATGCATCGAATAAATCAGTAAAGTGTATAAAAATTTTGAACATTTGTGACTGTAAAAAAGTGTCTTAATTTATCTGTCGCGCCTGAAGAGCCCCACCTACGCTACACTATCTTTTTAAACTCAAGCTTTTCTTGTAAGTGACTGAGAGAATGTTTTGAACATAAAAAATTATTGGTTTTTTGAAACACTTTTTAATTAAAAAATAGCAACAAAAGCTAACGGTTACCTATGATCTTTTCTTGCAAAGTTACGACCATTTTAAATTATGAAGTTCATATTTCATATAAACATAATATTCCTATTTATATGAAATATGAACTTCATAGTGTAAAATGGTCGTAACTTTGCAAGAAAAAATCGTAGGTGACCGCTCAATAGCTTATTTTGAAGGGTAAGAGTAGTATTAAATGATGTAACTAGAAAACGACCAAACAATTTTTTTCATCCTGTACGTAACCTCACAAATAGCCAAAAAAAACATTTTTGTGAGTACATAACCTCAAATATCTCAAAATTTTGAGATAGCCCAATTTTGACCTGGGATACTTCGGAAATGACACCCCAGCTGCCCAACATCACCCCATTTTTTGTTGACCTGTGTCCTATTGCCGAAAATATAGGTTCTTTTCTTTCGTAAAAATGCCATTACTTTAACCCAAAACCTAAATTGAAATAAAAACATTAAAGAAAAGTAATATAATGATGTATGGCTTCTTTTAGTTGACATCTGAATATCCCTCTATTATCAAGGATTGCTCAATATCCAAACCTGAAGAAATTCCTCATATTCTCCTTACCTATGACATCCGTTCAGAAATATTTGAAAGACTTTTTCATTCCATTTTGCCACCGTGAAATCAGCCAACTATGAAAAGCGAATCATGCCCGAGGATATCAAAAATTCCCATTCTGGCTTTTATGGTGTCTCATGATATGGGTTAGAGCCCTAATCTAAATCGTGTCAATAAAAATTGAAATATTTGTGAAAATCGAATCAGGGGAATGGGAATTCCATCGATCTCCAGCATACAAATATTTCCAACATATTTTTTTTTTAAAAAAGGAAAAAAAGCTCTTCTTATTGAGTTTTTCTTGAGCGAAATAATCAGTGCATCATACATCATGTCCAGGAAGTATCTATGTGTCAATATGTGTTTATGTTGGCTGTCCTGTTTCCATTTTCCCGTCCTTTTCGATTCCATGTGGAAACAGTATTTACCCTTTGGAGAAATTGGCCGGATTCTTTCGCTTTATCATTTCTGAGTGTCGAGTACATGATTTTCACGTATTTTAGATTTATTGGGGCCAATTTGTTATACATACGGCGATGGTTGAATGAATCGCTCCAAGGGTCTTGTCCCCTTCGATGTGGATTCTAGGTGGGCGGACAGATTAAACTTTTGCTGCCTGATTGGCAGTTTTTTGATCACTTAATTTGAATCACTTTCGTGCGCGTACGTCAGGATAAAAGCGTTATAAATAAAATGTTTTCTTCAATAAATTTAAATTTGATGGTCATAAATCCTTGCGGTTTTCAGATTGGGCAAGTGTTTTCCAGCTTCGTAGCAATCACGTACGCTTTGATAGATCCGATTGCATACAAAGTGGAGAATAGGGCTTCTACCCGATATTATTTCGAATTCGACGGATTTGTGGCTTTGAATTTCTATGCGTTCAAATTTATTCAATATTTATGGAACTCAATAATCAAAATGTATCCAACTGCAAACCTAGAAATATTTATTTGCATGTTCGACTTTACTAGTTATGTTGTGACTTCCTTATGTTTCGTAATAAACTACATTAAGTAGTAAAATTAAAGTAAGACCTGATCATAAAATTGTTTTACGAAATCGACTAAACCACTTTTGAACTTTAGTTAATCTCTGCCGAATGCAGTTGGTTCCACCAGCTAAAATCCAGGGGGATTTGAATAAGGTCAGCAAAAAGTCCAACAGCAATACTGTCTTATAATTTATAAAGCATAAACCAGACACATTAAATATCACCCAAAACTAACATGTAACAAGTCTTTTAAATACTAACAAGTTTACAGTAAAAGCTTTTCTGTGTACCTTTCTATTTAGAGATTGATAAATTTGAAAGTTTTTCATTCCGATGTTTCGGTCCAATTGAAGCGCTCAAAATGCTACTGATGTGTTCATCGTAGACTCGTTTTATGAGTACAAAGACTTCACAAAAAGTGCTTAAAAGCATCAATAAATATTTATTTTACGTCAGTTACGACATTTGGAAGAAGGTGCAAAACAAAACAACTACCTATGTATGTACATACAATGAGAGATACACGGTAAAAGGTATTCCGCAATTTTCTGCGTAAAAATAAGACTCGCCCATTCCTAGCCTGAAACAGGCACGCAGAGCGTTAAAACGCCTGACTGGCAGAGATGCCAGACGGTATGAAGTCGCCCAAAGTCGCCGCGCCACTATTTGAAATCGCCTTTTGATTTTATAATCAACCAAGTCTTTCAAATTGTTGTTTGTGCAACTTTCATGTAATATTTATAATAGTAATCAAAGCAACAGATACAAGTAACACAAATTTAAAATTGTGGCAAAGGCGTCGTGAAAAACAAAAAATTCCCTTTTAAGTAGGTATTTAATAATGGAAGTGACTATTTGCACTTACGTGTACTTACGTGTATTTTGCTTGTACTTGTGTATTCCGCTTTTACAAATATATTCCCTGGCGGGGGAAGGGCTGGTAACCCCCCATTTGATAAAGCAATTAAAAGCCTGATTAGTACACCTCTTCCTCCCAGAAAGTCTAACAAACTTTTGACGTACATAAATACACGTAAGAGCAAATATTCACAACCTTTAATAATTCACCTAGACGCTTCCAACTCTTAGGAATTAATATACAAAGGATGCAAAAGCAACGGCAGGGACGAGAAAAACAATTTTGATGTCGGCTGTATCATCAGAATGAATGAATGATGAATCAGATATCCAAGACGTGACAACGGTATTGAGCATACTTTTATGTTTGAGCGAAAAAATTCCATTGCGATAAACGTCATGATAACTTAAGCCTTTTTAAGTTATATAAAAAACCAAATTTCAAGTTTTATCGAAGAAGGCTGAAGAATTCTAGAAAGCCTGATTGCTGATGGAATGAAACTCAAGAAGACTGTGTAACAACAAGAGTGAGTTTATTCACTGAAAGAGTATTTATAAATTCTTTAGGCGGAAATACATATATTACAAAAATTTAGTAATGCAATAATTAATAATTTTCAAAAGGTGTCAATCAATTCAAAGTTCTTTGTAAAATTCTTAACACGTCAAATTGGCCTCGTTCGGAGTTCAGTAAAAAGTTATTCGCGCAAAATTTGAATTTGAGTAGACTCGACAGCAAAAACTTTTCTACTGTCACGTCGGGTTGTGTGATTTTGATTAGCCAATATGAACTGTTGCTGTAGGCTGCCGTACATTCTGATTTAGCCTATAGCCCCAAAGCCCCCAGCAAGAATTAAAAAATCGCCCAAAAGCGCCCAGCACGAATTAAAAAAAAAGTGCCTAGTGGCAGAGAGGAAAATTTTCTGACGGTAACTGACGGTTTTAGAAGCCCAATCGGTCAGAAATCGCCCGATTTGGCAACTCTGCTGACTGGCACTCACATGACGCACGGTACGCCTGAGTAAACCTTTTGCTTTTTCAAATGCCAGCTCGCTGCAGGCACGTATCCATAAAAGACGCACGAAATAGTCCAAACCAAGCACGCTTTTTCTAGACTAAAAGTTAAAGTGAAAACTATAGAATTATTTTAGTAAATAAACTCACGTGAGACCGGCGTTTGAAATAATAACTATCTCCGCAGTAGCGGAGTTAATAAGGATTATTACTGAAACTCTGGAAAATATATAAGAATAAAAATAACAAATTTCAGGTAATACCTTTTTTTATATTTTAATACCACAACTCAGGGGATGCCGTATGATGCTAAAGCACAGTATTGGTAGAAAAGTAATTAAGGGTAAGGGAAATAGGTTAAGAAGTTGAGTGAAGGAGATGTCGGTGTACGCCTCGCTTGAAAGTTTCGGGCTCATAAGGCGAGGGAAAAACAGGAAATTGTAAAATAACGTTTTTATGATCATTATTATTGTTATCACTCACCTTGTTATTGAGAAGCTTTAATATCAGGTGGCCGATGACCCACATGGTAAACACGTGTCTGTACGGATGTGATTTTACATAACCCACGCGATGTTACCAGTCTCGAATATGTTAAAGCCAGAACGCAATAACAGAACCGTGAATTTATGGCGGGGGTATTTTTAGATTTTTAGGCTTGTAGCAGAAGCGTGTATAACCGTGTGACGGGCGTATGTACCAATTGTGGGTCCTGTAGCGGGAGCGTGCATTATATACTCGGGCGCATTTGTTCGCTATGCGTGCTTGCAGCCGATGCGTATATGCTCTTAAAACTATTTGTCTGTACGTGCTTTGGGCGTGAATATACCCATTCAATTATTTTTACTCGGGGTTACTGCTTTTACTGTTGCTTAGTGTAATATAAGTAAATTTACAAACTAAAGTAAGCAACCAAATTTAGTAAAATTTAACTCTAGAAGTTAAGTAAATTTACAGGTACAAATTTATTAATTTTACACGAGAAGTGTTTAATACCTTTCTCTTACATAATATTACGCTGAGAAACAAATTAGTTTAGGCAGGAAAAGTTGTTATATGATTGAAAATTTTCAAATCTGTAAAATTTCTCTTCTAGCATAGAAAAAGAAGGGCCTAGATAGCTACCTTGCGGCACATCAGATGAAGCCCTAAAAGTTTTTGAGATCGAGTCACGGAACGACACTCGATATGACCTGTCTTTTAAGTATGGAGAAATTAGTCGATTAGCAGATTGGGGGAACTCATCCTTTCAAATTTAACCCTGGAATACTAATACTTGCGAACTATATCAGTTCTGGTCATATGTCCTGAAAAACATGGGCACAAAAAGTAGTAAGTGAGTAAATTTTACTCATGGTTAGCGTTCCAGGGTTAAAAAATATTACGGAGTGAAATAGCATAGGAGGAAAATTCCAGTACGTTGTATAGTCATTGATGTACCGGTCAAGAACCCATTCTGATTGGAGGAGATTAAACCTTTACAACGCTCAATAAGCTGCAAATACACTGTCGTCTCAAATAAATTTGGTGTGCAGGTTAATTTTGCAATTGGTCCATAATTGATTACAATGTTCTTATGGTCTTTTATACGAACAGGAACTATCATGAATGCAGCAAATTTACCAGTTTGTTGTGACTTGTTGAAGAGAATAGCCATCATAACAGGGCTTAACGAATGCAGGAAGAATACCGTCTGGAATGAAGGAAAAGTCTGATTTAAGTGCTCTGATTTTTTCCATAATAACATCCGGTGATATCAGCGGCAAGGAATCAGATGAAGCGGGACGGTTCAGAAAATGACCAAAATTATCCTCAGAAGGCTAAAAGTTGTTGGAGAAAAAGGTTCTCTCAAAAACTGAAGCAAAATTATTTTACTGGAAGACATCTCTTACCACATCACAACACTCCACCATTCCAGAGTAAAAGTATCTATCTTTGCGAAAACTCTGAAGAATCACTACATCGCTAAAGCCAAATCTCAGTCAACATGATAATATCGTAACAGCAAGCAAGCGAGGTCTCAAATAAATGGCTTGTTCTAGTTTTTAGCCCCCTCACTTTCTGACAGTAAAGGGACAGCGTACTAATTTTTTTTTTAATTATTGGTTATTGCTCTGTCATGGGTACCACTAATAAACCTACTTCGAGGCACAACCTCCTGTGCGATGGTATTCGGAAAAGTAATGCGCTCGAAAAGAGTCGAGTAGGTCATCAGCTTTAAAGACGATACAAGACGAGAATTAAGACTTTGACAACGGAGGAGTACAGAGTCTGAGCCTTGCTACTCTTTCTCATATATTTTATCACATCATCAAGAAAAGTAGGAAGATCGAGCGGAGAAGCAAAGAATTATTCTACCATGGAGGTAAACTTCAGAGTGAAGTCCGTGGCACCAACCAGAGGTACGTAATATGAAGAGAGAAGATCAACTTACAAGGCAGTGCGAAGAGTGATAATAGCAGAGCTCGAAACGTCACTAGGTGAATTAGGTGCAACATTCGCAGGCTCAGGATCCGACAGGTTAGCAACGGGCGCACCATCAGAAACTATATCAGCATGACGTCAGCATAAGTGTGATAGAACGTATCTACCAAAAAAGCCACTTTTGAGCTCAGTATACGAAATACCATAACTTTTGTTACAGCAAAAATTTTGTAAAAACCGATTTATTGTTACTTTTCTGTTACCCTTTTCTGCTGAAAAAAAAGTAACTTCCGTCTCGATAGAAGAAATCGAAGAATATAGTCCCTGTAGACAGAGGCATCATTTCAGGCTCTTGTACAATAGTGACTCCAGTATCGTCAACATTCCAAATCCTACTGTGTGTCTAAAGAACTTCTCTGTACTTTTCAAAAAAATCATGAACGGTTGTGCGCTTGAATGAGGTGGCTCGGATTTCTTATGCCAACTTTCCGGAATATTTTCTATTCCGTGATATATAGCAGCTTCATAAGCTAATTTTCTCACTTATTCAGGAAGTAATCCGGAAAAAATGCTGGCACATTTTATAAGATAGTCTGTAATGGAGGACTTTGGGTTTGCGAAAAAACAAGTATAGGATATTTATATACGATTTCCAGGATATATCCTTTTATAATATTTTGAACATATTTATAAAGTTTTTTAAAGGAAATATTTAACTCCTCTGCAACTTCTCTATATTTCCGATTATTATCCAATATTTTTTTGCTTCCAACTCATGTACTTCTTGAAAAGTGGTGCCCCGTGTTGTTTTTCCTTTGGAAGTCCTCATACTGAAAAGCTGCAAAATAAGATGTAATGGGTGTGGCTCTGCAAAGTCGCGACAAGAAGTTCCTTATGAGAAAGTTAAAAACATTGTATTTATTGCATAAAATATAAACGGGGTAAATAATGGCATGCTAATTCTTATCCCATGTGCTTTGTTAATACCTGCCCCAGAGGTACATCTTTCACAAATTTATATTTTTAAGGAGAGTACATTGATAATGTGGTAAGATTTAGACATAATACAAGATTATGGAGTTGGATCAATTCGTTGAGCGGCACGACCACCATGCGATGGGTCCCGGGTTCGAGACCAGGTCTCCCTGTGACCTTTTATTGAGAAATTAAAAAAATAATCCAATCCGCCTCTGGGCTGTTGTCTAGCTCGCAGCAACGCAAAAATCAAGACTCAAGTAACCTTACTTCCCTTACCCTAATTCACTTCCGGCCAAAAGCATGCTAACGCATCAAACGATTGCCCCCATCAACCTACCATATTTGATTCCTCCTTAAGGGCGCCCCTCACAACGCCAACGTTTACTGGGTACATAGCTTTTTTTCCCGGAATTTTTCATTCATCCCCGTTAGCTGCCTGAAATTACCCTCGGACGCAAGGTAATTCAGCAACTTCAAAATCTCCATCCCGAACAAGTATGTGTTTCTCATCAGTAACCCCGCCAGCAAAATCTTCACTCTGGGGACTATCGAAAGTTCTAAGTGGACTAAGAAGTATGTTAAGCTTAACCCTAAGCCCTCTGCATCTAACCCCAAATTAAATACTAATAAACCAAATCCCACTAACTATTCCCGAGGTAATTCCAAAGGACCTTCTCCTTTACCTAAATATAGTATTCAGCCTAATAGTAAGAACCTTAGCACTAGTAATAACATAATCTCTCATCACTCTTCCGCACCTCTTATCTTTAGCCCTAAAACTAGTGATCCAAACTCCAATTGGCAGTTCAAAATGGGTGTATTTCCAAACTTTAAACTAAGTACCCCAGTCAAGTAGCCTAACTTTATTTATTCTCACACCCTTAACCCCTCTGTTCCACTTACACCAAAGCCCTCGAACACATCCATCCAGCCGACAACCCTACCACAACTGTTTTGGGAGTTACAGGGTGATTCATAAATTTCAGTTTATCATGGTATGCACATTACTCTTTCATTTTTATCTCCTGATATACCCAACACAGCCACATCAAACAAACGCTAAAAAACAACTATCCTAATTGCCTTTCCAAAAATGTCAACAATCTTGATCTCACTACTACCACTGCAGGTACAATCACTGCCAAAATTGAAAAAAATGTTTTGAAATTACCAAAATTTTAGAATTTTCTCAAAATTTCTCCGAAATTTATGTAATTAGTATACCTCTTTTTTATTTTTATTGGATTGCCCGTCTTATTACCTTTCCAAAAAGGTGCAACATGTCCACGTAGGGAAAGTAGTTAGCAATTTATACGTAGAAATCCTATCGGAGAATATTATAAAAATCAACAAATTAAAAAAATTCAACTAATATTAATTCAAAAATTCTTTTTATTGAATTTAAAAATAATTACAATTAATCTTGATAAGAAACAAAAGCCGTTAAAAATCTCCAGCGTAACTTTCGCTGCATTTCAACAACCTCCTTCCAAGTCCCTGTCTAAGGCGTATTGCAGCCAGCCTCTCTCGTTATTTCGTCGCTGCATTCCCAATTTGGATAACTAAATCCTCCCTATTGTTAACTAGGCATAAATAAACTTCATACTTCATTGTTCCCCATAAGAAAAAGTCCAATGAGGTAAGGTATGGAGATCCAGCAGGCCAAGGAATCGGTGCACCTTGTCCAATCCAGCGGTTAGGAAATTTTTCACTTAGTATTACCTTCACAATGTTAGCCATACGCGCTGGTACTCCACCGTGTTGGTGAAACATTCACCTAAGATTATCTATAGCGTTTTCCTCTATTAGATATGGCAGGGTATTGTTCAAAAAGTCCGCATAAAATTCACTATTAAGCACTTGCGGCAAAATGAATGGTCCTACTAAATGGTTGCCGATAATACCAGCCCAAACATTGACACTAAATCTCTGCTGGAATAAGGTAACCCGTGTCCTCTGTGGGTTAGTGTTCGACCAGCTATGGAGGTTATGGAAGTTCCTGATATCATTCCAGGTGAATTGACATACATCTGTCCACAGAATTCGGTCCAGAAACGACCTATCGTCAATGTCGCGTTCCAGAAGCCAAGTGCTAAATTCCAGCCTTCTCTCGGAATCTCCTTCTAGTAGTCCTTGAACTGGGTGATGGTGATATGGACGTAATCGCTCTCGATGAATAGCCCTCCAAACCTTAGATGAAGACACTCCTAATCGCACTGCGATTGTTCTCGTGCTTGTTTCAGAGTCTTGCCTCACGATGGTGATTATTTGCTCCTCGACGTCCACAGAAGTTTCCGAAGTTTCGGGTCGTGTCTGTTTGTCGTGTGAAGTTACACTTCCTGTTTCTTTGAACCTTTGGAAAGTTCGGGTAAATACCCCTCTTTGAGGTGCCCACCGATTAGGGAATCTCCTTTGATATTCCAGTACAGCCGCTCTCTCTTTTCCGTCTACTACACCATAAATGTAAATAATATCCGCGTATTCCTCCAAACTAAATTTTACCATTTTTGAATAATGTTTGCTTAAGAACACCGGTACTTATTAATTTGCTTTTCAAATCTGATAGGTATTCTTGCCGACTGACCCTTTTTTATAGCAAAATTTCCATCAGGTACGAGTAACAAAACCCCAGGATACAAGGATGTGAATTCTGGCTAACACACACATATATATCGGCAATAAAATAAAATTACACTAACATTTTTAAAACTTTTTTGCAGGAATAATGAAAATTAATTACCTGTTAACCAAAAAGAAACATTTTCGACCTTTCATCATAAAAATGTTGCTTACTTAAAGAATTTGCTGCCTAAACTGCAATAATATAATTAGGTAGTCAGAGATTTCTAAAAACTCGGTTTTTCTAATTCTTTGTCTACCTTGGCATATTGGACCTTTTTGGAAAAGGTAATAAGACGGTCAATCCAATAAAAATTAAAAAAAAGATGTACAAATTACAAGAATTTCGGAGAAAATTTGCGAAAATGCTGAAATTTTGGTAAGTGCAAAACATTTTATCAATTTTGTACCGTGACTGTAGTTGCAGTGGGGGTAGTAAGATCAACATTGTTAACATTTTTGGAAAGGCAATTAGGATAGTTGTTTTTTAACGTTTGTTTGATGTGGCTGTGTTGCGTAGATCAAGAGATAAAAATAAAAGAGTAATGTGCATACCATGAAAAACCGAAATTTATGAATCACCCTGTAACTCCCAAGCGGTTGAGAGTCGACCCTCCCCCCCCCACCCCCCTACCATACAACTTTTTGTTTGCCTAGGTGAGATCTATCACCCCACTCTCATTTTGGCATGTCAGATCTGAAACATCCTGTATATGAAATGTTATCTTCACAAAATTAAACTTAACTCACTACTTCTCTTTTTCTCAAAACTCATAAGGAACGTATATAGTCTGTGTTCAATGGCGCGTTTAATATCAAAATATTATTAGATCTACAAAATATAATAAATAAAGCAGATTTAGAGTCATGCTAGTTTTAAGTGATTGAAAGGAGCCAAATAAACCGTACAGAAGAGCCTTATGGGGATATGTTAACTTTCCGACTCTTAAAATTTTTATTTAAAAGTAATAGCTCTATCTCTTGAATAGAAAAACTGTCTCACCTGATTTAAATTTTCGCAAAGGTAAATTAAAAAATAATTTCTGTTTCCTGTTGTAACGAATTGTTGCTTTTCTCTTTGCTAATAAATGAGTTTTACAATAGCGCGAGCAAATTCTATTACATTTCAGTTTATTCAAATTATTCCAACCTGAGGGTAAAAGGTTCAATCATTTATGCGAGAATTTAATTCAATTATGAAAAATCATTGTTTATTTAAAAATATGCTCATCCAGAATTAATGACGGGACTAGAAAGAAATTAAATAAAACTTTCATAACGAAAAATATAAATGTTCTACCAGGTTTTGCTTTACATATTATTTGGTTCGAATATTGCCACGCAAAAGTGTACAATTGTTTTCAGTTGAGTTGGCCTGATTTGCTGTTTTCATTAGCGACATTCATTATCGAAAATATTTATTAATTTAATTTAATAATATTTTGTCGTGCTATTTTGCATAATATGATTTAATAATTCAACTGAAAGTAACCGTCACACATAGTCATTCTCAAAAAATAAATAATAAACAATTCTTATTGAAGTTCATAGTATTCTATGTTTTACTTGTTTATGTTTCGCGTAAAATAATAATCATAGTAAAAGAATATAGCTAGAGAAATTATCTTGGCCGGTCCAGTTCTGAGTGCAATACATAGCATTTCGTAAAGTATCGAAGTATAGCTGCACGCAGTGCCGTAAGACTGAAAGAGTCCAATTGCTGGAAGAGCTCTGATAACGGCCATAGCAGTATACTAAGGACTTATCCGGGAGGCTATCTGCAGGCGAACACCGACTACACCATCCCAGAAATGGGAAGAGTGGGGGGATGCCACCGGTGCAGAAATATCGGTCTTCACGGTTGGGTCTAAGGCGGAGGACGGAGTGGGAGCGGGGGTCTTCTCGGACTGCCTAGGCATATGCAGTAGGTACCGGCTACCGGACCATTGCAGTGTATTCCAAGCAGAGATCTTGGCCATAGAAAGGGCGGCAGAAATAATACACGGACGCCCAAACCTACCAATGGGTAGCGAGATATGCTTGAACATCGACAGCCAAGCAGCTATCAAGGCGCTGGACTCAAACTTAGTCAGGTCACGGCTGGTCGGCAGGTGTCTGGCTGGTCTCCGGACTTTAGGGGCGAGACATAAGGTAACTCTATGCTGGGTCCCTGGGCACAGTGGTGTTCAAGGGAATAAGGCAACTGATGAGCTGGCAAAGGAGGGATCTCACTTGGATGATTCCTCTATTGACAGATCGATCGGCTGGCCGCTAGAATCAGTAAAGAGAGAAATTCATCTTAAGGCTGTTCAGCTCGCTAAGCAGAGATGGAGTAATCTAACCACATGCAGACTATCAAGGCAGCTGTGGCCTGAATGGGATTTGAGGAAAACCGCGTTCCTGCTAAAAGGAAGCCGGATAAACCTCCGAAACATTGTGGCAGTTATTACTGGCCACTGTCTTTTCGGTAGACACGCAGAACGTCTGCGCGTTCCCACGAATGACTTCTGCCGGAGCTGTATGGACGAGGAAGAGGTGGAAAGCATTCAGCACTTACTCTGCGAATGCCCGGGCGTAGCAAAAAGAAGGTACAATGCAATGGGCGCGTATTTCTTAGGTGGCATGGGCGATATAGCCGGCATCGGGCTGAAGCAGCTCCTAAGGTTTATTAACAGCTGCGGCTGGTTTTAGTTAAACCCGGCAATCAGGCACGGTTCCACGGATGTGGTATCACAACGGACCAGTTATAGGTCTATGTGAGGCTGATCGGCTGTAGGGCTGATAGCCGCCACCCTTACCTAACCTAACCTAAAGTATCCAAGTAGGGTTCAAGGTATGGTATTAACGGGGGTACGTATTAACAGGCTAATTGCCGCCAAACTATACAGGAACAAGTGAAGTAGATATATATGTTGCGACCAGTCAGTCGCCGGCCGCAAATTAATATTTTTAAGTCGACGGTTTTTTGATTTATGGCATGATTATACAGGGTGTTCAATTTATCTTTATCGCGCATCATCGTACTTATTATGGACTACAAGTGGCTCGTATTTTCAACTGGTCATATTACTATATCAACATTCAGTTGTCAAAGGGCATAGTAAAATGACAATTGATGGGTCAATTTGGTTAAGATTCTTCTTTTTTGTATATATAACTTCAAGTAATAAGCACTTGATGAATCCTAAATAAATAACTAAAGCGCTTGAGGTACGGGTAAACGCAATAAATTTTCTTCACAAACGCACCTTGTATTTGGTATATTTAACTATTAATGAAGTCATTACGATGCCGACTCGAACAAAACATCTTCTTTTATATTCCATAACGTTTTCATGACAAAAGTGGTGGACGAATGTTTCCAAGGTATGTAAGTTTCGGTGTAGTATCACATTATTTCCCGCTGGAATCTACATATAAATACGTAATGATGTTTTGTAAAGACCTAATGGTATGGTGCTTTTCGCATAATGTACCTTACAGAAAACTGATATTCGACTCTAATTAAATGGAACAACTTCGTTGAGAAGGGTCGTCTAAGAATTGCACAAGTTTTCAAAGTCATCCTTTATTATCTGAATGAGTTCGAAAGCATTATTCAATAGTACGAGGAATCAAGTAGTCATTAATTGTGTGTACTTAAATCTTTAAAATCGTTTCCTGAGATAATGATGGATTCGTCGTAAGACGCCCCAGTTGTTTTAAGTTTGCCACTTAATAGTCAACACGTAAAGGCGCCGCGACAACCCTAAACCCTTTACAATTCGTTAGTAGACCCAGGAACGGGGCCAATTAGCAGAAAAGGTCTACGGCTCTTATCCGTTTCACTGTATGAGGATTAAAGCGAATCCCGAGGGGCATCAGCCAAAATAATTACTGAGGTTAAGTCAAATAAATTTTCCGCTTGTTCTGCGGAGACATTTTTCCAACCAGACGTAAGATAACTAGCCTACCGCCACAATTGCCGAGAAGATTTTATTGTTATCGTTGGGCTTTTTGTCGACTCTTTGCCTGATAGCCACTTAAAAAAGTGGGCGAAATTCTTATTATTCTTCTACATTTGCTGAAATAAATTTTTGTAACGTGATGCATTTCAGCGAGATAAATAGAGGAAAGATTTAAGAGCATTCGCCTACAGTTCTTTTTTTATTTATAACAGTTTTAAAGCGTCCTTTACTTTTGCTGGATTTTTATTTTTTTTATTTTTTTTTTCGAGTTTTGTTTCCTTTTGAACTCTGTTTGTTTGAATACATTTGTCATTTTTTAGGCTTTCGTATCTCAAAACGAAAAAAAGGAACCCTTGTAAGATTACTTCATTATCTGTCTGTCTATTTGTCAAGACAGATATTCGCAAATAAATCAAAACCTATAGGGTAGTTCCCGTTGACCTGGAATCATGAAATTTGGCAAGAAGCAAGGTCTCACAACACAAGTAAAGAAAAAAAATCCGAAAATCATTAATTTGTAGTTAAATAAAAAAATATAACGGAATCGTCGTTGCGCGAGTCACACTCGCACTTGTCCGGTTTATTTTATTCTCATGATAAATCTTTAATTGTTATTTGATTTATATTTTTCAAATAACAATTAAATATTTATCAGTTTACCTCCACGTGTATTGGAAAAGTCCTCAATTAATTGACAAAGGTAATATTTCAAAAGCTAGGTAGTTTCAAAAGCTAGGTAGTTTAAGACAACTATTAGTATACTACTTCTGATAATATAAACATAATATTACAAGTAAATTACTCCAACACTCCATAAAATTATAAATTTAATAAATTTGTGATAATGATTGTTCTTTTCGACGAACAGGCGCTGATTATTCTTGACAGTTTCTTTTGTGTTTATTTTTAGCCTGAATACACCAGTAGCAATTTTTCCATTTTGCGAGCATTACTGGAAATCCCATGATAACGAAATTGGGGGATACAGTTTTGCTGTATATCTCAAAAACTACCGGTTATATCAAAAATTAAATTATACCATATTATAGATAAAGAATCAAAGAATTGCTTATACTATTAAATTATTTTACATGGTGGAAAATGTGACCTCACGTACAAGATAAGGTGAGGCGCGCTGTAGTTCTGTCATTATTTCATTGCGTTTGGAAACCTTTGGTCAATATAATTTTTGACTAATGGGACTGAGGAAGATTACAACCGACGGCTGGATGGAAACTCAAGCCAAAGGGGCATAGGCTTGAGTTTCAATCGAGCCGTCGGTTGAAATCTATAGATATACTGCAATAGAATATTACATTTAAATTCTTCTCGTGTGGTGGTGAGTTGAAATTTAAAATTAACATTACTTGAATATGCAATGTTGGATTATACTCGAAAAAAATACAAGTCGAAATACACACCATCTTTTTGTACTCCTGGTCAGTCTAAGTCCTATTACAGAATATATTGATACTGTTTCTGCTGTCAGAAGTATGGGTACAATTATTGAGTACCAAATGAACAGCAGTCGTATTGGTTACCAAATGAACAGTAAGTCTTCGGTGGAGTAAGCTTAAACTTGATCCCAGGTTTAAATCCCACCGGTGGTGACCCATGGCTCTTTTTTCCTGACAACAAATTACGATAAAAATGCCACTGGCGGTTGCAGAGAAAATGTCAGTGGTTCGGAATCTACTTTATATTACAGGTCCATTTACAATTGTTGTCTCGAAATGGATGAAGTTCTTTTCCCACCCCATGTTTTAAAAGGGGGTTACTGGAACTAGAGTGAAATGAACAGTACCGAAGTTTGCTTTATGCACTTTTTAAATAATTATAAATAGTTTGCTCTGTTCACTGCCGCCAATGAATGACAAGCCGTATAGCTTCAAGCCGCACACATAGCACCGTGGATATATAGCGTATCTTAATTATTGAGGTAATTATGTATTAAAACGAATATCCATAATGATGTTCTGTGCCCTGTACTCTGTAAAACTGTATGAAATAAAATAAATGAGAAACTATGTAGCTGGTGCTCATCATATTTAACACCAGGAGCTTCTGTGAGTAGCAATCAGATTAATCTTTCACGCGAGTGACACTGACAACATATTGAGAGAACTTCAGAACCCACTTTTTCTAACTTAACTTCTCTTAAGTCAGAAAAAAATATCAATAAATAATGTTGTATTATTAAGTTGATGGTAAATGAACAACTAGGAATTACAATAAAATACTTTTTCATTGTAAATTAAAAACCAATGAAAGCGTCGAAAAAATTAGAAACTATATTCTTCTTCGAAAGAATTTCTATTTTGTTTTTCATGTTCCTTATTCTCTCTCTTCCTCTTTCTCCCTCTGTTTCCTATAGTTTTATGCGTCTGGGGATGCTCTTATTGCGACATATCTTAGCAAGAGTTTTAATAATGTAACTTGGACGTTCTTGGTGTAAGCCTGTTTATCAGCTTCAGCTACGCCATCTGCTGTTCCTGTGCCTCCTAGATAGTAAAATGTATCCACTTGTTCTATTCGCTGTTCTTAAAGATAAAATTCATTTTGTCTACAGCAGTACAAGCTCAATAAGACTAGATGACTCAATTTGTTGGATAGGGTGGTCATCTAGGGCCCTGCACAACACGGCATTAATGGCGTATTGTTGATTAAGGCCTAATATAATCTTATGTTCGCAGAGTTTCCGGCATTAGAAACATATCAATCAGTGATTTCCATAATTCGAATAAGTTTTCAATCAAATAACGATTTTAGTGAATAATCAAATAAAAAATTATTCTAATAAATTTTCATTTGATTATAAATTTATTTCACGTTATTTGCAAGAATTATTTGTTATTTGATGCTCCTTATTTGAATTTCAAATAATTATTTGTTTTTCGATCGTGCGTTATTTGTTAATCAAATAATTATTCGTTATTTGATGAATTATTCGGAAATAATTATTTGTTATTTGTAATAGACTGCTTGCAAATTCTGAAATTTTTTTAATTACTGAAATAAGCAGGTGTGACAGACAGGCAGACGAAGTTGCACTATAAGGATCCCTTTTTTACTATTTTGGTACAAAACCCTAAAAATGCAATTCAAATGTGTTCGCATGGGTTTGTAAATTTTCAAATCTAAAAATTACAATTATGTGTAAATGTTGTTTTTTCTGTTGATATTCCAAATTTCTGTTAAAAGGGCCATATATCCTAAAGTACTAGTCAAAACGGTGTCATATAGTGTCGCAACAATGTCGTAACGAGTAAAATTTGCCTTAAGCAGACTATTGAGTCGCAGCGATACTAATCATTCCAGTACTTATGCAACAATTTGTCGCAAAGTAAGCATCACTCACTTTTTTCTTATCATTGTAAAGCCACAACGATGGCGCAATTAAGGATGAAAATTTACCTGAGAAAATCGATTCACCAACGATCGATCTGCAATTTTTTCAAATTTAGTAGACTTAAGGTTATTCGTCTTAAAAAAGTCTATATTCACAGATCGAACTGGATTCAATTTATTTCATCATTTTGAAATTACAAATATTCAAAACTGTTTCCATATAAAAATATAGGGTCATAAGTAAACCAATTTAATAAAAAATATAACACAGCCTTTATTGCTTCCAAATCTTGACTAAGCAACAAGGGGTATTTTACAAATGTTGCTTATTTATTCGAAAGTACTAATACTGACTCGTCTTCATTAAGGGGGTATTTGTAAGATTTTTGCAAAAAACAGGCTCAATCTTAAAATTTGTTCCTCGAAATCTTTATTGTTTATATAAAAATGGATTACAGCATGTTTAAGTTAAATACTCAAAAAAAAATATTTTTTTGTTTTTTTCGTGTCATGGCTCCTGTACACTCCTTTTTTACGGCACCAAGAAAAAAAAGATATTATCGGTGTAAGTGATATCTCTTCACAGGATCATCTTAAACAAAAAAGGTAAATGGGATTTCAAAAATCCATTAAAATACTAAGCACTGAACCACTGTGGTGTATTTTTATTTCAATGCCCATATTTGGCTCTCAATTAAAAAAAAACGAGACTACTGCGAGTTGAACTCGCCTGGAGAGGGTTCCGTACAATAAATATGTTATCTACCTGCATTTTTTTAAATCTGACGAGGAGTGACGGATGCTAGTTACGGATGGCCTAGTTACTTCGAACGAGTAGTACCAATAATTTATGCCAAGAACAAACTTAACATTGTAGTTTAAAAACATGTTCTCTCATACATGCCAACTGCAAATGTAACTTTGTACGCACAATATTGAAAGATTTAACATGTTATTTTACGATTGTAGACTTCTTATAGGTTTTCCTGTCATGTATAAGTAAAAAACTATTTTCTGTATTTTTTTTTCAAAGTTTGAGGCTCAGTAGTTTCAGTGACAAGGGGGAATGTTCAATTTTAATGTATTGATATGTCACACGGTATAGTTTCTAATTTGCCACCCCAACCCCAACCCCATCCCCTCTCCCTCCCCCCTCCTTTGGAAAGGGTTCGCTTCAACGCTGTTGGTGTTGTTGTCTCCCTTACAATTTGTTGTGTTTGTTGTACTCATATTTTATTGGGTCCCCCACTCAAAGCCGTTATCACGGTCATCTATGCAAGCAGGGAGGCCATGCGAGGGTTGACATAGTTTTATATGTGTACAGTTTTATATGTGTGCAAGGATTGATTAATCGGTGGTACAAAAATAAATGACATAATTACGACACGCTTGGTGGTAAAATGACCGAACTGCCATGTTTTCCGGGCTTGTATGTAGAGTAGACTGTGATATAGAGCTTACGAGGAAGTTCATTAAAACATTAACAATAAAAGAAGTTAATTGCTAACACAAACCGGATTTTTTTGGTAGGCAATTTTCCACTTGTAGGATTATTACACAAATTAAAGATAAAATGCAAAACAATTACTAACTGAACTTGTTCAATCGATTCAAGCTAAATCAGTACCGTGTAAAATCGATTCGAAAATCAGCTGATCGAACGCTCAAAGATCAATCTGTCGAGATTGAAAACCGTAGATCCCTAACCGCAATAACACTTGTTGTGCATCTGTATTGGATCAAAATTGCCCAGGTCTGCTGTCCTCGATTTTGACTTTTTTAAATTTATGAATTTTACCATATACCATGTGAATAATAGTTAGTTTAACAAAACGTAACTGATTCAAAAAGCATCTCATAATTTTTCTTAAACATTCCATTTTGCTTTGCGTGAAAAAAGTTCCTAATGATTTCATGGTTACCTGCAACCTGAAATAAAACTGCACACTTTGAACGAAAAACTTTCGGAACACAAAAAGCCCTCCGGCCTTCCGTTTTTCCTTAAACGACTGCTCACATTCATTATTTTCTCAGAATTTCTTTCTTCTTTTCAAGACGTTCGCAGAACAGTCTCTGGAAGTTTACTCTTATAAGAATCACTTCCCATTTAAGTAAACACGTACTGGTCAAAAGCCATATTTGGTGCTCTGGAAAATGTGCAGAATAAATTTCTAAAAATTGCCCCGGGCATTATATTGATTGAGATACATTCAATTTGTGCCATGTTAAGTCAGCATATAATCTTACCGGAGGCATCAACAACCCTGACAAAACGGAACTTCTGTAAAAAAAGATTAATGTGTTACACTAACAAGTGAAAAGGCCTTTGTCAACAAAAAAGGACTCGACTGGCGCTGCTGGCAGCATGAACTACTTTCTGCCTTACACAGTTGTGTTGACACCAGAACAAAAGTGTTCGCAAACATACAAACGAAAAAGGAAAAGCAGCAGAATTTTTCTTTGTTACTCGTTTAAGGCTTTGTAAATAAATTCTTTCCATCTAATGGCGAACGCATTGATCCTTGGCGGTATTGCTGATGATTCATAAAATTTACCGATACTATGAAGAGTATATCCAGTCTGTGATGGCATTTTTTGACACCTTAACCACTAAAATATGACTTTATATGAGCCTTTAAAATTTTGAATGCGAAAATAGGACATTGTAAAGGTAGATAGTATTATTGGTCTCGACCATATAATCTATGGTGGGTGCCAAATTAAAGAGGAGTCATTCATAAATCGATGGCACTATTTCCTTTTCAACTGAAGAAACTTGTCGCTGATTGGAGATTCGTTTACGAAATCCAAAGAAGGGGTTGCAGAACCACATTATCCTTAAGAGTTAGAAAACCCCCACCCCCACAAACCTGTTCGCTGCCCACCTTTGCACCTTCCCAACCCTCACATCCTATCGCACTTTCTCTTCCCGACCTCCTACCAACTGCGCCTTTTCACCTCTTGCTAACAAACACCCTTGGACCCTCCCGCCAAGGGAAACATTTCTTTAATGATTCTATTAAATAATAAGTAATTCCCCTCTGACCTAACAAATTTATCAGGCTAAATTGTCCTGATCAATACGGGATATTTCACAGCGCGTGTGCAAAAATGACGGATCTGGTAGATCTAGGTGAAACCAAATTTTCACATGACAAGACCATACAATATGAAAATATATGCAGTGTGAGAAAAGCTTGTGGCTCAATTTCATATCTTTCGATGATGTAGGTATCCATTCTAATCGACACTGTGCTTTTATTACAAAAATTTTTTTTAAATATGTTCTGGTTCGCTGGTCTTTTTTTGAAGTCTAGTCAAACGCAGTTTACCTTCCTTTTAACAAAAATATTCACTGGAGTTATGAAAAGGAAAGTTTTGAGCAACGTGTGCTTGCGTTTGCCTGTTAACTTAAGCGACAACACACGCGAAGAATAGCTTGAAGTTAGAAAAGGAACATCACAGGCTGTATTAAAAGCTTGTAAAATGTCAAGAGCAAGGATTTCGAACTCACCAGATTTATGGATACATTGACTCCAACGTTCGCAATCAGAGGCGGGGTGAAAGTCATCCGCAAGCTCGTTAATACTGGCGGCGATTTGTTCAAGGTCAGGGTCGAAAGATGTAAACGACGTTTGAGTGCAGTAGTCCAAGAATGAAAAGTAGTTAAGGTCAGGTTGTAGGGAATTTTCGCTGAAAGATTTACTGAAGAAGTGTGCAAAGAGGTTGGCGATAACCTGAGGATCAGATGAAGAGGTATTCTCGAGCTTCGCCATTCTTTAAACATGCTGATGCTGGTTTTTTGGATGGTTTTTGCTCGGAAAATACTGCAGTGATATGGTGAACGAAAGGAAATATTTAGGTTGAGGCGTTTCAAGTATACGCGACCACCCAGTTTAACTTCCACTTAACAACAACAAACACTCTTGCACCCTTCTAAACATATTTCACAGCGCGTGTGCAAAAATTAAGGATCTAGGTGAGAAACGAAAAAAATTGTATGGGAGGGGTGATCTATCTCTCCCCCCCCCTCCCCCTTCCAGCTATAGGGATTTTTTTACGATGAAAAAAATCAGTCTAACATTTTAACGTTGAGATGTTTATCTCCTAAAGTTTTAGTGCTAGACACGTTTTTAATACCTCAGTTGATGGTGCTAAAAACTATAACGTTTTTTTACTGCCAATAGTTTTAAAAAAACTGATTTTCAAACTTAAATTTTCGGAACAAATCTATTTTTCCATTTCAAAGGGAAATTATCTTAAAAAATTGCCCTTTTTTTATTTTTGAGTTTAAAATAGTGGCTAATATACAAAATATGCACAAAATGTACACTTGACTCGAGTGAATTTGTACAAAAAAAAATTCACAACAAAACTTTTTAAAACCCGAGCGACATGAGAAATTTTTTTTAATGTTTCCTCTTTCAAAGAAAACTTTAAACGAACAAAAATCTATTACTGTTCTCAAGTTACATGACCAAACTCACAGCTAATACCTGCCATTTTAAGCAAAAATTCAACTTGCCTCCTAAATTATTGATCTCTTTTTAACCGACTTACCAAAAACAAAGAGGTTCTAAGTTCGACACGTATTTTTTTTATGTATGACTGACCATAATTTTGTAACACGTGGACCGATGTTGGTGATTCTTTTTTTTTTGTATAGAGTAACAGCAATGGGGGATTGCTAGTAATGAAAAAAAGTTGGTGCTAGGATGAGTTGGGGATGGGGGTCAAACCTAACTTTGTAACGCATGTACCGATTTGGATGTTCGGTTGAGTATGCTTCCTGATTGGTAGCATGTCAAAAATCTTGCTGGTGGAAAGATGGTGGGGATGGAACCTAACTTCTTAATGCATGAACGGAACTGGATGGTTCTTTGTTTGTTGTATAGAACATGATCGTATATAGTTAAGAATGAAAAAAAATCTTCTGTGATGGCGCGGTGAAGGGGGAGATGGTAGTCCAACTTCGTAACGCGTAGACATATTTGGTTGATTCATTTTCTGATGTATAGAGTATATTACCCCATTGGTACCGCGACAACATTTTAAATGGTGGAGTTATGGTTGGGGAGGAGGTGGATGTCAACTTCTTAACGCGTATACTGATTCGGATGATTCTTCTTTTAATGTGTGGAATATGTTGCCCCATTGGTACTACGACAAAAATTTCGTTAGCCAAGATCTTAACGCAAAGGCCTATTTGGATGATTTTTTTTTTGTATACATTTCTACTTTAAGGAAATATGTTGCCCAAGGGTTGTGGTGAGGGTAGTCTAACTTTATAGCGCGTGGGCTGATTAAGATGATTCTGAATGCATAGAGTATCTATTTGTTCCATGACAAAAAATTTGGCTTATGGTGAGAGTTCAAGAAGATGCGGCGTCTAGCTTCGTATCGAGAAGATTGACTTTATTCATGTTTTGGTACGTACGAGCATGTACATTTAGCATGATGAGGTGATATAATGAAAAGGTGTATCCACTCAATTTCAAAACCAGAATTCCCACAATTAAAATTTCTAATCTCCTTTCAGTCAATTTTTCGGCATTACTGAACAATAGTGGTATTGAAGTCTGCGCCTCCTTATTTTACAACAAGATATATGATTTGTTTCACTGCTTTGTTCCATTAAAACGGATAAGGTCTACATGCTCCTCTCCCCCGTGGTACAATGACGAACGCTGCAGTCTTAGGAACAGGAAGAACAAACTCTAGAAAAATTACTTGCGTTGTAATAGCGCAATAGCGGATTCTGACTTTTTGACCTGTTATGAAAGCTTTAAGGCACTATTCTCCTCACTCTATAAAAAATACCTTGTAAGTGTTCGTGATAATATGCATAATAACCCTCGCAATTTCTTTAAATTCGTCAATATGACAAAGAAACCGAGCAACTATCCATCTATCACATGAGGGGTCTTCTAGTAATAACGTGTCCGACATAGCAAACAATTTTCCTTCTTATTTTGAGAGTGCCTTTTCTTCGGATAACTTTGAGCTATTTTGATCATATTCTGGATCATCCCGCTTCATCTAATTTTTTTCCGTTTATATCACGGGATCTTATTTTGGAAAAAATAAATGAACTTATATCGGACTTTTCCTCTGGTCCTGACGGTATCCCTCCAGCCTTCGTCAAATCCTGTTCCGATGTCCTTCTTACTCCATTATCGATTCTCTTTAATAGGTCCCTTCATACTGGTAAATTTCCTACATTGTGGAAGTGCTCTTTTATAGCCCTTGTTCATAAAAAGGGCCATAAGAATACTATAACTAATTATAGACTAATCGCGAAGTTATCTTGCATACCTAAAATTTGAATCAATAGTGTATTCGCAGCTTCTAGAGCGTTGTATTGGCTTAATCTCTCCCAATCAGCATGGGTTCTTGCCCGGTGCATCAACGATTACAAACTTACTTAAATTTACCTCCCTCTTTATTTCTGGCTTCCAACGAGGCATGCAAACTGACTGCATATACACGGATTTTAGTAAATCCTTTGATAAACTTCCTCATTCCGTAATTATATTTAAACTCGGGAGGCTGGGTTTCACCCTGTTCTTTTCGACTCGATTTCTTCCTATCTAAAAGACAGGTCTTATCGTGTGTCGCTCTGCGGCTCTAACTCTAGAATCTTCTTTCGTGTACCACAAGGGAGTCATCTAGGCCGTCTACTATTCGTTCTTGCCATTGACGACATCGTCCATCTGATCTCGTGCTCTAATGTTCTAATCTACGCTAATGACATGAAGATCTTCTCTTATGTTAAGGATGGTGGTGACGCCGCCCTTATTCAAAAGGACTTAAATACGTTTCTGGAGTGGTGCGAGCATAATGGCCTACACCTCAATTTTGACAAATGTGAGGCTATGACTTTTCCAGGAGCCCTAATCCACAAGTTTCTGATTACAACTTTGCATTGAATGGTCTCCGTGGCGTGCTCTCCGTAACTGAACTTGGGGTAAAACTTGATAGAAAACTTGACTTTACTCTGAATATTAACTATATCGTGTCTAGAGGCAGTTTAATCTTGGGCTTTGTTAAGCGTTGGTCTAGAGAGTTCTCGGGTATACCAACATTGATTCATTTGTACTGCTGCTTAGTTAGAACTATTCTAGAGTAGGTCTCGTCGCCCTACTACGCTGTTTATGCCAAGCGTATCGAATCTGTGCAGCGTAATTTCGTAGATTTGCGCTTAGAGGGCTCCCATGGGACGATCCGCTCAGACTACCGACTCCAGTTCCGGTTGCTCGGTTTGCCTTCGAAGGCTGCCTTTATTGCATGTTGAACCATCCAGACCAAATTATGGCATGTATGAACCAATTAATCGCTTATGTATGTCCAAATTTTGATTTAACATGGTGTTTCAGATCTGACGTGCCAAAAGGAGTAGGGTGATAGATCTCAACTAAAGAAAAAAAAGTTGTATGGCAGGGGAGGGGGCAATCAAACAAACGTTACAAAACTACTATCCTAATGACCTTTCCAAAAATTTCAACACTTTTGATCTAACTCCTACCATAACAGGTACAGTCACTTCCAAAACTTAAAAAAATTGTTTGGGAAATTCGGGAAAATTCTGAACTTTAGGTCATCGCAAACAATTTTTTTAACTTTTGGAAATGACTGTACGTGCAATGGTAGGAGTTAGATCAGTAGTGTTGACGTTTTTGCAAAGGTTATTAAGATAGTTGTGTTTTAGCGTTTGTTTGATCTGGCTGTATTGGGTAGATCAAAAGATAAAAATAAAAGAGTAATGTGCATACCGTGAAAAACTCAAATTTATGAATCACCCTGTAACTCCCAAACCGTTGAGATGGCCCCCGCCCCGACAATTTTTTGTTTGGCTAGTAGAGATCTATCACCCCAGTCGTTTGGGCACGTCAGATCTGAAACACCCTGTATAAATGGACAGCAGCTATGATGATGATACTAACTGTGTGAGACCGGGTGATTCAATTCTTTCTAAGCATACGAATTTAATTAAAATGAATATTTAAATAACTATAAATGTTTGCCTTCTTTTCTTTTTAGATAATGCCCGAAGAATTAATTTTTATGTAGGAGTTGACATATCCTGTAGCAGTTTCAAACAGGAGTACGTTTTAGTTACATGTTTATAATATTCTCATTTAAGGTGGGGAGAGGAGGGGGGGGGGGGTTAATTGTCAATATTTTAAACAAATTTTTAATAAACAAACAAAAAGATACAGTAAATATAAATTTATTTGTAAGTTAAGAACATAATAGTACAACATTTCAAGTGTCTTCTGTTAAATTTTTGGGTAAAAATATTGTGAGTTGATAGACCGACAGGAAATCTTCGTACACACAAAGACAAAACTGTTGCTTTGCGGTGATCATCATTACTCATTACTGGATCATCTGTTAACAAAAAACCAAAAAGATTTCGTTAGTTTATGACTTTCTCGAGGTAACAACTTCGAGATTTTGTTTATTTTTAGAATTTATGAAAATTTATTGATAACATTTATTGTTGTCAAATTAATTATACTAATAAAAAATACAAAATCTCGACGTTGTTATCTCGTAATTTATGTATAAAAGAAGTGTGCAAAATTTGAGAAGGATCGGATGAGTAGTTTTTGAGTGACAGTGATCACTGGCTTTGAAAAACTAAATCTGAGTAAAACACGTTTAAAGTTTTAACACTGCTTTTTTGTACAAGGGATGTATCGAATGGAGGGAGACCCGAGGCATCTCAGGCAGTTTTGCTCCAATCGACTTATTTTAACTAGATACTCTTAAAGAGTTGTACTATCAAATAAAAAAATGCAAAAAAAAATTTGTGCAGAAGTTACAGCGTGGTAAACTTTTGCATTTTTGCACTTTTTCTCCTGATCATACCTTTTTTGAAAATTCATAACTATCGTCGCCATTGCCGTAGGACGTAGAGCTTTAGTGATTTGTAAAGGTCGTGGCAGGGCCTTCCGAATAAAAATATAATTTTCCGAAAAAAAACTTTTTTCAAAAAAAAAATTTTGACTTTGAAAAATATTTATTTTTTTTTTTAAAAAGTACTTGATCATGAATTTTTTCCCAAGCATTTGAAGTGGTTTCCTATTTTTCTTTGATCTGATTAAATACCTCAATTGCTGCTTGATGTTCTTCAATTTCGCAACAATATTGCGGTCTTTTTCCCGGTGGAATGTACTCATCGTCCTTATCCTGAAGAATTTTGGTAAATAGAAAAAAAAATGTTGGCGTCATTGTTTCAATGGAATCCCCACCTTTAAAAAATGTGTATGTTTTTCCATGCTTAAATTATAGAATAATAAAATAAGAATAGATGCGCCGCTTTGAAATTCACCGCCAGGTGATGTCATTTTCCATTACATCTACAGTGACGAGCAAAATTGATCACACGTTTTCATCATATGCGTTTCTTTCTTTATAACAACAAAACTATAAGTTGTAGCATAATAAAACGAATTTTCAATTATTTCTTGTTTCTTGCATAATAGGTATTACAAAGAAAAACAATCTCTGCCAGAGTCAGTAGTTTTGTTGAGGGAAATATGTTTCTGTGTTTAGAACAAAATGTGCGCCATTAGTTCAGCGATTAAAAAAAAGGTATTAGAAGTGTTAGATCATGGGCTTTCAATTCGTGAAATAGCATCCAAGTGTGGTATTAGTCAAGCAAAGGTTATAAAAATTAAAGGTATTTGGCAAAAGCGGAGGTGGCCTGAAAGCGGGTAGACCACGGAAGACATCTTTGCGGCAAAATAGGGAAATGGCCCGTATGCTTACAACCGGCAGAGTAAAAACG
Source organism: Leptarthrus brevirostris (assembly GCA_964036015.1). Taxonomy (NCBI): domain Eukaryota; kingdom Metazoa; phylum Arthropoda; class Insecta; order Diptera; family Asilidae; genus Leptarthrus; species Leptarthrus brevirostris. The sequence continues at coordinate 129,316,837 of OZ038373.1, read as the reverse complement.
TCCAAAGAAGCAGCTGCTGCAATTGGAGGCAATATCAGCGAGTGGACTGCCGTGCTTTAAGAGATATAGGGTTGAAGGCAGTGGAAAAAAAAGAAAAGGCCTGCGCTTTCAAGAAAAAATACTGTTTCCCGGAAGGAGTTTGCTTCGAAATATGCGGAATGGACGTTGAATGATTGAAAACAGGTAAAATTAAAAAAATATAATTGGTTTATAAACTTATAGTGTTTTTTTAAGGTTATTAGGTCCGACGAAACTAAGATAAATACTCGTAGATTTGAGCCGGTTGGTTGAACCTGGTATTGTACCAATACTCCACAAAAGATCCAATTTAGTTCAGTGAAGCAAACGATGAAGCATGGAGTAGGCTCTATTTTGGGGGTGTATCACGTCAAACGGAGTGGGTCCTCTGGTCAGAATTAAAGGCATTATGCGAAAAGATTACCTGAAAATTTTGAAGACAAATTTACCACTGGCTATACATAAAAGTGGTCATCGAGAAGAGGAAGTCATTTTCCAACAGGACGGGGATCCAAAACACACTGCAAAAATAGTATGGAATGGCTTGAATCTCAAAAGTTCTCTACTTTAAAATGGCCCGCGCAATCCCCCGATGTAAGTCCTATTGAGAATTTATGGGTTTACTTAAAAAGAAAGTTAGCCTTGAACCTCCTAAAGGGGTCCATGAGCTCTGGAATCGTGCACAAGAAGAATGGAAGAGAATTACACAAAATTTAATAGAAAATGTGTATAATAGTATGCCCAATAGAATAAGTCAACTAAGAAAAAATAAAGGGTTATGGATAAAATATTGGAAAAATGTGGTTTATATTTTAATTTAGAAAGCGTGCAAAATTGATCACATGACGAACTCACAGAAACTTATTCCCCTTAAGAAAAGTAAAGACTCTGGCAGAGATTTTTTTTCTTTGCAATATTATGCCAGAAACAAGAAATTATTGGAAATTCGTTTAATTAGGCTAAGACTTATAGTTTTTTGTTGTTATAAAAAAAGAAACGCATATATCATGAAAACATGTGATCAATTTTGCTCGTCACTGTATATATTGAAATCTTAAAGCTAGATATCTCGGAGAATAACGACTTTTGGGGCAAATGAAAAAATACGACGGGAGTCAATTTCTCACTGTATCCCCATTATCATACAAAATTCAAAAATCACTTTCACTTTGCCTCTACATGATCCACATACCTTTGCGTTGGCAGCCAGGGACCGTTTGCGAATTAGTCACTTTTCTCAGACCCCTGTTTTTCCACGTATGCTTCTTCTCCTTCAAAGGATTGCAACAATATTTTATAACTTTTAACTTGTCTGGCATTTTGGTTATCTGACGGTATACTGACTGTGAGAATACTCTTTAATGCGCCATTTACAGTTTCTTATTTTTTTTTTATATATGATGATGCCAAAGCTCAGGGGATACCCTATGATGCTTAAGCACAGCCTTGGCAGGAAAGGAATTAAGGATGAAGGAAATGGGTTGAAGGTTAAGTGAAGGATGTGTCGATGTACGCCCCGTTTGAAAGTTTCAGGCTCATAAGACGAGGGAAAAACAGAAGATTTTAAACTGTTCCACATTCGTGTTGTTCTGCTTAGAAAAGATTCCCGGAATTTGACGGTACGTCCAGGGGGTGGGGTGGGGTGGAAGCCATTTGTGTGTGTCTACGCGTTTTCATGTGTCTACAAGAAAATCAAGCTAGCAATTTCGTTAGAACAATAGCCATGGAAATAACGATAGAAGAGAGAGACAACCGACATTCCGTCGATGCTCCAGAGAGTCAAGGCGCTCAAAGATTGAGGGATCGCCAATAACTTTAATAGCCTTACGCTGGACTTTGTCTAACGCGGACAGTGCGGTGTGTCCGGCCCATGCCCAAATATGGGAATTATATTCAAGTCTAGACCTAATGTGGGACTTGTAGATCAGCGCTAAGTCAGGTGGGGTGAAATATTTCTTACATCTCTTTATAAAACCCAAACATGTCATCGCACTTTTAGTAATTGCAAATATATAGTCCAGCTAAGATTGCTGGATATCTCTATACCCAAGATATTTAGTGAGGGCGAATTTGGTATATTAACTCCGTCGACTGAAATGGGTTGGGGGTGAACCGGGTGTTTTTTGAGGGACATTAAACAGCATTGAGTTTCGGATGCATTAAACGTAACACGATTTGCTCTGCCCCAAGCGAGGACCATAGAAATGTCTTTGTTTAATGATCTAAACATGCGTTCCCGATTGACTTCTGTAGCATTTCCACGTGAATTCATTACAGAATCAAATGAGTACGCGAAATCAAGGGTGCTGTCGTCGGCAAAACTATGAATAGGATTGAGAGTAAGGGATAAGAGATCATTAATAAAAAGAAGAAATAAGGTTGGTGAAAAAACTGAACCCTGAGATACATTGGCATTTATTGGAATCAGATGTAACTCCGTCAATTACTACACGAATTGCACGGCCTGACAAAAAACTCTCTATCCATTTGACGAGGGTAGGGTGCAGACCAAATGTTTGAAGTTTGGCTAAAAGAGCAGCATGCCAGACTCTATCAAAAGCCTTTGAAATATCAAGAGCGACGATTTCGGACTCACCAAAATTATGGAGACAATGATTCCAACGCTCCGTTAGAGCCGTTAGTAAGTCTCCGGTTGAGCGGCCAGTGCGGAAACCATACTGGCAATCGTTGATAAGATGGTTATTTTCTAGATATTTCAACAACTGAGAGTTGATGAGTGATTTAAAAACTTTAGATATGATCGAGGTTAGTGCAATGGGTCTGTAGTTAGAGGGGTCGCATGCCTCTCCTTTTTTAAGTATCGGCTGGACATGAGCAAGTTTCCATACACTTGAAAACATTCCTGATGAATATGACTGGTGAAAAAGTTTGCGCAGAGGTTTAGCCAAAGCAGAGGCGCAGCATTTTAAAACAAGGGGCGAGAAAACATCAGGCCCAGTAGCTTTGGACACGTCGAGTTATGAAAGTACTCTAAAAACTTCCCGAGTGCGAAAGTGTACCGGCTTTTGCCTGCTAGTACACTGTGATGGAGATGGAAGTGGCTGCGATGAAGGTGGTAAGTACGAATTAGCAGCAATATGTTATGTTCATCTGTTTTAAGCAACCAACGTCGACGTTCATTAAATAAAAATTAAATTATGTCTTAACAGATAATTTTTACCATATAATGCAGCATACATCGAGTGCTGACACAGGCAGCCGAGCGGCAGCCATTTGACGTGCTTCAAAATTCAAAAATTTAGTCTTAACATTAATTTGCCACTCTAAATGATCAAGATTTTAAAGCTAAGGGATGACACTTTCATTTGAAAAAATATGAAAGAAATTCATGATCAAGTACTTTTTAAAAAACCAAAAAATATTTTTCAAAGTCAAAATTTTTCTTTTTTAAAAAAAAAGTTTTTTATTTTTATTCGGAAGGCCATGTAGTGACCTTTACAAACCACTAAAGCTCTACGTCCTACGGCAATGGTGACGATAGTTATGAATTTTCAAAAAAGTTATTATCACGAGAAAAAGTGCAAAAATGAAAAAGTTTACAACCCTGTAACTTCTGCACAAATTTTTTTTTAAATTCTTTAGCACGTTAAGTACTTATACCAGTAACAATAATTTGGTGAAGTTTTACCTGGTACACTTGAGGAATTTTGCTCCATATATAAATTCACAATTTACTTCTAATAATAATTGTAGACTTCGAGGTCAAAAAGCAAATTTTATATCTACAAATATAAAACAGATACAAATTTTAAAACGCTGCAGACAGAAATATTCTACTTTACTTTTAACAAATGTTGACTTGAAAGACAAAAGTTTTAATTTACTAAAATAATGTTGATCCTTTGAACATTAATTTCTCTTGAAATGTATAATGTTGTGAAAAGCACTGTAAAACTTACCAGTAATATTTTCCTCAATGTTTTTTGAAAATTTTGTATATTTCAGGCATTTTTGAATCCCAGAAAAATAGATAGTAAAAGGCTAGCGTCACCCCAAGTCCTGATACACAGCAGATATAAACACCAACAAGAACAAATCGAATTATTTTTGACTTAGTATTGTCATCTGGCAATGGAATAGCTCGAGGTTGCTCGCTATGTTCCTCTGCAGATTGATTTTGCTCTCCCATTTTAAAGTTTTCTATTAAACACTATTTGTCCACTTACACCCACCAATTGTACATTTCACACTGAATTAAAGGTAAAACTAAGATTGGATAATTGAACTAGTTATTCTCACACATGTGCTTGAATCAATTTCCAGTATAGATTTGCTTTAAATGAAAAAGTTGTTAGTTCTTAATGAGATAGTTTCTGGATTAAAAGCTCTTGTGTCAGCTTTTTGTAGAAACGCACAGTCTGCATAGTGCGTATGAGTTAATCCATTTAACGGCGACAACCGACAAGGAATTATACTAAATTCAATATTTTTGTTGGCATGTACTGTGACTCAGTACCTGTGTACTGAGTTGCAGTTTACAGAGGTATTCTTCCTATTGCAAATAGGTAAAGTGTTTCTTATAAGACACATAATGTGATATCTAACGTAATTTACACTTCCAGTCATTAACTAGAATATAGTTGTTCATAGAAGTCTGCAAAAAAAAATTTCTCCTTTCATATACCCTCGAAAATAGCAAATTGGTTTCACAGTTTAATAAACCTAAACATTTATAATTTTCACCTAAACTTGCTTCCATAAGAACAGCACTATAGTTGAGAGTGGAAATAGATCGACAATGTCTAATTTAAAATGTCAATGCCCTACAGTTAAAATGGCAAACACATAGTAATATCCCCCCGAGTAATAATAGCTTAGCTGTTATATACACGTCAAAACCAAGAACAGACGTTAATATTTTTAAAAGTATAGAGGATGTTTCAGATCTGACGTGCCAAAATGAGTGGGGTGATACAGGGTGTTTCAGATCTGACGTGCCAAAATGAGTAGGGTGATAGATCTCAACTAGACAAACAAAAAATGTTATGGCAGGGGGGCAATCCCAACCGTTTGGGAGTTACAGGGTGATTCATAAATTTCAGTTTTCATGGTATGCACATTACTCTTTTATTTTTATTTTTTGATCTCTCCAACATAGCGACATTAAATAAACTCTAGAAAACAACTATCCTAATGACCTTTCCAAAAATGTCAACACTACTTATCTAACTCCTACCATTACACGTACAGTCACTTCCAAAAGTGATAAAATAGTTTCCGATTACCTAAAATACAGAATTTTTCCAAATTTTCTCCGAAATTCATGTAATTAGTACACCTTCCTTTTATTTTTATTGGATTGCCTTTCCAATTTACCTTTCCAAAAAGGTGAGTATTTACATGGTCTTTCCGAAAGGTTAAGAGAAACAGGAAGTTTAACTTCGCACGACAGGGAGACACGACCCAAAACTTCAAGAACTTCTGCCGACCTCGAGCAGCAAATAATCACCATCGTGAGACAAGACCCTGAGACGAGCACGTGACGATTCGGAAGACGACTCTACGGACTTCTGGAAGGAGATTCCGAGAGAAGACTGGAATTAAGCACTTGGCTTCTGGAACGCGACATTGACGACAGGTCCTTTCTGGACTGAATTCTGTGGGCGTGTGAATCTCAATTCACTAGTGATGGTATCATGAACTTTCACAACCTCCATACCTGATCAAAAACTAGCACACATAGGACAAAGATGACCTCATTCCAGCAGAGATGAGGGATGAAGTTTTTTCAAGTCCTGTTAACACTAGGGAGGATTTAGTTAGAGAGGCTGGCTGCATTACGCCAAAAACAGGGACTTAGAAGGAGATTGTTGGCATGCATCCAAAGTGGCCGTGGACATTTTGAACAGCTTTTGTAATTTACTAAGATTAATTGTAATGCGTTTTGGATTCAATAAAAAGGATTTTACAGTTAATATGAGTTTAGTTTCTTTAAATTGCAGATTTTCAAATATTTTTCCATAAGTTTTCTACTTATAAATTTCTACACAAACCATTTTTTTCACTTTCGGAAGTGACTGTACCTGCAATGGTAGTAGTAAAATCAACTTTGTTGACGATTTTGAAAAGGTCATTGGTATAGTAGTTTTTTGCGTTTATTTGATGTCGCTGTGTTGCGTAGATCAAAAGATAAAAATAAAATAGTAATGTGCATATTATGAAAAACTGAAATTTATGAATCACCCTGTAACTCCCAAATTTAAAAATGCGCTCACCTGCGCCCACGACAGGCCCAAAAATCTAAAAATACGCTTGCCGTAGATGTATACTCTTTTCTGTTACTGCTCTGTCTTTAACACATTAGAGACCGGTGACTCACCGCGTGGGTTATGTAAAATCTTAACAGTATAGACGGTGTTCTCCGTGTGTCTCATCATAGCCGATAACTCACAAGTATTGTCATGATAATAATAGTGATAACAATTGCCTGAAATTTGTTTTTTTTATTCTTATATTTTCTAGTTATAGTTAATCTTTATTATAACCCGAGTAAAAATAAGACTCAAGTGCACAAACATTGCCGGCTACCGCAGAGATTTGTTTTAAGACGTCGGTCTCGAATAAGTTAATCTGCGAAAATAATTTTATTGTTTTAATTTTAAATTTTAGTTTAGAATGAGTTTGACTATTTCGTCAGTGGTTTGTCAGTGGTTTGGACTATTTCGTCAGTGGATGAGTTTTACTCAGGCGTACCGTGCCTCATTCGGGTGCCACTCAGGCACTCACCAAATCATGTACACCGATGGACCATGCACGAAAAATTCATCAGACGCGAAGTACAATAAATCAATTTTTAAGATTTCTAATTTTTTTTAATTAACTCCCAAAAATTGGTCAGATTCGAAGCTGGTCACCGTAGGATATCCCCTTAAGTAACTACAATCAATGGAATTAAATATACATGGATAGACGTAAATGTGTGCTTGTATGCATAAATTCAAGATTAACCGTCATGTAAATGACATTATTTGTTACTTTTATCAGCATGTTAAACACCATCAATCATTCGTGTTTATTTTGCTGTGTACCATCAATTTTTCGCTTTTGAAAGTCTTCAAGATTTCCCAATGCTTACGTGCATAGGTTTCCATCACTTATTAAGGAGCGAGAAATTTGTTTCGTACTGCTTTCTACCAGGATATCATGCATGCCCCATGAATAAATAACGTGATCCACAATTCCGTAATTTGTTATCCTTGCTCCATGGGGGATTCCCTTTTCACAATTTTTATAGCACTGTTTTCTCCATGACTTGAGCACGAGTGCCTGTTTTGACTTTAAGGTAACCAGCAACGCAGAAACTTTAAACACTTTTTTTTTATATCGATTTACACATGTGAGATGTACTGTACTTGTATAGTAAATTTACTTTGCTGGCAAGGAAAAATCTTTTTTTAAATTAAACCTAAATTTTCTGTGTAAAATTGAACATGAGAGCAAGCTAAAAAATAAAAATACACCTCCTTCAGTTATTTTGAAACGAAGGTAAGTTTTCGTATGAACTGTTTCAACGTTTCCTAAAAAAAACCTCTCTTGAAATGAAGCAAGTTTTTCATGAAAAATCCTAAACAGCTCCAACATTTCATAGAATTTAATGTTAGATTCATAAGCCTCAATATAGTATAGAATCCAACTGGAAGATTTTACTTAATCCACATCCACGCACACCGAAATTTCTTTAAAAACATCGCAAGTACACTCGTGCATTTGCTTATTAATCGGCTGTTAGCTACATACCTGAGCAAATTCCCTTAAGGATCGAGTACACGCTTTTGTATTTCATCCTGAAAAAGTCTAAGTGTTATCCTCCCTTATCAAGAACCCTTAAGTTCATTAACTCGATGGCCAAAACGATACTGTTCCAAAGGACTAAGCAAACCCTTGGCAATAAACCCACTCTCAGCTATTGTGTTTGGATACAGTTCTAAGTAGCACTGAACCCGGATCGATGGTACTTTCCGTGATTATTCGAGCATATTACGACTTCTTGCAATATGATGTGAATAGTCCAAATATCTACTGTTATTCCCTCCTGCACACCTAGTAAAGCGAAATAAGACCATAGAATTTAATTTGACCTTAATTGGAAAGAAACCTTTTTGTACGATTGCAAAGTCGGACATTTGTGAACCAACAGAATAGTAATGAATGCTCCAGTCTTTTATATTGAATTAAATAAAATTGACATGTAAGTAGCTTTATAGCACTGATTACCTAATTGTGGGTGTGGTCTCTAATGGATATGCATGATAGAGCTCATTTAATGAACAGTTCTCTTAATTATTCGAGAGCTTTCAGTTTTGCATCTTCCACGACAGTAACAGGTCATTTATGTTTATAATATAGATAATACGGAAACAACAAAGCGCAACTTATTTCCAAAAGAGATCTATGTAATTTGACGGGCTGAGAGTAAAAGTGACCCATTTATAAGGTTCGGGCAAAAATGGCTTAGAAAATGTTCTGCGCAAAAACGAATCGCGTGAGATTCCGGGCAAAAACGAATCGTAGAAAATTTCCGGGCAAAAACGACTTAACTACTTAACTGCATTAACTTTGCATTACTTTTTGTAGTTAAATCGTTTTTGCCCGGAAATTTTCTACGATTCGTTTTTGCCCGGAATCTCACGCGATTAGTTTTTGCGCGGAACATTTTCTAATCCACTTTTGCCCGAACGTTATAAATAGGTAACTTTTACTCTCAGCCCGTCATTTAATCTACACATTTAATATAAACATTGCTGGATTTGCCTGTTAATTCTAATAAGCCCTAAGCACATCTGCTGCTTACCCTCCTGAAATTATTGACACTATAGTTCTCATTAATTCAGGATTAAAACAATATATAGAGGAAATCCTAATATTAGATAATATGACATAACATGAGCTAGAAGCATACACTATTCCATACGAATAGGCGCAAGTTATAAAATCAACTCAAATTTTAGGTAAATCATGCTAATGTTACACACTCCACTCATGCTAGTGTTACACTCTGAATATTTCTTCAATTTTATTTTTAGTACTTTAATCAAGGGGGTTATCAAGTGTCTCTCTCTGGTTCCCTTAACGCCAGTCGGAGCATAGAGCGTTTACTGCACCGACTCTTCACTTGGTCCGATTCCGCGCCAACGCTTTCAAAAGTTACCACAACTTTCTGATCTGCGTACGTTCCTTCTGTAAGGACTTTCTCCACGAATTGCGTGGTCGTCCAATTCGGCGTCTTCCATGGCGCCGCGTGGGTTCCAATCAAAAACCTCCATTGCCATTTTTGTCTTCAAACAGCGATGACTATCCCGGCGTGGCCTGCGAGTCTATGTTAGTCTTCATTGGTAATGACGTCCAGCCAATTGATGTTAAAGACCGGAGCCACCGATTGGCGAAGATGTTATTTGACAGGTCACTTTCCATGTTGAAATGCCGTACAACAGAAAAAACATTTGATTAAAAGATCCGGATCTTTGTGCGTCTTGAGGTGTTATTATTGCGCCATATCTCCGCAAGGGTATTAAATGCAACTCGGGTCTTGTTGATGGGAGCCTGTACGTAAACTTCATCTGGGCCAACTGCTGTAACTATACTTTGGACATAACAATGTTTATCCACATGTTCCGTCTGCCGCTCTTTAAGATAAATTTCATCCCTGGAGACTACGCTCATTAATTTGGCTGCCTCTTTCTCCAGTTCCTATAACCCCTTGTGAGGCATGGGGCGGGTCAACAACTTCACCCGCTTCGAGACAACGACTGCAATTGGATCTACAGTTTAAAGTGGATTAGGAAACACTGATAACCCCCGTAGCATTTTTATCGTAATCTGTTGTCAGTAGAAAACACCCATGGGTCGCCGTCGGTGAGATTGGAACCTGGAACCTCCAGATTGGTAGGCTTTCAATTTCGCCTTAGTTTTTTTTATGATGATGTAGCCAAAGCACTGATGCATTTTAGCATGGTTTGGGCCGGAAAAAAATTAAGGTAAGGGACATGTGCGAAAAAGAATGTCTTGCTTTTGCGATGCATCGAGCCAGCCCAGGGACGGAGTGGATTTTTTAAATTTCTTATCAAAACCTAACGGGGAGAGCGAGATTCGAACCTTGGATCCAAGGCGTGGTGAACTTTCCACTCAATCAATTGATCCATCTCCGTCTCCTTGTACAAATCTTAAGCCTATTCAGGTCTTCGAACTAGAGATGGGTAACTCAGATCTGAACCGGCTCAAAGATCCAGCTTTCAAAAGTGAGTCAAGTGCACCGGATATCAGTCTTGTCTCGTGACGGATCCCGATGAGTCATTTCTCAACATTTGCATCAGTTTGATTTGATTCTTCTTGTTGACTAATGAGAATGAGCACTCATAAGAAAAGAATGAAAGAAAGAGGAATACATGAAAAAACACCATGAACCTGGAACTAAAAGTTCTGCAAGAACTACAACTGAAGCGACCGCAACACTTACAGTCTTCGCTCCAGAGACAAAATGTCTCAAGTTGAACATTTTCAGTGGCTCTTTCGAACCGACTCTTGTAGCCGGATCTTTTAAAAGAAGCAGATCCGAAGAGCCGGTTCGCTCAAAAGATCCGTTTGTCCCATCTCTACTTCGAACTTTAGGCTGCCTGTTGGATAAAAGACATACATCGCAGCATATCCTAGGTGGGTAAGGTGTTTAAGAGGTTTTGATCTAATCCCTGGCGGTGGATTGACATGTAGGGTGCTCCCCGAGTTTTTGCCTGTTCATCGTTAAGATTGCGTGGGGAGGTAAAAGTTGAGTCCGCTGACGGACGCACCGCCGATCTTGCTTCTCCAATTTAATATTCGACGCTGAGCCAAACTTTTGAAATTAAGTTATTAATAGAAAAGTGTCATCTCGCCAAAGGGAAGGGCTTTTATGCTTTATTACAAAGCGCATTGCGGTGAGTCTGTTTCTTTTTATTTTTTGTCTAGCATTCAAGATAGCACACCCCTACTTCGTTAAATGTGCTAAACGGCCCTTTAGTGCTGAGCATTTAGCTGCTTTCGTTGTAATCAAAATATAGCACTGCAGACATAACATTGCGGCCTGCTTTGACCTCATCGAGGCACCTTTGCTTTGCAAATACGAACCTCGAATAAACATACGCAATTCGGCCCCTCTAACCATCTTGGGTACAAAGATATTTAATAATCTCTAGCTGGACAGATTATATATTTGCAATGTTTAAAAATGCGATGAAATGCAACGACGAGGCTGCAAGAATGCAAAGAAACTCCGCAAGGAGTTGCTTCGTAGTTAATAAGATCCTTATCCCACTTAAAGATGAGGGGTTAAATGGGGTGGTCTCAAGAAAGTTCCTAAGTACCTTCAGCGAACTAATGCAAAGAGCCCTGTGTACAATCCACATCTGGTTAGTAATTTAAACTGCGGCTTATCGGGCAAACCTCAGAAAACGGAAGCAGTCACAAGGAAAAGAGTGATTAAATATTTCCAACCCCAATTGTCCAATCAGGCCAGCTTACAAAGGAAGATTCTCAACTGGCTACTTACTTACTATAGACAGGTGGATCGACCGGCATCTAGAGTCCGTAAAAAGGGATGTTAACTTTAAGGGTAAGCTTGCTAAGAAAAGACAGAGTAATCTGACAACATGCGGTATGTCAAGGTAGCTGTGGAAAGCTAAGGGCATTAAGAAAACGGCTCTCCTGCTAAGGAGAAACCGCACTGATCTCCGAAATATCACAGTCATCACTGGCCACTGTCTATTTGGTAGCCATGCACAATGCATACGCATCCCTACCAACGACTTTTGTAGAAGTTGTATGGACGAGGAAGAAGTGGAAAGCGTTCAGCATTTACTCTGCGATTGCCAGGCCTGGCCAAGAGAAGGTGCATTTTTCTTCAGTGGAGTGGACAATGTTGCCAACATAGGACTGTAGCAGCTTCTCAGGCTTATTACCAGTTTTGGCTACTTCTAAATAAACCCTATACTAATATTCAGTAGCGGTCACGCGGATGTGGTCACAGCGGACCTTTCTTAGGTTTATGTGAGGTCATCTGATAGCCATCACCCTAACTTAACCTAAGCTAGGAGCTAACCTTTATTGACGGGCTGAGAGTAAAAGTGACTTATTTATAAGGTTTGGGCAAAAGTGGATTAGAAAATGTTCCGTGCAAAAACGAATCGCGTGAGATTCCGGGCAAAAACGAATCGTAGGAAATTTCCGGGCAAAACCGATTTAACTACAAAAAGTAATGCAAAGGTAATGCAGTTAAGTAGTTAAGTCGTTTTTGCCCGGAAATTTTCTACGATTCGTTTTTGCCCGGAATCTCAAGCAATTCGTTTTTGCGCGGAACATTTTCTAAGCCACTTTTGCCCTATTTTTAGTTAATCGAAATCAATAAGGAAGCTATTTTTTGCAGAGTTTGCCCTTGGGGTACTAGCTTAGTAGCTAAATCTTCTCGTTTCAGAAATGTGTTATTACATTCCTTGCGCTCCTGTACAAATAAGCAAATATACTAAAAACGTCGATAAACAAAGAGTAACTGCCAATGACACCCTCACGAATACCTTTGTAAGGTAGAAATGAAAAATTTAAATTTAAAGTAAGAAGTTGATAAGAATTCTCCAACCACGGCTTTTAGTTCAAATTATATTTTTAGGAGCAATAAAATACCTTTCATGCGTTGATCGATATCTGAGCATATGTTGGATGAATACGAAAGAGAGGCGCACAATTTCAATGTAATCAACGCTTAATGCCACTTCCGCTATCTAAACGCCATTTGCGTTTACGACTTTTCTTTAATTTTCCATCAGTACATCTCAGGTGGTAAATTTTTACGAGTTGTTCAATAAACTTGAATGGAAAACAATTCCAGTTCCCTCCACTCCAATCTGTTTTATTTCCCTCATAAAGGTGGGCTTGCGTTCAGTTTACCAGCATGGCAGAGAAAATTTGATGGTTATGCTCCCAGAACTTAGTACATTCCTCGCACTTACCTATAATTTGAGCCCTTCGACAGAGTATCTTCAAAATTTCATCCCTGGAAATTTTTTTTCAACTATCGAACGGATGCGAATTTAAATGTGCTGCATAAATCAGAAGCAGCAAAATTGACGATGTCTTAATGGCGGTGCACGAATTCCATTATCTCAAGCCATCAATCACGGTTTTGCGAAGCGCTCACTTATCCTAATAGCCACAGATAGGCAACGGATATGAAATGATACTTTCTAATTTTCTCTTGGTTGGAAAGAAACTTACAAGGATAAAAGCACATCAAGACATGATTCCACAAATTAAAGAATAAATTGAAAAAGTTTCGTAGTTAAAGAACTTAAAATCCATAAAGGCTTGCTCGCCTTCCAAGGAGAAAAATTTCTCGCCCGGATTGCTCCTTAGCCATTAGACTGAACTCATACGAAGAAAGCTTCACTTTTTTTTGAAGTAGAGAAACAAAAGGATATTGTTAAAAGTTTTTCAGATAAAAGTTTCCTTAAATGGTTTTCCGCATATGTGAAAAACAATCTTCTGCTATGTTTCGTCAAAAAAGATTTATTAGAAAACTACCAGCGCAAAGTAAATAGAAACTTTTTAGAGAGGCGCATTTCTTCAATGAAAATTCTCAACGTTCTGGAAAACTGTTTCCTTCTTTCTTGAAAAACTTGATCTTAAGATAAGAACAACCCGCCAGAAAAATTAGTGGAAAACTTACAACAGGGCAATCCGCTCTCAACTGTTGGAGTTTTCGTGCCTACGTGGAATTATAAGGATGACTTTATAGTGTTGGACTAAAGATATTAAACATTTGCTTTATGTGGGACTTCTTTAATGAACTCAAAGCTTCTCACTTTTAAATTTACTCTTTAAGATCCAAAAAAGGAGTTCTAAGGTTTTTAACATTTTTTTGTACAAAGCACTAACAAATTTAGCATTCAACTAGTTAAAAACTTACTTAAGATGCGTCTGTCACTTATCAAAACATTACTCCTACAAAATGTTAAAGTAAGTTCGTACCGAGGGAGGTGGGTGCGAACACCCTGAAAGTTTGGCAACTCAATCTGCCGATGTTTTTTGGAAGAGAAGCTGGACATAGCGCTGCTGCAGGAGCCTTGGCTATTCAAAAAGAGTATAAGAGGGCTCCCGGAGAGAACCACTAATCTGCTTTGCGTAAATTCAGATGGAAGAACGAGATCCTGCATTGTAGTCAGGCGGGGAGTTCAGGCGGTATTACTGCCACAACTCAGTACGAGAGACCTTGTTGCGGTTCGTATGGGGTCCGGGGCGGGCGCGTGGTTCGTGGCCTCGGGCTATCTACCATTTGATTCGCACCCAGGTGGGGAGGTGAAGGCTCTGAAGGGGCAGATGCAACCTTCGTGGTATGCGGAAGAAGGATAGAGTGCTCACCTGGAAAGTGGCTGATGTGATAACCCTATCAGATCATACATCCATATGGGGATATGGGGTATGGGGATCATACATCCATATGGGGATATGGGGTATACAAGAGGCAGAGTAGTAGGCTGATCAGACAACTTAAGAACACCAATAGCCAAAAATATATGGAGGTGTTAAGGACATGAACGCCCCGAGTACCCAAAAACACACTGCATGTAGAGGCAGTTGCACACTCTACATAAAGCTGTAATGGAGGCGTATCGCAAATCCTGCACCCAACCCCTTGGTGGGACTGTGAACTGGAGGCACGGAAGAAGGAGTGCAGGAAGGCTTTCAACCGAGACATACGGACTCAGGTTGTGGAAGCCAGGGGCAGCCTTAAAGAAAGAGTTAAAGAAAGAATAAAGAATCGTGGAGAGACTTCTGCTTGAACGCGAGAAATATATCTGAAGTCTGCCGACTTCAGAATATGGTCTCAACTGACCAGAACGAGAAAAATGTCAGAGACCTGGGACGAAACAAATGAGATCCTGCTGGAAACTCACTTTCCAGGAAGCTACCAATCGGACATGCCGTGGCATATAAGTAAACAGGGTGCGAATGCCACGGATCGCTCTGAGGTGGAAAGGATCGTGACGCTTGAGGGAGCAAGACGATCTATTAGATCGCTTGAACCGTTCATATACCGTTCAATAGTTAGGGGAGTATACACAGCATGCCTGCCAATAGGATATGTCACAGTTTCGTGGAGAGAGGCTAAGGTCATATTTCTACCAAAACAGGGAAGTAAAGACTATACTGAGTCGAAGTCCATTAGACCTGTGAGCGTACGTCTTTTCTGTTGAAGGCAATAGAGAGGAGTGTGACTTACCACATTGAGGGGATTACGCTCGTTAGTTACCCACTAAGTAGGAACCAGCATGCATTTTGCCCTGGGAGATCTACCGAAACGGCACTCCATCAGGTGGTGCGAGTGGCAGAACAAGAACTTAATGGCAAAGGCATAGCGATGCCCGCAATAATGAATTGAAGGAGCCTTTGACAAAATAGACTTCGGAAGGCTGCAGGATGCTCTTGCTGAACGTGGAACTATTCCTACCGTATTGGCAATATGTTAAAGGCAAGAACAGTTAACATTCGGTGAGGTGAATCGAGACTGCGGGGGTGGGTAGGCAAAGGATGTCCACAGGGAGGAGTGCTATCCCCCGTTCTTTGTAACGTTACTTTTGACTCATTACTTCATAGACTTGAGGAAGAAGGCATACATAATATGGGGTATGCCGACGACATAACAGTTATCGCAAGGGTGTAAAGTTTATACGCGACGTAGCGTACACCACAAGGAGAGGTATGAGGGTGGTGGAGCAATGGTGTGTGGAACAGGGCTCTTCATAAATGCAAAGAAGTCTGATCTAATCGTTTTCACTAGGAAAAGGAAGAATTTAGACTTTACGGTCTCGGGCTCGGTCAAGTATCTGGGGGTATTCCTATGAGCGAACAGGGCTCTATAATCTGCTCCAGAAAGGTCCATCCCTCTCCCTCAGCACGCTGTTGCCACGATTTCAGCTCAGAATATTTTCTGATTTTTCCTTGTGAACTCGGGTTGCCATATCAAAAGCATGTAAGTATAACAACTTTCTTGATGAATCCACCCCATTTATTAGAGGTTCTTTTATTAACATCTGTGCAACATTGAACCAAAAATATATACATATTTCAAAATAAATAATTCAAAAAAAATTTGTAATAAGTAAATTCAAGCACTTCTACAAACCTACTACTAAAAGATATAATCTGGCTACACTAAATGTTCTTTCCGACCATTCCAGTCACTAGAATTCGTATTGCATCGGAGAACTTCCCATGTAAAAACACCCACCACTGAGTGCTGATCATTGTCGGTCGTCCAATAGCATTTAGCTGCTGTTCTTATCACAATCAGTGCCTCTTGGTTTGTCTACCAAGATACATTGTAAGGATGGTTGCACGTGATTTTTGACGAGTTTCACCATTTACCGCGTATTGCCAATCTTTTTGGAACAGGGTATACATCAATGTGGGAGGGTGTGTGGGCGGAGGTGGGGCATCTCGCCAAAGGCCACATACTGGATCTACTGAAATAGCGCTTCAAAGCCCACCGTAAAAAGGCAATTGAGTAAGGTTCAGAGTGTGTGGGCCTTTCGAACCACGCCGACAATGGCGATGGAGACGATACTGGGCTTGCTGCCTTTAGAAATATATGTGAAGAGAACTGCTGCATCAGCGGCTCTTCGCATGGATCGAGGAGCAAGCTGGTACAGATCTCGTGATAACCAAGGGCTTAGGAAAATACTGGAACTTTTCCAAGATGAGATACCGGAATTAGAACGTAGTGGACTCGTGCAGAAAGGCTAAGATATCAATTCTAGCGACCAAAAGTGCTGAAATGGATTAGTCCGGATCTATCTCTCTGAGACCACAAGGGGTAGGGACGAAAAGAGACCCAGTTAAAGTGGTCTGATTCGGCAAATCCCTAGAGGGCTATTTTTAGTGAGTAAAAATCTCACACTACCAGAGTCAATCGGGTCTTCTGGTGTCTTTGAAAGATTTTCACCCCTCACGCAAAAAAAAAAGTCCGGCAACAGAACTTACTTTCCTCTCATCCTTAACAGGGTTACACGCTCTCTCTCTCTCAGATAGCTCTGCCAAAACCAGTTTTTTAGTGAGTCTTTTATAAGAACAATGTTGAGAAAACCAGAATTTCACTGATTAAAAACGGTCCTGAGAAATTTTACACAAAAATCAAGAAAAAGCGAGACGTAGTGTGCACGAACAAAAATACAATGCGAACAGAGTCGTGAAAACGACTGATTAGAAACTGTATTCAGTGAATTTTGTTACGAAAAAACAACAATACACGTCGAACTTAGAACCTCTCTGTTTCTGGGAAGTCGGTTAAAAATTATGAAAAGGCAAGAATTAGATTGCCCAAGCAAATTTTAATGTGGAGTTATGAAAACAACCGATTAACCATTTGCGGCGTCGAATTTGTATTATATTTTTCAATGTGATACTCGGGTATTTTCGAGGTTACTGATTCCATGGCCTTGAAAGGTCACATTTAAAAAATGGTCAAGGACATATCTGAAAGTAAAATTTTTCGCTCTTCTCATTGGTCAGAAATATGGGGCCCCATTTAAAATAATCTACTTGACCTTCAAGATCACCAAAAGCTAGCCAGGTAAAACTACTACAACTTTTGTCTTGGTCATTTTCTTCTCCGATCAGTACTTTCTGAGATAGGGGCGGTCCATTACTTTTTGAACACCCTGTATGTGCAAGTTTGCTCTAAAGTCTTGTATCGTGTAGAAGAACTTCTTTATTTCGAATTCGCGTCTTTGTTAAAAGCTTATGTAGTACATTGTTTTTTGTATCAGTTTGCGGTGATGATGGCGTAGGGTCTACAGCCGACCTATTTTGCGACCTTCACAAATATTGGCGCGCCACGTAGATCATGAAACTTGTACCTATAGGTGAACTAAAAAAAAAAACACCAAATATAGCTTCACAATTATTCTATATTGATTGTAATTAAAAAAAAGATCCAAAATAAAGCAGGCATCGCCATAGCCACATCAATCTTTTTTAATAAAAATCTAAAACGCCCACCCTCTTCACCAACTCTGTTGGCTCCGGTTTTGACCTGATTTGCTTTACTCAGACCTTCTGGTTATCTGGATGTCTGAGAATGTGTTCTCTTTGCTTACCCATCGTAACATTCCCTTAGGACTTGATATTACCGATCCTGACGATCTGCAGCTGCTGTGTGTTGTTTTCAGGTTGCCTAATAAAAATTCTATGCGATCACGGCCTATATTCCTCCGTGGTTCCTTGTTGGGTATAGGGCGTCGACTACACCAACTCCCCAGCTGGTCCGGTTCTGCACCAACGTCTTCAACTCTAGTCACGATTTGTTGATCTTGATATCTTACTTTTCTATGAATCCTCTCCATGTGTTGCACTGTCGTCCAATTCGGCGAATTCTTTCCCGTGCAGGCTCTATCTAGAAACTAAATAATGGCTATCCCGTCTTGGGCTGTAAGTTTTCGAGGATCTTCGTTAATAATAACGTCCGGTCTATGGATGTTGAGTCTTGTAGCTTAGATGATATTTTACAGGCCTTTTTCCATTTAGAACAACCGTACAAAAGAACAGATTTTATGTTCGATTCAAGATCCAGAGTTTTGTGCGTCTGAAGATTTTGTCATTGCGCCAGATCTCGGCAACAGTATTAAATGAAACTCGAGCTTTGTTGATGCAAACGTGTACATCAACTTCAGTTTCGCCGTCTGCTGCAACTATGATGCTGTAACTATGATGTTATGATTGATTTTAGTAGCATTGATCTTAAGTCCTGCTCTGCAACCTTCTCAACTCAGTGCGAAGATCTAAATGTTGTGTTTAAATGTTCCTCCGTGCAAAGAAGTTATCTACTGAAAATCAGTGTTATGCTACTGAAAAGCACTGACAGTACTTATAAAGCATTTAAGGAATTTAAAAAGCAAGGCTTGGAGAAGGTTCTGCTCTTCGAAGAGTGACGGAGATTATCTAATTTATTTTTGCTTTGTCAGTAATTTTTTTCGACTTCGGAGTCTTCATATTTGGGTAAACTTAACTTTTCGAAACAACTGTATGCGGTTTTAGAAATTTCTAAACTGTAAAAATTACACTGATGGTTACCCTTCTTTATTAAGTCTCTCTCTTAAGACGTAGTAGCGATCCTCTTACGATTTTCAACATCTTTGGCTGCGTTCTTGGAAAGCAACTGAGATATTAATTTTAAGGATTTTACTCATTTGACGAAGCTCCCAGCGACATCTTTTGAGCCCAAGGATTTGATGTTCGACGATTGTGTTGAAGGAGATCTTCTACGAAGCTCATAGTTTCTCGGTTAGTCCTGCCTACATGTTTACTACTGTTGGTCTCAGGGACATCTCTGTCATTCATTTAGTCCAACATCAGTCGTGGCGTTTTTCCTAAATCCTGAAAGATCTTTGTAATTATTCCTCTGCATAGAAAGGGTAACAGGGCGGATCGGTCTGTCCATAGGAGAAGTTTTCAGGTGCGAATCTTATTTCGACACAACATCGGTCGCCTCATTACACGAAACAACCTAATTTTGATTTCTAATTTACCTAAAAGTGATCAGCGAAGTGTTAGGATTTATTATTTAGAGTTTCTTTAAGTTTCAAATACCCTTTCTGTTTTTATCATTGAGCTTCGACTAGGCTCAAGGATAGGGGCAGAGTTTATTATCTCATAAAATGCTAATTCACGAAAAATATTGATATAATTATAAGTCGTTCAAATCTTCAGCAATCTTGCATCAAACTGCGGAAAGCTTGGATTTTTGGCAGTTATGTTATTATCCCTTACAAAGAGCAGTGAAAAACCTTTCCTTCAATTTTCGAAAGCATTAATATTATGCATACCCAGACTTCATTATGTTCCAATTCTATTGTTTAACAAAAAATTCAACATCTTGAAATTTTAATATTTTAAATCGTCAAATGTATACCCGAGCTATGAAAGAAAACCGCAACAACATCTACATCAAAAAGGATACTATGCGATAATTAGGCTGCCTTTAGATATAAGATTGTGACTTTGGATTCCAAAGTTTGGAACTTCATGTTTAATATTTCAGTTTCTAGGTCACTGAACCCCAAAAGAGCTAATTTCCCAAATTACATTAAAATATCTTTCAAGTATAAATTGGTACTTAAAAATTTAAGAAAACGAAAATTAACTTTAGCTGTTAGAAGGCAAACAGTTTTAAAGCCGGAATGGATTTTCAATTGGGACTTTCAGCCCCAGGGATTGTTCACTTAAGTTTAACGAAACCCAAATGATTATAAATAAATCCAGTTAGTTCTAGTTATAGTTTCTAACAAGCAAAAAATCACCCGATTAAGCTCACATAACATAATTTAAACAATTTTCTCGTGCATAACCAAACGAAACCTATCTTGCCCCGAAGATACAGCAGGACACAGGCTAACTATCCTGAGTTAGTTGAAAGGACTTATCGAGAAATTTCAGAACAAAATTTTATGGAAATATGTCAGACAAACTTTTATCTTGGCTATGTTAACATGTGAAACTAAATCAAAACGGTCAGAGCATATTTAAAGCGGAAATCCCTTCAGTGGTAATCCTCTG
The DNA here is from genome assembly GCA_964036015.1 of Leptarthrus brevirostris. Taxonomy (NCBI): domain Eukaryota; kingdom Metazoa; phylum Arthropoda; class Insecta; order Diptera; family Asilidae; genus Leptarthrus; species Leptarthrus brevirostris. Next base: position 129,296,227 of record OZ038373.1, on the reverse strand, counting down.
GAGACCAGCCAAGATAATAAAAATCGGCTGCCATATTTGATTCACTACGTTATTGGTGTATCGGTGAGATTGCAACTGGAGGCAATATTTATTATTACCGTGAAACATATCAGGACCAATATGAGGACTAGATTTTCTGATTTGTGGGATATGTTAAGAAAAATGGAACACTTCCCCGGAAGATGAATTTTTAGTATCCCTGCACCTTTCTCAGGTTTGACTCATAAATTAGTAAACTTTATAGGTTGCATTTCAGTAACGAATTACTGGGACATAAGGCTTGGCATAGATTTTGTTTTTTATGTTAAATTTCTGCCATGTAGTGATGTGACATTAAACAGAGAACATTTAAGAAAAATCATATTTGGTGCACTTCATGTAATCAGTTTATACTCTTCCATTTTAAGCATCTGCTAGTAATCGATTTTAATATTTTACATTATGACGTGTACGAGGTTGGTCACGTAAACGGAAGTAGTGAGCTATGTAATGTGCATAACCCAGGTAGCGAGAAACCAAGGAAAGTAAATTTAAAATGCCGTAGCAGTGAGGTGAAAACGAACGAGGGAAATATCTCGAACTCAAAGTTTTCAAACTAAAATTTCTAGGATTAGGCTGAATAGTACAAATAGGGTTGAGTGGCAGCCTCGTTAGTTCAATAGTGATTGAGAACACGAATAATTTACATGCGATTTTGATTGATGATTGATTTGCAGGAATTTCAGAAGACAATTTAAATAGAATTGTATACGAGTTATTATATTTTTATTAGCACAATCGCTGTAGATGAATTGTTTTAACTGGAAGAACATATAAGCAGCATGGATGGCCTTAATATTTTACCCTTGTATACGATTAGCGAATGCAACCATCGATTGGTAAACGACATATCTTTTTTTTTGTGGGCGACCTTCTTGCCAAGTACATTCTCTGAGGCGGATCTCCTGCGAGGGTCCAGCAGTTATCCGCTAGCATCAAAGGGTTCCACTTCAATTAATTACCATGTTGACATGCAAAGTTGTCCCCAGGTTCAACCCAAGTTGAGTTACATGTATACACAGATCGAGTTGAAATTGGTTTGACTGGACTGGACCACGCTATTCTGATTGAGTTAAGTCGACATGACGTGCTATAAAACACAGCTTACCCTACATACAAACCAGGAATCTGACACGAACAGCTGAGCCTTGGTGGTGTAAAGAAGCCGACACTTGCCACAGTACACAATTGGAAAAGTTTCGGAAATTCTACTTTCTCGTAGTATTTCTGACAATATTTTTAAAGCCTCAACTTGTAATTTACTTGACGTAGACATACAAATGTTCTGAATATATTCTCTTTGGTTTTGGTCAGGAAAGTGTGCAGTAAAATATATTAATAACGAAATGCTTAGTTAACGCCATATTGATAACTACAGGCCATAAGGTAGAGCCAGTTTGTGACAGTGACGTCACATTATGTGGAAAAACATGAAAAAGTTGAAATTGTGCCATCGGACATTTTGTTTAATTATAAGAAGTGTGATTAACTTTTAAAGTCATTCTAAACAAAAACTAATAGTGAATCGTATAAAGAGTTATTTACGGTAAAAGTTTTGTGACATTCAAGTGACGAAGTGGATATATTTAATATATATTTATATTTACTTTAAAGTAATATTGTCTGAGTTTCACACAGTATTTAAGTGAAATAACTAGTGTACAATAAAGACAACTTGTAAGATAATGACGTGATAACGTTTTTGTTATAACTAATCATGCGTGAGTTATCGTCGGCCAAAATGTATTGGTAATTTCCAAAAGAAATGTCAAATGAAAGGGAAGGACGTCCGCTTCTTAACCTAGCAGTTGTAAACAAATCTCAATTGCTTTTAAAAGCGAAAGAAATTCCGTTAACTTTATTATAATTAATAATATAATAGTTTTATGGTGTTGTGAAAATATGTGATACTAGTGATTCGGATTTTGTTGGTAAATAAGAACAAATCTATTGACAACTTATACAATTGAATAGTTGGCTTAGATGCTTCTCTAAGCTGTCAATTCAATAGCTGAGAACAGCTTTTTGTTTGGTCGTCCAGTTGGCACTGGTTGTTTTCCCACATAATTTGACGTCATTGTTTCTATCTCACGGTCTGTAGTTATCAAGACGGCGTAGGCTTAGGGGTGAAATGGCCGAACTATAATGTTTTCCGGGCTTGTATCTAAAGTAAGGTGTGTACAAACACGGATTGAAGTGAGTTGACTGACAACTGACAGTTAAAATTTTTTATTTATATTTTATAAACTACTTTTATTTTAGAATGATTAAAAGGAATACTCAGTATTATGGAGGATCAAAATTCCATACAACATTTTGATGGAAAAGTGTACAGAAGAAATATAGAAATTTCTAAAAAAACATAGAAAAAGATCCTGTCAAGAAAGGGTTTACTACCAAAAATTACAAGGAGATCGAAACACAATAAAAAAAATTTCAAAAGAAATAAATTGAGGTAAGAAACTGAAACTCACGAATGGCGGACATGGCGAATTGTGTCCCTTTTTTTTGAGGAATTAGACAGAATACTTAGCCGCCGCCCTTCTGTTAATACAGGGTGTTTCAAATCAGACGTGCCCAAATAAGAGGGATGCTTGATCTCACCAAGCCAAACAAAAGATTGAATGGTGGGTGGGTGTGGAGGGGTGTGGGGCTTCCATTTCAACCGTTTGCGAGTTACAGGGTGATTCGTAAATTTAAGTTTTTCATGGTATGCACATCGCTCTTTTATTTTTATCTTTTATCTACCCAACGCAGCGCCATCCAGCAATTGCTAAAAATCTACTATCCGAATGACTTTTCCAAAATTTTCAACAATGTTGATCTAACTTCTAAAATGTTTTGAAATTACCAAAACTTCGGGATTTTACCAACTTTTCCGAAATTCATGTAATTAATACATCCGCTTTTTATTTTTATAAAATTGCTCATCTGAAAAAAATTAAACCTAATAAGTTACAAAAGCTGTTCAAAATGATGACCACTTTGAATGCATGCCAATAATCTCCTTCTAATTGCCTGTTTAAGGCCTATTTTACCAGGATCTTCCGTATTTTCGTCGCTGCATTCCCAATCCTGATAACTAAATCCTCTCCAGTGTTAATAAAGATTGAATAAACTTCATTGTTCCCTATTCCTATAAACAGTCCAATGGGGTAAGGTCTGAAGATCTAGCAGACTAAGGAATCAGTGCAGTGCAGTTTTGCCTTCCTCGTCGCGTTGGTGAAACATGTCCGTTCGATAATGCACAGTGACGTCCTCTATTAGATCTCCTCTGATATTCCAGTGTGCTTTTGGGATAAGTCAATCTTCTAAGTGGTGACTGAGACATTTGTACGCAGTCGTCACGGCGAAAAATACCATGCGGACTGAGTCGTGCCAACAGTCAAGTATCCACCAAGCGTCATCGTATGGTCGGTGATCAATTACTTGGGGACTGGTCCTCTTAACGTGATGAAAGGTATGTACCATGAAGCAAGAACAGTCCTAGTCCTCAAAAAGTATCATCTCCGCAGTTGGGCCGATGGTTCCCCAGGCCTTCTGATGCCACATTCATGTACGATGGAGCACCTTGCCATAAGGCGAAATCATATTTAGCCTTCCTAAGTGCCAAAAAAGTGGAAGTTTTGGACCGGCCAGGCATATCATCAGATATGAGCTCCATTGACAATATTTGGGCGCTGATGAAAGGGGGTTAAGCAAAACACCAGCCACCACGAAGAGGGAATTCATTAAAAGGTTTCAGGTTTCGAACCATCACGATCATATACAATACTACCCTGAAATAACCTCAATTGCTCACATATTGTAAAATATATGAGCATATTCTATTTATTTTTTATTCTATTTATTTATACATATACATTAGATGTATAAATAAATAGAAGTTTTTGGTTTTGTCATTATGTAGCGTTTTAAATGGTTACTTATTTCATGGGCCTGAAAGGTAGACAAGTTGATAACGGATGAAGGTTGAACGAAAAGGGTGTCAGTGATTTTAATTGCTTCATTCCATATATCTCTATACCGGGTGTTTTTTTTTAACTTTAGACGTCAAAATATAGCCAAAAGATGGCGTCCTATAAAAAAAAGTTTTAAATAAAATTTGTTTGATTTGGTGGGGGAAGTCTGACCAAAGAAACTTAAGCCCCTACCCTAAGTTGTTTGGTCAGACTTCCCCCACCAAATCAAACAAATTTTATTTAAAACTATTTTTTATAGGACGCCATCTTTTGGCTATATTTGGATGTCTACATTTAAAAAAAACACCCGGTATATGGGGAGTTCTACGACCACATTTGGAGCAAAGTAGACATCTCCATTGATAGGTTTTTGTAAAATCCTCCATCTTTCTGAAGTCCGAAATCGATTTCTAATACGATTCTTGCCTTACTTATATAACCATTAAGGGGACATTCCCGGAACACCATGGGAAAAATATGGCATTTTCAAATCACATTTATTCGATGACCATAGAAAATAATTGAATTAGCGTTTTTTCGTTTTATTAAGACTTTCATATATTTTAAAATTTCCTATGGTTGTTTTAATTTTTGCCTTAAAACAAAAAATTAAATTTTTTTTCGTAATTTAAATAGAAACAAAAATCGTTGACTTGGATATTTTTCGAAATTTTTTTTAACAAAATGGCTGCCGATTAAAGTTAAGCGTCTAGAAACGGATTTATTGTAGTTTGAGCTGCTTGTGGATGACCCAAAAGGTCAAAGTGATCGGTTACTCAAGGTCATACCTGAATGTATAAATGTTCCGACCCCTTTTCATGTCCGAGGTTAAAAGTATGGGGTGTCACTCAAAACACTTGACTTGACCTTGAAATTACCTTGAAGGTCAAGGTAAAAGTTAAATCCACTATTGGATAGCCGGGGAAAAATCCAACAACTTTTGTCCATTTTCTCCCAAAATGCATTCCCAGAGAGTTATTTCTGCTGTTCCGGTACTTATGCGACACTCTGTGTGTGGAGTCCAACCCTTCTCTAAAACTTCTACATTAAAACCAAAATATAAATAGTAAGCTTTTTCAATTAACTCCATCTCCCATTTTATATCCACTCAGCTTTTTTTTACGATGTGGATAAGGGATAACCCTTTGATGCGTTAGCATGGTTTTGGTCGGAAGGGAATTAGGGTAAGGGAAGTGAGGAAACTTGAATATCTTGTTTTTTGCATTGCTGCGAACTAGATAACAGCCTAGAGATGGAGTGGATTTTTTCAATTTCTTAATAAAACCCACGAGGAGATCTGGTCTCGAACCCGGGACCCATGGCATGATGGTGGTTGTACCGCTCAACGAATTGATCCAAGTCAAAATTGATCCAAGTCTCTAGCTTGGTATGCACAATTGCAGAAGCGGATCTAGATTTTCATGGAAGAGGGGGGGGGGGGGTTAAGTTTGTAATTTTTGTATGTCAGACGCTAATCAAAGGGGGAAGGGGGTGGAATCTTATTTCATGATTTGTGATAAAAATGAGATGGTTTTAAATAAAATATTAATTTAATATCAATCATATTCTATTTGCTTTAGAATATCGCTCTGTTTCGCTGAATCATCCCCAGAACGTATTCCAGAATTTCGCATAAGACAAAACCAAAGACATAGTGATAATAGGCAAGGTGCTGGACGATCAAACTATAGACGCTGTTTTTAACATATATCTGGAAACAGTAAATACATAATAATTTCTATCACACAGTTAGTTAACACAAACCACTAGGTCTCCCTTTCAATTTAACTTTACCATAGAGGGTCGTCATTTAACAGGAATTACTAAGACTAAGGACCTAGGTGTCTGGCTCAATTCACAATTTTCTTTCGAGGATCATTTTGATGCCATAGTCAACAAGGCTAATATGACTCTTGGTTTCGTGAAGAGGTGGTCAAAGGATTTTGATGACCCTTACATTACTAAGCTTTTATATTGCACTTTTGTCAGGCCTATTCTGGAATATGCCTCTCCAGTCTGCTCACCGCTCTATGTGACACATATCAATCGCATTGAAGCTGTTCAACGGAGGTTCGTTAGGTTCGCTCTTCGAGGCCTTCCTTGGAATAACTCTCGTATATTGCCTCCTTATGTTGATAGACTTGAACTCCTGCACTTGGATACACTTGAAAAGAAACGACATAACGCCAGGATCCTTTTTGCTTTCGACTGCATTCGGGGGTCCATAGACTCTTCTGTTCTCTTGGATTGTTTTGGCATATATGTACCGGCTCGCTCCCTGAGTAATCACGACTTTCTTCAGTTACCATTTCATCGCACTAATTATGGATTAAATGAGACTATCACATCAAAGTCGCGATTTTTTAATTCCTCTTTTGATTGCATTGATTTTCATCTATCGCGAAATCATGTGAGGAGTCAGCTTTGTTGAGGTTACTTTTTGCTTTTTATGTACCTTTTATACACTTTAGCACTTTTATTTTCTGTATTTATATTTTGCAAATTCACTCCTTATTCTATGATCTTATATAGTTTATTATTGATTTTATTTAGTTTTTTTGTAGTAATCAGCGCTTTGATAAAATATTGTAAATAAATAAATAAATAAATAAATTTTAGGAATTGATTTTATGTTTATCATTACTCTTAATTAATTAATTAAGAAACACAAATGAAGTTTCGCTTATGTAGATGAGATTTAGGTTTTACGGCCATTATAGTTTTGGTCTGTCCGTATGTGACAGTCTTTCCATCCTCTCACTTATAAGCCCATTAAGATAAAATTTGGTATACAGCCGTTACCAAAAAGAGATTTGATGAGACTAAATAATTTTTTTGGATCTTCTCATAAAGTGAAAAGTGTGCTGAAAAAATTGTCTTTTACTTAGATGGATCTCCTAAAAAGAAAAATATCTATGGACCACTTTCACACTCTTTAACTATTTATGCAAAATATTTCCAAAAATTCCTGAAAGTAGCCTTTAGTTAGTGCTTTCAATGAAAACTAAGACTAACTTTAATTCTCTTATTAATAAAAGTATTAAATAATATTCATCTTTCTTAATCATAATTCCAAAGAATTAAGGATAAGGGAAATGAGGTTTTAAGTGAAGGAGGTGACGATGCAGGCCTCCTTTGAAAATTTCGGGCTCATAAGACAGGAGAAAAACAGAAGATGGTAAACTATTTTACATGTGTGTTGTTCTGCTAAGGAAATATTCCTGAAATTTCACAATTACGACCAAATTTGATATTTAGCAGTGGAAGCAATTTCAAGCTCTACTATATTACAACGCGTTATAGTAGATCTAAAAATTGCTTCCACTGCTAAAGATCAAATTGGAATCAAGGAATTAGGCTAGCAAATTTCTTAGAACAATGGTCGTGTAAATAACGATAAAATATTGAAAGACAATCGATAATCGGTCGATGCTTTATAGCCTTTCTTTGAACTTTATCCAACGGGGACAATGTGGTATGCTCGCGTACTACAAAAATATTAATTATATTCCAGTCTAGGCCTAATGAGGGACTTGTAGATCAGCCCTAAGTAAGAAGGAGTATTTCTTACATCTCTGCAGAAAACCCAAGCCAAGTGACTGCAAATATATAATCAGTTTTCCGACAGACGGCATTTTAGCGATTGTCGTGGTTTATAGTTATAAAGGCAGATACTGGTCGTTATTTGTAAATTAGTATAAAGTAATAAGCCATTTATTATTCCTATTATTATATGATCAGTTTAGTTAAACATTAACATCAAATTCTATTCTAAAAATTACACCGGTCTACAAAAAATGGAATCATGATTATACCTGGGGTCATTTCCGAAATAATTCGCTGGGTAGAATCCGAATCCGAGGTCTTAATTGGACCATAAGGTCAGGATTTTGGGATATTTGTGGTTATGTACTCGAAAAATGGTTTTATTTTGCTACTTTTAAGGTTATGTACAGGATGTGCAAAATTTGTTTAGTCTTTTTTTCAAGTTGCGCCATTTAATGCCACCCTTGCTCTTTAAAATAAGGTATTAAGCGGTTACCTAAGATTTTCTTTTCGCAAAGCTACGGACATTTTAAATTATGAAGTTCATATTATGTTTTATGAAAAATACACTTCATGACTTAAAATAGTCGTAACTTTTTAAGGAAAAATCTAAGGTAACTGCTAATAGCTTCTTTTGAAGGGCAAGAGTAGCATTAAATGATGCAGCTAGAAAGAAAGACCAAACAAATTTAGTAAATCCTGTACATAACCTCAAAAATAGCAACAACAAAAAACAATTTTTCAGATACATTACCTCAAATATCTTAAAATCCTGACCTGATGGCGCAATTCTGATTACGGATTCGGTTTCTACGCAGCAAATTACTCCAGAAATGACCCCCAATTGACCCAGGTACAGAATCTTGTTGTCCAGTGTAATCCCGATTAATAACACAGGTCAACATGTTTTAGTTGTTGGAAAGCCAAGGGTCATTTCCGAAGTAATTTGCTGCGTAGAATCCGAATCTGGGGTCAGAATTGGCCCATCACGTCAGGATTTTGAGATATTTGAGGTTATGTACCCGAAAAACGGCGTTTTTTCCTACTTTTGAGGTTATGTACAGGGTGCAAAAAAATATTAAATTACGAAATATATCCCTTCGACGTCATTAGCATTTGCATTAATGACGTCGAAGGGATATATTTCGTAACTTCGAATAGCCATAACTTCGCGAAAAAAAATCGTAATTGATCTCTTGAACTCTTATATTAAAGGGTAAGAGTGGTACTAAATGATGTAAATGATGACCACAAAAATTTTTTGCACTCTGTACATAACCTCAAAAGTAGGAAAAAACGCCGTTTTTCGGGTACATAACCTCAAATATCACATCGGAAATGACCCTCAGCTTTCCAACAACTGACATGACCCCCGTTATTTGTAGACCTGTGTTATTTAATTGTCATGATTACGACAATAATTTATTATGCAGAAACATACATATATTTTTTATAATGGGAAATTTAACTTTTTTGTAGAATAAATAAGAAATTTTATAAATTGTTTAACTGTACTGTAAAAAGTACGGGTTTCTCAAAATCAATCTACATCACTCCGGTTCAGTATAGTAATTTTTACAGTGATTGTCGCCGTAATTTTTCCTATATGGTTATAAAAAAAAAGTTCGGTTAAGGCTTTGGTGGATGGAGCTAATTGCACCCATTGCCAATTGCCCTCCCCCTATATCCGTGCCTGGATAGTTGAAATACTAATTAATTTGAGTGTGATGGACACGTTTTATATTTAACAGTTGAACATTTTGTTAGATGTCTGCGGTTCGAAATCTAAAAGTTACGTGCTTTTGACATAATATATTAAAACTTTTAAGTAATCAAAACTTTAAATGATTTTGTGGAAATTAGCAAAAGTATATTATAAAGTATAACGAAAGCATCCAACATTCATTGGTTAAGTTATTTAAATGGAATCACGTGGTTGTACAAATTGTATAACGTTCTTTAGAAAGTGAACCTTATTTCAAATCACTCATAAAGCAAAAATCTACCAGAAGTAACCAAATCCTGCTTATTTCACACTTTAAACGTTTTGAAAACACTTTTCTACTTGCCACGCTTTCAAATTGTGCTGAGATATTTTGCACATTGCTTTCTCTCAACCTAAATGGAAATCGTTTTAACATTTCTGGGTTTTTGAATATTGTAACTAATTTAAGAAATCAACTATTACAAACAGTAGAGACTCCTTGGAAAATTACTCACGGGGAAAAAGCAGCCATTGAACAGTTTACCACAGGCAGACTTTTCAAAAATTCATGGAACACCTTGGTTTTATTGTACACGAAACTTCCTTCTTCTTGCGAGACTTTTTCATTCTGCCATCATTCAAAGTATTTCGAGAAGAAAGCGGTGAGCAGTTGCAGAAATTTTCCCTTTTTCTGCTAAAGTTCTTCTGCATTTTTAAGATGAAGTGAATTCGCTTGAAAAATGCACTCCTGATTCAAAGTGCATTTTTTACATGCCATTAAGTATGCTAACCTCGATGTTTCCCTAAGGAGCCACGTTCAGTTTACTTTAAGGAATTATTGAGGATATTTTTTGAGGGTATTACCTTCAGCGACACATTGTTTTGCACTATATAAAGTATTACGTACCTCGCCTATTTCTGCTAATATTATGACATGCAATAAGTGGAAAAGGGCAGTCCTGTCCAAACTCGCAATGCCTAAAACAATTTTCTATTTTGGTTTACTAGTCGGTTGATGAAATGCAACAATTCCTTTTGGGGAAAATTAAATGGAGCGTAATTTTTGAGCTTCGTTTTGAGATTAATGACCGAATGGAATTTTTGCAGCCAGCAACGAGCAAACTTCATCAAATTTTCACGGATTTAATAAATGAAGCAACAATCTGGTTTCCTAACAAAATTCAGATGGTTTCATTAACATGATTAATGCCTCCAGCTGCACTGTGTCATTCCAGAACTCGGAGCCAAGCAATTAATATTTCTCTTCATAAAGCTGGAATGCTCGTCATCTATTGATCTGAACTAATGACATAATTAGTGCAATGGAATGTGTACACTATACAAAAGCATAGCTCATTTGGCTTTATATTATGTTTAAATTTTCATTTTTTGAATTCTTTTCAAATATTCTTGTCCATTTTCGCTGTTAGAGTTGGTGAGAATTGGGGATTTGTGGTGGGAAGCGGGAGAAAAAAATATTTTTTCTATTTCAATTAAGGTACTATTAGCGAGTTAAAAAATTTCGATTTCTTTTTTGTTCCATAAAAGGGTCTATAAATGTGTCCAGAATATGTATTTAAAATTTCAGGTCAAAATTTAAAATACAAAAAAAAATTATACGGATTTTTGTATAGTCATGTTCTGACGACGCTGCGTAAATTCCTTTTCCGTTTTTCAAATTTGCCGAAATTCTAGCTCAAAACCTTTTTATCCGATTTTAATAAAACTTAGCTCACTTTGTTTATTATTATCCTTACTTCTGATTTTTTTTCTTTTTTTTCCATTTAGAGGCTTGAAAGCGCGAAAATGAGGATGTTTTTAAAACTTTTTTTTCAAATACGCGCCATTTTTCGAAAAAACGCATTACTTCCGGTTTTGGTAGGGGGATACACAACTGAATATGTCTATATTAAAATTCTATTTGATTTTTTTTCTTCAGATTTACTGGAGAGGCTCTATTATTTCCGCAGATTTGGGCTCTTTTCTTTTACTTGAACTTCAACGCTCTCTATACTAGAGAAAAAAAATTATAATTAAAAAAAGAAAAAAATTTATCATATGTAAAGAAATTTAGTTCTAAATGTAAATTTTTCACTCAAAGAAAAATCATTTAAAAATAGTCTTTTTTTAACTTCACTCGCTAATAGTACCTTAATTGATATGTAGTTAAAAAAAAAGTTTGAAAACTTTAACGATGATCACTTAAGGTACGATTCCACGATGCCTTTTTCTCTTGGGCTTAAAGCATGCATATTAGAGCATGCAATAGCGCACATATTCCCACAGTTGATGGGAACACTTGCGTCTTTATATGGGCTTTTTCAATCCTTGTTTCTGATTTTAAGTGATAAAACACAGAAAAATTCTAGAAGTACAAAATATGTACGAAAATTTTTTCTTTTTTTTACATAAAAGTTCGCCCATCACTCACGATTGCAGAGACACATTAAAATTGCAACTCTGTTAAAGTATGTATTTGAAAGAATACCGAAGTAAAAATAAAACTCGCCCATTCCTAGCCTGAAACAGGCACGCACAACGTCAGAGTGCCTCAATGGCAATCAAATAAGGCACGGTAAAGTAAAAATTATACTTTTTCAATAAAGGACACACGAAACAGTCCAAACCAAGTACGGCACGCTCACACTTTTTCTAAGCGAAAATTTAAAATGAAAACAATAATAATATTTTCGTAGATTAACTATTTGCGACGACGTCTGAAATAACAAAACTATCTCCGCAGAGACGGAGTTGGATCAATTCGTTGAGCCGCACGACCACCATGCCATGGGTCCCGGGTTCGAGACCAGATCTCTCCGTGTGAGAGGTAATCCAGGCAGGAGACAAAAACTTTCATAAATATTAGACGGAGAACCTGGAGGAATATAGGCGGTCGAAATGAACACAGTTTTACCAGGCAGTCCAATAGCGATACATAAAATGTCTAATTCTACGGAATTAGGGATTAGGGGCGCATCAATCAAATCAGCGTAACGGCCACAGCGAAAAACAATGTACTCAGAGCTAAACAGCTCCGCATCTAAAATTCCTTGACACAGCCACGTTTTCGTCAAACAAATTACGTTGAAGCATAGATCAGTGGAGCCATTAAAGAGCCCAGCCCTTTTGGAACGAAGACCAGTTACACGTTTGCGTAGTAAATCGACATTTCCGCAATCCGTTTTTTAAGGACGCATCGGCAAAGCCAAGTCGAGTTCTTGGCGCAAATTCACGCACAATGGAAATGCGGGTCCAAATTTCAGGAGAAAGAACTTCATTGAATAAATCCTCCGGAACCAGCACTCTGAACGATGAAATAAAAGAGCAGCCAGAACGACTGCGTGTATGATAGAGACGGGCGATATTGTATCGATATACCGGAGTATCGATACTTTACTTTCAATACTTCGAGGTTTTGTAATCGGTACTACCAGCCCCCGATACTACCGATCCTCGATACTTTTCTTTCAATACTCGAAGTATTGACAGCCCAGCACACACTGTCTCAATATTTGGTGTATGGGTCCAATCTCTAGTCGTGTGGCAGTATGCAAAAGCTAAAAATAGTTTTCTATTGAAATAAAAATTTATTGTTCTTTATTTCATCTGCTTTTTTAGTTGTTCTTGCGAAATTTCAAATTATTCATTTGCTACAAAGATATATGAAATTACCCGCTAAGATGCGTTTTCATTTGAAAAAAATTATCAATCAAATGCATATATCTTTTGAGCAAATCGATTATTTTGATATTTCTCAACGAAAAAAAACAATAAGATAATAATTGTACTTTCTATGCAATTTCTACACCATATATGTATAATTTTTGTAATTTTTTATTAATATGGTTCCAATACTTTTGAGTCGCGATACTTCTTCAACGGTATATTTGTATCTAAGTACCGGAAGATGCGGATATTTTGCAATGCCAAGTACCGATACCTTTCGATTCGGTTCCCATCTCTACGAGTCGAACGGAAAATTTGTTCTATTGTACGTTGTACTGTTCAACATGGAAAGAGACCTGTAAAATAACATCTAAGCTACAAGCCTTTGTAAACCGGTGTCTCCGGTACATCCTTAACATCCATTGGCCGGATGTCGTTACCAACGAAGACCTACATAGACTTACAAGTTACAGGCTAAGACGGGATAGACACCAGTATTCTCAGGCAAAACTGGCAATGGATAGGCCATACACTTAGAAAAGAGTCAAACAACATCGCACAACAGGCTCTAGATTGAAATCCCCACGAAATCCAAGATAGACGCCGAATTGAACGATATGGAGAAGATCCGCCGAGAGGGAACATACTCAGATCAACGAATCATGGCCACAGTTGAAGGCTTTGGCGCAGAACGGGGCCCGGTGGAGAGTGAGTGTAATGAACGCCCTAGGCCCACAAAGGTTAAAGGAACTAGAAAGACAAGTGATTACAGAAAGATCAGTAAAAAACGAACAAAGAATTTTTTATTTATTTTTATTTGCAATAAAGGTGGACAAGCATTATTTAAGACTATTTCAAATTTCAAGTCGATAGCATTAGAAGTTGCTAAAATAAGCACATGTGACAGACAGAAAGACAGACAGACGATGTCGCACCATAACGATTGTTCTATGCTCGTTCATTGATTTTTTGATTTTCAATTGTGTATGAATTTAATTTGAAGGTGCACATATATTTGAATTATTGAAGGTTTTGTAAAAATGTTTTGAAGTTTTATTTCTTCGCACTAGAATTTTATTTTATTTCATTAAGGTTGCGTTTCATTTCTGTAAAGTTGCAATTGATTTGTGCATCGTTCTTTTACCGCACTAAAATATTCGCAATGGGTATACGGTATAGTTCAGGGTGGTTGTCGTCGGTGATGTTCGTGATAACGTGTCGGCCAACCAATCCGAAGGTTCCAGGTTCGAATCCCACCGACGGCGACCCATGGATGTTTTTTGCTGATAACAGATAACCATAAAAAAGCCATAGGGGTTGCGGAGAAAATGTCAGTGGTTCGGAATCCAATTTAAATGGTAGATCCACTTACCTCCGCTGTCTCGAATCGGGTGAAGGTATTCTCCCGCCCCATGCCCCACAAGGAGTTACGGGAACTATAAAGAGAGACGGAATGCACCTAGTCATTTTTCTTGAACGTTACTAAGTCAGAAATTTGTATAACTTGCACAGCACTCAATTTATTTATTTTAAATCCCCAATTTCTGAAAAGCTTCCAGACTGAAGTCTGCTTTCAAGGTTACATATGTGTACAGTATGTTTAATTGTTGTGACGCGTAAAATACACAAGGATTACTCCATAAGTAAGAAGAAAGGAAGGTTGTTGCATTGGTGCGCACGACTGATGCGAAATAACGAAAACCACCTGCGCAAATAGTTTGAACAGTTTGAAGTCATTAATTTTGCTAGAATGATGAGAAATATAAAGCATGTGAAAAGAACAAAATTTTTATTAGTTAAAAATGTCAACTTGGACAGTATTTTGTGTATTGGCAGTTTCTACTTTTCTTGCACTTGGTAACAAGTTGCACAAGCGAAACATTCATAACGACATCCAGTTTCGAGTTATAGGACCACCCGTTCAACCTGAGGATGCATATAAATTTAGCTATCAAGCATCACTACTAGAGAATTGTCAACAAATGTGTGGAGGGGCCATTGTTTCTGATCGTGTGGTTCTAACAGCTGCTCATTGTGTCATTGGGACGAATCCAAAGGATTTGGTTGTAAAGGTGGGGGTAACTGACGAATATAATCCCGGGCAGATTGTTGACGTTTTTTCATACATTGCTCACAGAGGATATGAACTAAATTCCTTGATATATGATTTGGCCTTAGTAATTTTACAACAACGACTTGATTTGTCGCGCTTAACACCTGTGACTTTGCCATATTTAAATGAAAATTTCACAAATTATGTTGCAGAAGTTAGCGGATGGGGGTCCCAAATACAAAATTTAACGCATGCTCCTATGCGAGTTGTGACCAGTCCAATATGCGCTCATGAGTCTCGCATGTGTGTTAAGCCTGTAATAAATGGCACTCGAACTTACTTTGGAGATTCTGGTGGTCCATTAGTTTTGCGAACAACAACAGAAAACATTTTGATTGGAGTAGTTAGTGGAGAAGTTAAAGGAGAATTGATTTTTACGAACGTCGCCACTTGTCGCTCCTGGATTAACGTAGTTATGGCAGAAGCTAAGCCTAGTATCAAATTTATTGATCGAAATATTCAAAATTTAGCAAGACATAAATGTTAATAAATCGAATTAAATAAAAGAAATAAATTAATTAATAAATTAATTAAATTCTACTAGGCTAACATGGGGTAGAGCATCCAGAACAATTTGAAAGATAACAATATCCAATTACATTTCTAACTTAAATACTATCAAACACGATTTTTCAAGAATATAATATAAATTGTCGTTCGATTGGAAAGAGTTTATTATTCATCTACATTCGAAACTATAATCACTCCTAGTTGTTACGAAACTCTAAGCCCTAAACCATAGCTATGCACATAAGCGCACAGATAAAGTGAAACTACTTTCGTCTTTGTGAGATAGTAGTATGAAATTTGAATTAACCAGGAAAAATAGTTATGAAAAACAATGAGTTGTGACTGTCGTGCCGTGCAGACGTGTTTTTTTTTATCCTCCTCGAGCTCTTTTTGATTTTTCGTAGTGTTATTTGGTGTACTTAATATTAAATTACTTTGTGCTGTTGTTTCCTATTCTTGTTAATTTTTATTTATTTCGGCGGTAATTGGATTCAGTCCTTGGAGACTGAAGGGCTTTTACCTTGCGTTCCTGGCGCTTCCCAGCACATTTTTTTCCTCCTGGACACCTTTGCCTTTGCGAGTCTTACACAGTGCAGCGATGTCGTGAACGACCTTGGAAGATCGCTGGACCTTGTTTTTTCGAACAGTCCAGCCACCATCCTGCACTTCGGGTTTTCCTGCGTTACGAGGCCCCCGATAGTTATTTTTCCTCTTTTGCTGGACGGTCATTTAACTTTAAAGCCGCTGATTTTTCTTCCCTCAACGACTGGCTCCAGGCATATGACTAGTGGAACGTACTCGCTGAGCCCGATATTGAACGGGCCGTTTGCTCCTTCTATGACGTGCTTTATACCTCTTTTACTCAGTGCGTACCGACTTCCTTTTCGGGCTCCCCTCATTCATCTTAGCCATGGATGAATAGCTCGTTGAGGCACCTTAACAGTCAACAGCCTGGAAAAGGTTTTGCTCCTCTAGGTGCGACGAGGACTACCAGGCCTACTACGACTAATACCTTCGTTTCTCTCTCGATCTTCAGACGTCCTACAACAGATTTCTGTGCGAAACGAGACATATACTTTATTCTAACCCTAGACAGTTTTGGAGATTTATTAACAGTAAGCGACATAGTGATGGCTATCCTTCCTCTCTTAGGTTATGGTGATCGCGAGAGCAACGACCCCGTCGTTGTGACCAATTATTTCGCCGACATCTTCACTACCTCATTCTGTGATTCTGACTGTTATATTGTTTCTTCCGATTTTACCTACTTGACCAGGCTTCCTCATACCTCCCTTGAATCTAAGGACTTACTTTTTGATGATGATGCTGTCACCGAATATTACAAGGCCGAACTATACTACCTCTATCTCTAGAAACCCTACTTCTTGGTCGAAAAGTATGGCTTGGGAGTTTCGCCACCATCGCACAGTCACTCATATGGACTTATGGTAAGAAATTAAGTCACTGGTCTTTAATGTTGTGTCATGCATTAGATCCAAGCTATACTTATTGACCAATAAGTAGGGTTTCTAGAGTTAGGCCTTGTAGAGTTAGGGGTTTGGCGCCACATGAGATCTGATAACTTTTTAACAGCGAAAGCGGTAAGAGCAACCTTCTTTACATGCAATCCTTTTGGTGGGATTTCATTTCTTTTTGTAAGATGCTTTAGTTCTTTTTATTTATTTTTTTTTCGGACTGTATTTCTTGTGCGTCAGCTATTCGATATTTCATAGCCCATTCTCTATCGTTGCCTCTTTTCCTTGTTGGCTTATGTTTTGCAAGAAACGATAAATCAGGGTGATACTTAGCTATTAACCGATTATATTCAACTATAGCTGACTGTTGTGCTTTATTTATATTAACTTAAAGCAGACGAAATTATCTTTCCAAAAAAGTAAAAACATGCAAACTTTATTACAAGAAATCTCTGATTAAACCTGAAATTTTAGTCGCAAACCAAACTATCATCCAAAACGCAAGCAGTAGTTAAATCATGGTCCGACCATCGTCTAGTGCTTGTATTTTTTTTTTAATTTCTCCTTCAGTACAATTCTCCGCTTTTAGGCTTAAAAATTCTAGTTACTTTCTTAAATACGGTATGACTATTTTTACTTCTTTCGAAATATTGTTTTGTTGACTGCAAGTAGGAAAAAACAATCTTTTCATAGAATCAATAGATTAGGCACTAGGACGAGTTTAAGGACAACTCACCCCCCGGCGGGCCTTCGTTTTGGCGTAGTCGTGTGAAGAAGTTATTTTTTGCATGCCAGCAGTTCCTAGTTCCGAGAAGAAATTTTACATACATACATGCACACCCTTTATGGGGGGTTGGAAGGTGACAGTTACAGATTTCTTAATTTTCTCATTGTTTGCGTGCAGAACCTAGTTTGCATACTAAATTTTAGCTTTCTAGGGATTTTGGAAGTTTGGAAATTATCTTATGAGAAATTGTTATATAATACAGAACCAGACCCTCTTTTTAAGGGATTGGAGAATGAAAGTTACAGATTTCTTAATTTGTTCGTTGTTTGTGTGCTAATCCTAGTGTGCATATCAAACTTCAGCTTTCTAGAGCTTTTGGAAGTAACTACCAATAAGAAATTTTATATACAGACCTGAACCCCCTTTTATGGGGGTGGAGGGTAAAAGTTAAAGATTTCTTAATATTTTCGTTGTTTGTGTGCTAGTCTTAGCCAGCATACCAAATTTCAGCTTTCTAAGACTTCAGGAAGTACCCTAGAGGTTTTGATGACGGAGGTTTTGATGCCGGAGGTTTTGATGATGAAGGTTTTGATGATCATGAGTGGCGAAATCGACGTATTTCAGGTATTAATATAGTCTAAAGTATAAAAGCTGGACAAATTAAACTGAGTGTGTTTCCTTATTCTGGTAACTACATCTTATTCTAAGAATTTGGGCTCTTTGGTATTATCCAGACCGAAGGGTTCCAAAATATGACAAAACGCTTCGAGAAAATTTAGGTAGTGCCCATTGAATATGAATTTCCTGTCCAAATTCTCTTTCAAGGTGTAAAGTTTTTACATTTCGTAAAAATCTTCACATTGTCAATGAACAAATTCAATAATTAGTTTTGAAACCTTTAATACTTTTACGATTTACATATATAAAAAGTGCAAAAGCTTAGATTATTTTAATATTACTCGTCTCATCAAAAAATAATAATAATTTGTTTGTTGTTATTTGTAAAGTTGTTCTGGTTGCTCTACCACATGTTAGCCAAGTAGTTTTTAATCTATCGTTCATGTGCTTATCTAGGTAACTTCTACGGAAACTGTATTTAGTTTCATTTATTTACATTTATGCTTTGCTAAACTTTGAGTGTTTCGATTGATGATTTTAATAATAAGCTTAGCTTCTGCCATAGCTACGTCAATCCACGACCGACAAGTTGCAACATTTGTAAAAACTAATTTTTTCTTAATACCACCACTAACTACTCCAATCAAAATGTTTTCTGTTGTTGTTCGCAAAACTAATGGACCACCAGAATCTCCAAAGTAAGTTCGAGTGCCATTCATTACAGGCTTAACACACATGCGAGATTCATGGGCGCATATTGGAGTGACTACAACCCGCATAGACGCATGCGTTAAATTTTGCTTTTTAGACCCCCATCCGCTAACTTCTGCAACATAATTTGTGAAATTTTCATTTAAATATGGCAAAGTCACAGGTGTTAAATGCGACAAATCAAATCGTTGCTGTAAAATTACTAAGGCCAAGTCATATTTCAAGGTACTTCGTTTATATCCTCTATGAGCAATATATGAAAAAACTTCAACAATCTGCCCGAGGTCATATTTATCTGTTACTCCAGCCTTCACAACCAAATTCTTTGGATCCATCCCAATGACACAATGAGCAGCTGTTAGCACCAAACGGTCCGAAACAATGGCCCCTCCACACCTATGCTGACAATTTTTTAGTAGTGATGCTTGATAGCTAAATTTATATGCATCCTCAGGTTGAACGGGTGGTCCTATGACTCGAAATTGGATGTCGTTATGAATGTTTCGTTTGTGCAACCTGTTACCAAGTGCAAGAAAAGTAGAAACTGCCAATACACAAAATACTGTCCAAGTTGACATTTTTAACTAATAAAAATTTAGTTCTTTCCACCTCCTTTATACTTCTTGTCATTCTAGCAAACTTAATGACTTCAAACTGTTCAAACTATTTGTGCAGGTGGCTTTCTTCATTTTGCATCAGTCGTGCGCAGGTGCGCACGACTGAGCAACAATTTTCCTTCTTACTTATGGAGCACAATTTGTTTAGTTGTTTCAGCTTTCATGTCGCTCCGAAAGGTGTCTCGACGATTCGGTCTTTTTATCCAGTCAGTAAAATGACTCAAAAGACCTGAGTAAATGTTTTCCTTCTATAGGGTATTTCAAAAATGAGTGGGGTGATAGATCTAAACTAGACAAACAAAAAATTGTATGGCAGGGCGGAGGGGGCAATCTCAACCGTTTGAGAGTTACAGGGTGATTCATAAATTTCGGGTTTTCATGGCATGCACATTACTCTTTCATTTTTATCTATTGATGTACCCAACACAGCGACATCAAGCAAACGTTAAAAAACTACTATCCCAATGGCCTTTCCAAAATTTTCAACAATGTTGATCTAACTCCTACCATTACAGATACAGTCACTACTAAATGTAAAAAAATGGTTTTCGATTACATAAAATTCAGCATTTTCCCAAGTTTTCTCCGAAATTCATGTAATTAATACACCTCTCTCTTATTTTTATTGGATTACCCATCGTATTACCTTTCTTAAACGGTACAACACGGCAAGGTAAACACAGGACTAGAAAAACCGCATCCTTAGAACTCCCTGAGTATGTAATGTAATGTAATGTAATGTATGTATGTATGTAAGTAATATTGCACTTTAGGTAGGAAATTCTTTAAATAAACAAAATTTTTAAGATAAAGGGTCGAAGATGTTTGTTTTGGGTTAACAGGTAATTAATTTTAATGATTGCTGTTATACAAATGTAATGTAAGTGTAATTTTGCTTTATTGCCGATATTAACTTGTGGTAGTCAGAATTCACCCTTGTATCCTGCCGTTCTGTTACTCATACCTGATGGAAATTTTGCTATAAAAAAGGGTCAGTCAGCAAGAATACCCATCATATTTGAAAAGCAAATCAATAATTAGGGGTGTTTTTTAAGCAAAAAAACTATTAAAAAATGGTAGAATTTATATTTGAGGAATACGCGGATATTATTGACATTTATGGTGTAGTAGACGGAAACGAGGGAGCGGCTGTACTGTAATAACGAAGGAGATACCTTAATCAATGAGCACCCCAAAGAGGGCTATTTACACGGACTTTCCAAAGAATAAGAGAAAAAGAAAGTGTAACTTCACACGACATTTAGACAAGACCCGAAATTTCGGGAACTTCTGCCGACGTCGGACACCACATAATCACATCGTCATAGTGTCGTCATCTACGGTTTGTAGGGTTATTCATCGAGGGGGAATACGTCCATATCACCATCACCCAGCCCAAGAACTACTGGAAGGAGATTCCGAGAGAAGACTGAAATTTAGCACTTGACTTCTGTAACGCAACATAGATGACAGATTGCTTTTGGACCGAATTCTGTTGTCAGATGAATGTCAATTCACCAGGAATGATATCACGAACTTCCATAACCACCATATCTGGTCGAACACTGACCCACACTGAGCAAAGGTGACCTCATTCCAGCATAGATTCAGTGTCAACGTTTGGGACCATTCATTTAGCTACGCTTAATAGTGAAATTTATGCGGACTTTTTGGACAATACGCTGCCAGATCTTATAGAGGAGAACCCTATGGATAATCTTAGGGGAATGTTTCACCAACACGATGGAGTACCAGCGCATATGGCTAACATTTTGAAGGTAATACTAACCGAAAAATTTCCTAACCGCTGGATTGTACAAGGTGAACCGATTCCTTGGCCTGCTAGATCTCCAGACCTTACCCCATTGGTCTTTTTCTTATGGGGAACAATGAAGGACGAAGTGTATTCAAACCCAGTTATTATTATTTGTCCATAGCACATTAAACAACATTGAGTTTTAGATGAATTAAACATAATTCTGCCCCAAGTGAGAATATATGTAGTTGTTGAATGATAATCGGTTGATTTCTACAAAATTTCCACTAGAATCCATTACAGACTCAGAAGAGTACGCGAAATCAAGGGTGCTAGCGTCGCCGAAACTGTGAATAGGATTCTAAGGGTTAAAAAGTAATGAAAGGTTGGCGACAGAACAGAACCCTGAGGTACACCGGCATTTATTTCGTATAGATTAGACGCACCTATCTCCGTAAATTACAACTCAGATTGAACGGCCCGACAAAAAGCTCTATATCCTTTTAACGAGGTGAGGGTGCAGACCAATTGCTTGAAGTTTGGCTGGAAGGCTAGCATGCCAAACTCTATCTAAAGCCATCAAGAGCGACGATTTCGCACTCACTAAAATTATGGAGAAAATGATTCCACACTCCGTTAGAGCTGTTAATAAGTCTCGTTGATAAGATGGTTATTTTCTAGATATTTGATCAACTGATAGGCGATGAGTAATTCAAAAATTTCAGATAAGGCCAAAGTTAGTACAATTGGTCTGCAGAGGGTTCGCATTTCTCTCCTTTTTTAGGTATCTACTGAACATGAGCAAGTTTAAACGAAAGTATTCCATGGAAACACTCCTGTCAAATATGACAAGTAAAAAAGTTGGCGCGGAGACTTAGCCAAAGCAGAAACATAATTTTTACAACCACGGGCGAGAAACTATCAAACCTACTATCGACACGTCGAGTTTCGAAAGTACATAAAAAGCTTACCGAGAGCGAGTGTATAGTAGCTTTTTCCTACTAGTGTACAGTGATGGAGATGGAGGTGACTGCGATGAAGATGGCAAGAACGAATTGGCAGCAAAATTAGAAGCAAAAAAGGAAGCCTCGTCCAATGAGCCAGTAAAAACATTACGGTTTTACTAGAGACGAGAGCCTCCTTGAGTAGAAAATACTTTCCGACTGACGCTCTGGTCGATATATAAGTTTCAATTCCTCTGAAAGGCACAATTTATATGCCTGGAAGGCTGCTTCCATATTTTTAATGGCTATGAATCAGTCATTATTGAACCAATTAGTGTTAGTGTGTTTCGTGTTAGGATGTTCAAGATATAATCGGTGATTTGGTTAACGACTCTCACAGAGAAGTAATCAGGCCATGGCGACGGCACCTATCCAGCTCTCCTGCAGCATGGTATAGATGATCTGTTTCCAATAACTACTGAAAACTTTCGGGCCAGCTATCAGCTCAGCTATAATCCTAAATTATGGAGAAAGGTGAGGGTAGCCTTTATACCTAATGGTGGAGGGCGACCATCTGCTCAGCTTAAGACAATGGTCCAATCAGCCTCTCCTCCTTCCTTCTCCAATCAATGGAGAAAATCACTGATCAAATCATCATGTATGGTGTTCTCAAAGAAACAACGCTACACGCAAGTCAGCAGGCATATCATCAGTAATGGTAAAAATATGGCTCTCTGCGCTTTTCTTGATATAGAAAGTGCAATTCACAACACTTCGTTCAAATTCATTTAGGGAGCGGTCATCGGCAGAGGAATCCTATAGGCATATCAAGCGATTATAATACCCGCAGTCACCTATAAGGCTCTCCAAAAACAAAACAAAAGACAACAGATTCTGCACTATAAAAACTGCAGAGGACAGCTGGTCTATGAGTTACTGATGCCATGCGCACCTGCCCCACTGCAGCTATATAGGGCATTACTCTGTAACTAAAGAAGGAGGCTGCTTCGAGCGCAATAAGGCTGCATAATTCCTACCTCCTGAAATAAGGTAATCTGACTAGTTACAGAAAAATCCTTAAAGAATTCAAGGATGATCATGTAATCAACTCAATCTTAGATGTCATACCGAAAAGATACACCATTCAAGCTGATTTTCAGTTCATCGTACCTAAGCCGTTTTGTGACTATTCGATAATGCGTATCTGGTCATGGGAGGGCAGACATAAGAACTCGCACTGGACAAACACTCCGGGTTTAAGACAAGTAAAGAGGTTTATAACTTACTCAAAATATAAAAGGAAGCACTGCTCTCACTGCGCAGACCAAATATAAGGCTTATAACAGATGTCGCTAGCTGAAGAAGAAACCTGCCGTTTCTATTTGGAAGAAGGGAAAACAGCGGAACATATCCTCTGTCACTGCGAGGCCCTTAGTCGAATCGCGCGCAAAGCGAGGCCGTTAGGCATGGCTCAGGCAGCCGGTTAGAAAATTTCAGGTGTCGCAGTTTGTATAGATTGATTGGAAGGGTGATATAATACCTCTTTAGATCCACATCTAATAATAATAATAATAAAGCAAGCTAGAGTGCATGAAAAATGGATGAAGGGGTCCTTGGTTTTCCCGACCCTGGACAGCTGGACCAACACAGCTCCAGGCGAAATCTCAAAGTAGGTTGCTACTCTCAAGTACTACTCTATCAAGTCAAAATACTGAAAGGCCTAATTAAGTTATTAGTAAAATAATAAACTGAAATTAGTGTAGGTATCTAACCCAACTTATTACCGCACAGGTGTTTTGATGAATTGAAGCTTATGAGCCTACACTATTGTTTGACTCCGATGCATAGAAAGACTTCATTGAGAAAAGAAAGATAATTAACTTTTATAGACACGTTTAGTTGATTAAAGATTGTGGAAAAATACACTTGTGCAAATACAATAGTTGAACAAGAAGAGTTCATTAAGTTTTTGATTCGTTTTCCGATATAAGACACGTGAGAAGCAAAGTTCTTTAATCATTCGGACATGGCTACTTGGACGATAGTTCTTTTTTTCGCAATATCTGCCTTACTGGTGGCTAGCGAAATAACACAGAAGCGGAATATTCGTACTAAGAGAAGTTTTCGAGTGATAGGACCTGTTGTTCAACCTGAAGATGCACATAAGTACAGATATCAAGTTTCTCTTCTAGGCAGTTGTGAGCAAATGTGTGGAGGGACAATTATTTCCGACCGCGTGGTAATTACAGCTGCACATTGCGTTTTCGATATGGACCCTAAAAAATTAGCTGTCATGGTGGGAATAACTGACTTAAGTGTTTCTGGCCAGATTGCTGATGTTTTCTCTTACATTATTCATCGAGGACATGTTCCGTTTTCTTTGAAGTACGACATAGCTGTGTTGATCCTGCAGCAAAGACTGGATTTGTCTGATTTAACGACCGCAGTTTTACCACATTTTGGCCAAAACTTCATGGGTGTAGTTGCCGAAGTAAGTGGATGGGGCGCACAATCACAAAATTTAACATATACTACTATGCGAGTAGTTGATAATCCGACATGTAAGCATGAGACTCGGATATGTGTTGAACCTACTATTAAGGATACTCAAGTTTATCATGGAGATTCTGGTGGTCCATTAGTTATTCGAAGGGGGCAAAATGTCATTTTGATTGGAGTCGTCAGTGGTATGTTGCATAAGAGTTTTATCTTTACCGATGTTGCAATGGTGCGGCCATGGATTGACGAAGCTTTACAGGAAGCTAAATATATTGGTACAACAATTGATCAACAGAATTTGACAAAACATTCTTGCAGTTAAAGCTCTTGCGGAAATATTCTACGTAAACACACTCTTTTACATATTTTAACTTTTTAATAAATTATAGAAAAATAAACAAACAAATAGGAACAGACTTTCAAAGGGGAATAGAAACTCATTATATATTTTATAAATCTTATATTTTATTTCTTTTACATAAATATTGAAATATACTTTCTGGCTTTTAATATAAAAGTAGTAGAATCTAATCTCACCGTCGCGTGGTCTTGAAAATCGCAGAATATATTGGTGGTTCGGAGTCTGGGTCATGAAATTGCGTAAAGTTCTTGACTAGCCACTAGGGTTATGGAAACTAGAAAAACAAGATTATCTAATATTTTATAACCATACATAATGTCCTCCCATTATACCATACATAATGTCCTCCCAATAACACATTTACCTTCACTTGTATTTTGTTCTGCTCTTTTAGAATATCTTCGTTTACAATTAGTTCGTTTTATCAAGTTTTCAGTTTAAATTAAGATGAACTGCTTTTAAATCACCTATACCCTTAACTCTTTGTGTGTCCGACAAACTGAAGCGGTTTGCACTATAACCTTCGACCCATATCACGAATAATTCAATTCGGTTCTTTCTTTTTCAACAAATTTTCTGCATTTGTTGCGCGGTCTTCCAACAGAAAGTCCTCATTGAGTTCCGTACAAGTTTCAATCTCAGTACCGTCATATGCTTTCCAGATAACAAAATTTATCCACATGTTCTACTTGCTGCTCTTTAAGGGACATTTCTCTTCTCTCCTAGAGTCCAAGCTTACAAATGTGGTTTAAGCAGCATTGATTTTAAGCCCTTATCTGCCATTTTCTCTCCTTAGGGCTTCGGATATTACGGCTACATAACTTTGATTGTTGGATATAGGACATACTCGTATAACTTCGGCATAGTCCAGGTTTGTAAGGCGGTTAAGAAGTGTCCATCTACTTCATCGCGATGAGTGGTCATCTAGCGCCCTCCACAATACGTCATTAATGACGATCAGGAAAAGCATAGATGAGATAATGCATCTTTGATTCACTCCGTTTAGCAATTAGAAGGGCTTCGACAGTTTTCCCTTGTGCAGGACGTTACATTAGGCTCCTGAGCAAGACTCCTATGATGGTGATAATTTTTTCTGAGATGCCTATCTTGCGGAAAGCTGCCCATATATATTCGCAATTAACTCTGTCATCACCTTCTCGAAATCAACGAACATTAGGCATTGAAGCCCTCACGAAAGCTTGCCTGTTCATCATTCCTAAAATCGCCTTTTTTTTAGAAATTTTCACAATTATGCCTCTTTTCCATTCAATCGATAGGTCTCGGTTCCCAACATTCCTGGATTACAGGAAGAAGAATGTCAGCCTCAGCAACAGTTCCACTGGTAATTCATCAATCCCTGGCGACTGCCAACTTCAGTCTTGTCTTAGTTCTGATGTTAATGTTGGCCACACTCGACGGATGTCCAGGCTCGGGTGAAGGCGTATTCGACAGTGCAAAGATATTGTTAAGGACTTCAACAAAATATTCGCTCCACCTCCGCAGTTTATAATTCTCCTTGAGAAGAAGGGATCCATTGGTATCCCTCACAGGATGTTCCGTTGCAAGAGTCTTTTGTGCCAATTTCTTGGCAATCTTCTACAGATCTTCAGTGTCATTGCTGTAAACCACTTGTTTTGCCTTTGCTACTAGCGCGTTGATATAGTTGCGCATTGCTTGCACTTCTTTGGGCGCCTGTCTGTAGAGCTTGGTATGCAGTTTTGAGACTGAGAGGACTGTAATCCGCTTTCGTTCTTGTATTTTAGTAGTTTTACTTTATTGATCGATGTTCAAAATGTGCGGAAGAAACTGGTTGAGAAATGCTCATAGGTTAGGTTCTGGAGGTGCTGCTGAAAACACTTTTCAGCCAACGACCACCAATAGGTTTGTTGGGTTTGGTAAATTTATAGGAAACTATCTCCCTATAAACTCTGCTCCGTTAGATCCACTTTGCTTCCCTACTCAATTTCAATACAATTGAGCGCTAAGTTTGCACTAAAAAAGCGACTACCAAGTATTTGGAGTAAGTGATAACACCTGGAGAACCCGGGTTTGAACCCCAACGGCGCCGACAGAGACATGTTTACAGCAGATTACAATAAAAAAAAATCATTGATCGCTGCAGAGTCGGTGGTTCAGAATTCACCTTAAGGGGGGAAGTACATGAAGACTTTTTCAAAAATCGATTTTTGTTTTATTGTCTTAATCGATAAGTATATGCTCTAAGAATATAATTCCAGAATTCCAAAATCCTATCTCGAAAATTGTGAAAGATATGCCACTTGAAAGTGGTCGGCGCCGATCCGGCCCAGCGCGCCTGGGATTGAGGATCTAAGTCTGCGCGCGTGATTCCGCTTACCGGATTTTTTTTTTTCTGCTCTGGAATTTAGAGTGATGAATGCGACTCTGTTAAAGAGCGTTCTCGACGTTTTCAGTCCAAATACCGATTTTTCTGAGAATACCCGTCCCCTCTTACCTTCTCCTTATTTGCATCTTTTTCGTGTTTTTCGGGACAAACTTTAAACGGCGTTTTCTCAAAACCATGTTTTTCAAATTGGCGTAAAAGATTACAAAAAAACTAGTGAACCGATTTTCTTCATCCAGCACTCATTTTAAAGGGCATAAAAAACTACTCTAGATAGACTACGGACATAGCAAAAAAATCATTTTAAGACCATTTTTGACGCGAAAATAATTAAAATTTTTGCAAAAAAAGCCAACTTTTTTTTTTCATGCCCGATTTTTATAGTTAATGTCCGAATTTCGAAAAGATCGTAGTCTATCTAGAATAAACAACCCCCTCGAGTATAAAAATGTTTGGTTTTTTGATTTCAGATGAAAATTGCGGCCAGGAGAATTTACGCCGATTACGATGTCAGCCGCGACACGAGTTACGAAACCCACCAAAAGTTGATTAATTTTTTATTTTTCAAAATGTAAAAAATGTTTTTTCTCTTCTTAAAACATTGCCCTAAATAAATATAATATCGATTTCATGTGGACCTTTTTCATTTTCCCAAAAGTAAATCCCAAAAAAGACCTCTTTTTTCGGCCTCTTCATGTACTTCCCCCCTTAAACTGTAAGTACACTTACAATCGTTGCCTCGAATTGGATGAAGGTATTCTGTTGTACGGAGTTACGGGAAATAGAGAGAGACCATTTTCTGGTAACTATGGCAGGGAACTTTAAAAAAACATAACAAAACTGTATGTATAACATAGACGAGGGCTGCTCAAAAAGTAATGATAATACTGACCCTGGAGGAATAAGTGTTGAGAAGGTTATAGAGGTTATAAAGAATACAGCTGCCGTTATCAAGCCAGACTGTCACGGCAGATTATTACAAATCGGTTTTTATAACGACGGTGCGCAATTTTAAGAAAAAACGGCCACACAAGACATTACAGAAATTTTACTGCATCATGACAATACGAGGCCCCACGTAGCTCATACTATAATTGATTTCCTGACCGATCGGGGCATTGCAACTGTACCAAAACCACCATACAGTTCAAATTTGGCCCTTTGCGAATTCTTGCTGTTCTCCAAAGTCAACTTTCCGCTTAGTGGAGGAAATTTACGGCCAATCACGAGGTCATTAAAGCTATGGAGGAGCACTGCAAGGAACTCGGTAGCGATGGTCAAAAATTCGTGTTTCAAAATTGTCAGGAACGGAGGGAAAAGTTTATTAGAAACGAGGAGGGTTATTTTGAAAAAGAGCTTGTAGATTTGAAAGACTGAATAAATATTTTTTCAATAGAGCATTTTTTTCATTACTTTTTGAACAGTTTCACCAGCGCTGTCGGTTGGTATCATCACCGATCTTTCCATTATGGCTGTCGATTTTGATCTTTACACACGTTCCATCTAGAGAGCTTTCCATTTCAGCATCTCCGGATGTGGCCAAAGTCTATGGGACAACCCTTTTTGAAGCTTGGCTTTGTCCGGAAGGGAGTAAAGGGATAAAGGGAGTGAGGAAACTTTTTGCCTTGTTTTTGAATTGCAGCGAGCTACACAACAGCCATGAGACCGAGTGGATTTTTTTAAATTCTGTTTTAAAATCCCACGGGGAGACGGAGTCTCGAAATCGGAGAGCATGGCGTTATGATCGTGCCGCTCAAGCAATTGATCTTGCTCCGTCTTCTATCTCGGATTAGATTACATTACATTGCATCTTTTAGCGTTTTACTATCAGCATAGGTATATGCAAATCCTTACATTACACTACACCTAGATACTAGCAGCGCTTGGTAATTAACTATTATTTCTGTCTGAAGGACAATGCATTGGGCAGGCAGCCTATATTATTCGTACTAATTTAATTTGCCAAACTATGCTCTTACTCCTGTACACACCAGTCTTGTCAACCGATTCGTCTATGTAGATATCCCTTGACCTTTACACGTCACTTAGTCCAACTAAGCTTCCCCGTACGTGCTGTGTGACGAACGGATGACACTAACAGATGGCACTAGTATGCTCTAAGGTAAAGAACAGTAAAAACAAAAAACTGGTATTATTTGTAAAAAACTATAAATATACAGTTAGAACTGTACGGTTGGCTGCAGTGTTAAGTACCTACTCTAAAATTGTCAGTTACTTTGCCAATTCCCTGGAGCAGTAATTTTGGGGGAAACTGACGACTAAATTAAACTAAACTGATAAGATTTTTTATAACGTCGATTACCTTTACAAGAGTATACCTTTTTTACTAGTTTATGAAATATAACATTTCCAAGGCTCTCAATTTTGCATTTTTCAACTCGTTTATTTTTTCAAAGAAGCAGACTCCCTGAAACTTTGTAATGGAAGCGAAATACTTTACCTTTTGAATGCAAATGCTTTTGATACGAGGCAATTTTGTCGCTCAAAGAAAGAAGTTTCAATAAAATGCTAATCGAGCTGCACTTCATGAAACGGCTTTGGCACAACAAAGGCATTAAAATTCCCAGCAAAAATATTCAGTGGAGAGCAAAATAAGCTTTCAATTATTCATCTCTTTTAAATATCCATCACAATATTACTAAAATTTTGGTATTAACCTTTTATTAAATATTCATAGTTTTTCCGAATAATATTGATAGTCAATTCGGTCTATGGATTTTAATTTACAGTTCTAATAAATTGCTTCTGCTGGGTCATTCCAAAAGATATTGGATGTTAATGTAGTATTTGAAAACTTGACTCCTTGCAGATTCATCATTGATAGAAGAGTTAAAATGATTTAAATAAGTTTGTTATACGCGTTAAATCCGTTTGGCAAGGACAACATTAAGAATTTATTTAAGGGTAGAAAAATCGAGAAGAAAGATCAGGCTTAAAACCTACAAATATAAATAGCATAGATCTTACTGACACTTTTCCCATTTTGATGATATCATCAATGTGATCCCCAGAGGAATCATGTAATCAACGAAACTCCAAGATTCTTGGCTTTATTCGAAGTAATTGGAATATCTTGTGTTCCAGGTGGATGCCGTTTGCATCTCTCTTCCGCTCGCTCATTCTGTATACAGGGTGTTTCAGATCTGACGTACCAAACTGAGTGAGGTGATAGATCTGACCTAGGCAAGGAAAAAATGTTATGGCGGGGGGGGCAATTTCAACCGTTTGAGAGTTACAGGGTGATTCATAAATTTCAGTTTTTCATGGTATGTACATTATTTTTTTATTTATATCTCTTGATGCACCCAACACAGCGATATCAAACAACGGCTAAAAACAACAATCCCAATGACCTTTCCAAAATTGTCAACAATGTTGATCTAACTCCTACCATTACAGGTACAGTCACTACCAAAAGTGAAAAAAATGGTTTGCGATTACATAAAATTCAGCATTTTCCAAAATTTTTTCCGAAATTCATGTAATTAGTACACCTCCTTTTTATTTTAATTGGATTGCCCATCTCATTGCCATTTTAAAAGTGCAAGACATGCCTAGGCAGAGAAAGGGTGTAGAAATTTACAAGAAGAAAACTTATCGGGAAATATTTAAAAATTGTAATTTAAAGAAACTAAACTCATATTAACTCTAAAATCCTTTTTATTGAATCCAAAACGTAGTACAATTAATCTTAGTAAATTACAAAAAATTTTCAAAATTTCCACCGCATCTTTGGATGCATACCAACAATCTCCTTCTAAGTCCCTGTTTAATGCGTATTGCAGCCAGCCTCTTCCGTATTTTCGTCGCTGTATTCCCAATTCTGCTAACTACATATTTCCTAGTGTTAACTGGGCTTGAATAAACTCATTGTTCCCCATAAGAAAAAGTCCAATGGAGTAAGGTTTGAAGATCTGGCAGGCCAAGGAATCAGTGCACCTCGTCCACTCCAGCGGTTAGGAAATTTTTCAGTTAGTATTGCCTTCACAATGTTAGCTGTATGCGCTGGTGCTCCATCGTGTTGGCAAAACATTTCCGTTCAATTGTGCACAGGGATGACCTCTATTAGATCAGGCAGTGTATTATGCAAAATTATAAGATTATAAATAAATTTGACTGTTGAGCATGAATGGTCCTACCAAATGGTTGCCGATGCTATCAGCCCAAATATTGGCACTGAATCTTTGCTTAAATGAGGTTACCTTTGTCCTGTGTTGGTTAGTTTCCGACCTGGTATAAAGGTTATGAAAGTTAGTGATACCATCCCTGGTGAATTAAGATTCATCCGTACACAGAATTCGGTCAAGAAACGCCCTGTCGTCAATAACGCGTTCCAGAATCCAAGTGCTTAATTCCAGTCTTCTCTCGGAATCTCCTTCCAATAGTCCTTGGACAGGGTGATGGTGATATGAACGTAATCCCTCTCGATGAACAACCCTCCAAACCATAGATGAAGACACTCCTAATCGTCTTGCGACTCGTCTCAGGATATATTCTCACGATGGTGATTATTTACTGCTCGACGTCGGCAGAAGTTCCCAAAGTTTCGGGTCGTGTCTCCCTGTCGTGTGAAGTTACACTCCCTGTTTCTTTTAACCTTGGGAAAGTCCGTGTAAATACCCCTCTGTGGGGTGCTCACCGATTAAGGAATCTCCTTGGATATTACAGTTCAGCCGCTCCCTCGTTTCCGTCTACCACACCGTAAATGTAAATAATATCCGCGTATTCCTCAAAAGTAAATTCTACCAGTTTTTAATAATTTTTGCTTAAAAACACCCGTACTTTTTGATTTGCTTTTCAAATCTGATAGGTATTCTTGCTGACTGACCCTTTTTTATAGCAAAATTTCCATCAGGTACGAGTAACAGAACGGCAGGATACAAGGGTATGAGTTCTGACTACCACAAGCAAATATCGGCAATAAAACAAAATTACACTAACATTTTTATAACAGCAATCATTAAAATTAATTACCTGTTAACCCAAAACAAACATCTTCGACCCTTTATCTAAAAAATTTTGTTTATTTAAAGAAATTCCTACCTAAAGTGCAATAAAATAATTAGGTAGTCAGGGATTTCTAAGGATGCGGTTTTTCAAATCCTTTGATAACCTTGCCATGTTGCACCTTTTTGGAAAGGTAATAAGATGGACAATCTAATAACAATAAAAAAGAGGTGAACTAATTACATGAGTTTCGGAGAAAATTTGGGAAAATGCTGAATTCTAGATATTCACAAACCATTTTCTCACTTTTTGAAGTGACTGTACCTTCAATGGTAGGAGTTAGATCAACATTGCTGACAATTTTGGAAAGATAATTGGGATAGTAGTTTTTTAGCGTTTATTTGATACCTAACACAGCGAGGTAGATCAAAAGATAAAAATAAAAGAGTAAAGTGCATACCATGAAAAACTGAAATTTATGAACTCCGAAACGGTTGAGATTGCCCCCCGCCCCCTGCCAAACACATTGCTGATTTCGAAAATGTTCTAAAGGCTTCACTACTCATCAAGCTGGCTAATGAAATAATTTTTGAAAGCATTAACGAAAAATCTTAAGCTTTTAGATATTTAAGAAAATTGTTTCCGAAGTAATCAGAAGCCAAGGTTATTAGTGACAACGAAATCGATGTCGGTGGAGTAACAACCGACAAGTCTCAGGTTCAAATCCCATCGGTGGCGACCCATAGTTGGGTTAGTTTAGACTAAGGTGGTAGCTATCGGAAAGCCAATCACCCTCACATAGGCATAAAAAAGGGTCGTTGTATTACCGCATCCTCGGGACCGCACCTGAATATTGGTATATGGTTTATTTAGTAACAGCCGCAACTTGTATTAAACCTGAGAAGCTGTTGCAGCACTATGTTAACAATTTTATCCGAAGAAGTACGCGCCTAAAGCTTTATACCTCCTCCTGGTCAGGTCCGGGTAATCGCAGAAAGCTGAAAGCTTTTCACTTCCCCCTCCGCCATACAACTTCTACAAAAGCCGTTGGTGGGGATGCGTAAGCGTTCTGCGTGTCTGCCGAAAAGAAAGTGGCCAGCAATGTTTTCATAATGTCCCAAGCAGCGATTTTTGAGTTTTCGATCAGGCGATTTTCAAAAAAAAGGAGCGAACAGGAGCCATGATACAAAAAAAAAAACAAAAAATATTTTTTTAAAGCTTAAATATTTAACTTAAACATGGTGTAATCCATTTTTTATAAACAATGAAGATTTCGAGAAAAAAAAATTTAAAATTAGCCTGGTTTTTGCAAAAAATGCCCGCTTAACGAAAACGAGTCAGTATTAGTACTTTTAAAAAAGACTGTTCTTGTACCACAAAACAAAAATATTTTTTTTCTGCTGAAACACACTGCAGTAGTCCTGTAATCGATACTCGTTACGTATGTTTAGGTAATCCGAGTATACTCTGCTGACACCACCATCACCCCACTCCCCTCTGACTGGAATTCTGGTAGAGAATAAAGCTGAGTGTAGGCGTATTGTAGTCGGTGTTTTCCAGCAGGCAGCCTTCAGCCTTCTTATGGCGGTGCGAGCAGCTATACTTTTACAGTAGGCTTAAGCCCCTTTTTTTTACCAAACACTTTCTTGTATGCCTATAACGCTACCGTTACCCATGGTTGCTTTCTGCTGGCAGCAGATCATAGGGTTTCAGAAAAAATTTCGTTGGTTCGGAATCCACTTTAAATTGTAGGTCCATTTTCAATTGTTGTTTTAAATACGGTGAAGTATTTCTCCCGTCTCTTCCCCACAAGAGGTTGCGGGAACCAGAAAGATATAGAGATTGAAAACGAAGAATTTCCAAATTCTCACTAACACCCAGACAAAGTTTGGACTAGTTTAAGGCAGTAATCTCTGGTTTTTTTGAGAACGGCAGAGTAAAAAACTACCAACAGCTAGTTGATAATGTCATAAATAACTTTACGGCCATATGTTGCAGGATCCAGAGGGTTGGCCGCCGGACAAGAAGAAAGTTGAGGATGAGTTAAGGGGGGATCCCACCCTGAAGGTTTTAAAAAAATCGATTTTTTTTTTCTTGAATACATCTATTCCTTATAGTGTCTAGATTCGAAGTCATTGCAAAGATACAAGGAGAATTGTGGAGGCCTTTTGCTCACTTTTCAAATTAACCGTAGCAGTACCGAAAACTTTAACGCGTTTTTCTCGAAACCACATTTTTCAAACTGATTGCCACTTTTTCTCGGAAACCATTCAATAAAACCGCTTCAATCGTTTTCGACAATGTGTAAAACTCTTCTCTCTATCGTACGGATAGGATTTTTTGATATTTTACTTTTTCGATTTTTTATAAACACTTTTGTTGCATTGTTTTCACGAAAAATTGAACTGTTTTTTTCAAACTACCATCATTTTTGTAATTTTTTGAATTTTCAAAAAATCCTATGCAACACGATAGCCAGTCTTATATAGTTTAAGAAAATCTAAAAGATTTTGTTCTACCTTATTTCAGGACTGGTCACTACCAGATGTGATTTTTTTTGAACATCTCTGACCCCAAAGGCTACCACAGCTCCAAATAACAATCTTTTTATTCAAAAGAAATTTTTTAATACAGCTGAAAATGCATGCAATCATGTAGTATAAAACCCCAAATGATTTGATTGTTTTTTAAACCGTAAAAAAGTTTCTTTCTTTAAACCGGTTGCATTGTTGAGTGAGGTCAAGGATTTTATAACAAACCCTGGTGGGACAATGCTTAACTAACACAATAGTTTCTTAATCCAAATAACTATATTTCAAGGTGTAGGTTAGACACCAGTTGTAAATTGATAATAACATTTAGTTCGGTCAAATTAAAGCAGCAATACTTGAAAATGTATGTTCTTATCAAGACATGTTGTATGCTAATGGCATTAATGTGACTACGAATAGTCTGGGAACCGTCATGATTTTTAATGAGCACTAAAACTACTATTCCCCATGCATGGAATTTCACAAAACCTCAAATAAGTCGGGAGAATTCGATCGATCTTTTCATATCAAGTAAATTAATGCAACGTACCCAAGTATCATATTTCCTTTCCGCGAATGTGATATGCAAACTTCACTAAAGTTAAGCTCCTTGGAAGTAATTACACTCACATCCTTTGTGAAAATACTTGGGGAAGCATATATGCTCATTTATTATAACACATGCTAACCGCCATTATAGTAGACGTTCATTTTGAAATACTATTAATTTTTGAAGATGGTAGTTGCTGCAAATAAGTAACTTTGAGAACATTTAATGACGGTAATTGTTGCATAACTTTGCGCCCCTTAATTTCACGTGAGATTGCATCTTATTCCCGCTCCAGGAAAGTTCCCTTCAATTTTGCGATATTCATGGAATATGCAATATACACTTTCCCTTCAGAGATATGAGCAGCAGCATCAGGTATGGCTTCTCTTTCCAAATTAATTTCTTATTTTAATGAGGAGAAACTTTTACTAAGATTTTTGAATGAATGGAATATATCAATATTACTGAGGTCGTTATACGGTTCAAAAAGTTTCCAGTTTTGGTTTAACGCAATTTAACTATACAATTGTATTCAGATCAAAAGTCCAAAAGTTTTGATGTTCGCTATAATTTTTAAAGAGAAGATTTCATAAGACCCTTACGTGAATGAGATTACTTCTAAAACTACGGTTTGAAAGTAGGGTATGGGTAGTATGTGTACAAGAAAACGTGAAGCGCTGATTTCTTAATACCTCTAAAGACGGATTTTCATTTTGATTATTAAGGGCATGATTGTAGCTTACAGCCTTGGTTACAGTAGAAACTTACTTGTATAACTGGTTAAAAACAACCAATAAAACCTACACACATACAGCCCGGAATGATTAATTTCGAAGAAGATTGTTGGTTACAAACACGATAAAATCACGAGTCGTGCAACCAAAAAGTCAATCACTGATTGCAAGCATTGGGTGTGATTTCCATGTGCCATTTTTTTGCGTTAGGGGTGAAAATCTTCCAAAGACACCAAGAGACCCGATTGTCTCTGGTAGTGTGAGATTTTTAAACCAAAAACACCCCTCTAGGGATTTGTCGATACAGACCACTTTATCCGGGTCCCTTTTCGTCCTTACCGCTTGCGATTTTAGCGAGACAGACCTGGACTAATTCAGTTTTCTTCCCTTACCTCGCTTCCTC
The DNA here is from genome assembly GCA_964036015.1 of Leptarthrus brevirostris. Taxonomy (NCBI): domain Eukaryota; kingdom Metazoa; phylum Arthropoda; class Insecta; order Diptera; family Asilidae; genus Leptarthrus; species Leptarthrus brevirostris. Next base: position 129,259,430 of record OZ038373.1, on the reverse strand, counting down.
GGGTCAGCGCAAGCAGTTGCTTATAAGACACCTCTGCCACTCTTCTTTCTTCTATCCAGTGTTGTCCCATCAGCTTTCTTCTTCTGCTTGCTAGTTCAGGGCACTGGCACACTACGTGCACCGCCGTCTCTTCCTCCTCCAGGCATAGCCTGCAGGTATAATCCTGCAGGTATATTCTTCTTTAGATGGCACCTGAAGTTACCATGTCCTGTTAGTAGTACTGTCAGTCATCTCAGAGCTCTACAATCCATATCCAGGACCTTCCTCTGTTCAACACTTCTGGTCGCTACACCCATGTCTCTAGCAGGCCCACTGCCGCGCCCCTGCCTAAGGCCTTGAACGGCTCCAGACTTTGAAAACTCGAAGCAGCTCCTTCTTTAGCCAGAACATCTTCTCTCTCGTTTCTTTCGATTGTTGCGTGGTCTCGGCCCCACGCCAGTGTCATCTCTCATGTAATGAGGACACACGTTGAGTTTACGGATACACTCCAAAGCCAGCGCTGATCACTGCCTGATTGTCTAGTGCCACCTCTATCTTCTTGCCCCTCACCCGACTCTCCAGCAAGTAATCTAGTACATACACCAGAGCCAGCAACTCCGCCAGAAAGCCTAAGGTGTATGCACCCAGATTTATGTGGGTGTTCAAATTCAGGTCCTCACTGAAGATTCCTGCACCTGCTCTCTCATAAATTTTGGATCCATCCGTGAAAATTGTAACATCGGTTATACGGTTTTCAGGGAGAGACCCATCCCTTATCAGTGTTTCGTGGTGCAAATCAATGACTCTTACTTCGCTTATACTGTAAACAGACATTTCTAATTCCGGTATCTTATTTTTAACAAGCTCCAGTATTTTCCTATGCCCATGGTTATTACGAGATCTGTGCCTGGTCAAGTCTCTGAACCTTATTCAATTGCCTTTCTACGGTGGCCTTGGAAGCACTTGGCCACCAGACCACCGAGGTATATAATATAATGGCTCTCACCATCATATTGTAGATCCAATATGCGGCCTGTTCGCTCTTTAGATTTTCTCCTCAACTTGTCTTTTCCAGGACCGAGCCCGAAACAGTAAGTTCTTCTCTAAAGGGTTCAACTGGTCTAGAGTCTATATTCTTCCCTTTCCTAGTGAAAACGATTAAGTCATACTTCTTTGCATTTTTAAAGAGCGCCTGTTTCACACACCATTACTCCACCGTCCACAGACCTCTCCTCATGGTGTCTGCTACGCCGCGTATGAACTTGCCCCTTGCCAGAATTGCGATGTCGTCGGTATACCCCACGGCATACACCTCTCCCTCCAACATATAGTAAAGACAATCTCCTAAAGCTATAGGAAGTATGTCTATAGGAAGGAATATTTGAGCAAACAATAATCTGAACTTGTTTGGGTTGAAAAAAAATACAGTTTAACTGGTAGCGGAACAACCTTTTATGTTCAAAAAAGGGATGCGGGGTATCAACCGCATCCCTTTTTTGAACATAAGGGAGGACTACCCCCACCCCACCCCCTGAAAATTTTACCAAGTTAAATCGAGTATGTAGCAAAAAAAACTGTTATTTCAGCTAATCAGATATCCCAACCACAACTTATAATTTGCGACCCTGAAATAATCAATGCACATAATTTCCAAAATTCCAGTCTAAAGTCTAACGTTGGTGTAATTGTATAACCCCCCCCCCCTACCCCCCTTAAAAAATAGGAAAGGTTAAATGATAAAACCAGCTTTATAAACAAATAAATATTTTTTATGGTATACAAGATTCAATAACGAAATAAAAATCATAATTGAATAAAAACTAAATAAATAAACTAAACAATTGAAATTAAAATACAGGTAAAATATTAATCCGCAACTAAATAAAAAATTTATAAACTTAAATAAAATAATCATAAAAACCCAGATGATATTCAAAGTGGGACATCATATCAATAAATCCGCTGTCTCAAAATAGTTAGCTAGGAGCAAGGCTTGTTGACTTCTTTTAAGGAAGCCCAATTATTTTTGCATTCTTCTATTTATTCAATTATCTCTTGGAAAAATTATATTATTTCCACCCCTTTGGGCCCTAAAGAAAACAAAACATTTATTTGCCGCTGTTGCACTTTATCTGTGAAAACCTCACAACCAGATCCTTGCTTTATAGGTAGAAATATTGTAAAAATTGTTTCTAGAGATACTTTTGCCTGAGCCTTCTGGAGTACAAACATAACCATTTCTCATGGACCTAAGTCGTTTAAAATAAGAAGAATGTTCTTGACTTTCCAACAAAAACATTAGTGCGGACGCTATCTGGTAAAATATAATAAGGACATCTGGCGGCTATAACGTTCGATTAATCTTTACCCTCTCTTTTACTGGGCAGAAAATGTCCTATTTCTTATTTTCTTTTGCTTGTTTTTATCTAAGATTTTAAAAATGTCCTCAGCACTTTATACTACGTGACCCATGTTATCGACTATTAAGATTTGCTCCATATAACACAGGTGGACAGGGTTGATATAAGCGCTTGTTATATATCGCCAAGTCAACTTACTCCCGAAGGCAACATCTGTTATTCTGTCTTAAAACTTAAGATAACACTTCATCTTGCTTTAGAGGATTTCTGTCAACTTGTACAGATACTTCGGAAAGATTGCATCAATTTGCTACTGTCCTCTTTATTTGACTATACTACTCCTGCAATTGGTTTGTAATTGATTACTGAAATTGCAGTGTCTTACGCTTTTTGTTTGCAAGAAACATTCAAATAATTGAGAGAAGTATGTACATCATTTCTGCTCCAGACGGAAGCTGATGTTGGTTATCAGATTGAAGAATGACAAGCAGTTTGATCTTCTTGGCAGAGATGGAAAATTCTATCATGAAATATATTCACTACTCCATTTAAGCATGACCTCCGTCTGAATATTTAGTAGTTGAAAGGTTTTTGTTTGTGAAACTGTTGATTTATGTAGAAGACAGCACTTAATAACGTATCGCATTTCGTATTTTACTGACAGCGTAAACATTACGTGAAAATCGAAAACAGACGTGACTTCTTCACAACAAATAAGAAATAACAAAATGAGTTTTAGTTACTGACTATAAAGATTTAAGCAAATAATAAAAACACTGTCATAAGTCGATATAGTTTAACATAGTTTTGTAGAGATTTAGCGTTATATTTTCATTTCTAAAGTAAATAATTAGAATCATAAAGTAGAACTTTCTTCAAACTCTCTCTCTGTGTCAAAAAATTAGTCAGAAGTATCCGAGGCGTACTAGACGTTTCGTGTGTATTTATTTATTAAGTCAATGCTCATTAAATTCCTGATTACTACAAAAAAATAAAAAAGCAATATATTACGAATAAAAAACAAGTTAAAAATACAAAAAAACCAAAATAACAAAAGAGACAAAGTATTTGAAGATCTTGCTATAAGAACGAGGCAGCTCCATTAAACATACTTGGCGTGAAACTAAAAAACGACATCTTTAAAAGTTCAAGTACCAAAACGATCGTTACTATTTCTTTCCAAAAATTAGATCCTCATATTTTTCTTTTTGAGAACTATTTTCTTGAAATTATAAATCATAATTATTTACCTAAGTATAATGGCGTCCAAGGCTCTATTTTGTCAGAAAATGGAGCTGCGTCGTTCTTGCAGCAAAGTCTTCCCAACTAGTCCCTAATTAGAGTTAAAGACAAATGGAAATCAATAAAGTGAAAATAGTGTTTAGACAAAAAAAATGAAATAAAATAAAAAATACTTAAAAAATAAATACAATACAATAAAAAATACTAAAATAAAGAAAAGATCAAGAAGGAAAAAAACAAAAAATAAGGCAGAAATGATTTCAACGTGTTACGTCTAGCCTCAAGAGGCTCCAAAGAAAGAAGAAAAATTCGATCAGCATATGGAGGCAGGTGAAGAGAATCAGCCCAGGGAAGGCCACTAAAGGGGAATCCCACAAATCTGCGCTTGACAGACTCAATGCGATCAATATGAGCCACGTATAACCAAGACCAAACCGATGAAGTATACTCTAAGATTGTTCGAACAAAAGCGCAGTAAAGCAGCTTCGTTATAAATGGGTCATCAAACTCCTTTGATCATCTTGTAACATAGTCCAGGGTCGCATTAGCCTTACAGTGTCTTCGCTACTACCAATAATAAAATTACAAAGCAAAGGATTCATTTTACGAATGATAGAACCGTGCATTTGCCAATATTCAAAGGAATGAAATTAATAGAGCACCAATTACGAAGGTTAAAAGGGTATGGTCGTTATCATTTGAGACGAGACGGAAAATTTTGGAATCGTCAGTATAATAGAGAATTTTCGAATGCGATAGAATCAAAGATACATCATTGATGAATTTGATGAAAAGCAAAGGTGCGAATTGGCTACCCTGAAGCACCCCAGAGGAATTATTAATTTCGTAGGAATGCGCACCACGAAATAAAGTCCATTGTGTGCGATCAGATAAATAAGAACATAACCACTGGACGAAGACTCCAGAAAAGACCTGAACAGAAATCTCGTGAATAAGAATCTTGATTAATTCTGATAAAGGCTTTGCTGAAGTTAGTGAAAATGTAATCAACTTCCTTTACAGCTTTAGTGCCGAAATAGAAGTTGGAAAACTCCAACAAGTTGGTAGAATTAACCTTCAATAAACGATGCTGGAAAGAGCCCAAGAATAATTTATAATAAAAATAAAGCACGTCACAGACCATAGCCTCAAAAAATTTGCCAATACAACATAAAGTGGCAATTGGTCGATAATTAGAGATAATTCATTTGTTGCCATTCTTATGAAAAGGGATAACCGAAGACAATTTCCAAGGTTTAGGAAACACCTGTGCAAGTAGACAAATTAAAGAAATGACAGAGAACAGAAGACTGAGACAGACTACAATTTTTCAAGAAATACGCATAAATGACTTCAGGACCACACTATTAACTAAATTCGAAATGTAGCTTGGTTTTTTCAGATAAACTAGGGATGATCGATGTTCATCAATGTTCACAAAACATCGATGTTGAGGGACTAAACATCGATGTTTTAACATCGATGTTAAAGTGCATAGAATTTCGCACAATCGATGTTAATGACAGAACATCGACCTTCGATGTTGGCGAAAAGAAACCGGATCCAAATTCAAACATTTTTTTTTCTATATTGTAGACTTAGCATATTTATAATTATACGAGATTAAAAAATACATATATTTATATAGTTCGACTGAGAAGAAAGTAGCTCAGAATTTTGGATGATCGGATGGTCTCTTCTACTGATCTCCACATAGTGAGGAAAACTGAATTTCTAGTTAGAGAGCAGCAGTAGAAGCAACCGGCAAAACTTGTAAATTCTGAGTTAGAATGAGCCTGGTTTTCAGCTGATTTGTTATTTGAATCATACTCTTATTTATAGATAATAAATTAACAAAGTTAAGCAATAATGGGTTGATAGTGTTACTCAAAGTTGTTACAGGGTTTTTGCTGTTCTTGTTGTATACCTCTGAAATGAGGTCGATGCGCTACTTGCTTTATTTTCTGATAACACAAACACTGACATTAAACACGCTGACTGTTGAAATGGCATTTTATTTAAACTTTAGACATGTTTAAGTAAAGTTCATTAAAACTGTAGTTAGTGCGACAGATGTAAAGGAAGTAATAATTCCAAAAAGGGCGACAAGGAACCAAGATATTCAGACAGGTTAGTAGATTCGGGGTATTAAGTGTTCCCTGCAAGCGTTCACGAACGAACAGAATCCAAAAGACTCGCGTCTCTTCTGTAGAGTGCCCATAGACAGAAGCTTTAGTATATCCGTGTACGGAGACATTGTAACAGGATTCTTCTATTGAAGGCTGTGAATCACTAATGTAATATCGTAATACGTTATATCGCTTCGAAGAAAATAATATGAACTGAATAAAATGGTGACCAGACCGCGGAAGCGTACTCTAAAATTAGTCTAACTAAAAAGTAGGGATGGGCGATCTTCGATTCGATCTCAAGAGATCGATCTTTAAGCCTTCGATCTGCCGATTTTTTAATCGATTTTACGTGGGACCGATTCAGCTCGAATCGATTTATTTGTTTCCGATTTCGATCTATTTAAGACGCACCAAAAAAAGAACAAGCTACCTTGTGATGTTTTTGCATTTTATCTTTCATTTGTGTAATAATCCGACAAATTTTAAAAAAATTTTAAAAGAATCGTAATTGTTAGGTGAATGCGCTTGTGATCGCTATAATATTTTAGTGTTAACTATGTACTACTGCATGATTTTGTCATCGGTGGCTTGTTATGTTTTATTTCTGGTTTGGTGATTCCACAATGAGAAAGAAATAAGTTATTTAAAGAAAAATCTGAAATAAGTTATATTCGAACATGCGATTTTAAGTTTTTATACAAATTAGTTTTGGAATACACGATGCAACTTGTAATTGCTTCGAAAGTTAGTTGAATTTTGTATACCGACATCCTAGATGTTATGCATATCAGTTTTTTTATCCAACGTGGCTAAAGCCGGAAGGAAATTAGGGTAAGGGAAGTGAGGAAACTTGAAAGTCTTGTTTTTGCATTCCTGCAAGCTAGAAAAAGCCCGAGTGAGTGGATTATTTTAATTTCTTAATAAAAGCTCACGGGGAGACCTGGTCTCAAACCTGCGACCCATGGGATGACCCAACTCGCGGATTTGCCACATCAACAAAGTAGAATATAACTAGTGGAATAGACAAGTATATATACTGTCACGTATAATCCTAGTAAGAAACTCATGTGGAATACACGCAGATGCGGCGTAGATCTTAATCTCCTGAAAGAAGCATATATATCTTTTTGAGTTCTGCAAATTTTTACTCTATCAAAGATTTGACACTTATTAATAGTTTTTTTAATATAAAGTCTCAAATTAGCAGATTTTACACTTTTAAGATAATATGGATTCAGACATTTAAGCAATGGTGAATTTTGTAAAAAACCTTTCCACAATAAATTAAAAGGCGAAGAATTTATTTTGCGTGCTTTAAAATCTTAGATTGCCTTTTATTAAAACATTTTCATATGAAAAGTGTGTAAGTGATTTCGATCACAATTAGCACTTGAATAGTAAACCAGAACTGAGTCCATTTTGAAATTTTCAACTGAGAGGTAGTCATGTTTCTCTCAAGGTGAAGACAAGGAGGAAGATAAAGGTGAACTGTCAACTTTAACTTGCTGTGATTTCCGTTTAAAACGAAAGAATAAAACATTCCCAGAATATTTTCAAAAAACGACCCCAGATATACATTTTTAGGGCTAAGACCGGAAACCTTCCCAGAAAACTTACGACAATGTTCTTCGTACATACTCATAATATTCCTGGAACGTTTCTGGGATATGTTGTGATATTAGTAAAAAAAATGTTTGCGCTTGCAAATACGCGGCACAAAAGTTGTGCTTCTCCTTTACTTTTCGGGTGTACATTTTTAGTTGTGTTCCTTTAATGAAGACTAGTACTTGTTCCTTTAATGAAGACTGAGTACTTTCAAGAAAGATTTGTAAAATAAGCAACATTTCTGAAATACCCAAGATTTGTAAAATAAGCAACATTTCTGAAATACCCCAGATTTGTAAGCTACAAAGGCTGTTTTCTATTATTTAGTAAATTGGTTTAATAATGACCCTATATTTTTATATGTATAAACAGGTTTAATTACTTGCAATTTCAAAATGCTGAAATAAATTGGAATATCAAAATAAACTGAATCGATCTATTCGATCTATGGATATGGATCCTTTTAAGGCGATTAATCGATCTACGAAATCGGAAAAAAATTACAGATCGATCCGTACTGAATCGATTTTTTCAGTTCGATCCCCCATCCCTACTAAAAAGCAATAAAAAGTTTTGGAGACAAAACAATCATCATACTCACGAAATCATTTCTTTGCGAAGCCCAAAACCAAATATCCGATAGTTAGCCGATAGTTGTTCCCGATTCGAAATTGTTCGATCATAATTTACTTTTAATTTTATATATAATAAATTGGTATTTCATCCCAATATAATTGGTATTTCATCCCAACTTTTGTTCAATACAGCTGCACCTGTTGCTGATTCTCCGTTCAAAAATATTCTTCGTGGAAAGGCCTCGATCTTGCATAAATAGATAGTTGTAAACCGACCTTTAATTAAACCATATTGGAAGGAAAGAACTTGCCAACTCCAGATATAATAAATATATTATCAACAGGTCGTTAGTTACATTGTTCCTATTGCACTTCTTATAATGCGGAAAAATCATAGAGAGTTTCTTAATAGCTTGAATATTATAAGCTTCTTGTGTTTTTACGTCATTTAATATCGATATTAAGGAACATCGATGTTTTGAGTTCAATTATTATCGGTCATCGATGTTCTGTCGTCGATGTTGACATCGATGTCCATATCGATGTTTTGTCAACACCGCTCATCCCTAAGATAAACGGGTTACTGACTCTCTGGAACACCGACGGAATGTCGGTTGTCTCTCATTTTTCTGTCGCTATCTCTACGGCCATTTTTCTAATGAAATTACTAGTCTGATTCCTCTTAGACACACTACAACGGGTGATATATGAGCTTCATGCCGCTCCTACCCCATACCCTCCAGATAAACTATTCACCCGCTAGGCTCGTTTTGAGGTTTTATTTTATATATGATGCTGCCAAAGCTCAAGGGATGTCCTATGATGCTAAAGCATAGCCTTGGCAGGAAAGGAATTAAGGGTGAGGGAAATGGGTTAGGAGGTTGGGTGAAGGAGGTGTCGATGTACGCCCCGTTTGAAAGTTTCGGAATCATATGACAAGGGAAAAACAAACTGTTCCACATTCGTTTTGTTCTGCTTAGAAAAGATTTCCGAAATTTTACTGTCCGGCCAAATGTGACCTGGAGAGTACAGGGTTGAGAGCGAGTTGTAACTCTTGTATCGCGCGTTGTCATGTGTCTACAAGGAATAAGGCTAGCGATTTCATTAGAATAATAGCCATGGAAATGGCGATAGAAGAGTGAGAGACAATTGAGTTTTTGATGCATTAAACGAAACACGTTATCGTTGTTTTATGATATAAACATGCGTTCTCGATTAACTTCTGTTGAATTGCCACGTGAATTCATTACAGAATGAAATGAGTACGCGAAATCAAGGGTGCTGTTATCGGCGAAACTATGGATAGGATTGAAATTGTGGGATAAAAGATCATTAATAAAAAGAAGAAATAAAGTTGGTGAAAGAACTAAGCCCTGAAGTACACCGACATTTATTTCGTAGGAATCAGATGTAAATCCGTCATTGACAAGAAGCTCTCTATCCATTAAATGCGAGTAACTTTTGGTTTTTTTAATAGAGTAGAGTGTCAACTCTACAAAAGAAATCAAGCGCAGCTTTTTGGCTCGGAAGAGGGGTGCGAGACGATAAAAAAACGAATCCGATTGTGAAATTCGGGGGATTAATTTGTGAAACTGATTCAAGAGTGCTGTTGATATTCGATCTGAGATTTTGCGATTCCACAACACTGCCGATAAGACCAACCTCCGATTGCGCAACCTGTTCTGCTCAGATGGCTTGCCGTATGTGCGACGCAAAACAGGGGAGCTGTTCAGTGACGAATGCCTGATAAGAACAGTTCAGCACCCTGAAGACCTAGTGGTGTGGGGGTGCTTTTCATGTTTCTTTCTGGGCCAGCTTGTGATGGTAAATGAAATGATGAACCCCCAGAACTAGTGCGGGGTCATCCGAGAAAATTCAATACCATCGATTGAAGAGCATCTTTCCTACACACGCAGTGTCATGTTCCAGGATGACTCTGCCCCGTGTCATCGCGCCAAAATTGTAAGTTAATTGATTTTATTAAACTTTACTTTGTTAAAATGACAATTCGTCATCATTTTCTGATCGCATGACTTTTCTTTTATTATTCCAGGTTCATGAACTTCTCTGGGAACATGAAAACGAACATATGAAGTGGCCAGGAAATTAGTGGGATATGAATCCGTTCAAGAATTTATGGCTATTATCAACGCCAAGGTAGCAGCCAATAAACCAGGGAACAAATGGGAGCTGATCATAACCATCGAAAAAGTAAGGTTCGAATAAATTTCAATGGAGAGTGGATATAGTCGTCAAGGATACCAGACGTGATAAAGCCACGTGAAGGCAGCGCTCGCTATTGAAACCATATTGCAATTTTTAGTGTAAGATTTTGGAGCCGTTGTGTAAAAAAAAATTTAAAAGTGTGTAACTGGTAAAGAAAATGTCAAACTTGGCGGAAGTTACTTTCTATTTACTAGATTTCTCCTCAAACGAAGCATTTTCTGTAAAAGCAACATGAATAGGCAGTATGCATCCACTTTCAGTGAAAGAGAGAGATTAGAGAATAGATGCATAACTTTTCACAGCAAATCCGATGACTTTTTTAAAAAAAAGTGCTGATGTTTCTATGACCTCTCTGTTTAGTTCCCGTAACCCCTTGTGGGGCACGGGGCGGAAGAACATCACCCGATTCGAAACAACGATTGCAAGTGGACCTTCAATTTCAAGTGCGTTTCGAACCACTGAAATTTTCTCTGCAACTCAACTCATTTTTTAAAGAAAGTCATTTTTTTAATTAGTTCTGTAAAACAAAAAGGAGATTTTTACACAAATATCACATTCACATTTTACAATATCGATTAACGGAGACTTCTATTTTTAAATAAGCTGTAAACATTTCAATGCTTCCTTCTCTAAAAAGCTACAAGTCGATTTAAGACAGTCTGGATCAGTCTCGGAAAATTGAGACAGTTTGAAACGGCCTCGAAACGTTAAGACACTTTGCAACAGCGCGGCAGAGTTAAGACAGGCTTTGAAAAGTTAAGACAAAGTGGCACGGTAGCGTCGACATATTAAATAAATAAATAGAATTAACCCGTCTTACTCAGAAGACTCACTTCTTAGGCAGAAGCCTAGAATCAATTCGCCAGGAAATAACAATATATTGAGGCGAATTAGGCTCCCACACCAGCATGCAAAAAACGTTGGTAAATAAAAACTACAACACGCCCACAGGGGTGCGCGGACAACCCAGAACGCTTCAGCAAATCCTTCGTAAGAGTCAGGACAGGACTCATATTCTCTACACATGCGATTCATAGGCTCATGCATACCATAGTTAGACCGAGAATGAACAATATGCAGTAAAGGCAATAATAAGCTATACGGGGTATTTCTATAAGAAACCATACTTGCGAGAGTGCAAGAATCTATGTTTGAGTTCAAAAGCTGGTGAACAAAGACCAGTTCAGCAACTCTACGTCGTTCTTCCAACGAATGCATATTAAGCAACCGGAGGCGATCCACATAAGGAGGAAGCCTGAGTGGATCATTCCACGGAAGGTCTCTTAGTGCGAACCTAAAAAAATTCTGCTGCACCGACTTAATGCGTCTAGAATGAACAGCATAGCAGGGAGACCAAACCTGAGATGCATACTCGAGAATTGGCCTAACCAAAGAAAAAAAATAAGCGAATTAAGGTCTTCCGATCAGAAAATTCCCTTGACCAATGCTTTACGTAACCCAGAACTGAATTACTCTTAGAAACAATGTAGTTAATTTGCAGAGTGAAATCAAGTTTACGGTCAACGGATATTAGTTTCTGCAAAGATATAATCAAAGACGAGCTGATTTTGGTTCCTAGAGAATGACACAACCTCACATTTATCCAAGTTAAGCTGCAGGCCATTAGATCCACACCAGTTCTTAAAGTTATTTAAAGCATCCTGAATGCAAGAAGAATCATAACTGTTTCTAACGCAAGAGAAAATCTTCATATCATTTGCGTAGATTAAAATTTTGGAGTGATTAATCAGATGGACATGTCGTCAATGGCAAGAATGAACAGCAACGGCCCCAGATGGCTACCCTGCGGTACGCCAGATGAAGCCCTAACGATTTTGGATAAAGTATTACGGAAAAATACTTATACTTTACTTGTTTTATATTACTTGGAAAAGTGTAAAAGGTCCGTTTAGTTAAGGTGTTTTTCTTAACTTTTATTCTCTACGAATACTTTATTACTTTTCTATTCTAATTTGTAGAATATGCTGCATTTCGATGAGTTTTTAAATAAATAAGTAGCAAAATCTCCTGGCAATGCCACCAGGCTTTTTATTTTTACGTGGAACGGTTGAAAAATAACTCTGCAGTTAAAATACCCACCATAACCATAAGGCTTTTCAAAAATTATTTCAATTCCTTTACTAAAATTTGTTTATTTATTTTTAAAACAACGTTCGCATTTGTAAAGAGCTGCACTGAACTCTAAAATAGATTAAATTTGACTGGAAAATTCGTTAACAAATGTGTTTGCAGAAAACTATAAAATTTCCCTCATCGTCGGAGTGGCTCTCGGAATATTCAACAGGGTGTACGAGCACATTGCATATATAATTTATGACAAAATGACTGGAGGATGTAATGGGAACATTTCTCAGCTACACCTGATGAATATCAGCTTTTAACTTTCTGCGGAATCATATGCTCCACTTATGCTTTAATTGCAGTGAAAAGCAGATATGTATGTCTTTAAGCGATAAGAATGTGCCTGGAATTGGAGTCCTTTGTTCAAAGTTACCTTGCAGATGAATGTTTTCTTTTACATTTATATAAAGGAAATTAAAAAATATTCCGAATAATGCAGAGTGAATGCTGTTAGCTTACAAAATACTGACAACAGAATATACCCAATTGTACTAAGCAAATTAACTTCGGGGTTGTCAACGTTATTAATTTTGAATTAAGATTTTTTGGATTAATATTACTTATGTAGCTGTGTTCAGTTAAATAAGATTTTATATAGAAACGAGAATTTGCAAATGTTTCCATCTAAACAGATTAATGCTATAGTCTGATAAAAGAAAGGGATTAACTGAAAGGAATTTAAAAAAAATCATATCTGTTTGGAGGCTGTTAAAGGTAGAATTTGAACAAAGATAACCCCCCAAGCAGTAGAGACAGTATTAAAAAAGAAGTTTCGTTTTAATTTTTCCATTTCCGTCCATCTCCGGCTGCTGGAATGACGACAGAAAAATGAAATTAAAAAAATAAAACTCCGACCTTACACAAACGGCAACTCCTAATTAAATTGAGATGTTCTTCCAGTACAGCATTTATCCTCGCCGAACTCCCTTGTATTCTTTCTTTAATTAGAGCTTTCTGTTGTTTATCTTTCAAATTAGATTTGGTTTTTTTCATGAAAACTTTAATTTAATGCTTCTCTGCAGAATTAAAATTGTTAGCTCGTTCTGCAGTTATCTACAGAAAATGCCAGCTAGCATATGTGTCCTGTAATACGCGTTTTGAAGTTTAACTAGTTCTTCGAAGGTTTCTTATTGTATTGGTTTCAAAATATGTCTAGTAGAGATGCAAGTGATTAAGCTTTCACGTTATCATACTTGCCAACGATTAAGGATTTTAAGTTTTTGTGTTCGAGAGTCCAATTTCATAAAATAAAAATGATAGTCCCCGAATTGGATACAAGTCTCACCATGGAAGAAGTAATGGAAGTTTTAACGAGAACTAAAGATAATAAGGCACCTGGATTAGATAGAATTCCTTATGAATTCTATAAAAATGGACCACAGGAATTCCTAGAGAAGCTACTATAATTTTACAACCTAATTTATGGAACATTGAAAGCGCCGGAAGATTTCAAAAGGAGCATAATATTTTCAATCTTCAAAAAGGGGAACGTAAATAATCCGGAAAACTACAGAGGAATTTCCTTTAAGGGGACATTTACATCAGTTGGACCAAAATTTCATGATTTTTTGAGACCGTATATCTCGTGAATAAACAATGCTAATCAATTGAACTTTTTTTTATTATTTTTGTACATTTTTTAAGTAACATTTGCTACGTCACCGATTCATCCCCCCCAAGTCCAACCCCCCTCCGCGCCGGCAAAGATTGCCGTTCTCGGCGGACACGTCGTGTTCTCGGCAGATTTCCTGGGTACAGACGTGACCTAAAAACAAAAAAGTCAACATTTTTTTAAAGTTTATACCATAATGCGTGGTATAGACGTTTGGCAAGCCAAAATTCCAATAAAAAACAAAATGGCGGCCATTTGAAAAAAAAACCTCGTTTTTTGGTCATTTTTTTGGTACTATTTTTTTATTAACTTTTGAAAAAAACAATCAAAATAAAAAATTGAGGTCTATACCACAATGACATATGAAATGAATAATTAGAACGCTTTTGTGAAAAATCGCTGTAGCCGTTTGCACAGAAACGCTGCCGAGAGGAAAAAATGTGACAAGCTGAGATATTTGGCCTTAAACATTTCAGTCGACTTCGCTTTCGCTTAGAAAGCAGTTGGGCGCTCGACGGGAGGCACGCCTCTTTAATGACCTGTAACTCGGAAACTACTTAAGATATCAATTTGGAATTTCGGCACATTATTTTTGATCGATATATCCATCGATTAAGCCAATAAAAAAATGAATTTTTTGGTCCCAACTGATGTAAATGTCCCCTTAACGACGCCGTAGAAAACATTTTCTGCGATCTTCTCCTTAACAGATTGACAAGGTGGTTGGACAAATCTAATATTTTAGTAGAAAATCAAGCGGGATTTAGGAAGAACTACTCTTCCACGGACAACCTGTTCTGTTTGATGAATATAATCACGATCAAGCACGCTCTGTACCTCAAAATGCTAAATAATGGAATTTCTACAAAATTTGTGGCGATGGTTAGAGAACTGTACCGAGGAACCAGCTCAGTAGTATGGGATGGGAAGAAAATATCGGAGAAGTTTTACACGGATGCTAGCTTACGACAAGGCTGCGGCCTGAGTCCAATTTTATTTTCAATTTTCATAAATGATTTGCCATCTAGTTTGGGAGGTCTAATAGAAATCGAAAATAGAAATATAAATTGTTTAATGTATGCGGATTATGTAGTGTTGCTGTCAGAGACGCCAACACAATTGCACGCAATGATTAATAACTTGTTCGATGACTATACTATTATTTTCAGAAGTGGCGGAAGACTATCAAGACAAGAAAAGTTGGAGATCGGTGGTGAAGCAGCTGAGGTCGTTAACTCATATAGGTATTTGGGGGTTCTTTTCATAACAAAGCTGTCGCTACAACAACATTTTGAAAAGAAACTCTCTACGGCCAAAACCAGCATTGGAAGTACGTGGAGCACTTTTATGGCAAACAGGGACATACCACCTTCGAGCAAGTTTAAGCTCTTTGAAGCAGCTTTGAGGTCAATAATGTGTTACGCCTTACAAGTGTGGGGTTTCAGGGAATATGAAACCGTAGAAAGACTTCAGCGTTTCTTCATCAAAAGATTGTATGGGCTTCCCTCAAAAACACCAAATTATATGCTCCAAATTGAGACCGGTTTAAGTAGTATATTCGCGTATACTTTTAAGATGCATACTGACTATATACGAAAAATTATGAAATACCCAGACGGAATATTCCCAAAACTTATAGCTCAGTATGTTATACGAAACAATGTATATTGGTATAAAGAGTGGTATTCGCTAGCAGAGACATATAATCTACACCTTAATCTTGATATGAGTGATTTAAACTGGTACCAAGGGGTCATACATTTCCGAGAGGAGGTAAGTTCAGCATAGTTTTTGTGCATGAGAAATAAAGCAGAATCAGGCGGTTTCCATGATATGTATAATCAACTTGTTCTTTCGCCATTCCCCAATTACTTCGTAGATGAATACGGGGTCTACAAGACACGTTTAATCTTTAAGGCAAGAGGGGGACTACTAAATTTGAATGCCCGTGCATGGAAAAACAATACAGATGGCAACTGTGACCTGTGTAATTTAAACCAGCCAGAGAATACATACCACTTTCTCGGTCTTTGCCCTCAATTAAAAGACCTTAGATATAGGAAGCTGTTGAGTTTCTGAAAGGTAGGAGTTGGGATCATTTGTTTGAAGGTGAAGGAAATAGGATCACTCCTTCTTCGTGAAAAGGTCATAACGGTGCATTTGCTGGCGTTCAGTAGAAGACAAGTATTGGAGCACCAATCGTGAAAAATGCGCAAATTTGAACTCAACAGAGCACAGTCGTCGTCAGAGGAGACCGCTCGGAAGATTTTAGCATCATCAGCATAACACAGGATTCTGGATCTAGGCAGGAGTAAGAAGACGTCATTAATATAAATTATGAAGAGGAGTGGACCGAGGATGCTACCCTGAGGCACACCAGATGTGACCGAGATTTCTCTGGATGGAGCGCCCACGGTCGGACAGGTAGGATGATTGCCACTCGACAAAGAGCAGCGGAAAACCGAGCAGGTAGAGCTAATGGTTGATCCTGTCAAAGGCCTTGCTGAAGTCGGTGAATATGATGTCGACCTGCACACCATACTCGATCAGGGGCAAATAGTGATGCACGAATTCGAGTAAATTGATTTACCCTTGATAAAGCCATGTTGGAAAGAGCCCATGAAGGGTCTACAGTGAAAGCGGAGCACGTCGAATATCAGTGTTTCAAAGGCTTTCGCCACATGGGACAGATTAGCGATGGGTCTGTGGTTGGATATGTCTGCCTTGTCTTCCCTTTTGTGAAGGGGGATTATCACAGAGTCTTTCCAGAGCCTTGGAAAATGGCCACAGCGCAGAGACAGATTAAACAAATGACAGAGGACAGGAGTGACCGTTGAGCTGCATCTTCTCAAAAAGAGAATAAGCCATAATAAGCTAAAAACTTACAACAATGGCTCCGAGGCCGTCTGTTGGGGTTGGCATATTTTTACTATTCCAAATGTGTTATTTGCAGCAAAAGTTATAATTCTAGCAAAAGAATTTATCGGGCAGGTTCGACAGGTAGTCGGAGACAGTTGCGTCATCGAAAACTAAATCGTTGGATTCAAGGGAAGTGAGCGGGAACCTTCTCAAGTGGGAGAAGTAAGCGGAAGCGATATCACAGTAAGGATCACAGAAAGCGGCACTAAAAAATGAATTAGAATGAATTAGCCACCTTAAGAGGGTCCTGGCTCTCGCAGTCACCCATATATCGAGTTAGAAAGAAATCTGCTGTAAGACGTCTGTAGATCGGAGGAGAACCGAAGGTGAAAATCATAGTAAACAAGATAGTCCTCATCGTTCCTAGATTGGCAGAAATTTTTACAAGCCTTACTCTTAAGATATTTCAGGCTGCGACGAAGAGGAGGAGCAAGAAGAAGAAAAATAAATCGGCATACACTGCGTGAAACTGGAATGAGGGACATTGTAAAAAACGAGGTCAATATCCGGTTCAGCCAGTACAGCTGCCCAGTCATAGCCCGAAAGCCAATCATTGACAATGGAGAAATTGACAGACCTGAAGTTGAAAGAACAGCCAGACAAGTGGGGGGAGAAGCGCTCAACAGCATCGAAGCATAACTAAATTTGCAGTGCAGGATGGTGGAGCAGCGGGGCTTGGCACCCACGCACGACCGAACCAGCTGGGTTGGACGAGAAAATTAAGTCGTGAAGCCTGGCGGAGTCGTTTGCGCCGTTATTGCTCTGTGAGAGGCCAGCAGAGACACAGCTGTCCAGAAAGGACAGCACATGCTGAGGAACCCCGGAGTAGTACGGCAGTAGCCCCTCAGTCTCATGAGACCGAATCCACCCGACAGCAGGAAGGTTGAAGTCGCCAAGAACGACAGCCTCGTCAGAGGGCGAGAGAGCGCCGCTTAAGCTGTCGATGGAATTGGACAGATGGTCATATACTCCGGGCGGAGAGCTATGGGGAATGTAGGCTATGAAAACATACAGAGTTCTGTGAAGGAATTTCAAGGCGACGCAAAGGAGCTCCAAGGTGTCAGAGTGAGCAACCTGTACGATGCTACAAGGCACGCCGGACCTGACGGCGCACAGCACTCCACCGCCAACTGGCGCGCACAGATCGGAGTGACGATCCCACCTAAAGACCTGGAAGTCAGGCCCGCGAGTTTACATTTCTACATAAATTATTGACTATTAAAAGCCCGTCATACTTATATGATGAGCTAAAGTTTTTGCGATCGTCCAGAGGACTTCAACTTCTTGCTCCAAGATGTGCTTGAAGATTTGCAGTGTGATCGTACTTTGTTCAACTACGTTGTTCGTAAGTGGAACTCTCCTCCAAGTAATATGAGATCTGTCGGTGCTAGGAAGAATTTCACTAGATTAATTTCAGAAGATCCCAACAGATTAGGATAAGAACGCCATGGGGATCGCAGAGAATATGTCAGTGATTTGGAATCCACTTTAAATTATAGGTTCACATGCAATCGTTGTCTCGAATGGGCTGAATTTCTTCTCCCGCCCCATGTACCACAACTTAACGATTTAAAACTATTTAAAAAGTGTAAATTTACAAGTAAACGTATCAAGGCGTAACATGCGCTCAGTCTGCGATACGCATTAGTACTAATGATTTATCTGTTTATTAAAAATAAATAAGAATAATTAAAAACAATTTAATTTGATATTTACCAAACTTCGTCAATTCCGGCCCATAAGACGGGGACCTTCCAGAGCCACGTAACCTACGCACAGATAAACTTCGTCTTTCTCTCGATGTTTCACTTTCTTTTTTGAAAATACATAAATATAGTTCAGAAAATGTAATCGAGCAATGTTGATTATAAGAATCTTATTATACTTTTAAAGAATTAATTAAATAAAGAAAAATTGGCAAGAAACGACCGAGGTAGTCTATGACTCTTAGGCTATTATTTGTCAATAGATTGTCATTTTATGTTACTCTTCACTGTTAATATAGTACAATACTTTCAGCTATCAGGGAATGTCGGAAACCATAAATAATTTGGACGATGAAATATTAATAAATATATTTGGATACATTGAGTGTCAGGAACTAATAGAAACCGTGTATTTTGTATTTGTTTCAACCTCGTTTAGATTGACTACAAATTGTCATGAAATAATTTTAGGTCTGCCAAAAATGGCTCGAAATCGTTACGTCAATGGATAAATCGTTAGTATCTGATTCCCAGAAGGAGATGTCTATTTTAGAAATTATTTATAAATTTCCCAATACGATCCAGGAAATTGATTTAGTTGGATTGCGAAATGATATTGCTGCAATTTTTACAAGATTGCGGCAGTAAGTAAAATTATATTTTTAATTTCACAATAAATTATCGAAATTAACTTTTAGGAGGCAGAAGAACTTAAAACGTGTTCACATAAGAAATTGCAAAATTTCAAAAAATCCTATTGCATCTACAAAAAGACTGAAAAATTTTCTGGACTCATACTACAATTTGGAAATCCTAACTTTAGCAAGTTGTGAATTTTTACCAGAAAGAATTTTAGATGTCTTCCCGAAACTAACTCTTTTAAGGTAACGAATCTAACTGTCATTTCCAACTTGTACAGTGTTATAGGTGCCTTTTCTTTTCTGATATTATGTACTTTTACGTAGATCTCTTACAATCGGCAATATTCCGCATTTAACGTCTACTTCACTAATGTCAATCCTGCTGAACTCAAAGAATTTAACTTGCATACGTCTGTATCGGATTGAGTGGTTCACGGAACAAGATATGAAATTCCTTTTAAGCAACGAGAGATTAAATAACCAACTACGTGAATTTTCCTTGGATCAAGTTTCAGAGCTGACCTCACCGGCTTACCAGGTACGAAAACCATTCCAAGCGGGTCTTTGCATAAACTGAACCCGTCCGTTCAATGCCATTTTCTGCTTTCATACTGACGTCCTTTGAAACGTTCCCTGAAATTCACCATGGCACCAAATTGTAGTATATTCTGTTATGCACCAATCTGGAAAAGCTGCACATCAATTACAGCACAGGATTTTCTCCGGAAACACTGATGAAAATTCGGGATGAGCTTCCTCGGTTGAGGTCATTTGTAATCGAAAAGGTTTGCAGGATAAAGTCGAGGAATTTAAGTTCGTTTTTTCAGGACAATCCACTAAAACTTAATGAGTTTGGATTAACAGGTAAAATCCATTTTTTCTTTAGTTTTCTACAATTCCTCTTTCATTGAGACTTATTAAGCAATATTCAATGTCCTTTGATGTTTCTATCGTAGATTGTTGCACGCACCTGGAGGATGACGCTTTAATTAGCCTAATTAAAAACCAAAATAACAATTTGCGTCATCTCAAACTATCAAATTGCTGCAAGCTAACAAAAATTACTGAAATATTGGAAAATTGCAAATTTCTCAAAACTCTGGACTTAACAGGATGTAACCACATCTGTGATGATATCACTATTCAACCAAGCAATTTAGCTCGGATTGTGCTCCCGTTCGATTTGAAAAAGAAAACCAACATTAAATCAAAATGCGGCACAGTAGATTTGCAGTTCAAACGAAATTACGAGAATGTAATTGAAATTTTCACCTGAAGCCTTTTATGTACGGAATTTGAAAATGGGTTTAATTCTTTTTATTTGTTTTATGATTTGAAAACTGTCGTTTACAATCACAGTAAGGTAATCGACTCTTTTAAGGATACATTTGTTCTTGATACTACCTAACGTCAGGCGCAGCTAAAAATAGAAATAATAAAATAATGAACTGGCACGAATATGACCGTAGTCTGCCAATATAATGGAATATACATGCTTTTGACATAGAATATTGAATAGAAGAACAGGTTTTAACATTTCCTTTTTTTTTCTTTTTTTTTATACGATGTGGCCAAATCCTAGGGGACAACCCTATGATGCGTTAGCATGGTTTTGGCCGGAAGGAATTAGGGTAAGGGAAGTGAGGAAACTTGAAAGTCTTGTTTTTTTGCATTGCTGCGAGCTAGACAACAGCCCAGAGACGGAGTGGATTATTCTAATTTTCTTAATAAAAGCTCACGGGGAGACCTGGTCTCGAACCCGGGACCCATGGCATGGTGGTCGTGCGGCTCAACGAATTGATCCAACTCCGCCTCCTTAGTCCATTGTAAAAGTATTTATCTGCCAATGCTGCAGAAAATTTCCACAGCTAACATCAGCATTCCAGTATCGCATTATACACAATTACCTCTTCTTCACAAGGAAAGCACAATATAATCGCTTCTGCGTAAGTAGAGAAGTCCTGCGGAAGTAAACTTCTTTTGATAGTAATTACTTTATCGACAATACAAGAACTTTTGATCTATTTTTGAAAGGATCCTTTTATCCTTACTTTTTCTTAAAACAATCTGTGCTTTGACATTTTCTTGCAAAACTTCCTTAAGGTAAGATATATCTGTGTTTTATGCAGTTGCCCTTGATGCTGATGGGCTGCGTGGTAAAAAATCAAAATTTTTTTGCTTCTGAATCCAGTCCAGTAACCTTGGAATTCATTAAAAGTTTGGAATGTGTTTGAACTTTTAAAGAGATGCCCGTCAGTTGACGATATCATCAATCATGTTTCCTCCGAACTCTATTGTGCGAGAATTCATTCCTAAGTCTCACCCGTCCGGTTCTAATTCAAAAAACTCGTTAAGGAGATCTCAGTATACTACGCCAACGTAACTGGCTTGCGTTCCAAGTTGGCGGTGGAGTCCTTTGTGCAGTGCGTAGTGGGCTACCTTCCACTTCGATAGAGATTCCTGGTGCTGAGTCTTTAGAATATGTCTGCATCTCCTAACAGTCTCTTGACAAGATCATTTATGTTATGACCGCCTGTCTATGTTTCACCTGCTTCACCATCCTCAGTGTATGATCTCTTGTCTTCAGCTGTGGAATGGCTTTCAGAGATTATGTCTCCTTGCGATGACTTTTTGCTGCTGGTTGACTTCATTATGTCATCTATACCCTGGGAGTATTCCGCCGATGATGATTGCTTGCTGCCACATGTATCAATGGCCCCCCAACATCAGGGTGCTTTTCTGGAATCCATTTCTTCGTCTGTCTCCGGCAATCGTGTGCTGTCGGCAATGCTTCTGGACGCTTGCTCGACTTGGTGTTCTCCACGGATGACTGTGGAACAATGGTGAGGAGTTGTCTCTCTCCTTTGCTTCCTGAATCGGACTTCCACCCTGCTCTTCATGTAGTCTTGTGCTCTGAACTTTGTTTGAATGTGCTTTCCAATTCTGATAGTTATTGTGACCACTTTAAAAGGTCTGATTACTCTGTAATGAATCTAATTCTGGCAGATAACCCCTGGGGCTGCCTTTTTCGTAAATGTGATATTGATTTTACTCTAGAGTTATTTTACGACTTTATGTGTTCATATTTCACCCGTTATGTTCCCGTATCTCATTCCAGGAACCCTTACTCTTGTCGATCTTGGCTTAATGCGTCTATAAAACATCTTAAGAATCTTAAAAACAAAGCTTGGAAGAGGTTCTGTCTCTCTCTCGTAGTGAAGGAGATTATCTTATATTTTCGGATCTGCGTGGTCCTTATACTTCTGAGTCCGAGGTTGCATATCGGAATTATCTTAATGAGGTTGGTCGATCCATTTGTGTTAATCCCAAAAGGTTCTGGAACTTCATTAATCTTAAGCGTAAGAGTGACGGCTTCCCCTCTGTTATGCGCCTTGATGACCCTTTGACTGTTGCCAACTTCTTTGCTAGTTTCCCGGTTCCCGTATCTGTCCTAAAGAATTGTGCCCACTATATTACTCCTGTCCTTTCTTATTTATTTCACTTGTCCTTGTCTTGCGGTATTTTTCCTAAACTGTGGAAATCGTCTACCATTTTTCCTCTTCATAAAAAGGGTAAGAAGGGTGATATCTCTAATTATAGACCTATTGCTAATTTGTCTGCCATCGCTAAGCTTTTCGAAGCAATGGTTTATGATGTCCTTACTTTTCACTGTAAACCGTTCTTGGGATCCTTCCAGCACGGTTTTATTAAAGGCAGATCAACGACTACTTACCTTGTGGAGTCCTCTAATAATTGCATTTCCGCCATTGACAACAGGTTTATTGTATTTATACCGATTTGATTTCCGATCGCATTGACCACAAGTTGCTTGTTTTGAAGCTTACTTTAGGTTTTCCATCTCTTTTCGTCCAATGGATTTCTTCTTATCTCTGACCGAACATAGCGTGTTCTATTTCGCGGTTCCCTCTCTCGTGAAATTTCGGTCACTTCTGGGGTGCCCCAGGGCAACCATTTGGGTCCCCTTCTGTTTATTATTTTTATTAACGACATGGGTTCCATATTAGCGAACTCGAAAATATTATGTTATGCTGACGATGCTAAAATTTTTCGTGTTGTCTCTGACTTGAACGATTGTTTTGCTGAACTCTAATCTTCAATCTTTTAATTATTGGTGTATTGCGAACAATATGCCTTTGAACGTTGATAAATGCACGTTTGTCTCGTATTCAAGAAGGAAAGCTCCATTAATGTATGACTATTCTATCACTGGCAGCTTGCTAACCAGACTGGACATAGTAAGGGATCTTGGTGTTATTTTTGATCCACATTTGTCTTTCATGGATCACATCAATTACATTGTTAACAAGGCCAGCGTTCACTTGGGCTTTGTAAAGAGATGGTCTAAGGAATTTAATAATCCCTTTATCACCAAGATTCTTTTTTGTACCTTCGTCCGGGCCATTTTAGAGTATGCCTGTCCCGTTTGATCTCCGTCCTATGCGGTTCATAGTGCTCGTATTGAGGCTGTTCAGCGCAGGTTCCTCAGATTTGCACTGCGTTGCCTTTCATGGAATAACCCCTTGATTCTCCCTGCGTATAAAGAAAGACTTGGGCTACTCTCTTTGGACTCGCTAGAGGATAGGCGCAACAGATCTTGGGATTCCTTTATCTTCGATATCCTGCAGGGTTTCGTTGACTCACCTGAACTGTTGTCTAAGTTGAATATCCGTGTTCCTATTCGTTCTTTTAGACATAGTGACTTTCTCCAGGCTCCGTTTCACCGCACTAACTACGGTTTGAATGAGCCATTGTGGTCAATGTCTCGGCTTTTTAATTGCTTTTCCAACCGTCTCGATTTTAATCTTTCTAAAGCAAATGCAAGATATCAGCTCCGTTAAAGTCGCTTTAAACTTGTAGGGGTTTGGTTTGTTATATTTTTATATATTCTGTAGGTATACTTTTTCGTTTTGATATGTTGATTCGTACCCTTATTTTTAGTCTATATTTTATTTTTGAATGTTATTGTTATTTTGGTTTTTGAGTTTTTCATTCTTTTTTCTTTCTTTTTCACTTTCGTCGTTAAGTAATCAGCCTGTGATGAAACTATATAAATAAATAAATGTTTACAGGAAACAAAGTTAAACACTGCAGAAGTTAAAATTTACTAAATGTTCTCTGCATTCTTGCAATCCATTATCCGAAATAATATCTTTTGGCCTAGTTCTGATATATTTAGAAAAAGAATATCAATATCTACATCAATATCTAATATCAATACAATTCACCGTCAACGGGTTTATCTGGGTTCCGGACATTCTCCATGTGTCGCGCTCGCCCAATTCGTTGTCTTCCTTGGATCCCGTGTGGGTTCCAATCTAGAGGCTGTTAAGCGATGTTATTTGGCTCTTTCGTCAGTGTGCGGCCTAGCCATTGACTTTCGCCTACGAGTACTGCTGTATATTCCATCTTGTGCTGTAAGCCGGTGCAGGTCTTCGTTGGTAATGACCTCCGGCCAATGGATGTTCAGTATGCGCCGGAGACACTGGTTGACAAGGCTTGTGGATTAGATGAATCCCTTTTTAGAGAAAATATAAATTAAATGCGGAGCAAAGAAGTAGTTATTGTTTTATTACAACATAGTCTTAAAAACGAAGATTTAGGAAAACGGTTACTAAAATTTCCGAATGCTCGAAGAGACATTATTAATTCCTCTCTGTTGAATCTGCAATTCTGTCGGAATCTACAACAATATTAAAAATTATATTTGCTATTTAATGTATTGTATTTTACATACTCAACATCTGGTAAATCCATTATATTGCTGTTATCCTTAATTGACGTGCACTTTTACTCTCAGTCCGTGAATTCTTCTACGCTCAATTCGGAACTACTATCTGCACGTTCGAGAATTCAATCGGCTGCAGCAAACGCCAAGCTCTAAATTCACGATATGTGGGTTTGAGACTTATTCGCAAATATTTCTGTAAAATCATATATTTATATTTGCAAATTTAGACTGCCGTTTGCTCCGTTTGCTGCAGTCGGCTGAATTATCGAAGGACCCAATCTCACATATCACTTTCAATTTCGCTATCAAAAAATATCATTTCATCATATTATCGATGAAATTACATGTTACAATTTGCAACTCGAAACGAGTTTAGATCTCGTTCACATTTTTAATTCGAAACAAATTACGACGAGATTGGAATTGGCAGACGAAATTAAGTCGATGTACAAAGGAAAGTCCCACCGATTCATGGATTATCAGTGAAACTACTAGGGCGGATCCCATTGCTGCGAATGATATTGGGCCTACTCATAAACGCAGATTTGCGCAGTAACTTTCCTATTCAGCTGAACGGTATGAGTTCCGGAATGATGCAGCTGCAGGGCAAACCTCCGTTTAGGAACATGCCCTTCTGCTTTCCATAATCCGCGAATGTTGGGAAACCGAGACCTAATCCCACTGAATGGAAAACAGGCACTATTGTGAAGATTCCCAAAAAAGACAAAGTTAGGTGTTGTAGCAATTGGCGGGGAATCTATCTTTCAACTGCAGTTTCCAAATTGATGGCAAAAATCATCTTAATACGAAGCAATTAAGCAATCGAGCGCATACTACGTGATGAACAGGCTGGTCTTCATGAGGGTTTCCCCTATAGTGATCACATTAACACCCTCCGAATTATCATCGAGCAATTCGTCGAATGGAGGTCCTTTTACATCTAATATTCGCCGGTCTCGAGAAAGCGTTTGACAACATTGATCGTGAGTATATATGAAAAGCTTTACTTAGAACAGGCGTTCTAGAAAAATTATTGCCACTATAAAGGAGTCCCACTCAGGAGCCCAATGCACGTCCTACGCAAGTGAAAAATTTCGAAGCCCTTCCAAGGGCTGCACGGACTGAGACAAGGATGTATACTGTCACCTTTGCTTTTCTTGATTGTCATTAATTACATATTATGCAGTTACAGCAGACGGCGGAGTATAAGCTGATATACAGCCACGCATCAGTGAGGCTCGAGCTGCATTTCATACTATTGCTAAGATATGGCGCGATAACAACATCTCCAGACGCACAAAACTCTTGATTTTCGAATCGAATGTAAAATCTGTTCTGTTTCTGTTTAAAGGACTTTTTTTTACAATGTCGCCAAAGCCTAGAGTCAACCCTTTGATGCGTAAGCATAGTTTTTCCGTAAGGAGAGTGAAGGAAATTGAATGTCTTGTTTTTGCATTGCTGCGAGATAGGCAAGGGCTCAGTGACGAAGTGCACTTTTTAATTCAATTTTAAAAACCCACGGGAGACCTGGTCTCCAACCCGGGAACCATAGTGTGGTGGTCGTGCCGCTCAACCAATTGATTCAAATCCGTCTCCAACTTAACTTTAAACATCTGCACTCACATAAGTGTTTATTAAAATAAATCGACAATAAAAAATTACAATTCTTTACAGTTATACCTTGGTAAATAGTTAACATTTCGTTCGATTACCTTTAAAACATAACTAGCTTCTGCTACTGATGCTTTAATCCATGGTATAAGTGATGCAACATTAACAAATATGAACAAATTACCAGCAAGTGCGCTAGCCAATCCAACAAGAACGACGTCTTCTGCGTTGTTGTGAAGAACCAATGGACCACCGGAATCACCATAAATTGTTTGAGTGTTTGGAATAATAGGATCCGCACAAAGCTGAGTCTGACGGGTACACGTATCAGCGACTCTCATTAGAGTGTACGTCAAATTTTGAGGCTGTCGTCCCCAGCCGCTAACTTTCACTATTTGTCCAGTAAACTTTTGATCATATTGGGGTAATACAACTGACGTTAATCGGGTTAGATCTAGACTATTCTGAAGAATGATTATAGCAATATCGTTTGCAGGAGTGAGGCTAAATCCACGATGAGCGATGTAAGAATAAACATCTACCATTTGTGCACTACTATCTGTTAAATCAGTTATTCCTGCCATTACTACCATCTTCATAGGATCTACATTCCAAACGCAATGGGCTGCAGTAAGTACCAGACGCTCAGTAAGAATTGTTCCTCCGCACCCATGACCACAGTTTATTTGCAATGATACCTGATACCGGAATCTATGAGCTTCATGTGGCTGCACAGTTGGTCCTATAACTCTGAATTTAACATCATTGTCAATATCTCGCTTTTGTAACTTCGCGTCTACAGAAAGAATACCTAGAATTGTCAAAACCACAGATACGACCAAGAAAGTCATTTTTAACTGATTCGATTGTGAAGCACTTTGCACTTTTATATTTTCGTATATGCTTAGGAACAATCTTACCTTGAAACCATTAACACAGGTGCTCATTTCATACGTTTTATCTTTACTCATATGTTTCAACAATTAAATTCTCAAATCCATTTGCACATAGTAACTTAAACCTTTCTTAAACGAAATTGCTTATCAAATAAAATGTGAATGAAAATGGCTTCCAAAGAACATCTGTCAATCCATAAGGTGTTTTTCCCACAAAGAATAGTCTCAAGGAAGCTGTGCCAACAATTTTAATTAGAATAGTAGAAAGTCGGAAGGAAATTAGTTACAACGATTAAAACTTTAATTTCACCATATCGTACCAAACCTAACAAAAACCTAACCAATAATCTCTAGAATGGATGCTCATATTCTGTTTCCTTTAAAATCTTTTTATATGATATTGTCAAAGCCCAGGGGACAACCCTATTATGCGTCAGCGTGGCTTCGGCGGGAATGGAATGAGGGTAAGGGGAATAAGGGAACGTAAATATTTTATTTTTTGCATTCCTGCGCGCTAGACGACAGAGTGTGACGGAGTGAATGTTTTCTCTTTTTCCTGGAACCATTGTGTGGTGATCGCACCACTTAACCAATTGGTCTAACTCCGTCTCTTGCGCGACAAAGGGCGTTACCATATTGGTCTAGTTCTGCGCCATGCAACTTTTGCCATGGTTTTTCCACCCTATCTTTGAATTTGACGTCTTTCTTGGATTCAAAGTTAAATTAAATTACTTTATTAATTAACATTGTACAAGAAAACAATATATGTATGTACATAATATGAAGAAATATTCTACAGGGTGTCCTAGAAGTCTGAAACCGTCTGAATATCTTGAAAAATACGCTGTGGATCGGGAAACGAAAATACATGCATTTGGTAATACTCCCCCCCCCCCACTCAAAACCACCCATATGGGTATCAACTTTAAAATTTTAAATAGCGATCCGTACTTTTCATTGTAAATTCGCATTCTGTTTTTCCTGAAAGGTACATACATATTTTCAATTTTTCGAGGAAAAAAGTTGAAAATTTTGGATATTTGAGCATTTTTTACTCAAAAATGGATAGGTTAACAGAAAAATTGCATCAAAAGTGCTTAGATTTATGTATGCCATTGTACTATTTTCCTTGAACTAGGAAGTGCATAAAAAATTTAAAAAAAATTATATTTATAAAAATTTTAAATTTTTTATATAACCGAACCATTTTAGAGTAAAAATCTGCGATCAAAAGTTGGGGAGTTCTATTTAAGATTTTGACGTTTCTCCCCATCCACCCACAAAGGTAGGGTGGGGGTATATTTTGGTATTATTTGATTGCTTTTTTAAAAATATCAATTGTGCGTTTTTTGTTTCCCAATTCACATCCTATTTTTCGAGATATTCGGCCGTTTCCAGGCTATTAAGACCAGGCCCGGCCCGCCAAGCCATCTCCAAGGGATTGCATGCGTTGGGAATGATTCACAAGCAAGGAACTTGGGTTCCTTATGATTTGAAGCCAGACACGTTGAGCGTCGTTTTCTCACCTGTGAACAACTGCTCCAGCGGCAAAAAAGGAAGGGTTTTCTTCATCGCATCGACGAAAAATGGATTCATTACAGCAACCCAAAGAAAAGAAAGTCATGGGGACTGCCCGGTCATGCTTCTACGTCGTCGGCTCGGCCTCAAGATGGGAAAAAGTTGTAACTAGCGATGGGCAATACTTTGAATGATTCATTTGTAACCATTTTTTTACAATAAAGTTGCATTTTCATAAAAAAAACAGCGAGAACTTAGTTGCGCACCTAATAATAAAAAACAATTTCAAGAAAATGGTTGATAACGCTCGGAATGAATTTGATAACTTTGAAGAAAAAGCAATTGTGCAAACCAGATATTTCCAGAAAAAGGGTTAGAAAACTACGTGCGTAAGTCAAATTTTCGGGTCGTGATGCATTCAGAGTCAATCCTTTCAACGTCATTTCAGATAAGTTGCCGACAGAATTGAACAAGAGATGTGAAAAATATAAAGTAATTTACGAAAATTTTGCTTTTGTCACTTAATTTGGTGAGTTGAATTGAAATGAAATTCACGAAAAATCAAAATCATGACGAGATATGTATCATTCGGACTTCGAATTTTCACTGGGTGATGAGTTTATTCCCTTTCATATCCATTTTGTTGTGCCAAAAATATTCAAAAAAAAAATGGCTATTAGAATTATTCGGACTTGATTTGTCTTCTGTGTTCCCGAATGTTTAAATTTCTTACAGAATATTCATTACTATCCGTGACCAACTGCAGTGCTAAAAGGTCTTTCTTTTGTTTGAAAAGAATAAAAAACTATTTGCGTTCTATAATGACAGAAGATCGCCTTAATAGCTCGGCAATATTGTGTATTGAATCTTAGTTATTTCGTGGTTTATATTTTAAAAATTGTAATCACGCCATTCGCCAATATAAAAGTTAGGCGTGTTTGGTTTAAGAGAAATTTCTGTTCTTCGAAAAAACTGTGAAATAGTATATAAAAATAATAGCATAAATATTGTATTTGCATTTTGTAAAAAATCGTCTTAACAAATAAAGCTATGATACTTTTATTTATTTATTTATTTATTTAAGCTTAATACAAGCTATTACATAATAATACATACTACAATTACAAGCTTCAACATAATACCAACACCACAAGCTATAATAAATTATGACATAATAAATAAATAGTAAAACCTACAATATGAGCTCTAATTAAAGCAGATACGGGCTGGAAGGAAGAAGAATTAAGAAAGGCGATCAAGATGGGCGGGATTAAGATATAAGTCTTTATGAAGGGATGATTTACTCAGATGGAAGTCAAAGGAGGAAAGGTCGTTGACTTTTCGTAGCATCCTGGTAATTGGCTCACTTTGACACTAGTTTGTGCGATGGCTGTCGAGTCGGAAAAGGGGAGTGGATCTAAGGTTGCGAGGGTTGGTATAGATGGCTTAAGATTGCAGGATTGAAGGGCAGTCTATGGCGCCAGCTTATAGCTGATGAATGAAGACAACGTCGGAAACATCACGACGTTTACTTAGGGGTTGTAAGTCGATCAGTTTCAGACGGTTTTCATAAGGTGGAAGGTTGAATCTGTCTACCCACGGAAGATCACGTAGAGCGAAGCGAATGAACCTACGCTGGACAGATTCAATTCTGTTAATGTGAGTTCTTTGCGTAGGTGACCATACCTGGCTGGCATATTCCAGGAGAGGTCTAACGAAGGAAATATAGAGATATTCGGAAATATAAGGATTGGAGAACTCTCTAGACCAGCGCTTCACAAACCCTAGCGCGGAGTTAGCTCTGTTAATTATGCTATCAATATGGGAACGGAAATTAAGTTCGCTATCACAGATTATTCCTAGGTCACACAAAGAGGTAACGATAGGGACTGGTATGTCGGTTAGCATGTAGACTCTCAGGGTAGTGGTAAGACGCTTGCGGAAATAAGAGATGGACTGGCATTTGGAGACATTAAATTCAAGAAAGTTTTTCATGCACCATGTGGTGAAGGAATCGAGATCTTTTTGCAGGAGAAGAGAGTCGGTTGTGGAGGAGATCTGTTTAATTATTTTCATGTCATCAGCATAAATGGACAGCTCTGAGTGATTGATGACACATTCAACATCATTTATTGTAAGGATGAAAATTAATGGACCGAGGTGGCTACCCTGGGTGACGCCGGAACGAGCGACAATAGGGTTAGAAATGGATGAGCTGAAAAGAACATTGTTCCGACGGATGTTGAGGTAGAATTGAATCCAGGAGATGAATCGGGAGGGAAAGTCTAGCCGATCAAGTTTGAACAAGATAACGTTATGGGAGAACTTGTCGAAGGCTTTACTAAAATCGGTGGCGATAACATCAACATCTTTACCGTTTTCCAGGGCACATAGGGTTTTAGAGACGAAGTCAGTAAGGTTGGTGGTTGTAGATCTACCTTTGAGGAAGACATGCTGGGAGAGTGAGAAGATAGACTTACAGTGGAAGAACATGGAATCATAGACCAATTTTTCGAATAGTTTAGGAATGGATGATAATTTAGCGATGGGTCTGTAGTTGGACACATCGTTCTTGCACCATTTTTTTAAGATGGGAATAATATACGAGTTTTTCCATAAATGAAGGAAAACCCCTTGAGTGACCGAGAGGCGGAAAAGCAAGGTAAGGGGTTGAATTAGATGCATGGCACACTTTTTCAGAACGATTTCCGGTATGCCGTCAGGACCTGGGTTGAAGTCGGCCTCAAGCCCGTTGATACTGGCGGCGATTAGTTCGGGATCAGGGTCGAAAGACGTAAACGACGTTTGAGTGCATTTGTCCAAGAATGAAAAGTAGTTAAGGTCAGGTTGTAGGAAATTGTCGCTGAAAGATTTACTGAAGAAGTGTGCAAAGAGGTTGGCGATAACCTTAGGATCAGACGAAGAAGTATTCTCAAGTTTTTGGGTAGAGGGGTAACCATTGGATTTCTTCTTGGAATTAATAAAGTTATAAAAACGCTTCGGGACGGATATGAGGCTAGTTTCCATCCGTTGGAGGTACTCATAGTAGAGGATACCACAACGTTCAGAAAAAGAGGTATAAGCAGATAGGTAGGAAGAATAGTCAGACTCGGTCTGGGATAGAAGAAAAGTTTGCCAACGTTTATTTCTCCATACGGGGGATGAGGAGTAGTTTTTACGAGGAAAAAGGGGGATAGATTGTGTAAGACAAGCATGTATTTCTGAATAGAACGCCTCTAAAGGAAAGTCAACTGGAAGATGTTGAGGGATAGTGGCAATTTTAGAGTTGAGGAGCAAGTGATTTAATTTTTAAAAGTCGCCTTTACGAAGATTTAAGGAAAGAGAAGACTCTGAGCTTGAAAGTGCATGAGGGTGTTCGTAGGAGAAAACAAGGAGCAGGGGAGGATGGTGAGGATCGAGAGAGGAGAGGAGATGGTTGCTTTCCGCGACAGCCGAGTTAACTGGGTCTGAAGAAAAGATTAAGTCTAATTGTCTGTCCAGAAAGTTCCTCACTGCACTTACTTGAAAGAGACCAGAAACGGAGAGCTGGTCGGTACAATGACAGAAGATCGCCTTAATAGCTCGGCAATATTGTGTATTGAATCTTTGTTATTTCGTGGTTTAGATTTTAAAAATTGTAATCACGCCATTTGCCAATAAAAAAGTTAGGCGTGTATTGGTTTAAGAGAAATTTCCGTTCTTCAAAAAAACTGTGAAATAGTATATAAAAATAATAGCATAAATATTGTATTTGGATTTTATAAAAAATCGTCTTAACAAATAAAAGCTATGATACACATAATTTCTTCCTTCGTTTTGTTTATTATTAACTAACTAATGAACAGATCTTGATTCACTATGATAAAAATTAAAGGATACAATGTAGCAGGTGTAGGGAGGGGGCAAGAATTTTATTTGTGTCCGGGGCGGTATGAAGGGTAAATCCGGACCTGCTCATCAGTATATAATCAAATGGGGCGTTTCCAAATTCTTTTGCTCTTCTCGAACATTCATTTAAAAAAATATCACTGTATTCATGTGGGGAGTTTGAACCTCCTTTCCAACCCCCATAGATATTACACTTGCTTCAAGTGCGGTCGTGCTAAAAATTTTCTACAAGAACTCAAATAATATGAACCCTTTGGTTTCAGTTGGCGTTGGTTTCATAAAGTTCGTGGCCGTGTACTAACCCAAAAATAAGAAACCTTCTCTACGCTATGTGGTCTTATGTATTATATATCAAAGTCAGTGTGTCACCCTCATTAAGAAAAGTAGCTTAAGTAAATGTTGGTAACATCTGTTGTTACGGCTAAAGCAATTGCTTCCTCAACCTTATACTAATTAATTAGACAGCCTTAACTTTAAACATCTGCCTTGATATAAGAGTTTATTGAAAGGGTCAAACCATATAAAATTACAATTATTCACATTTATTACGTGGTAAATAGTTTACATTTCGTTCGAGTACCTTTAATACATAACTAGCTTCTGCTACTGATGCTTTGATCCATGGTATAAGTGATGCAACATCAACAAATATGAACAAATTATCACCAAGTGCGCTGGCCAATCCTACAAGAATGACATCTTCTGCGTTGTTGTGAAGAACTAATGGACCACCGGAATCACCATAAATTGTTTGAGTGTTTGGAATAATAGGATCCGCACAAAGCTGTGTCTGACGGGTACACGTTTTGTTATCAGCGACTCTCATTAGAGTATACGTCAAATGTTGAGTCTGTCCTCCCCATCCGCTAATTTTCACTATTTGTCCTGTAAACTTTTGGTTAAACCGTGGTAATACAACTGACGTTAACCGGGTTAGATCTAGACTATCCTGAAGTATAATGAGAGCAATATCGTTTGCAGGATTGATGCTAAATCCACGATGAGCGATGTAAGAATAAACGTCTACAATTTGTCCACTAGTGGCTGTTAAATCAGTTATACCTGCAATTACTACCATCTTCCTAGGATCTCTTTTCCAAACGCAGTGGGCTGCTGTAAGTACCAGACGCTCAGTAAGAATCGTTCCTCCGCACCCATGACCACAGTTTGTCTGCAAAGATACCTGATACCGGAATCTATGAGCTTCATGTGGCTGTACAGTTGGTCCTATAACTCTGAATTCAATGTCATGGTCAATATTACGCTTTTGGAACTTTGCGTCGACAGAAAGAACAGCTAAAATTGTTAAAACCACACTTACAGCCAAGAAAGTCATTTTTAACTGATTCGATAATGAAGCACTTTGCACTTTTATATTTTCGTATATGCTTAGGAACAATCTCACCTTGAAACCATTAACACAGGTGCTTATCTCATACGTTTTATCTTTACTCATATGTTTCAACAATTAAATTCTCAAATCCATTTGCACATGGTAACTTAAATTTTCTCTTCAACGAAATTTTTCAGCAAATAACATATGGCGCAAAATAAATTCTATGGAACATCTTTCAACCCGCAAGGTGTCTTTTAAAACAAGCAATAGTCTATAGATAAGAAAGGACTTAAGTGACTTTTTTGTCGTGATAAAACTTTCAATAATAGTCTAGAGAAAGCGGTTCTAACAATTTTACTAAGAATCAGTCACAGTAGTAGTAGAAAAGTGTCTACAGGAAATTATTTACAACGAATAAGAATTTCGATTGACCAACCATGGACCAAACCTAACAAAATACTAACCAACAATCTATAGAATTGAAGCCCTCACTTTTGCGGGGCAAAGGGCGTCTACATCACCGGGCGGCCTCCATCTTGGTTTGGTGCTGCGCAATGAAACTTTTGTCACGGTCTTTTCATCTTTCTTCTCCACGTATTGAACTGTCGTCCAAACCGACCCGACGTCTTTTCCCGGATATTCGGCAGGTTGCAATTTCGAGTCTCATTAGTCTCGGCCTATCCAGAGCCAATTTCGTTTTTGAAGACCGATTTCTATCCCGACTTGGTAGGCCTATCAAGGGCTTCAGTGCCCTCCAATGATATTCAAGATGCGCCAGAGAGACCGGTTGATAAAGGTTTGTAGCTTTGATGTTATTTGACAAGCCACTCTTCAAGTTGATCAGCTATACAACAGAAGACATTTTATGTTCAAAGATTTAGTTTAGTTAGCCGTGAGATGCTTTTCAATTCAAAATTCAAAAATTATTTATTAAAACACTACACTAACAAGATTATACATCTTAAAGCTAAGTGTAGGAAGTAATTAAGAAATAGGCTAACTGAACAATACCCTCTAATTATAAAGAGAACACAAAATTTAATAACTTAACAATACGATTCAACTTCAAAAACTGCGGTTAAATATAAATAGAATACTTAATAATAATCAAAACTTAAATAAAATATTCCAAATATTCAGTTCAATGTGAATTTTAAATATTCAAAAAGATCTTCTTGAAAATTACGGCCGTTGATGATCCATTTCAGTTCAATAGGAAGAAGATTCCACAGCTTAATGGATTGAACGAAAAACTGGCGTTCGCTAGGTTGAGAGGTAAACCGCGGTATATTTAGTGAAAAAGTTCTTCTACAATTAACAAGGAATCAACAAGGATCTCACAAGCAGAAGACAAGTTACTTGAGGCGTATAAGCTACAGATAAGGACAGCTTACGTAGGGACCCATATACCTTACCCACGACACTGTTGACGTGATCTGACCAGCTTAGACACCTATTAAAAATAATTCCAAGATTTTTAACTGAATCACTATAGAGAATTACTACATTATCAAGAAAAATACTTGGGAAAGAAGAAATATCTAAATTAGACTTCGATTTTAAGGCATTAAAATTTAAACAATTTTTACCAGCCCATATGGACATATTCTTCAGATCATCATTTAAACCACAAATAGTATCCTCCATCAAGCCCAGCGGTCTAGAAATATACAGCTGTATATCATCCGCATGAAGATGATAGTTGCAATATCGTATAGCAGTTGGAAGGTCATTAATAAACATTGAGAATAAAAGAGGACCGAGCATAGATCCCAAAGGTACCCCGCTTAAGATAGGAAGATAATCAGATGACTTATCATTGCAAATAACCGTTTGTTTGCGTCCCCTCAAATATAATATCGTATATAAAAAAAAGGGTAGCTATCTAGGGCAACGCACAACACGTCATGACAATCAAAAATATTAATTACATACTGTCAACCCTGTGTGACTCGCTTCAGTGCTTGAGTTCCCTCCAAAAATTTTCCTTTGTGGAGGACGCAGGTTACAATACGTGACGTACGATATATATCGTAAGAGGCACGACCTAAATCCCGTAAAGCTCTCGACTCTAAAATGTTTTACCGAGAAAGAGGGTATGTCATAAGATTGGACTTAATTTATGCAGGGTGGCTTTTTTGTCGGGATAAAACTTTTCATAGATAACACTATTCCTAATAATGATTTTTTATACGATGTGGCCAAAACCTGGGGGACAACCCTTTGATGTGGTAGCACGATTTTGGCCGGAAGGCAATTTACGGTAAGGGAAGTGAAGAAACTTGAATGTTTTGTTTTTGCATTACTGCAAACTAGACAACAGCCCAGAGATGGAGTGGATTATTTTAATTTCTTAATAAAAAGTCGCGGGAGACCTGGTCTCAAATCCGGGACCCTTGGCATGCTGGTCGTGCCGCTCAACGAATTGATGCAACTCCATCTCTAGTTCCTTTTAACATTAACATTTGTGATCAGTGATCAAATTAATTACACAGCCATCAAAAATGTCTTACCTGAGACCAGACCATATTTACTACATGTTTTTGGGGTCGCTGAAACCGAATCCGAAGTCCATTTAACGCCATTACGTCAGGTTTTCGCCATAACCTCAAACAGCTCTCAATCCAAGCCCAAAAGCCCTACTAAACGCATAACCGAAGCTATTAACTCACGATTACCCCACATATAATTAAATCCAGCCGCAAAACCGATTAAATTAACCCCCATTAACCCAATAATCCCATAACTCCATATTTCAGTAACCACATAACTCTAGTCATCGTACCAAACCTCTCCTTGTGCAATTTTTATCTGGGCTAAATACCCCAAAACCCGATAAATAAGTTGACGTTTGGGATTAAATGGAGGCTATGTTAAGGAACAACTTACACTCAAACAACGCTTGCGACGGAGTTGGATCAATTCGTTGAGCCGCACGACCACCATGCCATAGGCCCCGGGTTCGAGACCAGGTCTTCCCGTGAGCTTTTATTAAGAAATTAAAAAATAATCCACTTTGTCTCTGGGCTGTTGTCTAGCTCGCAGCAATGCAAAAAACAAGACTTTCCAGTTTCCTCACTTCCCTTACCCTATTTCCCTTCCGGCCAAAACCATGCTAACGTATCAAAGGGTTGTCTCCTAGGATTTGGCCACATCGCATAATAAAAAAAAAATTACACAAATTTACATTCAAAATCAGTGTTCAGTTCTCCAAAACTATAGGGCTCTTACATATGTGCGAATAAACACAATTGTCGTAATTGGAGTGAACGTAATCTTCAGCCTATTTAGGATACTTGATTACATGCAGAAAAATGTACCGTATGATGCGGTTTCTCCGCCGGTGGCAACATTGAGTAATCCTGAGAACTTTGCTAGTTTCTGCCGCCATTTTATTGAATTAACCCTTCTAACTCAGAATCAATTGACCTACCCAAAAAAATACAGAAAATATTAAGGTGGTAAGGCTTCCACACCACATGCATAAAATCATTAGTAAACAAAAGCCAAAATACACCCAAACACAACAATCAGGGATGCACAGGCAGCTTAAGCCAAGTAAATACAAAACATACACAAACCAACACACATACTTTACGCCTTACAAAAAAAAAAAACAACAAAAAAAAACAAGTGAGTACAACGGGATGGTTACAAGTTGTAAAGGCTCCTCTTTAATGTTCACTTGTCCACGTTAGTGCTGAAAACATCACCAACACCATTAGCAAACCTACACATGCGATTAACAGGCTCGAACATACCGTAACTAGTGCACGAGAAAGCTATCTGAAAACTCAAACGGTTTCGAAGGGAATAGGATGGTTCTCTAGGTGATATTTTGGAAGAAAGTTCCGCACTGCCAATCTTTCCCTGCAGAAGCTGGAGAAAAATTATATCGGCAACCCAGCGACGCTTCTCGAGAGTAGCAAGTTGAAGCAGTCCCAACCGATTACCATATGGAGGTAGAATAAAAGGGTCACTCCACGGCAAAGCACGAAGGGCCGATCTCACAAATCTACGCTGTACATATTCAATACGTTTAATGAGTAAACGGAGACCAAACCGGACCAGCATACTCCAGCAGTGGCCTAACAAGGGATGTATAAAGATGGAGTCTTGGAGTCCTGGACCAACCGAGGATAAAACCCAGCATAGAGTTGGCCCTGGCAACGATATTGTTAATGTGGGGGATGTAGTTAAGTTGTTTATCAAGATACACACCCAAATCCTTCACTCCTTCCACCCGTTGAATACAAGTATCTTCAAATTTGTACTGAAAAGTACAGTAGTTGCTGGACCTCGAGAAGGTCATAACCTGACATTTACCAATGTTTAATTTAAGATTATTGACACACCAGCTATAAAATATGTGCAGGTCCGACTGCAAAATCTCGCAATCCACAAAAGATTTGATTGGGAGAAAAATCTTGATATCAACCGCATAAATAAGAATTTTACTACTTTGAAGCAAATAAGTAATGTCATCAATAGATAAAATGAACAACAGAGGCCCAAGATGACTACCCTGAGGAACGACGGAAAGAGCCACAAAAGCATCAGAGAGCACGCCACGAAAACGCACTCTATAAGTCCTATTAGATAAATACGACTTAATCCATGCAATGAAAGGAAAGGAAAGAAAGAAAGAAAGGAAACTTTCTGGGGGCAGCTGAGACAGCTTATCAAAAGCTTTACTAAAGTCGGTATAAATGCAGTCAGTCTGGCAACCTTCCAGAAATCCATCCCACTGCCAGATACAAACTCTAACAAGTTGGAAACCGTTGACCTACCCTGAAGGAATCCATGCTGCCTGCTAGAGATTAAACCCCTACACCCAATAGACAACTGGGACTGGATCATCAGTTCGAAGAGTATTGGAATGCAAGATAGTTTAGCAATAGGTCTATAGTTAACAATCTCTCTCCTATTGCCACTCTTAAAAATGGGGGTTAAAAATGAAGCCTTCCAGAATGTAGGGAAGCGATAAACGAAGAAGGACCAACGGAAGAGTAAAAGTAAAGGACATAATAACACTTCTTTAAGACAACAGCAGGAACCCTGTCAGCAACACAACAAAAGTCATCCGGAAGATCCAAAATATGCTTGTATAAGCTCTCCTCCGTGATAGATGGAATAGGTACGTGGGATATATTACTATTATTAATGTGCGAAAAGTTGATACTTTCTGGATAAAAATCGGATGATTCAAATGCGCCCCTGAAGTATTCAGCAAAAAAGTTACAAATAACCTTAGAATCGTTACTGGAACTTAACCAGAATTCCATAGTCGATGGATAGTTATCAACCCTTCTCTTCATATTAACGTAATCAAAAAATGCACGGGGGTCAGAGAATAAGTTGCCTCTAAGGTTCAGTAGGTATTCTTCATATAGAGAACGAGAAAGACCTATGAAATGTTCGTAACAAAGAATAAATTCACGCCTAGAGTCCACACTGCCCACTCGCAGGTAAATCTGCAGGTAAATTTATTATTTTGCATTCTGAAATTCTGTTTATAATTTCCAATGGCCACCCTATTGGATACGCCATTTTGAATTTTTAAATTCTCGAGTAAAGATCGTTAAGTACTCCTGAGACCTTCAGTTATACAATCGCAGTGTTGAAACAGATTACAATTTATTTGCAGTTACTTGGAGCATCAAAATAACCTAAAAACGATTCTGTAGAAAGAATATGCAAATTAAAAGCCTAAATGGTAACCGGGTACTATTTATGGTGCAAATCTTGCTAACGGAAAGAATAAAAAGGAACAATGAAGCAATACTTTTTTCAGGTTATTTTGACGAAAATGTTACACCGTAGAAGTGCCTATATTTGAAAAAAAAATTATTTTTAAAGATCAGTTTTTGACTACATTATTATAATTAAGTGTACAACTGTAAACCAAGAGTAGTATCACACTTTACTAAAAATGCAAACTCTCAAAAGTGATATCTTCTTTAAGAACACTATATGTATATCCCTCTAGAAACACAATACGCAGGTGCTTAAACTCGAATACATAGTAAATGAATTCATAAAGCAAAAACAAGTACTTTCATTCCATAATTGTATATACACCTATATTATAACTTTTACTAAGAAAGAAACTTTTCTTCTGAATAGACAGGCCTGTACTGAATCAAGGAAAAGATAAGTGCAATTAAGCGGAAAAGTACTTCCTTCTTTTGATTAAAATCTTTTAATGAACGACGCGTTGCAAACGTTGGAATTAATTTGTAAACACAAAGGATATACAGTCATGAGAAGTTTTACAAAATAATTCTACAGAAATACTCCAACGTCAATAATTTCTAAGAGTTACAATAGAAGTAAAAGTTCATCCGAGGATGTTCCTCTACAACTATCAAGAGTAAGAATTTTCAACGTTAATTTTACACCGATGGCGATGTCTATAAATACCTCGAGTTAGAAACATTAAGTCAACAGGAAGAGCAGCTAAATCCCGCCTTATTTTCCGGAAGTTATTTCTTTCAACTGAAAACTTCCCTA
Source organism: Leptarthrus brevirostris (assembly GCA_964036015.1). Taxonomy (NCBI): domain Eukaryota; kingdom Metazoa; phylum Arthropoda; class Insecta; order Diptera; family Asilidae; genus Leptarthrus; species Leptarthrus brevirostris. The sequence continues at coordinate 129,218,780 of OZ038373.1, read as the reverse complement.
ATTATTCGTGAAAAGTTGAAAATAGTGTTACGACTCATTAATTGTCATGCTACAGTGAATAGAAACGAAGAAAGTTTCCGCAAAAGCTGCACAAAATTGCGCTTCCCGAATAAAACTAGCTTCGTGCGAACTGCTGGAGAAAGTTTTAAGTGGACTTTCAACTAATTATTAACAATGTGTGACGAAAATTCTGGTATTTTTGAAATTTGGTTCAGTTTATTTCAGATAAAATCCAAACTACCTAAAGTACTATTGTCAGCAGTGGATTTGTGGTAAGAATGGTAGAACTGAAAGTCGATAGTTGGGTTTCTATGTGTATTCAATGTGGTCATGGTCTTTGAAACTGTTGAGCTTTCTAAATCCTCATATGTAGTATAGGTAGAATTCCCTCTTACATTGAATTATGCCTTTGCATTCAGGGGGATAGGTCACCAACCCCTTGATAATGATGTGCAAACTAATCAAGCATTAGAATCGTTTATATCCGTTGAAAAAATAAAAATAGCGAAACGGAAAGGATACCATCTAAAGAAACAATATACACTACTCAAAACAATTAATGGAACAAAAAAAATATCAAAATTTTTTAGTGATTTTTACGGGCTGTATCTAAGCGGGAAATAATCGTATCGAGGATCTGAAAACATCTTAAAGCTCCAGAACTCTAGTTTTTGAAACTTTCAGCCAAAAAATTTTAAAGGCCACGGTGCTCACGCAATCCAAAGGAATAATGGAAGAAAAAAAATTCAAAATTTTTAGTAATTTTTTTTTTTTTTGCACGGACTCGGAAGTTGAAAAAAAATTATTTTTCCATTTTTATGAAGATTACACAATGTTTGAGATCACAATTCTTGTTCCTTTAATTTTTTCCAAAACGTTGACCGATCGGGCCGAAGGAAACGTCCAATAGATCGATCTGCGATTTACAGGGCTATTGTGCGTACATTGTGGTGTAAAAATTCCTACAAACCTTAGCCTTTCCATCATTGTTTGCAAAGATGCGGTCAATTTACCAAAACAAGGAAAAAAGTCACTTTTTTTGACTTTTTCAAAATTGAAATTACGGATAAAAAAAAATTATTATATTTTATGTCTTGACGGATTCTTTTAGGAAATTTATTCCAGTTTCTGAAACTGCCTTAAATTTTTTGTACGATCATTGGTTGCTAAGATATCGATGGTTCAATACAAAAGTGTCCTTTTTCGTTTAATATCGGATATCTCCGCGACAAATCGACGTATCAAGGATTTCAAAAAAGATAATTATAGCTGAATTAACAGGCTATCTGGTTCATAGGGTGGTCAAATAAAAAAAAAATTTCCGAGTCCGTGCACCAAAAAAATGACTAAAAATTTTGAAATTTTTTTCTTCCGCTATTCCTTCGGATTGCGTGAGCACCGTGGCCTTTGAAGGCTGAAAGTTTCAAAAACTAGAGTTCTGGAGCTTTAAGATGTTTTTTTCAGATCCTCGATACGATTATTTCTTGCTTAGATACAGCCCGTCAAAAATCACTAAAAAATTTAGATATTTTTTTTTGTTCCCTTAATTGTTTTGAGTAGTTTAGTAAAAGAATCCCTTAACCGTAACATAACATGAAACAAACCGGTGTACTCTTCCGGGAAAAAGACATTGTCGTACACTTACTCATATTAAGAGGGGGAGTATATATAGCACTAAATATAAAAGGCGTCTAAAGCTTAAAAGTTCACAGTCTCGTAGTCAATTAAGAACACCAAAGATCTTAGCGTCATCAGCATAACATAAAATTATCGATTTCGTCAAGAACGCAGATATATCTTTGAGTGCAAGACTCAAGTAAGCGAAGCACAGCCTACTCTAGATACAAGCCCGGAAAACATGACAGTTCGGTCATTTTACCACCAAGAGTTTCGTCATTATTTGATTTCTGTTGTACCACAGATTAACCAATCTTTGCATACAAATAAAACTGCAGCCTCTCGTAACCAAAAGCAAAGAGAAACGCTGTCATTGACGCATTTTAAGCTCAATACTTCAATAAAACGAACACAAGACAGTTTTCGCTTTAAAACAAATGAAAATTGTAAAGAGAGATACTTTTTATCCTGTTCACGTGTTCAGAACATTTATAAGCTCACGTAAAGTAAATTCCAAGTTGACACTTTGAAAGTACTGCGAGAACTACTACGAATAAAATAGTTTTTAAAAAAAAAGTTGAACCGACTTCACAAAAAGCGCTAAAAAGCATAAAATAATTTTTAATTTTATATCTATTACGACATTTTGAAGTCGGTGCAAATCAAACAAACCAAACAACTACAAGAAAAGTATTTAATCGTCCTTTCTTATGATCCCGTAAGCTGAAACGTTCAATTGTGGTTATGTAGTTGTTTTATTTGTTTAATTTGTACCGACTTCAAAATGTCGTAATAGATATAAAATTAAAAATTATTTTATGCTTTTTAGCGCTTTTTGTGAAGTCGGTGCAACTTTTTTTTTAAAAGCTATTTTATTTTTCACTTTTTAGTGTCTTCTACTCTATATAACGAAGAAAGAACCATCCAAATCGGTCCACGCGTTAAAAGTTAATTTTAACCCCCTACCTCACCTCCATTCCACTAAAATTTTTTTCTCATGGTATCAATCAAGGAACATACTCTACCGAACATAAAAGGAACCATCGAAATCGGTCCACGCGTTACGAAGTTACCCCTCCCCCTCCCCCACCACTACCATAGGACCAAATTATTCTCCTATTAGCAATGGGGGATCACACTCTATACAACAGCAAAAGAACCATCTAAATCGAACCACGCGTTACAAAGTTAGGTTCCACCCCCCTACTCCCACCTCCACCCCAGCAACATTTGTTTTCTTGTAGTATCAACCAAGGATCGTATTCTACCCAATAGAAAAGGAATTATCCAAATCGGACCACGCGTTACGAAGTTAGACTACCCCTCCCCCCCACCCACACCTTTCACCATAGGACCAAATTATTCTGCTATTAGCAATAGGGGATCATACTCTATACAACAGAAGAAGAACCATCGAAATCGGACCACGCGTTACAAAGTTAGGTTCCACCCCCACCCCCCACCCCCTCCCAAAATTTTTTTCACCTGGTATCAACCACGGAACATACTCTACCCAACAGAAAAAGAATTATCCAAATCGGTCCACGCGTTACAAAGTTAGACTACCCCTCCCCCCTACCGCCACCCAAGGTCAAATTTTTTTTCTCCTATTAGCAATGGGGGATCATACTCTGTACAACAAAAAAAGAATCATCCAAATCGGACCACGCGTTACAAAGTTAGGTTTCACCCCCACCCTACCAAAAATTTTTTTTACATGGTACCAATCGGTGAACATACTCTACCCAACAAAAAAAGAATCATCAAAATCGGTTGACGCGTTACGAAGTTATGCCCGGTCAGACATAAAAAAAAAAACGCGTCGAACTTAGAACCTCTTTGTTTTTGGGAAGTCGGTTAAAAAGTAAATTCCCCAAACCTTTTCATATTTTTTCCTCTATCAAGTTTTAGTTTGTTTACACCACCAATGCTCAGCTGTTCCAGTCAGCTTCCAGGCTTCTAGAGTGGGCTGTGCGCGAAGCCACTCAATATCTAAGGAGGGAACGCAAATACAGCTAATTTATGAAATGCTTTAGGCTTAATGTTTTACTGAAATCAGTTAATATGCAGTCAACTACTGATGAAGTCAATTCAAAAGATTTAGGCGAGTAAAACAAAAATTTTAATTTACTGTTGTTGCTTGTGCAATCAACTCTAACGATACACACTTTGAAGTACAAGATTTCAAAACAGCAAAAAATGGCAAAATATTGTAATGTGCAGGAGGTTAACCATAAAAACGGAAATAGTGTACTGTGTAAGGCGCATGTCACAGGTGGTCAGAAATCAAGGAAGTGTCAAATGCAGGAAGTCAAGGACGACACGATCCTGTGGTGAGCAAGATGAAAATGTATAACAGAAACATCTAGAACTAAGTAGTAGTGAGTAGCAGCCTGGTTAGTTTTAGTCGTGATTGAGACAGTAACTAGTTTACATGTGATTTATACTATAAAGAATTAGCTTTAATTGAACAAGTAAAGTTGATCAGTAGGTTCTTGATTTTAGAAAGGCGGACTTCTCTGATCTTTCAAACAGGATTCTCTCAATCGATTTCCCATCTCTTTTTTATGACAACGATATCGACGATTGCGTTTACGTGTTTTATGATAGGATTTATGATCTATTTAATTCGTGTGTACCACTTAAACGGTCGAGATCATCCTGTCGTTCTCCCCCGTGGTAGACTAGAGAACTACAGAGGCTTAAGAATAAAAAAAAATAGGTTATGGAAAACCTACTTACGCTGTAGAAGCACGTCTGCTTATTGTGATTTAGTTTTTATAGCTTTTTAGTGTTATAATCATGTTTATACATTGAATACCTTGATAATGTTCGCGATAACTTGCATAATGAACCTCGTACCTTTTTTATCCGTAGAAATCCTATCGGTGAATGTTATAAAAATCAACAATTTAAAGAAATTAAACTCAAACTAATTTTAAAATGGTTTTTATTGAATTTGAAAATAATTACAAATTATCTTCATAAGTTACAAAAGTTGTTCAAAATGTCCACCGCCACTTTGAATGCATGTCATCAATCTACTTCTAAGTCGCTGTTTCAGGCGTGTTGCAGCAAGCCTCTCCCGTTTTTCGTCGCTACATTCCCAATTCACTATTAAGCACTTGCGGAAAAATGAATGGTCCTACCAAATGGTTGCCGATGATACCAGCCCAAACATTAACACTTTTGTCCTGTGTGGGTTAACTTCCGACCAGGTATAGAGGTTATGGAAGTTCGTGATACCATCCCTGGTGAATTGAGATTCATTCGTCCACAGAATTCGGTTCCAGAATCTAAGTGCTAAATTCCAGCCTTCTCTCGGAATCTCCTCCTAGTAGTCCTTGGACTGAGTTGTGGTGATATGGACGTAATCCCTCTTGATGAATAACCCTCCAAACCTTAGATGAAGACACTCCTAATCGTCTTCTAACTTGTCTCGTGCTCGTCTCAGGGTCTTGCCCTACGGAAGTTTCGGGTCGTGTCTCCCTGCCGCGTGAAGTTACACTTCCTGTTTCTCTTAACCTTCTAAAAGTCCGTGTAAATATCCCTCTTTGGGGTGCTCGCCGATTAGGGAATCTCCTTTGATATTCCAGTAAAGCTAATATCGGCAATAAAACAAAATTACGCTAACATTTTTATAACTTTTTTGCAGTAATAATTAGCATGAACTACCTGTTAACCTAAAACAAACATTTTTTACCCTTTATCTTAAAAATCGTGTTTATTTAAAGAATTACCTACCTAAATTACAGTAAAATAATTAGGTAGTCAGGCATTTCTAAGGATGCGATAAGAATCAAGATTGTTGACAATTTTGAAAAGCTCATTGGGGTAGTAGTTTTTTAATCGTTTGTTTGATGGCAAAAGATAAAAATAAAAGAGTAATGTGCATACCATGAAAAACTGAAATTTATGAATCACGGTTGAGATTTCCCCCACCCCCTGCCATAAAATTTTTTGATTGAAATTTATGAATCACCCTGTAACTCCGAAACGGTTGAGATTGCCCCCACCCTCTGCCATAAAATTTTTTGATTGCCTAGATGAGATCTATCAACCAACTCATTATGGCACGTGACATTTGAAACACCCTGTATAAAACTGCACACTGTCTTTACCAAAATTAAAGAGAAACGTGTTTTTTTAATGAACTGGTATTGTTATGGCAATACAACGTAATATTTTTAGGGTGTATGTAAGACTGAATATGACTGAATATAAGCGTAAATCTAACCCGACTTAACTTGATCAGTTGTTGAATGAGTGGCGCCGTTTTTGAATTAACTTGCCATCATCAGATAACCTGTACTTTAAGATATGTATATTAAACAATTAAACTGACTATTCTTTGTCAAGAAATAATTCTGGTAAACTACAAAACTATTCATCGTTTACGAAAAAATTAAAGCCGCTGAAGGAAGCTGATAGTTCCCGTGTGAAAGCATTTCAAATTTGGGGCTTACGAGTATTAAAAAGAGGATTAGTTAACAAAATTTGAAAGCCCACCCTATCTGTCTACCTATAAGGAAAAAAATTAAATAAAAAGTAATTTTAATAAAATCCTTGCCCAATATTTAAAATAATTTAACGCAAAATGAATTGTTCAGAAGCACAAGTTACTTCAAAATGCTGCTACAGTTTTATTTCCACATTCGAAATTTTAAATTACTATTTTCCCTTTAAACAAAACTTGCCGGAAATATCCTAATGTTAGACGTTAAATTCATACGTGATATGCATATTTATCTTGCCAGTAGAATAATATAGCAATTTTTTAAAGAATGATTTAATTTGAGATTCGGGCTGTTTTCATATTCATAGCGGCATGAAAAGCTTCGGGCATAGTAAAAACCTAAAACAGTTTGCTTGTCCATTAGATTCATTGTTTATTTTAATCTCATCTGCACGTCATGCTGGCAGACGGATATGGAACATTTCTGAACGAAAAAACCAAAATTAACGACCAAAAATGTTTCCACTGTAGACGTTTTTTGCCATCCATCATGAAATAAGTCTATTATGAATGAATAATTGCCGTAAAAACAGAAAGGTGAATGTGAGATACTGACGACCGGTTTACTCATAAAATATGAAAAAATCTAATTTTTCGTTAGTCAAAAGATCTGCTTGATAACTTGTACAACTCTAACCAACAGTAATTTGATTAAATCCTTTGCAAAATATGGAATACTATTTAAATTTAATTAAATTCTTAAGCAAAATACTTTAATTCGTAAAACTTAAAATTCTACACAAATGTTACACTCAGAATATTCGAGTAGGTTGTTGGGATGCCCTTGCTTCGTATTTTTTGGCTGAGGAAATCAAATTGTACAAAAAATTTTCTTTCGTTGCTCTACTTGCATTACTTTTAATAGTTTCAAAAGTAGAATATTTTATCTATCTTCCAACAGTCGTCCTAATTTTTAGGGAAGCAAAACAAACGAATATTTTTTTCATAATTCTATAATCCTGCACTTTCATTACCTCTTCTATTTAATGAAAAAGTCCCATGTTTGAACTAAAAAGCTCCTTCAGAACATAAACCCTCCCCCCCCCCCTCCCCACAAACCACACCATTTTCATAAACTTAAATTCTGTTTCAGGTAAAAAATCAATTTTAAATTTCTTTTGATACAAAAACATAACTTTCTTCATCCTGAAAAACTGACACAACAACTACAAAGAATAGTTAGGTTGGGTAAGATTAGGTTGAGCCTTACATAGGCTTTTACTATCCCAACACATTCACCACTCCACTACAAGTTATACAGTAAATTACACACAGAAATATTACACGTCATTAAAGTTGTAGCGTTTGTACCGAAACACTTCGAGAAAATTTTGTCTAGCGGTGACCACTCCTGCTGCAATTTGGAACCATCTAAAATTGAAAAAGAACAGAGTTATATTTAATGTTATTATGCATTTAACGAAGCGTTTTAAAAAATCGTTATATCCGTGACGACGAAGTTGGATGAATTAGTTGAGCGACACGACCACCATACCATGGGTCCCGAGGTCGAGACCAGGTCTCCCCGTGAGCTTTTATTAAGAAATTAAAATAATCCACTCCGTCTCTGGGCTGTTGTTTAGCTCGCAGCAATGCAAAAATAGGACATTCAAGTTTCCTCACTTCCCTTACCCTAATTCCCTTCCGGCCAAAATCATGCTAGCGCATCAAAGAGTTGTCCCCTAGGATTTTGGCCACGTATTATCGAACCTAGAAACCCTAGAGCTATTAGTTGGTGCTCCGGGTTGTTTAACTGAAAGTATAATAAGTTTACAATCGTTTTGGATAGCCATGGCCTAGGCCGTAAGGTTCTTAATAGAAGAACTGAAATAATCACCGGGCTAGGACGGTGTAATTCCTATTTACCTTCAAGCAGCCTTCGAGCTTTTAATCACATGTCTGTAAACCATTTATGAAGCCTTCTTAAACCTTATTTACAATTCAGATTCGTGGACGGAGGTCAAGGTGGACTGCATTCCCAAAGCAAATAGTTCCTCGCATAGCAAACTCAAGGACTTTAGGCCAATAAGTCTCTACTCCTTCCTTCTTAAAACCTGATGCAGGAAGTTTTATCGTAAAATTCATTCAAATCGGCCAACGCGTTAGGAACTCCTCCCTCCACCACACTTTAAGGACAAAATTTATGTAACCGTACACGTCAACGAATATAATTACTCGGTATAACAAGTAAAAAAAGTAATTAAAATCAAATCAATCCAAAAATTAAAAAAAATACGACGACATAGAAAGCGAACTAAAGAAATATGAACAAAATGAAATAGAAAATCCTTTGCCCTCAGCTTGAAATGGTCTTGGCTCTAAACCTTAAGGGAACAACCGAAAAGTGTACACTCTAAAATTAATGCTATAAAACGACAGCATCCTAGGTATGCAAAATATTCACTTATTGAACAGAAATATCTGATGCCCCTAACGCCGTGTAATTGTTTCCATTTCAAGCGGGTGGTAAAGAATTTTCTATTTTGCCTTATTTCTATCGTTTTATTTCGGTTTCTACGTAGACTTCTACTGATTTTTCGAATGACTTTTTTATTGATGTCTTTTAAGTGTGTTATCGTTTCTTGAAGGTTTATTAATTAGTAAAAATATTTGATTTGCTTACACTTCATATATCCTATATTACTCTCGCAATCAAGACAGAGGTCAAAAAATCCGTCTAGGCCTTACAAAACTGCCACCCCTCCTCCCACCCTAAACCACAGTTTTTTCATGATACAAATGGAGCAATTATCGAATCATGCAAATCGGTCCATACGTTACGAAGTTAGCTTACTCCCCCCCCCCCTCCACCCCCTCCACCAAATCCAAGGTCCAAATCATTTCTCATAGTAGCAATGGCGGACCATACTCTATACAATAAAAAAAAGAATCATCCAAATCAGAGCACGAAGTCGGGATCCACCCCCATCCCACTTCAAAAATTTTGACATGGAGAACATATTTTATATTTCAAAAACAAAATTTGAATGTTTTGTAGGCACTTGTTGGAAAATCTTCATTATTAGAGTAAAAACAACACTTGTTATAATCCAAAAATATTTTTATTTTTATTCGCGATTACAAAGCGACGCGTTTCGCAGTAACTATTAGGGCATCATCTGGCTGTCGACTTACTACTGTGGCTATTACAAAGTATGTTCTTTGGGTCAAGAAGTGAGCTCGTATAAGTGAAATCAGTGTAATGATTACATATTTTCTTACCTAGATATTTCGCTCTTCTAATTTTAAATATTTCTAATTTATCTAATATTCTAACTTCAGTCTGATTGTAAATAAGCCTTAAGTTGTCAATATTCGTATTATGCTGGTTATTTTTTTAATTGTTTTGAAATACCAGATAGCGGCATGTCATTAAACTAGCTCGATCTCTTAGTTTTTCCAATGTATACAGAAGAGCAATCTGTACATTTGATTTCATACACTTCACTCTTTTCAATATCTTCTACTTTCGGCTTTAATTTATTATTGCATATTAAGTTTTTCATATTATTGCAATTAAAAAAGGCGGGTGTGATTTTCTTACTTCAAATAATAATTTCATTTCCCCTGCAGTTAATTCTGTCAGTTGAAACGACAGTGCACCACTGAGATATATAATACTGGAGTGACTGGTGCCATGAAATTTCTTCAAGAAAATGGTATCACTTTTAGCTAGTTGTCCCTTTCTGGGTAAGCATCTTTTTTTTCAACATAGTTTTCTTAATTGCGAACGTCATGTCGCCTATTAAATGCTGGCGTTAGAAATAGATGACAATATTCACAATCATCTTACATCTCTTTCTGGGTAAGCATTATCCAGACTAAAACAACCTTTTATTTATAATTTGTATTCCAGTAATTCCAATGATTTTTACATTTTCCTTACAACAATATAGAAGATTAAAATTAAATATGTCTCTTCGTATATATTTGGTTATTATATTCTACTCTGAATGGCTGCAAATTCACAGTAAACGTTGGAGATTAAAAATTGTTTTTCTCCACTGAAAGTAAAATTGTACCCATATGAGATAGCTTATAAGTCAGTCCAGTTTAATACATGTCAGTGCAGTGCACGCAGTGAGTCGGTGATTGAAAGGTCTCTGAAGTTTAATGAGTACATCTTGGCTTCTTCCCTAGACTTCGAGGGAGGCTTCAATAACGTTAAGAAGGAACTCATACATAAATATCGCCTGTGGTAAGTGGTTATGGACGAAATCCTGGATATATTAGAAAAGGAAGGTTTCACAGTTTCAGCATATGCAGAAGACCTGGCGATATTTCCAAAATATATATGGCGATATACATCCAAAACGTGTTCGGCAAACTAAAAAATGGGCCTCAAACAGTTGAGTGAGCGCTAAATCCTCAAAGACGGCGCTTGTCACAAGAAGGAAGAAAATACCAGACCTCAGGTTTCCAATGCTAGGAGGAAAAGATCTAACTGTTTCTTTTATAGCCAAGTACCGAGGGTTAATACCAGACTCTAAATTTAACTAGAAGAAGATGATAGAATAGCACATAGCAAAAGCGAAATGTGGGCTTCTATGCATGTAAGAGAACATTTACACCGCAATAGTCAGGCCGATTCTTTGCTACGGCTCACTACTCTAGGGTAAAGCACTGGATAAGAGATGTAGCTTGGAAGCGCTATCAAAAGTACAAAAAGCTGCCGGCCTGGGTATAACTAGGCACCTATGCACTACGCCCACAAAGGTTTTGGAAGTCATACTCCCCCTATTACCAGTGAACATATAGAGTGTTTTACAGCGCGTTTGCAAAAATGAAGGATCTGGTAGATCTAGGTGGCAAACGAAAGAAATTGTATGGAAGGGGAGTCCCCAAGAGTGGTTTGAATTTTTTTTTACAATGAAAAAAAACCAGTCTTACATTTTGACATATATCTTCTAAAGTGCTAGAGATGATATTAATATCTCAGTTGACAGGTAACACAATGGTGCTAAAGACTGTAGTTTTTTTACTGCTTATAGTTGTAAAAAAATTAATTTTTAAACTTAAATTTTCGGAAAAAATCAATTTTTTTCATTCCAAAGGTAAATATCTTGAAAAATGTGTGTTATTTTTTATTTTTGGGTTTAAAATAGTGGCTTATGATTTCTCTTATAAAGGAAATTTAAAGCGAACAAAAATCTTTTATAGCAGTCAGACTGAAGGCTATGAGTTCCTGGAAGGACAGCATCTTTCGGAAGTTTTACTAGATCGACAACAGAATAGATACAGACTACCGGGTCCCTGGTACAACCTTTAATAGGAACTTTTAGTACCAGGCTTCCCGCTAGAGAGAAATGAGTGGAGGAAGCATCAGGCATCTCTAAATATACAGATGGATCTAAAACGAGTGCAGGTAGAGGAGCAGAAGTATACTCCGGCAATGACACATCCGCGAATCCTATAGACTGCCAGACAACCGCAATGTTTTTCTGACGGAAATAACTGCGATTCACTCTGCTAGTATCTTCGCATGTACAGTCCAATACGGACATCTCCACGTATACTGACAGTCAGACGGCCATTAAGACGTTAGAAGCTGCTGCCGTAAAATCAAGGCTAGTGCAATTGTGCAAAAACAGCCTTTTCAGATGTCATAGGGTGTCAGTATACTGACTGCCCGGGCACAGGAATATCCTAGGCAATGGGAATCAAATAAATTGGCCGAAATGGGTGCTGAAGTGGATAGTTTTGACGCGATCATCTATGTGAGTATTTCGATCAGCACTCTTATTGTAGGCATAACCAGTCATGCCTACAAAAAAGCTAGTCATCGATAGACTTACCGGCACACATGTTGTATTGCCAGACAACTGTGGCCTGAGTTCAGTTAGAGGAAAACTAAAGTACTCCTTTATAGTAGCAGAGGAGTAGGAATCTGGTAGATGTTCTAACGGGACATTCGACCATAGGTAACCATGTGAAAAGGCTGGTATGAGTGGCGAATGATTTTTGCCGGAGCTGTAGGGATTGAGAGGAAATCGAATCAGTTAAACATGTGCTCTGCGAGTGCCCTGCACTTGCGACAAGAGGAAGCAGGCCACTAGTTACTTCTTCTGAGATCTGAGGGCTTATGGAGCTGCAGGTCATAGAGCTGAAAACCTTACTGACTTTTCTTAGGGAAGCAAGATGGTTATTGAGAGGAACCTTAAGTAAGGCCAGATGTCATGCATCTAAGGGGCACAATGAACCCTTCTTGTGGTCTAAGTGAGGCGGCCTGAAGATGTTTTTAGCAGCACCCCTCTAAGCTAACCTTGGACCTTCTTATTTTTGGGAAGTCGGTTAAAAATATATAAAGAACGTCGAATTAAGGACCTCCTCCTCAAAATTAGCGTTATATTTGGATGTCATTAAGGCTAGAAAGCAGTAAAGTCGACAAATATTAATTGTGGAATATTTTAAAAAATTTCACTTTAAAATAATTATACAAATAAACCTTAAGGAAGGTCCTATTTCTACTTTTTATAATTTTCAATAGTTATTTAATAACGAAATTTTCTCTTAATACGATCTGACAAATTCTTTACTGTCAATGCTAATTTCTGAAATCCAAAAATAGCTAATAGGCATGAAAGAAGTGATTCAGTTAAAGAAGAGTAAAAAATTTTGCTTTCAAACTCGATCCCATAAAAAAACAAATATTGAGAGTAATGGGACAAATACTGAAGCCTTTATAAAAGAAAAAGTAATAAAAGCCTGTCTGCCATGAAAGACGTAGAACTAGGAATATTCGATATACATCGATGCATCGAACTCACTCGATGCTTTTAATACGATACATTGAAGCAATCCGATGTTTTAAAAAGTTATTTATCTACTCGATGCATCAATGTATTTTTATAAATCATCGAACAGCTAATTTCAAAGCAGTGTGTCATATCGATAATATTTCCGAAGTCAGTATTCACAAACCCATGTTTTCATTAACCTACTATTGACAAGGCTGGATGAGTATGGGCAAAATATTGACAAAGAGATTGACAAGAGAATGGGTGTTCTAGAGAGAGTGGCTCCACTCGCTATAGCCATGATATTGGATGCGAGGTTCAGCTGTCGCAAAAGTGATTCTTCAGATCTTTCTGACAAACCAGAAGAGAACTTTTCTTTATGGGAAGATCATCAAAAATTAGTCTACAAGAGCTGGAAAAAGACGAAGTCTGACGATGCTACTTCTTATGAATTATCTATTTACTTGCGTAATCCAGTAGGAAGGCTCAATAAGAACCCATTGGAAATTTGGAATGATCTTAAAATTCAGCTTCCCAAACTTCATACAATTGTTTACAAATAATGAACGTTTATTTTCAAATGCAGCTCAAATCGTCAATCAGGAACGAAATAGACTGAAAGGAAAACGTTTAAATAAATTTTTGTTTTTGCAGTCTTCCAAAAGAACATTGGAAATAGGATTTGAGAATTTCATGATGTGGATGATTTTTATTTTGTACTCTTTGTAATAATAATAAAGGATAATCTTTATTTTTTTCAATACGCAACACCCGAATCAACGAATTTTGCATAAAAAGTTGTTTTTTTTCCGTAGTTGCATAGATTCCTTGAACAAAGTTGTTTAGAATTATGAGTCCACTCTGATTCGGGTATATGTATTGCGTATCAAAACAACACCTAGTATAAAATATTGTATGATTGCATAATATCACTGCAGGTTAGTGATGTAATGTTAGAAAAAGTATTCGATTTTTAGGAAACATCGATGTTTCTAACCGCTACATCTGTTAACATCGATGTACAGTCTCGATATATTGCATCGAATAAAACATCGATGTATTTTTTGAGTGGACACCCCTACGTAGAACCAAGAATCTGTAATAGAATAAACAGAGAAAAAATTCAATAAGACCATTACAAATAATCTCATCAAAACTATGCTTCATTCCACGTTGGTATGAGCTGTTTGGAACATTAGATGCAATATCTCTCTCACCTTCTTCGCCCATTCCATATTCACTTCAAAATAAGTAAAAATGTAAAGAATAGGAAGTACCCATATGACCATAATATTTTTCATGTAGTCTTAAATTAAGAAATTCATAATTTTGCACTGCTTTATAATGCAATTTTGAAAGCCACAAAACACAGAACTTTTGCAAAGCTAAATTGGATTTTTTATCGTAACCGAAATTGCAATTGCAAAAGTTTCTCTCAGCTTTCGCTTTCCAATCTGTTATTCCGTTATTTATAGCTGTACTTAGCTTTCCACGGTACACCAGCACACCATGCCCTGGTGTCCTTTCTGTATGCAAATCTGATGCAATGGAAAGCTGGTGCAGGTGAAACAATATTTTAGTATAAATCCCTTAAAATTATTTTCATCGTGTGTAAAACATGCAATTACAGTCATCACATACAAAAAAAATCATGAAAAATATGCTAAGTAGATTCCCAGTAAAATATGCATTCTTGTCCGATTTTACTTGAATTTTATTTACGATAAAAATTCCATTACCATTAAACATTCAAGTCATTCATAGTGAAATTTATTTATGTTACTGCCAAAAATGGTGGATGTTATAGGTGCTTCCCTTTTATTGCTCTTTAGATACATGTAGAGGAAGCGTAGAAGTCCTTACCTCTTAGAGAAAATATTAAAATTTATGTTTACATTTTTGTTTAACTCCAAACTTGAAGGATATCAGGCTCAACAGGTGTATAGCATTCGCATATTTATTTTACCCAAAGGCATACATAATAGTACCCAAGCACACTGAATTTCGTATAGATGTCTACCAAATTAACAAAAGTGAAAGAATATCGGCAAGATTGAGAGAAAGATGGTCAGATTTTTTACTGACCGCCCAAGACACAATGAAAGGTAGCGGCAAAATTTGAAGGAAGGACTTGACATCACACCAACTGGCGAGAAGCCAGCGACCATCCCGGTATATGACAATTGTTTTCCAAAAAATGTGATTCTGCTCCTAACCATCGCCAGAGAGTCAAAAACTGTATTCCTGCGATACCTGACTGAATTTGGATCTCTCTTCGTGATGCATGGGTTGTGGTTTCACACATACCCTATCGGAACCGTGTTTAGTACACCCGCCTACTTTTCCATTCCCTTCGAAACTTCGATGGTGAAGCTGATTTCTGTACACACTTATTCAAGTGTTCTCTATTTCTACCTCTAGTGACTATCTGAGAAAATAAGAAATCTCTTATTTTCATAAGAACTCTTTAAATGTTCATATGCACAAGTTGGTATGACATAGACTTTCGGCTGAAAAGCGATGGTATATTTATAAACTTACTCTAGTGTAGTTTCCCTAAATCCCAATCATCACCCGCTCCCGTTTTAAGACCTTCTGTATACAAAAGAATACCTACACGAGGCATGTTAGGTCACGTCTAATAATCATAATCTTCCACCCTCATAATGGGTTGTTTATAAGCTGAGAATCTCTCCGGTGCGAGGGTCATAACCGCTCTTGATTTCCTTTCAAGAGTATCTCTTGGCAACGTTTGGCCATTTTGCCCCCGACAGGCTGACCGCTCTAATCTAGCCCAGGCAGGCGCACTCTACACCTCCATTTGAAGAGGTGTAAAGTTCAGAAGCGTTTCTAGTGTTGCCGAAGGCAAAGTGTGCACTACTGACCTGATAGATAGGTAGGTAATACATTCTACGCTGCTCGATTTGATTTTGACCAAATTGAGTGTTGCCCTATGCCACCAAGTAATAGCGTCATACATAGAAAAACATAGATCTTACCACGGCAGTAATACATGGGATAAAGTTTTAGACCAGAAGTATTCAAGCAGAATCTGCGGCAAGCACGAAAGGGCTTTCAGTCTTTTCAGGAGATAATTTACAGCTGAAGATTCTAATACAGTTTAGAATCTAGGGTTAAACTCATACATCTCGATTACATTCACTTCTTCTGTGTTTATTTTCCTGTTAAAAGACTTCACCACGGTTTTGTCCGAATTAGCACTGAGATCGATGTTATAAGACCCAAACCATACTATGTTCAGTGCCAGTGTTCTAAGGAGGAAATAGCTTCTTTGACCAGTTCACGTAAGCACGTGAAGACCAAATATGCCAAAGAGTAGCCCTCCCACCGGAGAATTTCAGTAAAATCGGGTATTTCTGAATCGATACTCTCATCTATCGCAGTCCTTTGGAAGTGCGCACTTAGAAATACTTCCTGTATCTCTGCCCTGGTTTGCGTAAACGTTTCTTTCGGCTTCATAATTGCATCTCAATTGCCATATGTAATCAGCATGACTACCTTGTAAGGCCTAGCCAGCTCATTCCCACATTGGACACGGAGTTGGATCAATACGTTGAGCGGCAAGACCAACATGCCATAGGTCCCGGGTTCGAGACTAGATGACCCCGTGAGCTTTTATTAAAGAAATAAAAAAAAATCCACTCCGTCTCTGGGCTGTTGTCTAGCTCGCAGCAATGCAAAAACAAGACTCAAGTTTCCTCACTTCACTTACCCAAAACCATGCTAACGCATCAAAGGGTTGTCCCCTAGGATTTGGCCACATCGTATATAAAAAAAAAATTCCAGCAACTGCACGCTTCACAAACGCATAAACATTCTTGGGATTTGCCATGATTTCCAAACATGAGTTGAATAAACATATTTCTGTTGGAGAAAGTATTGCTCATCCCACCCTGATCGCGCCTACGCTAAAAGTAATTAAGAAAAGACAGATCTTTCTTCAAAATGTGTTGGATGCTGCTTTCAATGCAGCAATCTACTACTTTTAAAAAACCTACTTAATTTTAGGATACCATCAAGATATTTTTAAGTTCATCAATCATCCCTTGCATCAAGCTGTTTACCTTTAAATGCAGCAATTAGATGGAACGCACAGTAGTATCGGCTGCTCCTTTACCGTTTCTTCAAGGTGCTCCTTCCATAGAAATACTGCCATATGTTCTTTCTCTACATACTTAGGCATGCAATTCAATCATTCGGGAATTTACTTCTAGATCTCTTCCAGACTCTACAACGATGAATTACAAGCGGACGTAATGGCAATTCAGGATGCCCTGAGTTGGCTTAAAGGAAGCAACATACCTGAAAAGGATGTTTGTACCCTGTCGGATAGTCAAGGAAATGTCTATTTGACATCAAAAAGTGTAAATAGTTGTATCGAATTGAGATGGTACAGCAGTACTATATCTACCTGTGCCGAATTCTTGGGCACTGTGACATTCTACTGCGTGGCGGATGAACTACAACAGAGAGACAACCGGATAAAACTTCTACCTAGGTAGGCCTCTAGCCAGCTGTAAGCTGCTACTTCACATGAGGGTAACTAGATTGGCTAATGCAACCTGACAAGGCAGATCTGGCCTAATCTTGTCTTAAGTGCTTCAAGTGCCTAATTTCGTGGGATAGAATACACAAAGGCGTAGTAAATGGTCACTGCCTCATTGTCACACACGCGGAGAGATTGGGGCTCTTCTAAAATGACTCCTGCAGATGCTGCAGGGGCGAGGAGGAGGAAACTATACCTTCTCTGTCCATGTTCGGCGCCTTGGTACGTGTGCAGAAGGCCTTTCTGGCTGACTATTGCTTGGAGTCGCTGGTGGAGTAAGTGATAACGTGACGGTCTACCAATCCGGAGTCCTACGTTTGAATCTTACCGACCGCGACGGATTGTTGTCTGCTGACAACAAATTACAATAAAAAGGTTCACGGGGGTTGCAGAGGAAAAAATGCCAGTGGTTCGGAATTCACTTTAAACTGTAATCGTTGTTTCGAATCGGGTGCTCCCGCCCCATGCATTGTCACATAATAAAACAGCAATTTGGTTGATGTAACGATAAAACCGTCAAAAATACAAAAAACAACCTACGTTTCTTGGGAAAGCCAAAATTCCTTTAACTCTTCCTCAACAATAGCAGTTTTGCTTTAGCTCCTGGACGCCTTAACTGGGACGAAAACTGTATGTAAATGCACAAAACTGTTTATGAAATACCGATCCGAGACGTCTCTATTATTTTCTGATTATGCATCCTGGCACCTTTCAGAAAGTTTTAAAGAAAACAAATTTTGTAGGAAAGACCCATTTGATCCGAGTCAAGTTTTCAAAATTTCAGTTCCGCAACCGGTTATAAAGAAATTTTATTATTATATGGCTCAAACTATAAAGAGTTTCATTTTTTTAAATTTTAGCGTTTTAAACTATTCTTTCTCCCTGTTTCTTTATTGCCTGGGAGGGAGAAGAACTTCACTTGATTCTATGATTATAACTGCAACTGGACCTAAAATGTAAAGTAGATTTCGAAAAACTGATATGACTTTGCAACCCCCAATATCATTTTAGCACACTCTGTTGTCAGCAGAAAACAACCATTGGTCGCCGCCGTTGGGATTCGAACATGTGATGTGATGGAAGGCTAACACGTTATCCCTTACTCTACCGACGTTCAAGTTGTGAACGACGTTAAATAATTTCTCTTGATTTTTGTGATTCTGAAAAGAAAAAATTAAAAAAGATTTCAAATTTCAAATTTTCCTAAAAAATTTACAACTCAAAAATAAAAATTAAGACAGATAAAGCTCTGTGGCTCACTCCCAAAGCTTGAAATTTTATTTTTTGTTCTGTTCTGTAAAATCGTAAAACAGGAGCAATTTTTTACCCATCGTTTAAAAATTAATAATAAACCCTAAAATATGTACTAAAAATAATTAACAGGACATTTTCTAAAAAGTTGTTATCAAAATTAAAACATTTCCATTCATTTTCTTTTTTTTCTACTATCTCTCAATCGGGACTTAAAGAAGACTTCGCAACGCTTGGAGAAGATACGTGGAAAAGAAAGGTACCCAGATCAGAAAGTCGTGACAAGAGTTGAAGGCGATGAATCATAACCGGACCAGATGGAGAGTCGGTATAGTAGATGACCTATGCACCGCAAGGGGTTAAAAGAACCAGAGAGATCTGTCAAGCACTTCTTCTACTATTCGGCAATCCCCGTACTTTTTACATATTACCCCTCTCCTTTTATTCCACCACCACAACTTCCTCAATCTCCTCGCCTCTTGTCCTTCGCCACTTTTCCGCTTTCACCTATATTTTCCTTGCCCCTCCCTTCAGCTTCCCACTCCAATACGAGGTATGACAATTAAATGAAAAATAAATAATTTCGGAAAAAATCGTTATTGCGTAAATGTAAGGAAAATTATGTACCCACTTCTTCATGCCTGCCCAATATAACTCACTTATATTATCCTTTTTAAAAGCCATGAAAACATCAATGGAAGTCCTCTTCTATCAAACCTCTCGGTAAACTCAAAATTCTGTCCTTTCTTTGGTTTTTATTTGATATTATTTTAAAAAGAAAGAAGTCGACTAAGTGACACGGTGTCGGCCTTTCAACCCAGAGTTCACAGGTTCAAATCTTACCGGCTGACAACAAATTACGATAAATAGGCTATTGGGGTTTACAGAAAACGTATCGGTGCATCGGAATCCACTTTAAATTGTAGGTCGACTCGCAATCGTTGTCTCGAATCGGGTGAAGGATACTCAGGCCTACGCCCCCAAGTGGTTACAGGAACTTTTAGTTTTGAGCCAATAATTTACCTATTTAGATTAGAGATTTTAAAAATATAACAAAATACAACATACCACTGCTACTTTCTTTGGAGCTAATATACATAAGCCTAAACCTAACTGAATGTTTAAGGGGGTCGTCTACGTAGCGGCCTGATTTTCGAGCCTGTTTTTCAAAATTTATTACGGAGGAACGAAAAAAGATATTCACTCACTTTTTTTTGTTTTTTGTTTATTTAATCGTAGTCTTTCAACATCTTCGAGTGCAGGATGACCTTGAACGTGCCCTCATCAGAATTTTGATATCAATTTTCCTGCAAGATTTTGGGCCAACCACGTAACCTACAACAAAAAATTAAACTAATCCATAATTGTTATTACATCAGCTATGCTTAGACACAAGCTTTTTGTAAAATTCAAAAATCTCTCGAAATGGTGGACATTTTTGAAAAAAAAGTAATTTTTCCCTTGTTTTTCAAATGTTTATTGCCTGTTATAATAATAAAAAACAATATTTCGTCAAAAGCTCGTGTCTAACCATAGCGACATATTTTCTGAGTAAGTAAAAAAAGAAATCGAATCGAAACGTGTAAAACTTTTCTTAAAATCGTGCAAGTAAGTTAGAAAAATACGACTTTCGGGAAAACGCGTTTAAAGGTTTACACAAGAAAAAAAATATTTTTGAAGGATCTTACGATTAATCATCTATGCCGGGGCCGTAGAGTTCACCTTCCTCTTCCTGGAGTAACTCCGAAACAGTTTAGGTGTTTTATGATCGAGAATCGGTTTTAAACTGAAGGTAATAGAAAATTCGGGGTAGCCGCGGTCACAGGGCGCGCGCTAAAACACCGTGAGCGAGTGTGCACAACTTTATTGCTCAATAACCGTGAAGAGTTCACCCAAATCCTTTGAAAATAACAGTCCTCACATCTTCCAAATGAGTATTATGTAAAAAAAAAAAAATTTTTTGCAACTTTATACGTAGACGACCCCCTTAAGTGCATCCTGTAGAGTTGCCAATGGCTGAGCTGTGGCAAAATTCCCGATACTATATTGCCAAACCTTGTAGTTGACTTAACAAGACAATGCTTTAAACATCTACAAAATTTTATGTTTGTGTTCCTTAGTAGTGGAAATCTAGTGGGCTATGACCAGGGCTGTGCGCATTATTTGCTCGTGGGGCGGGGCATAAAATATGATATATTATCCAATTTAAAAATATGGTCATATACATTTAAGGTTACTTTTTTTAGTAATTCAGTCAACTTTTTCCTAATCAAGAAGTTCACAAAATTTTGAAAACCCTTCTGGTGGTTTTGAACCCCCCCCCCCCCCACCCCTGACTATGACACAATTTTCTGTATTAAAAAACCACATTTACTTTGTTCCTGTACCTAAATCAATTCAATAATTTTGGGCCAAAGAACGCTTAACGCTAGCAGATGAGCTAAAAGCTCAATCCGAAGAGCATCACTTCCAATTCCCAATGAAAATCAAGTTACCATCATTTATACTAAAATCAAAGCTTAAGATCCATTAGATTTAGAAAATATAGAGTATCATCAGGGAATTCATTTGCAGTTCCCTAAGTCAATTGCTGATAATTCGTTTCAAAACCAACCCGCAAAACAAATCTAATTATAGTATGCCGCACCGCCCGGAAATGTTCACGCAAAATTGTATGAAGGATTTATAGATACGTTTACACGTAATTAGCAAGAGCAATAATGAAAAATCATCTTCTTCAAACGTATTAAATATTAATCAAAATTGCGCGAATACTTTGTTAAAATCCACATTATTTTACCCCTCTATTCCCCACACAATTATAGGAAATACACTTCCTCACGTATTTGATTGTGGTTTTGCTGATTGTTCAATCGTTCATCCATCAGGATTTCTATGCAAGGTTATGAGCTTATCATTTCCGATTTTGGTATAATCAATCAAACGACTTTGATTGCGGGAAACATTACCCGTGGGCGCAGTGGATTCATCTAAATACTGGTGATCACTAGGAAGCTAATTTAGTGGAAAATGTGTTAAACGTTAATAATATTTTAATTGAAATCTAATAGGCTGTGATATTAATTTTTAACTAATTGATTTCAATAAGTCAATTTCTTCGTAAATATTGTCATGAGTGCAAATGTACAGTGAAATTAAACATGCTTTGGTGGGTCTAATCCTATAGAGCCAAGAATTTCGGGATATACGATATGCGTATTGATTTTATTTTTATAACTTTGTATAAACTGGAAACCAATTTAATTCAAAATTAAATCAGGCGTAAGTTTTCTTTCCGGTGGTGCTAAGGATCAGGTGACATCCTATTATGGCTTTGGGAAAACAGGAATTATGGGTAAACGAAATAAGTTAAGGGAGACCTCTATCTTGGTCGGTTTAAAAAAAAATTATTCTTTTCTCGTATATTATTAATCTATACGCAAGTACAAATCACCCTGTGGAAGTATTTTTTAAAATTCAATCATCTTCGCATTCTGACCCTCGCCTTGAGGCGGCTCAGTCCCTACTTCTTTTTCAAACTATATCGGTATTTAAATGGCAACGAAAAGAGCCAGGAGTGACGAGGAGCATTTTTTCAATAACTTAGGTTTTGCTTTTTTACAAAAAAAAAACCGAAAAACGAACTTTTTTTCAAAACTATTATAACTATTATAACGAAAAGAGCCAGGAGTGACGAGGAGCATTTTTTCAATAACTTAGGTTTTGCTATTTTAAAAAAAAAAAAAAACCGAAAAACGAACTTTTTTTCAAAACTGCCGCTATTTTTTACAAGCTTTATATTACTTTCACCTGTCCGTCCGTCCGATTTCCCGATATTCTATTAAGTTGAACTTTTGCGTACGTATGGAGATCCGGTAACAATGCAATATGGTATATCTGATGTTGTTCTAAATCCGATATGGCCGATTACCTTTTTCTTCACAACCCCTTGATATGGGTTTAAAATGAAAGCATTCGACGAGTAGAATACGATAAACTACTTGATGTTATTGTAATCCCAAAATACCTTTTTCTTCAGGAATGCGATGAGCTGAGAGACAGCTGACGTCATTCTAAGTACAATATGGCGGACGTCCCAAAATGGCGGATTTCCTTTTTCTTTACAACCCTCTTGACATGGGTATAAAATGCCCTTTTGATAAGTAAAATGTGACGTCATTCTACATCTAATATTTTTTTTTGTATACGATGTGGCCAAATCCTAGGAGACAACCCTTTGATGCGTTAGCATGGTTTTGGCCGGAAGGGAATTAGGGTAAGGGAAATGAGGAAGCTTGAGTCTTGTTTTTGCATTGCTGCGAGCTAGACAACAGCCCCGAGACAGAGTGGATTATTTTAATTTCTTAATAAAAGCTCACGGGGAGATCTGGTCTCGAACCCGGGGCCCATGGCATGGTGGTCGTGCGGCTCAACGCATTGATCCAACTCTCTCTCGATACTTGGTACTTTAAGTATAATGGGTTCAAATTCGCAATAGCACAACAAATAAAAATGTAATGTTTTTTAAAAAACTAAAAAATTAAAAATTAATTTCTCACTTTACAAGTACTACAATTTTAAAAATTTAGGATACTAAATTTTTTCTTCTTATTGATATTAGGAAAGTCTTTAAGCACCGAGATAATGGAGAGAGCTTCAAAAATAATACAAAAATGGGCAAATAACTGCGGTTTCGGAACCAATAGCCAAAAGACCGCAATGCGTTTGTTCACAAAGAGAAGTTAAATCGGATCAACTTAAGCCACCCAAACTGTGGCGGAGAAATACCTTAACGGTAAAGATCTAAGAGAAATATTCGGGTATCCTGCCAAACTCCAAACTAAACCGGGACATCATCATTGATGCTTGCAAGAAAACCCTAGGGATGAAGTTGGGAACTGGCCCTTATATAATTCACTAGACAATAGCGAGGTCAATCCTAACTTACGGTGTCTTACTTTGGTTAGGTACTCTTAAAAGGAACTGTGCATTTAGTAAGCTCACTAAAGTTCAGAGAACAGCCTGCTTGGACATTTTAAGTGCGGTAAGTATAGCGCGAACCGCTGCCCTGGAAACAATACTATATCTCCCTCCCAATAAGAATATAGCTGCCCTTAAAGCCGTTAGGCTGAAGTACCACAACAGTTCGAAAACTTCATGCTACAGCAGTACAAAGGTCTACCCATGCAGGTTTCTATAATAAGCTTCGAGGCAGCTTTCTTCACTAGAATACCTACTAAAAAGTGGAAAAGTTGTCAATTCCTGTCTATTCCATATATATCGATCTTCACGGGTGGCTCAAAAGTGAAGAGTGGGTTGGGAGCCGGGGGAGTCTTAACATACGAAACTCGTATCGACTTCAATACCACTGCAGTGTGTTTCAAGTAGACGGCCTGACCATTGAAATGGCAATAAGATTACTGCTCTAACACAAGACGTCAGCCGTAGTAAAATAGGTTTGTGTGGTGATAGTCATGTCGTCGGTGGAGTAAGTGATATCGTGTCGGCCCACCACTTCGGAGGTCACAGGTTCGAATCCCACCGACGGTCGGTGATCCATGGTTGTATTCTGCTGATTGCAATAAAAAGGCCACGGGGTTTGCAGAAAAAATTCCAGTGGTTCGGAATCCACTTTAAATTGTAGGTCCACTTGCACTCGTTGTCTCGAATGGAATGAAGTTCTACCCCCGCCCCATGCTCAACAAGCGGTTACGGAAACTAGAGAGATGGTGATATTCGAGCGGCCATCAAGGTACGCGACTCAAGCTCGATTAAGTCACAGCTAGAAAGTAGTTACCGGAATGGCCTCCACAATTTGGGGATTCTCTGCTGCGTACCTAATCATATTGATGTTTTGGGTACTAAGCCGGCCGCTGTCTGGCCGATAAACTGAACGATTCACAGATAAATAAATTGATCGCCCAGTCTTTATTATTCGTAAAAAGAGGAATCGATCTGAAAGCTGCTGCTCGCATAGTGGAGCGATCTGGCAACTTGCGACCTATCAGGAGAAATGTGCCACGTGCTACGAAGAATAAAAAGAGAACGACGTTTCTATCGTCTAATATCTATATCTTCTATCCACAAATATCTTCGCAATAAAAATTTCGGTTATAGAGGGTTACTGTCGTTTCGATATTTATGCCGTCTACTGCGTATTTCTGCCAACGACTTCTGTCAGAGTTGCGGATGTGGATGTTGATAGCATTAATCACTTATTTTGCGAATGCCTGTGATTAGTTATTAGTAGATTTCAGACCCTTGAATTAAAGAGTTCGCCAGCGTGGAGCTAAAGGACTTAATCAAGTTGCTCAAGTGGTATTACAGTCTAACCCAAACTAACTTAACCCAAAGTTAAAATTAACTAAATATATATATGTAGCAATCGGAGGACAAATAGCAACTGGGGAAATCGATTCTTAAACCGATTCAACCAGCGTTGTTGCTGATTATTCGTTCCAAAGGTTTTCCGCAAAGAAGCCTCGGTCTCACATCTATGTCCTCTGGCTGCAGCATCAGGTCGGCGTTACCAAATTATGTTTTGCTATGCTGTGTATATAAAATTTCAAGTCGATTCCACTGACCGCAGGTAATACACATTCTTGTGGCGTTCGCCATATTGGACTTAAAATTATGTCAAGTAGCTTATCGTATAGTGCTCGTCGAACACTTTCATTTAATACACCTGACAAGAGGTTGTGAAGAAAACAAGTATTCTGCCACCTTGGGGTGTTCGCCATATTGATTTTAGAATGACGTTACTTACCGCATTTTACTCGTCAATTCTTCTCATTTGATACCCATGTAAAGCGGTTGCGAAGGAAATGGTAATCCGCCATCTTGGGTCGTACTAGCTATATAACGGCAATTAGGGTGTGATTGTTCATCTCAGTGATCCCGAAAACTATGAGTTCTTACACTAATATGGGCCGTTTTGGATTATTTGTATATGTAACACTCTTCTCACCCTTATACCTAGAGGGCATCGGGAGTGTCGACAATAAGATCGGGTGTTTCGTTTATTTATGCATTTCATCCCTATCCTCATTTACGCTCGTCGAATCCTACACTATTCCTAAGATTAGCCCGTGTCGTTTTCGATTATCTTTGATTATTACATGAGCATGATACATGTCACATGTCACATGTTATTCCTTTCATCGATGAAAACATTATTCCCCAGTATACCCGATGCTCATTATATTTAAGATGTAATTCTTATAACTAATAAAATTTCTGTAGTTCAACAATATAAGTTCACCCCGACGATTTAATTATGTTTTCTTTTATAATGTATGCATGAAAACTCCAAAATATACTCTTGCTACTTCAGAACATGACCGGCAATCCTTGGTTTGGCTATTGTTTTCAATGACTTCATCTTATCATTTTATCGTCTCTTGACACAAAAGTTCTAGTTAAAATTTCAAACATAATAAGAACCAAAGTGCATGCTACAATTGAAGCAATCTCGTTTTATGTGTTCTTATTTTTCGGGCAAGTGCTAGCTCACCTTTGTACTGCAGACAATAGAGGAAAAGGGAGTTCTTTTATCGTGCTAGCCGTAAGCCAACAACTGAACGAGTTTTCAGAAAATTTCCTTTCATTGCTAAAAATTGGGGCACTTTTGCAACTGAATTCCCTTCATTTCGTCTTGCTAATGAACTTTCTCTTTATTTCAGGTCAAGTGCTTTTCTCTTTAGTAATCAAACTGCCCAGAACGCTACACATTTCGCTGATTTTAAATCCAGAACAACTTTCGGTTTTATTTCACAGTAAAGAGTTGACTATAACGTCCATTGCTCCATTAACATTAGCTTTAATATTGAAATTTAATTTGAACACTACCATGTAAAACTGCACTATGCTTCGTGGAGTAAATCTCACAGAGTAGTCTGTAAAGTTTTTAACTTCTCTTACTAGTTTTTAACCGACTTCCCAAAAACAAAGAGGTTATAAGTTCGATGTGTAGATTTTTTTTATTCTTTTTTTGTTGGGTAGATTATGTTCACCGATTGGTACCATGTCAAAAAAATGTTGGAAGAAGTGGGGGTGGAGGGTGGGGGTGAAACCTAACTTTGTAATGCGTGGACCGTATTGGATGGTTCTTTTTTTGTTGTAAAGAGTATGGTACCCCAAGAAGAAGAGCCTATAAGAACAAAAAGATCTCAATCTTCTCGGATAGTCAAGCTGCAATCAAAGCAATTGCTTCATCTACCATCAGATCTAAGCTGGTGTGGGAATGCCAAAGGAGCCTAGATGAACTGTGTAGAACTAATCAAGTAAACTTGATCAGGGCTATACGGGGAATGAAAAGGCAGACGAACTTGCTAGGAAGGGGTCTAATACCCCTTTTATAGGGCCGGAGCCGGTCTGTGGAATTCCTCTCTGCACGGCTAAAAGGCTAATAGCAAACCGCGCAAGTGAGGAGCATAGGCTGTATTGGAACAATATTGAGGGGCACGCTCACTCAAGAAGCCTTATGCCCTCACCGTCTCCGGGTAGATCAAGGGATCTCCTCAAGCTGAGCAGGTCGGATGTTATAGCTCTGGCTGGCCTACTTACCGGCCACTGTCAGCTAAGGAAGCACTTGGTAAGGATAGGCAGAGCCATCGAATCGACTCCACCTGCAGACTCTGTCTGGAGGATGATGAGACCCTGCAGTAGCCAGGCGTTGAATCTCTTCAGAGGGACCGGCTTTAGAGGCGGTGCTTGAGAACCTCACACCTCCAATTTAATCAAATCAAATCAAATGATCCCAAATTGCTAATAGGAGAAAAAAATTTGGTCTAGGGGTAATCTAACTTCGTAACTCGTGAACCGATTTGGATAATTCTTTTTTTGTTGGGAAGAGTATGTTCTCTGGTTAACACCACGGTGGGGGGTGATGATGGTGGGGGTGGGGGGGGGGGGGGTGGAAACTAACTTTGTAACGCGTGGACCGATTCGGAGATTTGGAGTTGTACAAAGTGTAATCTACCATTGCTAATAGGAGAAAAAATTTTGGTCTAGGGTGGGAGGGGGTAGTCTAACTTCGTAACTCGTGGACCGATTTGGATAACTCCTTTTCTGTTGCGTAGAGTATATTCCCTGGTTGATACCATAAGAAACAAATATTTCTGGGGTAGGGGTGGAACCTAACTTTGTAACGCGTGGACCGATTTGGATGGTTCTTTTGCTGTTCTATAGAGTGTGATCCTCTATTACTAATAGGAGGTTCCTATGGTGAAGGTGGGAGGAGGCGATTTCGATAATTCTTCTTCTGTTGAGTAGAGTATGTTCCTTGATTGATACCACGAGAAAAAAAAATTTGTGTGGGATGGTGGTGGGGGTTGAACCTAACTTTTTAACGCATGGACCGATTTGGATGGTTCTTTTAGTAGAAGACACTAAAAAGTGTAAAATAAAATAGTTTTAAAAAAAAAAGTTGAACCGACTTCACAAAAAGCGCTAAAGAGAATAAAATAATTTTGAATTTTATATCTATTACGACATTTTGAAGTCTGTGAAATTAAACAAATAAAACAACTACAGAACCATAATTGAAGATAACACATAATACTACCTGAACGTTTCAGCTCACGGGATCATATAAAAGGACGATTAAATACATTTGTTGTAGTTGTTTGGTTTGTTTGATTTGCACCGACTTCAAAATGTTGTAATAGATATAAAATTGAAAATTATTTTATGCTTTTTAGCGCTAATGTAAAAATTTCTAATAGTTGTTGTTTCAATTTGGTGACAATCCAAAACATATTTGCTGGTCAGATTGGTAAGAAGTAATTAGCAAAAAAGGGTAATTAGAGTGTATGAGGAAAAAAAACTTTTGTACGAGTTCTAGGGAGAAGTACAGATATCCTTATACACAGGCAAATAAAAAACGTAATTTAAACAACATTTATAAATGAACAAAATAGGTTACCTTAAAGAAGGTAAGAAGAAGAAAGGAGTAAGAAGATTATTTTTTGGTGACAAGATGAAATAATGTTCTGTACGATAAAGTCCAAAAGCTAGTTTAGGACCTTATTTCCCACTTGAAATACTATAATATCCAAAATGCAGTTTCTACAGCTTTTTAGAAGAACTCTATACATTTTTTGTAAATTCTACCGAACGTTATAATATTTTAACTGAATGTTTAAAACAAGCTTCTACTCGAGAGAAGCCTTTATACTCTCGTCTCGCTCAGATGCGACTAAAGCATTGGCTCAGGGCTATTCTCAAATATTATTATCATCTATGATTTTCGAAAGAAGATCAAGCTGAATGCTTTCAATATTTCGAACTTTATCCTTCACTATCGTATTCACTGTCAAAATAATTTGATTTATATCCCGAGCTACTTTTACTATACTTTTCCCGCCTTCATACATAGGAATTATTTTCAACTTTTCTTCTAAAGTAATTGCAGACCTTTGTTTTTTAGATATGTTGTATTACTAGCGAATTCTATTTTGCGTTTCGATTCCATTTACCCTTAAATAAACAACGAACACCAACGATCATAGACAAGTGGAAGTGACGCGCGGTTCTTGTTACCATATCAAAAAAATTTTTGGTGGAATAGGGGTGGGGGTGAAACCTAACTTCGTAACGCGTGTACTGATTTGGATGATTCTTTTTCTGTTGTGTAGAGTAGATCTCAGAGTGGTACTATGTCTAAAAAAAATTTGGGCGACGTATTGGTGAGGGTAAAACCTTACTTCGTTATGCATGGACCGAGGTAGTACATTCTTTTTTTGTTGTATAGATCATGAAACCCCCTTTGCTAATAATGAAAAAAAATTGGCCCCAGGGTTGGGGGAGGGCGTGGGTTTGGTTGTCTAACTTCATAACGCGTGCACCGATTTGGATGAGTTTTCGTTTGTTGGATAGAGTATGTTCTCCGATTGGTACCATATCAAAAAAATTTTTGGTGGGGTGGTTGTGAGGGGGTCGAAGTAAGGGTTGAAACCTAACTTCGTAACGCGTGGACCGATTTGGATAATTCCTGTTTGGTTCTATAGAGTATGATACCACATTGCTAATAATGAAAATAATTTGGCGAGGTGGGGAAGGGGAGTGTCTAACTTCGTAATGCATAGACAGAGTTGCATAATTCTTAATGTGATGAATATAGTATGGCCCCCCCATTAGTACCGCGGCACAATTTTAAGGGAAGAGGTTGTAGGAGGGAGGCGTTATTTGTCAACTTGTTAACGCGTAGACCGATTTGGATGATTCTTTTTATGAAGATACATTTTTTACTAGGATGGTGGTGGGGGAAGGAGTAGGTTAACTTCGTAACGTGTAGACCGATTTAGATGATTTTTCTTTTGATGTGTAGAATATGCTGCCCCACTGGTACGACGACAAAAATTTATGAGGTCAGATGGTGCCCAATTTCTTAATGCACACATTTATTTAGAAGATTCTCTTTTGTTGTATATATTATGATCCCCCATTGCTACTATCTGGAAAAATTTTGATCTAACGTTGGTGTCGGGGCCCCCCCCCCCCGGGGGGGGGGGGGGGGGTAACCTAACTTTTTAACTCGTAGACTGATTTAGATGATTCTGAATGCATAAGGTATCTATTTGTATTCTGACAAAAATTATGGCTTGTGGTGAGCGTTGGAGGATGATCGACGCCTAGCTTCATTAGACATAGACCGATTTTGATGATTTTGCTTCTGTTGTACAGAATACGTTGCCTGATTGATAAATGATAACAATTTTGTACCTAGAGTGGCTACGATAATTCTCTGACCACGATAATTCTCTCTTGCTTTTGTGAAGACAGTTCAAAATTTTTTTAAAACCATTTTATTGTTAGGTAAACTCAGTATATCCGACACTCTTGTGTATTTTTCCAAATTATCTTGTATCTTGTTAGCGTTAAAAACAACTGGATAATTGCCAGCTCTGTCACCCTCCGTTATTAAGAGGGGTTTCTCATCCAAAAATCATTTCTTTTCCTTCAAACAATCGATTCCTAATTACTTAAATAACATTCTCCTGAAATTGCAGGTCGATTTCGAAGTATTTTAGTCAGTTTTTCGACAACATTAAACGTGCGTGTATCGTAGAAAAAATTTTTTTATAAAAATGACGCCAAAAAACCGATGGTCAAGAAATAGCAAACTGAAGAAACGTAAGCTTAATTTAATTTTTTCACAGAACAATTAACAGAAAAACCTTAAACGCGTTTTTCTCGAAAACTTTTATTTGAGCGGTAGAAACTTTGCAGCGAACACAAAATGAGCTATCAAATTGAACCTTTCAACGAACTTAAGGTAGAGATGATGGTAGGGGAAGGGAAGAGGAGCCCAACTTTGTATCGCGTAGACTGATGTTTTGAGTCTTTTCTTTGTTGTAGAAAGTACGTTCCAGGCACCATGTAAAAAAATTGTGGGAGTGGAGAAACACTCAACTTCGTAACGGGTTTACGCGTTTTTGAATAGATGATCAGTTTACCATAGTATCTTATTTTTTAGCGGGAGAGGTGAAAAGGTGTGAGATTCTTAATCACTAAAAACACCTCTCTGGGGATTAACCGAACCAGGCCACATAGAAGCGGGTCCCTTTTCGTCCCCTCCCAATCTCACTTAACGGGGGCTACTGAGTTATCCAGTTTATCCAGTTAAATTCTGTCTCCTGGATTAATGCTAGAATCCTAGCCTACCTGCAGGAATTCAT
The DNA here is from genome assembly GCA_964036015.1 of Leptarthrus brevirostris. NCBI lineage: Eukaryota > Metazoa > Arthropoda > Insecta > Diptera > Asilidae > Leptarthrus > Leptarthrus brevirostris. The sequence continues at coordinate 129,187,412 of OZ038373.1, read as the reverse complement.
ATTATTCTACCTCCAGTGTTTCTATTTAGTCCATGCGCCAAGCATTGAAGAGTTCCGGGTCATGACGCTTCAGTCCAGAGCCAGAATAAGTAAGCTCCTTCGGATTAAACGCAGCCAACTCGTTAGAGTCTACTATCTCTACCACCTGAGGAAGTGCTAGTTATTATTTTGCAAATGGCGCCTTCTTCCAAGACTGCTACAGCACTTTCATCCGGCGCAAGTCCAGCCTCCATAACCGCCGGAGAACATTCGCGAGGAGACTACAGCAAACTCCCTCGGGGATAAGATTATTTTTCAAGAAGTTATCTCCTCCCGCATTAGTAACTTGGCTACGTTCTAGGATGCGTTGCCCGGTTGCAACCACTTGAAGACATAACTGATACTTGAAAATGTCCAGATGAAGATCACCATATCCTAGAAAGCTTCAACTATTCCCTCCAGCAACGTATATAACTTCCTTTATAAAATAAAAAAAAAACTTATTATTATGGTGAGAGTGGGAGGACGGAGCGGCGCCCATTTTTGTAATGTAATCGATTTTGATTCTCTTGTATATGTTGTTTCTAGAATGGGTATGGGTAGTGGAGAAAACAGACGCCTTACTTAGTAATACTTGACCCGATTTGTGCAATTCTTCATATGGAGTACCCAACACTACGGTAAATGGTTTTGAATCAAGGTTGAGGGGATGGAAAGAGGTCCCAGTCTTATTTTATATCGAGATGACAGATTCGGGTGGTTCTGTTTCCTTTGTATAAAGCGCACTACCTCTGCGACTGCTACATACGAGCAGCGTTTTTCAAGAATCATATCATGTCTGAAGGCACTAAACGAGAAAAAATTAGATAATAGTTTAAAAAAAAGTTGAACTAACTTCGCAAAAGGCGATAATAGGAATAATATATTTAATTTATATCCATTACGACATTTTGAAGACAGTGATTGGGATTCTTCTTTACCAGAGTATAGCAGCACAGTTTCAGATAGGACAGATAGCCAGTATAATATAAAACAAATAAAATAAAACCGGAAGTAAGAGTTAAAAATACATATACTGATTACACAGGTGAACATGATTTAGTTGTTGGAAAGCTAAGGGTCATTTCCGAAGTAATTTGCTGCGTAGAATCCAAATCCGGGGTCAGAATCACGTCAAGATTGAGATATTTGAGGTTATGTACCCGAAAACGACGAGACAGACCACAACAATTTTTTGCACCCTGTACATAACCTCAAAATTAGGAAAAAACGCCGTTTTCGGGTACATAACCTCAAATATCTCAAAATCCTGACGTGAGGGGCCAATTCTGACCCCGGATTCGGTTTCTACGCAGCAAATTACTTCAGAAAAGACAATCAGCTTTCCAACAACTGACATGACCCCGGTATTTGTAGACCTCTGTTATTTTTATGAAACTTTAGTGGTTTGGTAGCTTTTTTCCATATAGAGGATAACTGTTAAAAAAATTGTTAATTGCAATTTTTATTGATTATTATTTTTATCCCACAACAAGTACTTATTGCCTAAAAAATAAATATATTTAAAAAATAAAAAATAAATATTGCGCAAAAGAGCAATAACTATAAATATGAGAATTCATATTTTTTAAATTAATATGTTCTTTATTTATAATTACATTTATCTTTAAGTGTTAATTTTGTTTTACTTCCATTTTTAGTAGATGTGTCATTACCAAAGACACCCAAAATTAACCTACGCTCTGTTTCTTCTTTTAAAACATCTCTTTTTCCTTTCTTCAAACGCAAACAATTTTTTTATATTTCTTATTCTGTTCGAGTTTTGAACAGTTTTGTTTTTGATTTTACTTAATATTAATTAATTAATTAATAATACAAAGAATTTCAATTTAGATCTCACACGTTTGTGTCTGAAATACCGTGTTATCGAGTATTTTTGCATAATGACTTCAGTTATTTATTACACTTTGCTATACTTTACATCTAATGAATTATGGCTTCTTCTGGGAGAGCTTAAACTTTACCTCGTAACAGAGAAAAGCAAAAGGCAAACAATTCAATTTATTTCTGTAATATTAGACAGACAATTTAAGCTTTGCAATATATTTTGCACCAGTTGATTGTTAATTCTTGGAAAATTTACATAATCTCGTTAACAACATAATTTAAAATAAAACAATTTTAGATAAGTAAACATGGCATGAAGGTTTCACATGTAATGTAATTGCCAATAAATGCGTCACAAAACCAAAATTAAATAAAAGGTAATGAGTGCAACTGAAACACAATCTACACGTCAATTTATTTAGTGCCAGCCCATTGACACTATGCGTTTACATATTCATGACTAGTCAATCTAAATACTTCATATCCTGTTGACCCTTTTAGAGTATTAAAATTCCGGAAGTACCTAAAAGTTTAAATTTGTAATTGCTGTAATGTTCGTTTGCATTGCCTCTGGAGGTCATGGCCTAATAACCAATAATAATTAATGTTGCAAATAGTAATAAATTTCTCCTTCTTTGTATCAGTTCCTATATAAGCTACATATCATCTAGATAGTTGGATTGTGTTGTGTTTGCATAAACTGTGCTGCAGGTATGTCGTCGTACCAATGCTCATGATTAATTTACATGGGTGATTGGCGTTAATTGGACTAGTATTGAAATCTAGTTCATTTATTTCAGCTGAGGATATCCTGAGGGACTTCAGTTAATCCAATGGAGAAATGTATGTGATGAAAGACCGATTATTACTTAAGTTGGTGATAACAAGAGATTGATTGTAACTATAAATAGCTTGACTTAATTGAATTACATAAACTAATTGTTTAGGAGAAATATATTAGAAGTATGTGGAGAAAAGCAACAGAAGTCAGTAATACATATTCGTTGTAATTTGTCGAAACGCGTTACGTAACATTAAGTTTTTGTTAAAATTAAAACTCTTAACTCGTGACTCACGGCTCAGTTTATATGGTATATCTACAGTATACATATCACGTCACTGAGTATACACAAATATAATATGGCAAATAACCACAATAACCCATGTACCATGAGTCCATAGCTTGGACTCTAAGAGTCCGACCGTTGCGGTCAAGCAAAACCACCTAAATTACAAGCCTTGAACTTACGAATTTCAGGCACACATTAGGGGCCAAAGTGGGCTGAAATTTCGTTTAATTTACATTGCTTCTTATTCCGGTATAATTGACATTTTTACGTAAAAATAATAATCATCTGAGTGTTACGTAACGTTTAGAGAGGTGGGGCGAAACGTTACGGCGCCTTAACAGGGGGGGGGGGGGGTGTCAGAAATCTTCAAAAACTGCGTTACGTAATACTTGAACGGACCCTGTTCACAAAGTGGAAGTCATAGCGTTTTCAGATATCTGCGTAGCAATAGTACATATTTTCTGGAAAACAGTTCATTAGTCCAATCTCCTATGAACAAGAAAAAGTTGATTAACAGGAGGGCACTACGAGGAGGTACGCTTCTTTTAAAGAAATTACCAAACAACTTTTTCACTACTTTACAAGCTCTATGACTAGGCTCCGCTCAGGTGGAAATAGGTTTTCGGGATATATATGGTCGGTATCTGAATTCAGTATTTTACTTTAAAAATATTAATTACCGCATATTGAAAGTGAAGGAGGTGGCAACTGATTGAGAGTTGTGACGGTTGATAATTTACTTATTCATTTATTAACCAGTCAACTGTGGCGACCTCTTTTTAGAGCACGCAACTATGTTTGTCGCGAGAATAAACCGATGACGAGTATAGTTCTCAAACACAGAATAAGTGACGCTGTTAAAATATTGGATCAAAAAGATGGCTTTATTTTACAAAATGAACAATTTTATTCCTAATATTTACTCAATCACTTAACACAAACATATCCTACATAATACAATTTAAATAGCAAGTGGTAACTTTATTTTAGGCATGACGGAAATAGTAGTCGTGACACAAAATACTGTCATTTTTCCATTACGTCATCAGCAAAGACTAGGTACTACAGATTGAAAATCAGACAAAAAAACAAAACAATTAAAATCTAAAAAACTCAAAAGTAATTTTAATAACTAAAACAAAGCATTAGTCGAGGCATGATCTAAGTTGGCGTTTTAAACGTAGTCTGGAGAAATCCAAGTAAAAGTTGTACCTTGTCTCGAACCCGGGAACGATGGCATGTTGGTAGTGCCGTTCGACCGATCCAACTTCATGCCAGTATTTAAGGGAATGCAATTACGAGAACACCAATCACAAAAGAGTTGGAGAGACTATAATTGGAGTCACGAGAAACAGTGCGAAATATTTTAGCGTCGTGTGCATAACACAGAATTCTAGGACTAGGCAGAACTAATAGTGGAATAATAAGATGGTTTTACTGTGCTGACATAGGCAATTTGTATATGTATACTAGCCCAGTTCTGTACCCTACATTTGTTGTCTTACAGTCTAATCCGTCGACTTTTTGTGGGCTTAACACTAGAGATGGGCGATACTGTCTCGATATACCGGGGTATCGATACCTTGCTTTCAATACCTCGAGGTTTTGTAATCGGTACTTTCAGCCCTCGATACTTCCGAACCTCGATACTTTGCTTTCAATACTTGAAGTATTCAATACCGTATTGACCGCCCCATTATTTTGTACATGAGTTGAATAATCGCTGTCCGGGACAGTAACACAGTATTAGTATGCAACAGCTAAAAGTATAAACAGTACAACGCCGGCTCTTATAAGTATTTTGTATTTTCATTTTGTCGGTTCGAGGCGTTGGAAGGTGAGATATTATTATATCACAAATGTTAAAATTCGAAAGCTTTATTCATCTGCTAAAAATTTCTTGCGAAATTTCAAATTATTCATTTGCTAAAAAGGTATATAAAATCAGCCGCTGAGATGCGTCTTCATTTGTAAAAATTTATCAATTTATCTTCTGAGCAAATCTATATTTTGATATTTCTCAACGATGTTGTTGCAAATTGTTTTGCAAAAAAACCAAAAAGATAATAATTGTAATTTATATGCAATTTCCACACCATATATATTTTTTTAAACTTTTTAACCATATGGTTCCAATACTTTTGAATATCGATACTTTTTCAACGGTATATTTGTATCTAAGTATCGAAAGATGCGAATATATTGCAATGCCAAGTATCGATACTTTTCGATTCAGTTCCCATCTCTACTAAACACACGTGAGTACGCCAAATATAGTTGGAACATGCAAAAAACATGATGTTTGATTCGCTGACACAGATCCGAGTAGCGCAAATCTCGGCTGGGAGCCAAAAAGAAAAGGAAATGAGATAGCAGCGCAGAACTATGCTCTCATCCGAGTAGCAAAGCCAGATTGAGTTCAGAACTCTACTCTATTAACAGCTGACTTTCAAAGTCAAACACTTTCAAATAATGCGATCTTAAACGTCAGCAAGCTGCACTTTGTTAAAAGCAGTAGCAGAAAGGTTGGCTTTAAGGTGTTCTCAGATTTCTGCTCTTTTTCCCAAAGAAAATAAAAAGAGCCGATATGAGCTTGACACTTCTCTCAAAGAACATAGAGCAGAACACAAAATGGTTTTTTTTGGCTTGGAGTAGCAGACCTATTGTCTGTCCTTGAGCTAATTGTCATGACAAGTACTGCTTTCAAATGGAAGTGCAAGCAATCTTTTGGACTAGAATAGCAAATGCGCCGGTATTATCGCAATGCGTGGAGTTAAAACGCCATATTTTTTGGCTTTTCCAGTCTTCATGGGAGCTCGCGCAATTAATTCGCCCCAGGTGTGCAATTTGTAACCATGTGCCATTGCACAGTCTCCCCAAATTTTAAACTCACTATTTGGGAAGTTACCACTGACGATTCGAAAAAGTTACGGAACTTTATACAGGATTTTAGGTTACCTGTTAAATGTCCATTATTGTATCCACCGATACACTCTACAATGTCTTCCTTCACTTTTTTGTTTTTCATTTATCTCTCCTACAGTTTTATTAATCAGCGACAAAATTGCTATTTCACATATCCATACTTTATTTCCCAAGTCGCAAGTAAAAAAATTTGAGCCTTAGTCATACTGAATTTATGATGACGTCACATAGCCTACATCCTTTTCCGGGCTTCAAGCTACATTTATAACATAAGTGTAATTACAAGGCTTGTTCGAGAAATTCAGAAGCTGGTTAAATCATTCAAGATATTTTATATTAGGTTTTGCAGCTACTCCCCTTTTCCATACAGCAAAGCTGGCAGGCGTATAATTCCTTAGCCTTGGAAAACCTTTCCTGCGTGCGCTGTTGAACAAAAGAAAAAATATTTCTAATTAATAAAACTTGTTCCAAGCTTGTTTCTTAAAGAAACGATTACAACACGGTACAATCTCCATAAACGAAAAACAAACTTTCGATGCGTCAACACACGGGAGTCAAAAGACACAGAGACCTTTGCTGTAACTCTCGATTCGACGCTATGCTTTTCCGCAGTACGCCATCTTCTAGCAGCTGTTCATTGATGGAATAGACTTGGACAATTGAGAAATTCTACTCTCTCGTAGTATTTCTCGCAATATTTTTAAAATTCTCAACTTGGATTTTACTTAGGGTGAACCTACAAATGTTCTGAATATGTCGTCGCAATAAAAATTTAACTCTTCCGAAAAGAAGAAATTGTCGGGGGAGGGGTGGGGTGGGTAGGGGAGATGAATGGGAAGGGAGTAAATGTCTAGATGAAGGGAGGGTGGTAGGGAGTAGAGGGGAGTCGGATGACTTCATTATATTATATAGAAATCCCAACGACAGTAATTTAACTCTAACCCTAACTTTTCAGTTGTAACCGAAACCGAAAATTTTATATCTACGTGGTTTTTAACCGCAACCGAAAACTATATTTCACATTTCGGTTTTAACCGAAACCGAAACCGAAAATTATATTTCACATTTCGGTTTTAACCGAAACCGAAAATTAAATTTTACATTTCGGTTTGGTAGATTTTAGCAAGACTAAAAGTATCGTATTGGCCCATCGAATCTGCTAAAAAGTGCATCACTTTACTTGTGAACATGCTTTTACATTAACCAAAAAAACAGCCATTATAAATCAACAATAATCCAAAAACGATCGACTATTAAGGACAAGTCAAAATGTAGCAAACTATTTGATTAACCTTAAATGCTTAAATCAAAGAAAAGTATAAATTTCAAATCCGTATTTGTCCAATTTCCCAACCCATAAAATCTATAAAAACAAGTGATTGATGAAAGAATTCCTGGGAATAAGTTCGGTGTTAATAATCCAGTGATAGATGGTGTCTCTCAATGTAACCTCTTCCCGACTTGCCGATGGAGAGAATCTGTGGATTAATAGCGTTCACCTCAATAAATCAAATTCCTCGAAAATTTTTATGACTTAAATTTATCATACGATGAAAAAGGACTTTCAAGAATTTTTCTAATGAATTAATCAACTCCTCCCGGCTAGTGACAAATGATCTTATTTGTTATATGAATAGAGATTTTTCCATGAGATGAACGTTCGAAGAAGGTGACTTTGCACAGATATGTTATATAGTGTGGCGCCCTTCGAATCCTATGTCTCGACAACGTGTGGTTTCGATGAGGGATAATAATTTGTAGTCCAGTTTGAAACGAAGTGTTCATGGTATACTCGTAAACGTTTGGTGAAAATCGATACAATACACCCCAGGCTGGCAAGGAGCTCTAAACATGAATCGACCATAAACAGTAGCATGTTTTTTGTTTAAATAAATAAAGCACTTTATGATAACTACAACAAGGTGTTGTCTGGAACACTGTCTCTCTGGCACGTTGTGCAATCTACAATAAAAGTGAAAGTCACATAGTCAGGGGCAAGATATGCCGCACTAAACCTATAGGACAAGCCCTGGAAATAAAATATATCCACTTCGCCAGACAGTACGACAAGGACGGTGCTCGTTGTTAAAATTTCATGGATGTCACACTTAAGGAAATTTGCTACTTCCAGGGATCACATTCAAACTGTGGAATCCTGTAAACACTTTACTGCAACCATTCCTGGTACCGGAGTAAATTTATTGCTTCCGTTCATCCGTTTCCAGAATTGCTTTTGCGATACGGTTAGTGCTCGTCTGGTTTAATGCCTAACATTTAAAGCTTTTTATGGACTCCCGTATTTATGAGTAGCACTCGACAAGTTCAGTGAATTGGATTTCAAAAAAGCGGAAAGTAGCAGTGGTGTGTAAATACCATATCATCAGATAAGCAAAACCAATTAAACTCGCCATTTTCCTTGCCCTTAATCTGCCAAAGGAGCGAACAAATATGTCGCACAAAGCAACCATTAACAGTTTTATGAAGGCTGTTTCTCGGCAAAATGACAATTTTATCCACTGATCAGATGGCTATCTCCGTAAATGACAATCGTAGAATATCAGATTTGCGACTATCAAGTTAATTTGATGAGTTCAATATTAGTCGTAAATCTGTTTATTGTAAGGATCCTTGTTACTAGGCGATTTATTCATTACAAATTTTATGAGGAATGAATATGTATACAACAAGGACGCTGGCACCTGACTACTACTACTACTAATGAAATATTTAAAATCATTTTTTATATCAATCGTCGATCGATCCACCTAAAAGGGTATAGTTTTTCGATAACATAACATTAGCCTAGATATGACTTAAGTTGACTTGTCAATCGCAGCCTGGAGAAAGGCAGATCAAAGTTGGCGAAGTGCTCACCGAAGAGGCGAGACATCGATGTAATAGGCTCGTGCATGCCATAAGCGTTTCGTGACCAGAAATGTGTAGGAAGTCGTAACTGCTCAAGTATTAGGACTGGATAGCCCTGAGTAATTCGGGTAAATTTATCGTTCCCTGTAATCAATTTTTTGGACATTTGCGTCTCTCTTCAAGGAATTCTAAAGAAATAAGGCTCAACCGATTAGGATAAGCAGGAAGCGCGACAGGATCGTTCCATGGAAGATCACGAAGGGCAAACTTAAGGAATCTGCTCTACACTACTTCGATGCGGTTGATGTGTGAGACTACACCGAAAACCTATACAGGGCTGGCATATTCTAGAAGGTGCAGTAAAAAAGCTTAGATAAATAAGGGTCTTCAAATTACCTTGACCACCTTTTGACTAAGCCCAACTAGACCTACCAGCAATAGAATCAACATGATTCTCGAAAAAAAGACAAGAGTTAAGAACCACATCCAAAACCTTAGCCCTGTCGACTCTACTGAAGATAACGCCATCCACAGCGTAGAGGAAGAAAAAAGGACACTTACTATGGGAGAAAGCCATAGCAGTGCACTTGCTGACTTTTAAAGGTCTCTGTACGCTTGAAAACAAAATTGCGCAAGCTGATTTCAAAAACAGAATTTGCTAGTGTAAAATTGATTACGCAAAATGGTGCAAATATTGCAATTGTTTGCAACAATAATTGTTTTTGGAAATAATTTCGATAGTTCCGCAAGAGCCTAAGTAGTGATCAAGTGGCAGGAAAACGAGTTTGGACGATTGTTGAAATAAAAAATTTGATTCAAAAATATGATTGTTTCCCGAGTTAAATTTATTTGTAGCTAGAAACTGAAGTGTCAAAAGGAGGTTCACTTGTTGGAATAGAAGCCTTAACTTAGTATTATTTTCCCCTTTTTTCCTGCTATTAAATTTAAAAGAACTGCAAAGTCTTCCTGTGACATAATCATAACATTTCGAAGTGTATTAGGATTCTCACTTCTTAATTCCCCAAGCAGGCGTTGATGGAACCTTTATTCCTGTCTACGAACTATCCATTCCCTAACCCATATTTTCCGCTAACTCACTTTTTTTTCTTTATCAAGTAGCTGCGACTATTGCAGCGGCATATCTTATATGTTGGCATGTTATTTTTACACTGCTTAATTCTTAACGAAAAACGTTTTCAAAAAAAATTCCGCAAGTTTTAAGTTGAGTGTACACAGGTGCTGCAATAACTTGCGGCAAATAATCTTGAACCATTCTGAAAACAACTTGCAGCAAAGAATTTTGCGCAAATTTTCTTTTAGGTGTAGACACAAGTGCAATAGTTGCAGCAATAACTTGCGCAAATTTGTTTTCAAGTGTACAAAAGCCTTAAAAAAAAGGCGATTGCGTAAATACCAATCGCAAGGCGCAGCCAAATCAGTGTTTAAGAGACTACAGGCAGAGTTTCGAGAAACAGTGCGAAATATTTTGGCATCGTCGGCATAATATAGAATTTGGATGAAAAGAGGAAGTAAAACATTATTGATAAACAGAAAAAGAAAAAGCTTCCCGAAAAAGGACACGCTGCGCCCGACCCGACCCCATAAGAGGATATGCAGTCGACGCAGCAATAAGGAAACCCAAGCAGCGGTAGCTTCGAAACAAGAATTCCATGGTGAACCCTATGGAAGGCTCCATTTGTTTGCGTGATTCAATAGTCGTCAAAGAGTAATTATGTAATTATGAAGCAGGAATACGCCCCCCCCCCCCCCTCCGAGGAACAATCTGTTCGATTATATCAGTATTTAGCAATAAATGCGTCATCAAATACTGGGTCCCTGGACTCAAGGAAAGTATGCGGGAGCCTCGTTAAGTGAGTGAAATGATTAAAAGAAGAAGATAAAAGAATAATAACCATCACGTAACGCTGTGTTTCTAAACAACGTGAATCTCATGTTAAATAAAAAGTTGGCACCGTTAACGTGCAGCAGAGAGGAAAACCTATGACAGAGATCAGAATGTGATAGGTAGTCCTCGTGTTTCCTTCGTCCAAGTCTTACCACTTAAAGTCCGCAGATGTCTCGGGATGCTGTCAAACCAAGCAGCAAATGAGAGCATCCCCAATATGAAAAAGCTATCCTGACATCTATTGCTATACATTTATATAGCCAAACGCAGTAATATTACTATGGTGTTATCGCAGCTATTACTCTATTGATCAATATTCTCTGGTTGCTTCAGCTAAACTGAATGCTATTTACATCAACAACGTTGTAAATAATCATCTATAAAATGTTGTGGTAGGCGATTATTCAAGGTGTAGCCATAAGCCTCAAAATAGGCACTTTATTTTGTAAGAGATGCAAATCTCAGATACATACAATAATTGTGTTTCATTGGGCCATGCGGAGTACATCGGAGTACTTCCCGAATGGAACGCTTTTTCTTTACCTTAGAGAGCCGCTGTCAAGTGTGGCATTTCATAGATTGTACTTAAGGCTTTTTAATGCGCGTTGAGAAATGTGGTATGTTATGCGATGATCACAGTAATTTTGAAAAACAATTTAACGTCTTTGATATTTGCGGGAAGCAGATGCTTCTTTTTAAAAAAAGATGGCAAAAAGCCATCTATAGAGAACTGTTGAAACACGTTTATCCTAACGGAAAAACTCGGCGTAAGTACTCATGTAAAGTACACCTACCTATTATCTAGTCTAGTTGAGCGTAGTTTGATGTACGCCGGCATACACTGCATGGTCCAATAAAACGCAGCTATTGGCTATAGTAATAAAAGTCCGTTACTAGATTTAGTATTATTACAGAGTAGGCATACGTCGGTGGAGTAAGGGATAACGTAGCAGGTAGCGACCCATGGTTGTTTTCTGCTGACAACAGATTACGATGAAAAGGCCATTTTGGGTTGAACAGTAATTTCGGTGGTTCAGAATCCACTTTTAATTATAAGTCCACTTCCGATCGTTGTCTACAAGGAGTTACGGGAACTAGAGAGGGAGAGGAAAAGCATACTTGACCTACACCGCTGTTTTAGAGTTAGTTTAAACCTAAGGATGCCCTTATAAAGCACAGCTCGTAGTTTATAACAATATTTTTAAAGTTAAAACATATTATTTGGAACTATAACAAGTGTTTTTCTGATCAACGGAGTAAATCGAAAGTTCCAACAAGACTTCTTAATAAAAATTTTACTTGTTCCAAGCAATATCGACTATACCACACCCAAGGCTGTACCACTATACCACACCCAACCACGCCGATAGACTCGGTGCGCCTTCAAACGACTTCTCTAAGATGTGCCAAGATCAAGAGGAAGAAACCATACTCTACCACCCCTGCAACTGCCCGGCCCTAGCCAACTGTAGGAACCGGTTTCTGGGCTTCCCTTTTTTTGAAGAGTTAACCGAAATTGGCCTCACAGACGTCAGGGACCTAGTTCGATTCATCAGGAGCTCTAAATGGTTCCCGTATACATGATAAGGCTAAACCTTTCCGCGCCAGACCATATCGCATATAGCTAGTAATTAGGTAGGCTCTCCTTTTTTCCTAGGCGTTTAATCGGGTCTGAAAATACAGCCTAAACTGTGGTATGACAATGGGCCACTTTGGCTACTCTAACCTAACCTAACGTAACCTAGACTTAATATTTGGCTTATTGCAAATATTCGTATCTACATTATCTCAACACGGGTTAAGTATGTCTACTTCAAATCAACTGCTTTTTAGAATACAAAATGACCTTCCTTTGCAGCAGTTGAAAGCAGGTCCATTGCTCCTGATATCCTCCCCAATGATGTAGATATCGCTTAAAGTGCTGCACAGTATTTGTTTGTCTGCTCAGAATCACTTGATATTCCGAAAGAAAACATAGAATTTTATTTAGTGAAAATTTCATTTGAATTTCTCGATTCTTGTGAAAACTTGCAAGAAACTCTCCATTGTATTCATTTGATTCTACATTGTCTGCTTCTTCCGTCCACATCCTATTTCCCATAGATTACAATTTTAGTGAAATCGTTAGTACGACGAAATTAGGATATCTCTGCACCCACCTCTCGGTATGCATAAGTTGGTGCTTTCGAGTACGTGCTTATCTTATTGCACTTTATTTATGTATAACATTTTGCATTCATCTAACGTATCTTACGCTGTACAGTATACATAGGTATAGGTATCTCGTTGTACACATATGGCTGTGAGTATATGACGGTCCTTTTGCAATGATTATATAGAGTCGGAAGAGCAGAGTTCACACCTGCTTGTGATAAATTATTATGATGCAAAGATGAGCCAAATGTTAACAACTGGATGATTGTGTTTACTTATGGGGTAATACTGCATCTAGCCGTTCCTGCTCTACATTTAATACCGACCTTTGATTGTTCACAATCGCTTTAGAAAATCTCGAAAAGAGAAATAAGAAAACTTCCCTTAGTATAAGTTGATGTTTTAGACGGCGTATTTGACATAGTAAAATGTAGTTGTTGCAAATTGTCTACAGAAAACTGCACAGGAAAACTCAACTACTCAATTCCTGTGAACAGGAACAGTGTTATATTTGAAGGCAGTAGCGATGTTGTGACACCTTGTTGTATTAATTTCTCCATGTACAAAAATAAAGAGTTATTAAGGTAAAAATTAAGGCTTAAGAGCCTCATTTACCTGGATCTGGTTATATGCCTCAAATAGGTATTTGGCTAAGCTGATAACTGCCATAATTATGATTCATAATTATGTCCATCTGTTGAGTGAGCTAGTTGAACTCAGGGTTTTGAAATTCGATTAATTGTGCATATGAATTGCTCGTTAGATACGGCACTACATTAGGCACTACATTAGGGATAAAACTTCTGCAGGTAGGCCATTAGCCAGCTGCTTCGCATGGGGGTAACTAATAAAACGATCCATACATGGGCAAATGGTCACGAAGTAATGACTTCCTGACGGTTCCGTGGTGTCCTCCTGGAGGGGGGAGAGGAATTTTAGCCTAGGTGTGTAAATGCATTTCCCCGTTTCCATTGAAAAAAGCGTCTAGTTTCGTTGGGCAAAACCAACTTAAGCGTAGTCATAGGGAGACCAATGGTAACTGCCTCATTGGCACATACGCGAAGACATTGGTACTCTTCTCCGGATCTCCGGAGCTTCGTCAACAGCTCCAGATGTTTTCAGTGAGGAATTGTGGGCTATGTTACTCCCGTGGCATCACAATAGACCCATTTGAGATCTAAGTGTGTCATTTCATTGGTAATTAAGTTCCCTCAACATGCAATGAATTCTAGAGAGATAATATAGTGTTTTTCAATACAAAATTTTTAATTAAACTACCTACCTTAAATTTGTGCTTACCGGCGCGCAAGGAAGGAAAGAAAAATATGCCAAGAGAAGACAAGGCTTAAGGATTTAAACTGTTACATTCAAAAGCGACTCTCTCTCGCCAATCAATGAGAAATTTTTTTTATTTATTTAGGGTAAATATTATTCTATTGGAAAGTCGTCACCATCACAATTTATTTTGTTCTGAACATATAGGCATATATAATCGACTAACTACAAAAAGGGCGATTTTTGTATTCAAAACTTCAGGCAAAACTTCTATCTCACCCTCTCGTTCCTATAAGCCCTTGTGGGAAATATGGCATCTACTGCCATACGCTCCAGCTGGTTTGATTCTGCACCAACGCCTTCAACTTCTGCAACGAATTTTTGGGTACCTTCTTTCTCTGTGGGCATTCCCCATTCATTGTTAGTGTTTAGCCTGAGACGCTGATTGACAAAGACTTATAGATTAGATGTTATTTGATAGATCACTTTTTATTTTGAACAACCGTACAGCAGAACAGATTTTACGTTTGATGCGAAGATCAATCATTTGTGCATCTGGAGATGTTGTTATTACGCCTTATCTCAGCAAGAGTATTAAATACAACTCGACCACCCTTGTTGATGCGAGCCTGTACATGGTGGAGCTAATTTTGCTGTAAATATGCTTCGAAGAAATTTATCCACATATTATATTTGCTGCTCTATAAGATAAATTTCATCTTATCTCCTAGAGTCCAAACTCATAAGTTTAGTTTTGGCAGCATTGATTTTAAGCCCTGCTTTGCGCGACCTTCTCTACTCTAGAAGATATACATCGTCGGCATAGTTCAGGTTCGTAAGGTATGTAAAAAGTTTGTATCTAATCATCGAGAGCGCTGCACAATACGTTATTAATGACGATCAAGCAAAGCAGAGCTGACAGTATGCAAGCTTGCCCCACTCCGTTCAGCTCTTGGAAAGGTTCCCGTTTGTAAAAATTTGACATTAGGTATCAGTATATTACACCGATATGATGGTAATAATTTTTTTCTGGGATACCGTTCTTACGTAAAAAAAAGCTCATATGTACTCGCGATCAACACTGTGAAACGCCTTTTTGAAAAACAGCGAACATTTAATGTAAAGGGGATCTCTCCATTCAACGGATTGCTCATCTTATTTCCGCTAAGTTTCGCTTACCCACAACAGCAGTACGCCCACGTAATGCAAGGTCTAATATGACACGGCTCAACATCCAAAGGCTTAAAACACCGAACATCCGCAGTATATATTCCATCGCATTGCGTCATAAAGCTGATACAGTACGTTACAACACCGACGGCTGCATCGACCAACAATGGGAAAGGGCGAAGCAACGCTTAACAAGCTGTGGTACAGAACACGGTTAGAGACAGGAAGACGGCTCTGGATCAGTGACACCATATGGTTCAAAATACAAAAATTTTAACAGATTAAAGACCGCATTAATTCTGCTACCGATTTTGCAATGAAAATATACCGATCTCTACAGAAAGCGCAACTACATCAACACGTTAGCAGAAAGGCACAATAACCGACCTATCGCGATGAGCGTGGTCGTCTATACACGATTGCCAAGAAAATGGAAAAAAATCTACAACTGACCATCTTCTAAGATACACCGAGGAATCCCTACTTGTTACGGAGGAGCATCAGCTGCGAATGTGAAGAAAATGCTGAAATCATAAACAACACCTTTGAAACGTCAAAGTCCTTTTTATCCGAGCATATAGAGCCGCCATTTAACATTAATAAAAATCCAAATCCTGTTTTCCAGCCGGCGCGCGGTACCGCTCAATGCGCTGTAACTTCTAAACTACATCAAATTTTACAAAATCCTTGTAACTACATATACTAGACACTATAAGGATTACAATTTTGTAAAAAAAACGGTAACCTCGCCTTAGCATTAAAGTCGATGGACCTGGGTAAGGCACCAGCGATTCATAAAATACCAACGGAATTACTTAAGATCCTATGCTGCAGCTAAGTTCTTCTGGTAATCCAGGAATGTTGGAAAACATATCCCAATGAATACAAAACAAATTGATGGCAAGCAAATAATCGAATACGCTCTTAACGATAAACAGGCAGCCTTCGTGAGGATTTCATCTATAGCGGTCACATCAACATCAACAGAGTTATCTGCCGAATGGATTGGATTGGAGTTGAAGTTTTTCAGGTTTAAGTGTAACGTAAAACGTCTAAGACGTTCAGATTCTTTACACGAACCAAAAAAATACATATCAATCGCATAGAGACAATTTAGTGAAGGTTTATTCAACTCACCTTAGCTTATTTTACCAACGCAAAAAATATCGCATGCGCCAGCTCTGCAAGCCACTCTAAATACATTGATTTCCACTAATAGAACGCTGAACTAAAAGTTTAACTAAATTGACGGGCTGAGAGTAAAAGTGACCTATTTATAAGGTTCGGGCAAAAGTGGCTTAGAACATTTTCCGCGCAAAAACGAAGCGCGTGAGATTCCGGGCAAAAACGAATCGTAGAAAATTTCCGGGCAAAAACGACTTAACTACTTTACTGCATTAACTTTGCATTACTTTTTGTAGTTAAATCGTTTTTGCCCGGAAATTTTCTACGATTCGTTTTTGCCCGGAATCTCACGCGATTCGTTTTTGCGCGGAACATTTTCTAAGCCACTTTTGCCCCAACCTTATAAATAGGTCACTTTTACTCTCAGCCCGTCAATTAGGAAACGTCTGACTAATTTTTATTTCTTTTTCCTATGAACTTTACTTCTAATAATCTTTTCTTAAATCTTAAATAAGTGATTGAAATCCCAAATTTCTTCGTCACTTGGTTGAATAAATAATACACTTTTTATTTATGGCACTGTATTATAAATTAAATACAAAGTGTACCTTTTTATCAATTAACAAGACCCACTTGAAACTGAACAAAGCGTGATTGACGCCAACACTCAGCAAAAAAATGTTTCATATATGTAAGCTTAGAAATGTTGATAAAATTTGTCCCACCTTTTATGATGAATAAATTCTGCGAAAATACCAAAAAATCAACAAAAATTTCGTGAAAACGGTGGTAAAGAAGCTGTAGGCTACCTTTTACCTATTAATTCTTAAAATTAAGTACTTAAATTTAAGTCCATTTAAAATAGATTCATACTTTTGACGGTTTTCTTAAAACTATGAGTTTAAAATCAAAAGTAATCAAATGCAATTGAACGCAAAACTGTCACTTAAAAATCGAAAATCTAACTTGTTAAAGACTAAAAAAAGATTAAATTTGACATTAAAAGGACTGCTTTAGCTGATTTTGGATGAGGCACTTGAGAAAAAAAATTGATAATAGGAGGAATACCTTGAAAAACAACTTCTAAACGAAAGCTGATACGCCACTGTATCGTACATTGTGCAGAGTAACCGATTTTTACTAAGTGTCATGATAAAATGTTAATCAATTTTAAACTTTATAAATATTTACCAATCGACTCGCGTCAGACTCGAGTTTTGACGATAAAAGTAATTATAATTTTACAAGTATCCTCCTTCTAAATGAGCCGTAAAATAATGCATTACTTTTGGTATTTTTTTTTATATAGCTACGATGTGGCCAAATCCTAGGGGACAACCCTTTGATGCGTTAGCATGGTTTTGGCCGAAAGGGAATTGGTCGTGCCGCTCAACGAATTGATCCAACTCCGTCTCCATTGCATTATTTGTACTGGTACTTCAAACTGAATCACTTAAGTAAACCAAACTAATTTATACTTAAATTTTTTAGTACGACAGTACTTTTACTTACTATACTTCAGCATTCCAATTTTGAAATATATAATTCAAAATGCTAGTAATGATGTACTTGGTAATGCCTCTGAAGTGTTTTGAAGTACATTGAAGTACACAGAAGTATATTGAAGTAACTGAAGTACATTGAAGTACGTGAAGTATATTGACGTACTTGAAGACATTGAAGTATTTCGTATAGGTTTCAGGGTGTATTTAACTTTAGGGAAGATGAAAACAAAACTTCTTATTGTGTTTTCTTTCTTCTAACCGACCGACCGATTTTGCTGATTCTTTTTGTGTTGGGTAGAATATATTTTCCGATTGGTTGGTTGGGGGGTGAAACCGTAGACCGATTCAGATAATTCTTTTTTTTTTGTATAGAGTATGATTCCCCATTGCTAATCTTTTTCTGATGTATAGAGTATGGTCCAGAGTTTAATCCCCCATTGTTAATATGAGGATAAATTTTGCACTATGGCGGTGGTAGAGGGAGCGGTATGGTAACTTCATAAAGTGTGGACCGATTTGGATGATTCTTCTTTTGATGTGTAGAATATGTTGCCCCACTGGTATCACAACAAAAATTTATGGGGTGGGTTGGTCTGTGGACGGGGCGTTACATAATTTCTTAATGCACACAACTATTGGGATAAATCGTTTTTGTACTCCATTGCTACAATATGGAAATGTGTTGACCTATGGTTGGGTTGGGAAAAGGGGTAACCTAACTTTGTAACGTGTGGACGTTCGAATGCATGGATTATCTACTTGTATTCTGAAAAAAATTGTGGCTTGTGGTGATAGATCAATTTTGATGATTTTGATTCTCTTCTACAGATAACGTTTCCTGATTGATAAATAATAACAATTTTGTACCTAGAGTGACTACGATAATTCTCTTTTGCTTTATAGAGTACCGTGGCGCACTAGTGCCATGGTAAGAATTTTCGAAAGTGAGGTTATGAAATGGTAACACTGACTAACTTCGTAATATGTTGCGGGATTTGGATAACTCTGTTTCCATTCTTTAGAGTCACTACCTCTGCAGCTTTTGAAATTCGTTTGTACGAGTACAATTTTTAAAAAAAAAGTTGAACCGACTTCACAAAAAACGCTAAAAATCATAAAATAATTTTTAATTTTATATCTATTACGACATTATGAAATCGGTGCAAACTAAAAAAAACAAAACAACTACGCAACCACAATCGACGATAATATATAAAACTACCTTAACGTTTCATCACACGGAAGGACGATTAAATACTTTTGTTGTAGTTGTTTGGTTTGTTTAATTTGCAACGACTTCAAAATATCGTAATAGAAATAAAATTAAAAATTATTGTATGCTTTTTAGCGCCTTTTGTGAAGTCGGTTCAACTTTTTAAAAAAAAAACTATTTTTATTGTGTTCTGTTTTTTTTTCCTGTACACTGAAAACGCAATGACAACTTCTTCTGCGTGCTGGGCACTCACATGATAGAGTGCTGTTTTCAAATTATTTCCATCGCTAGTTTAGCAATTAGATCTGGAAGCGAACGCTTAGATTTTAACTTCATTAAAAACAAATATGGGAGAGGTGATAAGACCTTAAGGGGGGAAGTACATGAAGAGGCCGAAAAAAAAGGACTTTTTTGGGATTTATTTTTGGGACAATGAAAAGGGTCCAGATGAAATCGATGTTATATGTATTTAGGGCAATGTCTTAAGAAGAGAAAAAACATTTTTTACATTTTGAAAAATAAAAAATTAATCAACTTTTGGTGGGTTTCGCAACTCGTGTCGCGGCTGACATCGAAATCGGCGTAAATTCTCCTGGCCGCAATTTTCATCTGAAATCAAAAAACCAAACATTTTTATACTCGAGGGGGTTGTTTATTCTAGATAGACTACGATCTTTTCGAAATTCGAACATTAACTATAAAAATCGGGCATGAAAAAAAAAAGTTGGCTTTTTTTGTAAAAATTTTGATTATTTTCGCGTCAAAAATGGTCTTAAAATAATTTTTTTGCTATGTCCGTAGTCTATCTAGAGTAGTTTTTTATGCCCTTTAAAATGAGTGCTGGATGAAGAAAATCGGTTCACTAATTTTTTTGTAATCTTTTACGCCAATTTGAATAACATGGTTTTGAGAAAACGCCGTTTAAAGTTTGTCCCGAAAAACTGACGAAAAAGATAAGAGAATAAGGAGAAGGTAAGAGGGGAGGGGTATTCTCAGAAAAATCGGTATTTGGACTGAAAACGTCGAGAACGCTCCTTAACAAAGTCGCATTCATCACTCTAAATTCCAGAGCAGAAAAAAAATCCGGTAAGCGGAATCACGCGCGCAGCAGAGATTCTCGATACCAGGCGCGCTGGGCCGGATCGGCGCTGACCACTTTCAAGTGGCATATCTTTCACAATTTTGGAGATAGGCTTTTGGAATTTTGGAATTATATTCTTAGAGCATATACTTATCGATTAAGACAATAAAAAAAAATCGATTTTTGAAAACGTCTTCATGTACTTCCCCCCTTAAGCACGTCACTAACTTTTTCACCATTGGCTGATAGGTTTGCTACTTCCTCCTGAAGGGAATCTAAGGTCTGATGTAAGCAACTAGTCGATGGCTGTGGTACCTTATCAGGGTTTCCATGACATGAAGCTTCGTTGGCTTAAAGGTTAGCTTGTTGTTCTTCACCCAATGAAATTTCTGTTAGCGCAGAACCCAAATCTTTATCTGAGAAAACGCCTCTATTAAAAGGGTGAATTTCTGTGCAGCGAAATCCATTTTGGGCTATTTCTAACCCAGCGGCTTTGATAAATGCTGTATTGACCAATCCAGCGGCGTCGTAATCTGTCAGTCGAGCACCTGGATTTTGACGCATCCATGATGAGGCTGCTAATCCATAAGCCTGCTTTAAAGATTTGAAGAACACACGGTTAAGTGGTTGGAGTTTATGAGTTGTGTGTGGAGGAGAGGAGGGGTGGATGTTATTATCCCGAGCAATCAATAATGTGCAGCTCCTTATGACTTCCATGTCCATCCAATATCAGAAGGATCGGCCGAGCTGCAGAAAAATGTACATGATGCTAAAAATGTTTTAGCCTTTGGAGGAATGTGTCAGCATTTATCTAACCACTTTCACAAGGTATACCAATGCTTTCGGAAGGAACACCTTTCACTTTTTGTCATGTTTTTCCTTGATAAGAGAAACATAGTTGATACAAAATGGCCTAAAGCATTCATTGCAAACATTACAGTAATACTACGACCTCGGTCTGTCAACGTGAGTTTCCCGACCTGTTTCTTTCCTTTCACTGACAATACCTTTTTATTTGTATGCAAGTAATTGACTTTACTCGAAACTTGACTTGACTTGATTTGATTGCCTTTGAGACTGAAGAACTGACTGATTGAAGAAAACACAGTAAAAACAGTCATATTACAATGTGTGAATAGCATCGAAAAAAAATTATTTACGTTTTTTTCAGTAATACAGCTTTTTTAATTTTATATGCCGCACGGGTACGTTTCACTGAACTCACTTTTTACCCTGACACATGCGAGCGCAATAGCCAGTCGGGCTCAACTAACCGCATGTAGCATAGCATATCGACCGAAAAGTCGTATTTTGAGAAAACATTAATTTTTAAAACACGTGAAAGTTAGATTTTCGCTATGGCCGGAGCAACCCGCCGGCCGTGGTCAGGCGCGTGGGCAGGATTCGTCCCTGGGGGGGTTATCCAATTTCATATAAATTTTAGGTTATTTTGTTGTATCTCAGTTAAATTTTTCGTAATAAACAAATTTAAACACTCCCCCCCCCGCACGGGCCTGACCTTTCCCGTAAGTATATTTTTTTTGGGTTTTCTTTTAGTTTATCTTATTTCTGCCTTTGTGTCATCAATTTATACCTGGATACCAAGTTTCGTCTCAATATGTATAAAACGAAGAGAATTGGAGGGTTGCCACATACACACAACCCATATTATATAAGGGTTCCTGGTACGGATTGCAATCCCACGGGATCTCGCACTATTTTTGATTCCACGGGATCCCGCATTTCAAATTTGAGGATCCCGCATTTTCGAAGATTTTTGAGATATTTTGGTTTTTTGGACTTCTTTGAGCAAGAATATTTTCTTTAAAATATCGCAATCGTCCCCTTATTGTAAAAATTTATAATTTGTCTTTCTTTGTCTCCTGAGGTTTTGTATACTTTTTTCCACAGCCATTGTCACGGGAAAGTGATTGTTATATCGAATACGTAATATACATTTTCTTTTCGTTACCTTTTTGAGATCGTTTTTGCTCAAATTACATCCTAAGTACTACTTTTTCCCAGAAAAACAGAATCCTTATCTTTATAAAGATATGAGATCATATTTCCAAAGTGAAAATAGTTGAATTAATGCCTGGGAATAAAGTTTCTCATGGTCTTGTAAATTGTGCACTTATTATCAATCCAACTTCAAGCTTACGATATGTTTTTTTCTTTTTAATTTGTGCTAAGGTACGTACTTAATGATGACGTTTAATAGTAATAAGCTAATTTTACTATTGAGTTCCGTAAAATTTATTAATTTTTATACGAAATAAACATGATAAAATTATTTTGTATATTTGTTTTATTATTTAAAAGTCATAACAAATAATTTGAAATCAATTTTGTCCGATTTTATTATTTTTCTAAGGATTTTGAGAAATCCCGCGGGATCGAAAATCATACGAGATTGCAAACCCTAGTTCCTAGTTAGTTGGCTATGGAATTCTAATAAAAAGATTTTGGTTAAACTTTCTATTTTTTCTACTAACAAAATAATATAATTTTGTAAAATTCTGTAAATATAACACAATTAATATATTCCAATTACATCGGATAGTAATCCGATCAGGTATCAACTTTCTCTAAAGCAATTTGACTTTGCGTTTTGTTCTTAAATATAGTTCATCCAATATTCATATTTTTCCATGTAGTCATTTTTCTCAAATATCAAATACATTTACTAAAGATCTAAGTTGACCAAGTAGAAGATCTAATCCGGACCAGACCAGACATCGAACAGGGCTTATACTTCTACTTTTTATCTACAAAAACTGTTTTATTTCACATTTATTATATTTATTAACACATTAGGTAAGTCTGTAATTTCTTACAATTCCCAGAATTAACAATCTTCTCCAGCATTATTTCATTCTACGTAAATGAAATTAGTGATAATGCATTCATATACTCGCAACTCGACGTGACCGTGCCTATAATTATATATTTTATAGCTAATGATATTTTCACTCATGTAACTATTTAATGAGTATGGGTTTTTCCGATTAAGTGATTTCATTTGATCAAAGTTTTATTTCCGATTGAAATCATCATAATTATAACTTATTGCTTGTAAATTTAATCTGCGGATTACTGAAATTATGAAAATTAGCGTAACTGTAGCACTTCTCAGACACTCTTATCTAAATAACTTTGCTTGACTGGAATCCCCCTATCTTATCTGTAAAACATATGAGAGCGCACGTACTAATTTCAATAGATATAAATTTTGAAAAGCTCGATCGCCCCTCAACTTTAAAAACAGTGCGGCTACCGGCAATCCATGTCAGAAACGTCGGTGCATTTAAGTCAACATGTCGCAAAAATTTACAATAAGCGAGGTGAAAACTAAGAACGGAAAGGACGGAGCACCAATATGGATAATAGTTAAGGATTCTGTTTATGACGTTACTAGTTATTTGGAGAAAGTAAGTAATTTTAAAAGTGCTCCAAAAATGTGAAGTGATTGGAAATGTTATGTATTTATAATAATAGCATCCAGGTGGCAGTGAATTGATACAAGAATATGCTGGAAAGGATGCAACAAAAGCTTTCAATGAAGCTGGACACTCTAGCGATGCAACTCGAATATTAAAACAACTTAAAATTGGTGAAATATCAAAGGTAAATTCATCTTGTACAAATACATATTATGTTATGACCTTTTGTGTAATGACAACTTAACTGCACACTCTAAGTCATACATTTCATTATAACATTAACAATAAGCAGTTTGATTGAAGACTATTATTAATTTTAGGAAAGTATATTAAATTCGACAGTGGAGGTCGTTAAGGAGTACACAAAGGATAAGAAGGAAAAGCGAAGGATAAAGCTTTTCTTCTGTTTGTAAACAGAATTCGTGATATATTACATACGTACTTTTACTTATACAAACACTCATAATTTTAATCTATGTTAAGCTAAATATATAAAATTAAAAGTTAACTAAACCATGTTTTTAATTTGTCCAAGAAATTCCTCCAGTTAAATCTACACTTTTTCAACCATTAACAACAGCTTTCGATCAAATTTGATGATCTCTGAAAAGCTAATATCGTCCTAAGAAAAATTTTTATATTATTCAATCGAATACGCCTATAAAATCTTGACAAGGTTCGCTATGTGTCTCCCTTATTTTACTTACTTTTACACTTTACATTTAGTGATGTGAGTCATGTTTTGGTTTATTTCAGAAGAAAAAATAAGTAAATTTAAAAAGCATCCAATAATTTTATTTTTAGTAAATAAAAAATCTTAAAATTTTTAAGTACAGTAGACAAACAAGTATTAACACTAAAAACTGTGAACATCCTACACGTTAAACGAGCTATAGATGAACAAAGAACTTTTGAACGTCGTCGAAGGGCACATTCCACTTACATAAATGAATATAAATGCGAAATTTGGACCTTTGGATGTTTGTTACACAATCACGCCTTAATTTCTGAACAGATTTGGATAAAACTTGGTGGATACATAGTCTATGTCCTAGGCTAGTGGCTACTTTTTAATCACTTTGGCATCCCATACTTTTCTCATGGACACCTATACGTTCCCTGCTCGCAATTATCAAGTACCCAACATTTTCGTCCTTTCGCTGAACATGACAGGTGCTACAATATAAAGTATTGGGATCTACTACAGTAAAGTACAAAAAAGTCAGACGAAGTCGCGGGTAAAGCTATTTTTGTTATACATCATTGTTGCAAAACGTATTCTTAAAAAGTGTGAACAACTTTGATTTCGCTTGTTCACACTTTCGCTATTTCACTGCAACTGATGTTTTACTAATAAATTTTTGATATAAGCAGAGACGCACATTTTGCACTACCACTAATTTTAACTAAGCCAACCTATTTAATGACAGCGCAAATCAATGTTAACTATCACTGAAGACGAAGTGATAGTGCAAATAAAAGTTAACTATCACCGAACCAGTAGTGATAGTGCAATCGTCTCCATTGATCACTCAGTGATAGTGATAGTGCTGAATTCTGTATTGTTGTTACTATAAAGTATCATTTATCAGTTATTATATAAATTATCGCAACAGAAAGAGAACAGGAGTGTTTACAATAAATAAAAATTGTTTTTTACACAATTATTTATTAAACGAATACTTTGACTTTACTTGTGTTTGCCTTGAGCTTATTGTAAACATTCCTGTTCTCTCTTGTTTTCTCCGATAGCTTATATAATAACTGATAAGTCGTACTTAATAGTAACAAAAATGCAGGGTGCATCACATCACTATCACTTTGTGATCAATGGAGACGATTGCACTACATATCTCTACGAGGTCAGTGGTAGTTAAGTTTTATTTGCACTATCCCTACGTCTTCAGTGATAGTCAAAATTGAAAATTTCGCATTTATTACTTTTTCATGTAAAGAGGAATAATTAAGATTTCGGGGAAACACCACGACGAGTTGGCAAATTAAATAAGTAACACCAAATAGGAGCAAGAGAAAAACCTCATCTTTTCACGAATTAGGCGGAGATACAATCAGGACAAATTGAAAAACTATCAGACAAGGTAGATATTTGGTTTAAAATCGTCCAGTAAAATGTCTTTAAATTCTAAAGAAGTCGTTAAACACCTCATCAAATGAGTAAAATCCTTAAAGCTAATAACACAGGTGTCGTCCAAAATGCAGTCTTAAAAAAATCTGCAAAGGATTAGCTATCGCCAAAATGGGTTAGAATCGCAAGGATGCTTTGATTCTGTTCATGCAAGACACTAACTCAGATAAAAATTGACTGCGTAAGTTAGCAAAAGTTAAATAGCCAGCGTCACTCCTAGGAGAGCAAAACCTATTCCAGGCCTAACTTCTTACATTATTTAGACGTTTTAATTAAATCCTTGATATCTAGACTCCGAATTGGTATTAGTTTTACGGACCGTGGTTCTTCTGTCCAGAAATCCTTTCACCGACTCCTCGAAGGCCGCTTTATCATCTGCTTCGCCCGCTGGGTCGAATTGAACACAGTCTTCTCCTAAGTCTATGAGAAGTTCTGGCTCTTCTTTTATTTCTTCTCAAGGTGAAAGATATTGAATCTTATAACTTCTAGGCAGCCAGTAATTCCAATTTCAATTTTTTTGTGCATCTTCTGCTTGCTGGTGACCGCTTTCATGCTCTTTAGAGTGATCTGGTCTTTAGAATGGCCCCTACAGACATTAAGTATGAAAGGATAAAGTATAAAAGCAAGATAATTACTTTGGAAACAAAGATTAAACTATGAGACACATTGAAGACTGGAGAAGATTCAACCTTGGTGGCAAAACACTTTGATATTTAATTCAAGCGACGATTAGAACTATTAAAAATAAAATAAAAAGTTAGGGCTTAGCAGCTGGATATTCTGTAAATTTAAAACGCACTTCTTACGACAGATACAAATATGGGAGTTAATTGAAAAGGCATTGATTATTTGGGTAGGAGCAAGAGCAAATGCTTATAAAGGATAACGCCATAAGGAAAATAAAAATTTTAGTAGGATCATGGCCAAACAACCATCAACTTCAAAGCAAACACCAGTTTTCAGGAAGCAAAAGATGCTTTGAGAAATTCAAAAAGAGATTTTTCTTACATAGACAGGCAGATGGAAACAGGCGCCTTTAACATAAATGGAGTAGCTCTTCGACGTTCGCAAAACGGTAGCTCTAGCACGTAGGGCATCTGGCTGTGGTAGCGCTGTGGACCCGGTGTTGACTATGCGGGATTTTTTACCCGCCAGAATCCCAACTGAAAACACTTTTGCTGTTAGAATCTTGTAACTTTTTCTTCTGTTGTAAATCTGTAAATCCCGCACGTAAGGAAACCAATAATGAAAAATTTCAATATTTAAATTGCTTCAATTTTGTAAAATTGTCAGTTTCTTTTCAATTTTAACTGACGTTTTATCGAGCAGCCAACAAAGCGTACTTGAAAATTACAGAATTACATATAGCCCTGTAAAACCCTGTAAAAGCAGAAATGATCTTTTGCAGAGTCGCAGGGTAGACCACGAAACCTGGTGAAAATTTGAATAAAAACTGAGCATTCACGAAAAAGAAAAACTATATTATATCCCAAATTTATTCATACGTTATATTCCATGTTACATTTATTGGTGAAAAAGGAAATTCAGAATTAAAGTCACCGTCATCACACCACAGCAAAATTCGATATATTTTTATGAGAGAATTGAAAACTTTATTATCTTTAAAAAATACGCACAAAATATGCACAAAATTTACACTTGACCAGAGTGAATTTGCGAAAAATCCAAAATAAACTTTTTATAAGCTCGAGCGACGTGAGAAATATAACAACATTTCTCAACACGATCAGCGTTTCTGATAAAGAAAAACTAAACTCCTTTGGCTCTTCCTGAACAGCAGCACCAAAGGGTTAGTTTTTCTTTTGCTGCTGGACGCTTTCACACTAAACCGAAAACTTAATCTTAACCAGCTAATTTAAACACCGATCTGGACAGCTGTATCATATTCTGATCACTTAACTGTCACACCACTTATCTTTTTTTATTTTGACTTTACGTGTTCTTTCGATTATTTTAATAGCGTCTTTATGTAACTTTAACACTGTTTAGGTTGTTGAGTCAGAATTGAGAAGATTTGGACTTTAGGTGCAATTATATGCCTTTGGGTATAGAATTACTACTACCGTGGAGAAACGGTTTAAGGAGAGATGAAAGCGATGCACTTTATTGCTTTAAGGTGGCTATGTGACTCGATAAGTACAATAGATTTAAGTAATTTAAAATTCATTTCATTGAATTGCTTTAGTACTTTACTAAAATAAACAAAGATAAGAACTTATTATTGAAATATATTCTATTACTTTAGTACTGAAATCCTTCATACCTATCATGAAAAACAGGACCGGAAATTGCTATTTTTCTAACAAACAATGTCAAACAGACATTGCATTTTGTGACTGTCTTTATTTTATGACGTAACATTTAACGCATCCCATTTCCTACTATTAGCAATAAATGTTAAAACATTTATTGACACATTTTCGTATTTGGATATTTAGGTAACGTGGTTTGCTAAGATTGACCTTAACGGATTGGGGCTAATCTAGACTACAATTCATTGAATAGACCTAATACTTCTACTTCCTATCTACAATTACTGGACAAAATAATTAAAGCTTACGTATGCCGATAATTTTTATTTATTTTATTGTTTGCTCTCACGCAAGCAACTTTTTAATGATTATGGGTTTTTCTAGTAAGTGTACAAATTTTTATTTCCGGTTGAAATCATCACAATCATATCGCTTGTAAATTTAATCTCTCGATTACTAAAATTATGAAAATTATGGAAACTATAGCAATTCTTAGACTCTCTTATCTAAATAACTTTATTGCGGGAATTCCTACCCGCGTCTTATCTGGAAAACATATGTGGCCACACGTTAGTCCAGTGACCAGATATAATTCTTGAAAATGTTGAACGCCGCACAGTTTAAAAACAGTGGGATTGCCGGCAATCTGTGTCAGAAACGTGGCGTCGGTGCATTTTAGTCAACATGTCGCAAAAATTTACAATAAGCGAGGTGAAAACTAAGAACGGAAAGGACGGAGCACCAATATGGATAATACTTAAGGATTCTGTTTATGACGTTACTAGTTATTTGGAGAAAGTAAGTAATTTTAAAAGTGCTCCAAAAATGTGAAGTGATTGGAAATGTTATGTATTTATAGTAATAGCATCCAGGTGGCAGTGAATTGATACAAGAATATGCTGGAAAGGATGCAACAGAAGCTTTCAATGAAGCTGGACACTCTAGCGATGCAACTCGAATATTAAAACAACTTAAAATTGGTGAAATATCAAAGGTTAATATTATGTTATGATCTTTTGTGTAATGCCAAATTACCGTACGTACACTATAAATCATATATTTCATTCTAACTTTAACAAGAATCCAAGCAGTTTCGTTTATGATTATTAATTTTAGGAAAGTATATTAAGTTCAACAGTGGAGGTCGTTAAGGAGTACACAAAGGATAAGAAGGAAAAGCGAAGGATAAAACTCTTTTTCTGTATGTAGACAGAATTCGTGATATATTACATACGTACTTTTACTTATACAATCACTCATAATTTTAATCTATGTTAAGCTAAATATATAAAATTAAAAGTTAACTAAACAACGGTTTTAATTCGTCAATGAACTCCTTTTAGCAGTCAAACGGACAGTTTTTCATCCATAAGCACATGACAACAGCTTTCAAAAAATTCAGTGTCGAAAGAGCTGACATTCGTACAGGTATTTCGCAAGTAATGATAAAATCGAGATCCTCTCCTTTCCACTTGTGACCTGGACTTCTCGCTTCTGCAGATGGACCGGAGGCAAGGCTCGTATTCCAAGGCCAAAGATCTTTGACTGCGCATCAAATTTGATGGTATTTGAGAAGTTAATGTCGTTCTAAGAAAAATAATAATTAAATTTCTGTATTTTTTAATCATATGAGTTATTAGACTAGCACCAAACACTAAACTCTTTAAAAATCTTTTAACTTTAAACAAATACCACGCACTCTAAAGCAACAGCAAATAGCTCGTAAACGAAGGAATGCATTTTATAAACATCTGCCGGTCTTTTTACTATATTTAGCTAAATGTGTCAACAATGTAGATGTCAACGTATATATAAAGATAAAACGAAGTTTCCAAGAAAGATATTGATGTGGCTTTGGAACCAGGGTTCGTCGAGTCTAGGTTGGCCATAAATGCTAATCGATATGCAAAGCTGATTTTATCAAACAAAAACATTGAAAGAAAAATGCTACATACTATATTTAGTAGTAGTAGTAAAAAACGTAGACCTAAGAGAATATTGTAACTA
Organism: Leptarthrus brevirostris; assembly: GCA_964036015.1. Lineage (NCBI taxonomy): Eukaryota > Metazoa > Arthropoda > Insecta > Diptera > Asilidae > Leptarthrus > Leptarthrus brevirostris. Next base: position 129,157,388 of record OZ038373.1, on the reverse strand, counting down.
TTGCCTTTGGTGAGTTTGAATTTGTGGTCTAAAATATTTTGCCCTTTGAGCCAAACTTTAAGCATTGTTTTAGACCCCAACCTTTTCCTTATCAGGCCGCTCAATTAATGTAATAGACGGAGTAACATGTAATAGACGACGTACCACCCTGGTTCAGACTAACTAAACTTATTTCTCTTTTTTATCAACGATCTCTTGTCTCTCACTTTCAATCCCAGCTTTGTCGATGACAGTACAGTAATCCCTTCCCTATCGCGGATTCGCTTCATCACGGTTCGAGTTTGAAAAAAAGTACATGAATACATTGGGTCTCTACATATTTTTTCTTCTTTCTTTTTTAGTTGTAGAAGAGACTTATGCAAGTGTTTTTAAAATCTTCACGGCAAACGAATCAACTCCAAGCACAGTTAAAAAATTTTACGTATTATTTGCACTAGTGTTAGCGGTAAGGTTTTCAACAATCTCAAACCATGAAGAAGATGAAAAAATCACTAAATAAATAAAGCTTTAAATTGAAACTTTAAGTTCCCAATCGAGTAAGGGATGGTAGTTCCAGAAACGCTTTTCAGTCCGCGTTAAAATAAGAGCTGATCAAGAGGCCGCCAACACATATCGAAACAAACTGAAAGAATTAATCGAACACGAATACATGCCAGAACAGGTATTTAAGGCTGTTACGGGTTTGTTTCGGAAAAGGATACCAACGCGAACATTCATTTTACAAAGTGAGAAAACAGCACCTATAATACATTTAAAGCTACAAACGAGATCGATACTTCTTTTCTACTGTAATGCTTCGGGTGATCTTATTACTTCTTCTTAATTCGCAAGCTCTTAAAAAAAGTAAAATACATCCAAAAGCGTGCAATATTCACTGATTGGCTGTCAAACTGTTTCATACCTAGTCATCGACAATGTTCCAGAATATAGAAGTTCATTTTCTACCACCCAACACGACATTGCTACTTGGTGTGTGTTTGTACTTTTTTATACGTATTTAAGGGACCCTCGCCAACCGCGGTTTCTACAAATGCGGACTTTTCGCCAACTTAGCCTCTGCGGTAGACGAGGGATAACTGCGAACTTAATTTTGTGCACTTTTTTACTCTGTAGTGGATTCCCACGAAGACTACAAAATTATCAACCGTGAGTGATTGTTTCGATCATTAAACAATGACTTTTCTATGACGCTCACTTGGGCAGAGCAAATCGCATTATGTTTAATGGTACTAAGACTCAATGCTGTTTGCTAAGTGGATGAAGTAGCACTTAACATCTTGGGTATTGACATCGCCAACAATCTTAGCTGGCCTAATCATATCTTCAACATCGTCAAAAATGCGATATAATGCTTAGGCTTCTTACAAAAATGAATAATATTTTTCACTCTATCTAACTTGGTGCTGATCTAAAAGCACCACTTTAGGTCTAGACTTGAATATAACTGCAATATTTGGGCAAATGCCGGACGCATACCACTGTCCGTGTCAAATAAAGTTTAAAGCACAGGCTTATTAGCGACGCTATCACCTTCTAAACTATTGACTCAGTGATACAATGTTTGTCCTTCACTCTTCTTTGAAAATAAAGAAAATTGACTCTTCTACCATAAAAAGTCGTATGTTTTCTCATTCCCTCTTTTCCCAAAAAAAACTAAAATATCCCAGGTCGAACAACTTCAAGTGGCAGAATTAGTCAATGTCGAAATAGAGGTTACAAAAAATTAGAACAACGACTAACGGTAGTAGAGAACAAAAATAAAGCGATACTCCTAAAAAATAGCAAATTACAGGATTGTGTTAAAGAATTACAAGTATTACGAGTACAAGAAATCTTGTGGGTACATAATTTTGAAAGTATCCTTACGAAACTCATGTTTAGGGACCTTTTGCAAAGAAGTAGACAAACGGTAAGGGTAAAGCAGCTTCTACTCTTATCTCTTATAATGTATTGAACGCAGATCGGACCTTCATTACAGAGTACAGATTGAAGACATTAGCGAACCATCTTATGCAATTAAGTAAACATAAAGGAACACAACTATCTGTCAACTTTACGCTATCGTCAATCATAATTTTTCACTTACTGATAACAATACTATACCGTGTGTTTTTTTTTAAACTTCGCACTCCTATAACCATTGAATAACGCGACCTAGATAAAATAGGACAACGTAGAGGTCACTCCATTTTTTTAAATGGCAACCCCGTTTGTTATGGTCGAAACTTGTTCCTTGCGTCAAAAAAAAGAACTTTTGTCCAAACATTTTTCGATTTGACCCTTAGTTTTTTTGACAATTAATGATTTAAAAAAAATGTTAATTGCAGATTTGTTAAAAAACTAAGGGTGAAATCAAAAAATTTTTGGGACAAAAGTTGTTTGTTTTGAGCCAAGGAACAAGTTTCGACCAAAAAAACGTAGGTTGTAATTTAAAAGTGACCTTGAACGCCTCCATTTCAAAAACTTCGTTACTGCCCCAATAAATCAGATCCCAGCAAACAGAAGTGAAGAACCAAAGGCACACAATAAGGAATAAGGTTTACAACATGCAACATTATCAAAACTCAGGACCTTCACCTAGCACACAACCTAAACTACCAACACTACTGGAAATCAATAGATCGATCCAGGCAAGGTATATTAATTATTTATAAATGGTCCTGTGACAAATCCAGCAAGTCTAACTACTGCCAAAAAGGAAAATAATTCTTTCGGCCACTTCCAAAAATACCAGCGACTATTTTATATCGATTCACTAACAGAAAATCAAAAAAAGGAAAAAAAAGAAAGGACGCTTCTATACCGTACCTTACATAGAGTAGTTAACGAAGGATAAGACCTAAAATTTCGAATAAATACTCCACAAATAAAAAGTTTATTAAGTGCACATCCAATCAAAAGCGATTAGATCTATGGGAGGGGACATAAAAACATAAAAATATTTGAGGTACTAACAGAAAGGAGGTGAGTAAAGATCGGACGTTTTTGCCCATTGGCCTATCCTTATAATATTCCTTTTTTTTCTTGATTTTTTGCTCTGTGAAATATAAAATACTAAGATTTAAACACGTTAGTCATTGCACGCGATGACTCAGTCCCAGGCTTAAGCAGAAATTTTTTTGTTTTCTATAAAAATAAACAAACCTCTATTGACAAGTGTTCCAACTCTACTCTTCAAGGAAAACAGAAATATTAGTATTCGTGCGTACATAAGAATATAGTCACTAAAAATTCGAAAATGCGTCAAAAATGGCAAAAACTACAAATATGTTCTGTTGTTGTTTATGTAATTTACTATATTTTTCGAATAAATTTTATATGTATGTTAAATTCTACTCTGAACACTAATCAGATACAAAATAAATGCTTAAATAAAAACCTCTAATTTTCATGAATATCACCGGCAAAAAAGGCCGATCTTTACCCACCTCCTTTGTTTGGGCAAATTTAGATTTTTTCGTTCTACCAGGCTTAAATCTGTTGAAGATATAATAGGAGACTGCACATTGAAATATCTCGAAATTGAGAAAGGTCTCGTGGAAGACCGAAAACGGTAGTCGACAAAGAGTCGCTAAAAGTGTTAGTGGAAGATAATTCGCATTGTGAAGAGCTTATGAAACACTTCGGCAATAATCCCTTACCTATTAGCCGTCACCTAGCTACATCAATAGAGTGAAAAACCTCCACTAAAGCAGTAAAAGAAATCTGACCTTTAGATAACTCAATGCCAATAATACTTCGTAAAAATAGCAAATTATTTTAACTTCGTATAGTTATTTATAATGAAAAATACTTCTCAACAATACCAGACAATCGCGACACTGAGTGCATGAGGTTGGAAGACCAGGACAAGCTGTTCGCCCAAAAATGTATCAGGTGTGATAATGTCAATAGTTTTGTGAACTACCGAAGAATTCGTGTATTATTGCTTCCCTCATGATGGCTAGACGGGATAGATGCAGATGTCTTCTGTTATGAACAAATCAGTGAAAAACTCAAACGAATACACTATCTAACAGATAAGGACCAATTATATTGATTGCAACGCCAAACCTCATATTGCAATAAGAACGATTTCGAACCTAAACATTTTTCTACATCCTTCATATCATCCGGATCTGTCCGTCACTGACAGATTATCGCCTCAGTTTTAAGGCCGATACTCAATAGAAAAGTTCTTCAAAGATTTCATTACCCTAAGAACAAGGACTACACAAGGGACTTACGACTTAAAAACTCCTTGGCAACAAAGAAGAAATTCTGATGCAAATTATTTTGATGAATTAAATGAGTTGGTTTTCAGCAACAGTCTCTACAGATTACACTAGACCATAGACTTTATATTGCCTTCCTTTGTACTTTCAATACTTTTAAATAAAAAATTTTAGGAGGACCTATTTACGAATGGACCAAAATTAAACAGAACGGCAGAATAAATATATACATAAAGTTTCAATAACAAATAGGTTTTTTTTGTAAACTACGTTAACGTGCAAAAACTTACAAATACAGTACAAATAGAAAGAAGATAAGATAGCTTACCTGTGGGGATCCTTCGAAGAGGGATTATATGGGAAAAGCCCAGCTTCCAAATTAATCTTCAATGACTCCTCCACCAGATAATGAGATATTTCATCAGAAAGACTCGGAAAGTAGAAATCTTCGACATCGTCGACGAATGTAATATGAGAAGCTACCGATACATTTTCATAAAAATCTTTTAAGGAATCAAAAACATTTTCGGCTGTTTTAATATTTTTCTGCTGTTCTGAGCGGGAGCGTTTTGCTCTATTATTTGGAGACATCTGGTATTGAAGTTTTTGTGATACTTTAAAAATCTCTGGCAAATTTTCTCTAAGAATGTTGTACCTAATAGGAAAAGGAATTCGTCGATCAATATTTTGGCAAATCGTGTAAAATTCAAAAAGACTTTTGTGCGTATAAATTTTCCTATGTTTACCAATTTTGGAATCACAAAGCTCATCTTTATCGTCGTTGTTGATATATTCTCCGTCTTCTGACAGTTGCTTTGAAGATGTAACGTAAAACTGAGAAATTTTGTTTTTGGGCTTATGTTGAACTCGATCTCCTCCACTTTGTATAAAAAATTGCATTTCAAGAAGAGTTTTTCTCATGTCTTTACGGTTATATAAATACAAACTAACTATATCGTTCAAATCAATCGGACAGTTTTCCACTAATGAAAGAATGGATAAAAATTTAGAAATATTTAAAACATTCGGTGTTGTGAATTGAATGGCATGCTGATTAATCAGTCTTAACAAATGTTGGCAGTTCGGGTTGTTAGCCGTTATAATCACAGGTCGCTTAGAAGAGGCTGATAGTTGATAAATTGCATCAACAAACCCAGCATCCTGTTCAAAAACAACATCTGCATCCTCTACTAGAATTAAAGACAGCTTTTCGCATGTGTTTGTATCCAGTGATGAGTTGCTATCGCTTAGATCCACTTGTTTCTTTTTGAATCCATTTAGTGATTGTTTTAATAAATTGCTCTTATTACTGTCTTTCCTTATTTGATGTGATTGTGTAGCTTCATGTAATTCTTGTAATAACTTCTTACCAGTTCGTTTCATACCTGCATTAATTTCCAAAACATTAAAATTCAATTCATTTGCAAGAGCAAAAACTGCATTAGTTTTTCCACTAGCATTTGGCCCTAAAATAACTACAAAATTACAAATAGTAGCAGCGCTGCTACAGGAATCATTTGCCATTTCAGAGTCGGAATATTCGCCATTTTTGACACTTCGGCCGACTTGCCAGGGAGATAAAAATTCCTTTAAAGCAGTAACGGGTGCTAAATTTACTAAAACTTGTTCCATAGTAATCGGTTTATATTTTTCTGTAAACAGTAATTCACCATTAGGTGCCGAGGGGGGTGGCTTCTCTTCTTCCTGATTACAATCAACTGTTGATTTCTGTTGCGATCTTCTTGAACTTTTCGTAACTACAAATGACTCGGTTAACTGCTCCGTATCATGACCTGAGTCTGTTGCACTGAAAGATTTGTACTTCTCTCTTAATTGGTTGTAACACCGATATGTGGGAAATTTATTATATTTAAGTTTTAATTGTTTAACAAATAATCTTTTTTCTTCAATTTCCTGGAGTTTTTGAAGGGGAAATAATTTTTGCGGGGATGCACTTTCCAATAAATTTAATTTGGCAGTATTTCCTTTTATCAGTTCCTTTATCGATGGAAACTCACTACATTCTGTGAATGTTATTTTGCACTTGCCCCACTCAATATCCGAAATATTTTCACAATCGGCAAAATCCAGTTGTTGGACATGGCTGATTTTCGGAAAATATTCCACCGCTGCCTCGTAAGCCTGTTCAAATTTTCTCTGTTTTTCTATTTCTAACTTCATGTTATCTGGTACACCAGAAATAAGAAATTCTTGTCGGGATTTTACAAGTTTAGGATCTGGGCTAGGCTTTGGCAATAGTTTGAGAAATACTGGTGCCAATTTTTTGGCTATGTTGATTTTTTGTGAATCTGGGGACTTTATACAATTTTCGTCTAAGCTTGCATCTAGATCGATTACAATTTCAGAGCTTGGAATATCTTTTTCGTCTCCAATCTCAATTTCTGCTACTTCCTCCGCACATGTTTTTTTCAATGTATTTTTTCGGTATTCGCGTTTCGGTTTTTCTTGAATAGAATCGTCATATTTTGTAGGACTTTTCTCTAAATCGTAGTCGTACCTAGCTTTTCCAACACAAGATCGTTTGGGACGACCTGAATCAGACTTCTCAGATAAACCATCTTTTGGAGTATCTAAATCCAATGATTGGTTTCCATTCGATTTAGATTTCTTTCTATTTTTAGATTTCGAGAGATTTTCTTCATGTTGGTCCTTATGCACTTTTTCCTCCTTTTTATCTTTTTCATTTTCTAAGTTATCTTCATTAGTATCTTCAAAATTTGTCGAATTGGGTGATACTTTCTGAAAATACCCAAGTAAACTGTCGCGCTTCTTCAAAGGTGATGATAACTTTGAAACAAATTCCGTTTCGTCAGTCTTGCTGTCATTTTCATTATTTCGATCAACAGACTCTTCAGAGGAAAGTCGACGTACCCTCCTTTTTGAAATTAATATTTCTTTCTTCTTCTGTTTTGGCTTCCTTTTCGATTCATTTTGCGATTCTTTTGAATTTTCGAGCTCTAAATGAGGACTATTACTTTTTTCCTTCCTTTTCACACTTAGCCGACTTCGTCCCGTGGTTTTCGAAGTTATTTTAATTGAAGTTGGCTCTGCACCGCTTACCAGCATACGTTTGAGCCTAGAATAAAAATTATAAGCCTTATATTATAAATATTCAAATATTGTTACGTTAATTCAATTTAAAAAAAAAATAGTCACATCTTTTTCAGGCTGGGAAAAAATATAAAGAATTAATTTTATTAAAGCGGCGGGATTTAAAACCTCTGCAAAAAAGTAAAAATATGTATGTTTCAGACGACTGTAACATTAACTAGTGAAATCATGAAAGCCACAAACAAAAATCATCGAGCAATCCGCCGAATGGAGGCCACCTTTACATCTAATGTTCGTTGATTTCGAGAAGGCGTTTGACAGTGCGATCGTGAATACATATGGGCAGCTTTACGTAGGAGGGGTAACCCAGAAAAAATTATCACCATCACAAAGAAGTCCTACTCAAGAGCCCAATGTCACGTCTTACACAAGGAAAAACTGTTGGAGCCCTTCCAAGTGCTGAACGGAGTGAGACAAGGATGCATTCTGTCACCTTTACTTTTCCTGATTGTCATTAATGACGTTTTGTGTAGTGGCCATCGCGAGCGATTAGATGAAAACTTTTTAATCACCTTACGCACCTGGACTATACCGACGATGTATGTATCCTATCCAACAAGCTGTGAGTATAGAAGGTCGCAGAAAATGGCTTAAGATTAATGCTGCTAAAACCAAACCTATGAGCAGAACATGAATGAAATTTATCTTAAAGAGCAGCAAATAGAACATATACCGGAAGCATACTTAGAGCAGACGGCGGAGCTGAAATTAATGTACAGGCTTGCATCAATAAAACTCGAATTATATTTAATACTCTTGCTGAGATATGGCGCAATAACATTATCTCCAGACGCCCACAACTCCGAAACGTCGAATCGAACGTAAAATATGTTCAACATTGAAAGTGCTCGGTCAAATAACATCTAAACTGCAATACTTTATCAATCGGTGTCTTCGCCGCATCCTTAACATCCATTGGCCGGAGTTCATTAGTAACAAAGACCTACCCAGCCTTACAGGCCAACACGAAATAGACACGAGTGTTCGCAGGTGAAAGTGAAAATGGTTGAGCTACATATTAGTGAGCCAAACAACATTGCCTAAATTGGAACCCGCAAGGGGCCCAAGGAAGACGCCGAATTGGACTATCGCGCGACATATGGAGAAGATCAGGGTAGGAATTCTCACGAAATTTGTTGTTTCTTTGCCTTGTAATTACGCAAAATTGTAAAAATGTGTAGAGCTTGAATTTAACAAGTGTGTGTTCAATCGGTTGAAGGAAATGCAAACCGTTTTACAAAATTTTTACTCATGGCAGTCCAAACGCTATGAAGTGTCAAAATCACACGCCAGCTCCCAGCCAGGCGACTGAGTATTTAGATGCAAGCTCCGGGGAACGGCATGGGAGAATTACAGATCATGCGCACAAACTTGACATATTTATTCGTTGCTATGAAATATTTTTCTGTTGCCACAACAATTTTTGGGCATGCGCTTAATTTATTGAAACGGTTAGGCAACCAAATTGTGTGAGAATCGCTACCCAGTATAGAAGGAAGGTGTCCAGATAAACAAATTATGGCAGCAGTTGAATCGGACCTGGTTAAGAGTAGTTGGTAGTAGGCGTTAAAGAAACCAGAGAGAGACAGGCACAAAATCAACAAATCGAAGCAACCTTAGCGTATGTATGAAATATTTCAGAGACCGACTCGGAGATATTTATTTTCACACATTGAGCAATTGATTTAAAAAAATTTGAAATATTGGATTCAGCTGTAATAATATGGCAGCTTGTTGAACAATTCAAGGTCTTTGAGCATCTATAAGTTCTGAGTTGACATTTTACTCCATCCCTCCAGCCTGAAGTTTTCTGCATTACGGAAATTATATGATTGTCATTTGCTGACATATCGCATATTTTTCACGAAATACATTGGGAGTAATTTGTACTTTATTTTTTCCACTTTTTATCTGTTAAAATATCAAGATATTTAATGCTTGAAACAACTTCCAAGGTCTCCCCATTTATCTTCGGATGTATCAGAAATGCTCTATTTCAGACCATACTTCTAGTTTTTGCCACATTTAACTTTAACTTATATTAACCCAATTATAAACACTCTTTGTCTTCATTTAAATTATAAATCCCTAAAGACTTTCTACTTTCTACATATAGTAAAGAATCATAACGCGCGTTTAAACCTCAAGAAAATAGCTACAACTTTATCTCCAGTGGCTGTTACTTTCTCCATTCAAACGTTAACCAGTTTAAGGCAGTCTCACATGAAAACCCTTTTCTTGATTTCTCAGCAAAGAAAATCAGGTTCTGCTCCAAGTAAGTTTCGAGTTGTTTATGTACTTTCTTCACAATTATTTTTTCATACAAAGGTTTATAGGTCGAAAGTCTTCACATCTTTAAGATGCCCCCCCCCCCCTCCCCCTAAACGTTACGTAACACGCAGATGATTATTTTTACCTTAAAATGTCAATTATGTTGCGCAAAATACCGGAATAAGAAGCAATGTGTAAGGTGGTTTTGCTTGACCGCAACAGTCGGACTCACAAAAGACCCCCCCCCTTCCACCCTAACTGCATTACGTAATACTTGAAAGGCCCCTTATCTGGAGGAGCAGCAAATAGAACAAGTGGAGACATTTTGCTATCTCGGAAGCATAGTTACAGCAGACGGCGGAGCCAAAGCTGATGTGCAGGCTTCAGTTGCATTTAATACTCCTGCTGAGATCTGGCGCAATAACAACATCTCCAGATGAACAAAACTCTGGATCTTTTAGTCAAACGTATAATCTGTTCTGTTGTACGGCTGTTCAACATGGAAAGCCTTTGTCAACCGATGTCATTACCAACGAAGATCTACAGGCCAAGATGGCATAGACACTAGTATTCGCAGGCGAAAGTGGCAATGGATAGCCCAAACATTAAAAAAAGAAAGCCAAAGAAGACACCGAATTGGACGACCGCGCAACACATGGAGATGATCCGTCGAGAGGGAAGGTACCCAGATCAACAAATTGTGGCCACTGTTAAAAGCGTTGGCGGACCAGATGGAGAGTCGGTGTAATAGACGTCCTATGTCACACTAGGGGTTAACGGAACCAGAGAGCTTTTGCACACTTAGAATATTATTATTAAAATACTGTTTACAAAATATGCGTTTCACTTACCTTGAATTTCACATTGACTTGTAATAACTGCATCATTCAATATAATTTTATTTATTTATTTAGATTCATCAAAGGCAGATTACTTACAAATACAATACCATTATATAATAATAATACTTAACTAAAATAATACTACAAGTAATTGATAGCACAGAATTACATAATATAAAAAGAACATCATGACATTTTGGACTTGACAGAATCTCTCGAAAGATTAAAATCAATCGTGTCAAAGTGGAAATTAAAATAGCGGGACATCGACGTGATAGGTTCATGAAACTCGTAATTAGTACGATCTTGAGCTATTTTTAAAAAAATCTCGACTTCGCAAAGAGCGACACGGGATCGATATATTAAAAGCAGACAATAAGGCGAGTCAATATTGCTTTGAATGCAATCAAAAGCGAAAACAGTTTTGGAGTTATTCCGCCTATATGCAAGAGACCGCGAAGAGCAGCTATTCCAAAATTGACCTGACGAAGCTGCAATAAAGAATTCGCGTGATATGGGGATCGTCGGATTATTTAGCCCATCGCTTAATAAACCCCAAAGTAGAATTAGCATCAATGTGGTCGTCGAAGGCAAACCGGCTGTTGAGATAGATTCCCCAGGTCCTTGGTTTTATTAAGTCTATCCAGTACACAACCACGCATGGTGTAACTGAAATGAAGAGAATTCTTTCTACGGGCAAATGACAGACGTACACTTACAATGACAGACGTACACTTACGCCAATGCTCACGTACAGATGAAACAAATCGGAAAACACAGATACATCATATTGTAAATATACCTGAATAGGGAACCCCGGAACGACACAAGCTGGGTTCGACATAATAAGTATGACCGAACCCAGTCAACAAATAAGGACGGAAAGCGAGGGTGGCTAACTTGTGAATCAAAATATGGTTATTAATGCTGTCAAATGCTTTATTCAAATCAGTGAAAATACAATCCACTTGTTTATCAGCTTCAATTTCAGATCAGCAGAAGTTAGAAAATTCTAGAAGGTTTGTCGTGGTGGACCTTCCTTTCATAAATGAAAATGAAGAACATTGCAAACTAATGCCTCAAAAACTTTAGCAATGCAACACAAGTTAGCAATGGGTCTATAGTTTGAAATATCACAACGTTTGTTCTTGAGATCCAAGATTTTGAGAAGACACTACAAGAAATAGATAAATTAAATAAATAACAAAAAACAGGAACAAGTGAAGAAGAGCAGTTCTTTAAAAGGAAAGCAGGCAGAGCATCAGGACCATACGAAAAACTATTAGCCAGACTATTGATGTGTTTCGTGACTGTGTCGTCGTCAAATATTAGATCCTTCATTTCAACGAAAAAGAAGGAAACATAGTCATTGAAGACTGAAGTTGAGCTATTAAAGACGAAGTTAATCGGCTTGACCACCATGAAATGGTCCCCGGGTTAGAGACCAGATCTCCCCGGTCTTTTTTTTTTTTTTTTTTTTTTTACGATGTGGCCAAATCCTAGGGGACAACCCTTTGATGCGTTAGCATGGTTTTGGCCGGAAGGGAATTAGGGTAAGGGAAGTGAGGAAACTTGAGTCTTGTTTGCATTGCTGCGAGCTAGACAACAGCCCAGAGACGGAGTGGATTATTTTAATTTCTTAATAAAAGCTCACGGTCATCTGGGCTCGAACCCGGGACCCACGGCATGTTGGTCTTGCCGCTCAACGCATTGATCCAACTCCGTCAAATTAAAGAATCCGCTACGTCTCTGGGCTGTCTAGCTCGCAGAAAGGAAAAACAAGACTTTCCAGTACCCTCACTTCCCTTACCATATTTTCCTTTATTCCTTCCTTCGCAATCCACAAGGGGTCACTACTCATCAGTACAACGCTTAGAGTTAACAAATCTCCAAAACTGCTTAGGCTCGTAGCGTACCATAGCCCTCATTCTGTCAATATAATAATTATATGAGTCTTGAATCTCTGAAATAAATCGATCTCGCAAATCAGAATAGTAGTAAAAATCAGCATCGCTCCTTGACGAGCAGAACCGCATCGAAGCTAAATTTTTGTTGTTCTTAAAATGTTTTATTGAACTATTCAGCCAGGGCAGACTGGAGAAAGAATTAGTTGTTCTAGAGATGGGGACACATTACAAAAAACAATTTCATTAGGTTGATTATTATTATTTTGGTTTAAAACTAATTTTAATCTTTAGAGGGTGCGGGGAAGGCGACAACACCGTTTTACACGTTCTCAACCAACACACGGTCTTAACTCAAAGATCTAAAATCATGGGAACAGACTTCTGCAAAGATCCATCAGAAGTAAATACGAGGGACGTAAAGAAAGTAAGAATATAACGATTGTTAAAAATCAAAAAATAAATATACATATTTTAATGAAATTTACAGGGTATATAATCTCCGTTGAAGTCACTGTACTTTTAAGGCCCGGGCACCTGCTTTTGTATACCCTCGTTATATACCTTCCACTCCATCTCCTTAAGCCACTTTTTCAGTCTCCATTAAGTCTTCGTCGTTCGAAAGTCGTCCATCCAAGAAATCTATAATTTGGTGAAAAGATGGTAATCCGTGGGTGTCAGGTCCGGGGAGTAGAATGGGTGAGTCACAATGTCCCATCCAAACAACACAAGCAGATCATGAGTGAGCGAGACAACATTGCCTTGTAAGTACACAAAAATGTAAAAATGTGTAGAGCTTGAATTTAACAAGTGTGTGTTTAATCAGTTGAAGGGGAATGCCAACCGTTTTACAAAATTTTTACTCATGGCAGTCCAAGCGCTATGAAATGTCAAAATCACACGCTAGCTTCCAAATAGGCGACTGAGGATTTAGATGCAAGTTCCCGGGAACGGCATGGGAGAATTACAGATCATGCGCACAATCTTGACACATTTATTACATACGCTATATTTATTGAAACGGTTTGGTTGTCTGGAGGCAGCCATTTGGCTGAGAATTCCTACCCAGGCTTATAGGGCGCTAGACCGATGATGATTGTAGACAGGACTTTTTAGGTGGTGTGGAAAACGTAGATCTCCTGATGCAAAAATTTATTATGTGGAGAATATTCTACCGATGCTAGGGAATTAAAGGTTGATAAAGCGAGGTGAAAAGTTGCCTGGTCCCGTTGCGACTAATATGATTGAACTGATAGATGTTAGAAATTCGTCAATATCGACAGGGCGAAAAGAAGTTGGTTAGAGTTCCTAACCAGAGGAGTACTGGAGGGGTCATCAAAAACGGCGGCCTGACTTGCAGTTGGAGTTACTGAAGGTAAGGGAATGCTGACGTGCGATATCTTAACGACAATATTTTTTTGATTTTCTTCGCAAAATACAAATTTTCTACATTTATCATATTAACAAACAATATCAAATACATACCTCTTTGCACGATTCTTCATTTGATTTTCAATAAATTCTTCCTGTGCCTCATCATCTAACTTTCTCTTTAAGGCACCTTTTTTCGCTGCCCATTCCTCTAGAACTAGTTTTCGCTTAACAGAAATCATCTTCGAATCGCTACAAGCAGTATCTACCTCAGTATCTTCAGGATCTTTTCCTGGAGTATTTGAACCAATGCTTTTATTGCGAGCATTCATCATTACTTCGAAAGCATTTAGTTTTTGGCTGGGCTTATCTTGATCCAAATTTTCACTGTTCTCACAGTCAGGATTCGTATTTGCTTTGGGTTTTGGTGAAAAGTGATTCCGAATTGACATCATTTTCGTAGGACTTTTACTGGTCGCAATTGATTCGCTCTTAGGTGGCCTACCCCTTTTCTTTTTAACTTTACTTGTACTTGATTGCGTTGAATTTTCTTTTAACGGAGTTTTACTTCCTGCATTTTCCTCCATGCTCATATTAGGAGATACTATTAATAAGGTTTCATTCATTATACTCGAAATATCTGTAATTTCTGGTTCAAGCTTTTTTATGTTTTCCTTCTTGCGACGATTCTGCTGACGCTTCATTTTATTTGTGGAACTAATTACTTCTTTCATATTATTAACTATTTCCTTTCTGTGCTTTACCGAAACATTTTGATTTACTTCACTTGCGCTACAACTCGCCATTCTATTTAATTCATTTCCTGAAAGATATTATTTAAATATGTAAAACTTAATTATTTTATTACGTACGTCATTGATGACTTGACTGTATAAACAACTCTATTTACTATGAAAATAAACTAAACATTAATTAGACTTTAGGCTAAGTTAAATCCGTTTAATTGTGTAACATTTTCAAGTGAAATACTTTTGAGTAAATATTATTCAGAAAGTTTTCAGATAAAATATAAAAAGCGCCACAATTAAAATACCAAGAACAGTCAAATATTTGACGTTCTGAATTTTGGCGGGAAACCAGCGACTTTTTACACACCCTATTTAGTAATACCTCAATCGAGTTTTCTAAGTTCTTCAATTATGGTCCAAGTGTTTAAAAGTCGCGTTTTCCCAATTTTTTGAAGCTAAAATAATTTGAAATAAGTAGAATATATAAGGTTTTATATATAAAGCATATTAAATATAGAAAAGATAGAAATAATTGCGAAATATAAAAACGTATCTTTTCATTTACTTTTGCCGTGCCAAAAATTAAAGAACAAGATAGAATGACAGTAAGCTAATAAAAGGTCAATTCTCGGGCGTGCAAATTAATTTCGCAGCTAGCAATAGTTTTAAGAAATTTTATATTAAAACATTTTAATTATTTAGAAATAAACAGGGTCATTAAAATTGGTTCAAGTGTTTATTGTTTCAAATAATCAAAATTTACTGTTGTCGTCATTTGTTTCTGTCACGTTTCTAATAGTCAAATTTTAGTGTCAAGAGTTTTCGGCTTTTAGTTATTGAAGATAAGGCTAAATTCCAAAATGTTATCAGCAGGATTCAATCGATCTCTTCTGCGTTTTAATTTAAACAATGTGAGATCGATTACAACATCACTTGCAACCCGGGAAATATTTAAGGTTCAAAGTGTAGAGGAATTTGAGCAAAAAGTACGAAAGAGCGACAAGCCAGTAATTGTGGATTTCTTTGCGACGTAAAGTTTTCTTTACATAATTTTTTTACTTTTTATTGTCTTTACTGTTTTAGATGGTGTAATCCATGTAAAATGCTCACTCCGCGAATCGAATCTGTAATTGGAGAAAAAGACGGAGCCATCAAATTAGCTAAGGTCGATATCGATGAGCACAGCGATTTAGCCCTTGACTATGATGTTGGCTCTGTACCAGTCCTTTTAGTAATCCGAAATGGAAAGGTACAAAACAGACTTGTCGGCCTGCAAGATACTGATAAATTACGAGCTTGGGTCGATAAGGCTGTAGAGGAAGCCAAATAGTTCTGTGTATAATAGCTGTTCTCCTAAATTAAAATACTTGATTTTCAACTTTACTTGTTATTTTGAAAAGTTTTTATTATTTAAAGGATTAATTAGTCAGAAGGAGCAAATGTGAGGTGCAAAAAATATATTGTAATTTAACATAATATTGTTTTTTTTTTACCTTACACAATATTTGTGGGCTGAAAGTCGAGACCTATGTAATCATTGTATTAAAAATTAGTTATCGACCTTGAGTCATATATACGAATGGAACATCAAACATTGCAGATCCAGGAACTTTTTAAATGTCAATTCGGTGGATGTTAGATACCCTTAAATGGATGAGCTGCAAGGAAAGAATATTTTTTGACGTGTTACTATTTATATTTAATATGAAAACTGGAAGACAGCCTGAGTATCTAGAGGAGAAGTTAAATCTAGTAGCCGATGTTCAGCCTTACTATCTCAGGGGTGACCTATCGTTTGAGCCGTTGGAGAAGGAGCAGTACACAGAATTCCCTACTATGCAAAGTTTCAAAACTGTTTAATGACCTTCCGCTGGAACTGAGGTGCGAGACGGTTTTCCATCGCTTTAAAAAAAGGCTATTTGGGGTTGCAAAGCAATGGCGGTGGTTTGGAATCCACCTTAAATTGTTGGTCCACTTGTAAACGAGTTCAGTTGTGACCTGCTACCTGTCTTTCTCGCCCAATTTTACACTCTGTTACGAACACAATTAAGTAAAGTCTGAATTGAGAAAACTGAAATGTCGTCTCGGTAAAGGGAAGGGGTTTTATACTCTATTAAAAATCCTAGTCCGGTGAGTCTGCTCCGTGTTCCTTCCATCTAACATTCAAAGTAACAAGCTTCGTTAAGAACGCTTAGCGGACCTCTACCGCTAACCATTTGGCTGCTTTCATTGTGATCAAATTTCATAAAGTAGAGATGACTCTGTTGCTGACTTTGACCTTTTCGAGGTGACTTTGCTTCGCATTTGTAAATCTTGTTTATCAGTCTTCGTGTTGTTCGGTTTGTTTTGGACAAAGCAAGACCATACGGGACTATTAAGAAAAACTCGGTTTACTGCCACTTGACCTTGACAAAGCGAGCTGTTTTCGAACTAAATTAAACCAAGGAAAATTCTAATTCTAGTATTTATCAGTATCGCATTCTTAGGTATCATTTAGTGCCGCTCTTTTCTCCCCAGAGAGTAATTGCGAATGAAGTGCCCTCCTCCCATCTTCTACTAATCCAGCATTTAATTGTGTCTGGACTAGATACTGACGTTATTGTTTTCTACTTTTTATAACACAGCCCAAATATTCCTGACGCTAATAATGCGTGTTCCTTTGATAAACTGTCTTCAGATATCGATAAAATTGTAGAAATACCTCCCTCTTCTAAAGTCGCGCTTGTTGACACGTCGAGTTATTTAGTCCTTTAATTAGCAACAACTGGTTGAGTATCCGACTCGTCTTCCTGACACTTAAAGGTACAACGTGCATTTTTGCATCCTTATTTAATATCGCATCCAGATAAACACTCGGTTGTAATCATTTCTTCCCTTAGGCAATTCAAACCATTGTCTTCTTTCCACCTAATTTTCTTTGGCTACTAAAAATTGAAAAAAAGCAGCCATTCAGAAATATAAAATATGCCCATCAAAGAAATTGAAACGTATCTGTAAAGAACAAGCAAGTCGACTGCATATTCTCTGATTTCAGTAAGGTCTTTGACAGAGTTCATTATGTGATTCTCATTCACAAGCTTCCTCAATTCGGGTTTCCGTCAATTTTTATTATTTGGCTGTCCTCCTACCTGTCTGGTCGCACTATACAACGAGACCTCTATACCTTCCGGTGTTCCTCAGGGCAGTATTCTGGGCCCTCTCATCTATCATTTTTATTAATGATGCCTCGGTGCTCCTGACTGACTCCAGAATCTTGTGTTATGTCGGTGATGCCAACAATTTTCCGCGTCGTATCATGTGATGACGACTGTGCTTTGTTAAACTCTGACATTCACATTTACCACAACTGGTGCTTCAGCAATCGTCTCCCTCTTAATTCTAATAAATGCACCGTTACGACGTTTACACGCTAAAGGAGTCAAATTCTCTTTGACTACTTTCTGGATGGAAATATGTTGAGCACCGTTGATCGGGTCAGGCACCTAGGAGTGTTTCTTAATTCACGTCTATCTTTCGAAGACCACGGGGACTTCGTGGTGGGTAGAAGCAGGTAGTTCAGCTTCGTAAAAAGGTGGTCTAGAGAGCTTGATGATTCCTATTTAACTAGGCTTCTTTTCTGCACTTTCGATAGACCCATTCTGGTATGGGATCCTTATTTCGCCATTCGTAGGCGTTTTCGTATCATGGCAACTTACTCATGTTGCTCAGTCGATGCACGAAAAAGAAGAGGTATTCGACCACTTTAACTACAAACCAGACCAGGCGGAGTTGGATCAATTGGTTGAGTGGCACCACGTCATGGTCCTTGAGTTCTAAGCTCGATCCCCCATGAGTTTTTAATGAGAAACTAAAAATTGACTCCGTCTCTGGATTCGCAGAAATGCAAAAACAAGACATTCTAATTCTGCTATCCCCCTCCCCTAATTTTCTTCCGTCCAAAGCCATGCTAAACGCATCATAGGGTTCTCCCCTGGGCTTTGGCTACATCATAAAAAAAGCCTTATTTCGGAGAGTTTGCAATCGTCGCTATTGATATTTCAAAGACTTTTATTAGTCTGGCATGCTGTTCTTCCAGCTAAACTTCCAGCATTTGGTCTGCAAACAGAACTCTTAAAATGGATTGAGAGTCTTTTGTCAGGTTGTTCAATGCGCGTAGTAATAGACGCAGTCAGATCTGATCTCTATAACATAAATTCCGATGTAACATAGGGTTCGTTTGTTTTACCAAGCTTATTTCTTCCTTTTATTAGTGACCTTTTATGTCTCACTCAAAATCATATTTATAGTTTCACCTTTGATTTCGTATACTTTTTATGCTGTAATATGAGGGTCATTTCATAAATAATACAATTTTTTTTAACTTATATTTTTATTTTTGTTGAAATATCTTTTTACATTTCTTCAATATAGTCTTCCTTCTCCTCAATGACCGAGTCCCAACGTCTCGGAAGCTTTACTCTTCCATCCAAGATACCATCTTTGTTCATCTGTCGGATGGCTCGGGTAACAGTGGTAGAAAGCTTTTCCAGAGATGGGCAACGACGTCCACGCATAGGTTGTTTCAACTAAGTGGGGATAAGTCGAAGTCTGGTTGACTCATGTCCGGGCTGTAGGGAGGATGAGTCAACACCTCCCAACCACACTTGCGCAGCTTTTCGGTTACAACATTTCCAGTGTGCGGGAGAGCGGTGTCATGGAGAATGAGTGGTCTAGCGTTGAGCAACTGAGGTGGGGATGATGCACCTCTCTACTAGTCCGACTGCGATTGCAACTCTCGCTCAAAGTCTCTAACCCAAGTTTCATCAATCAATTCTATTCAAGAATGCTTGACCTTCAATGTCGAATCTTTGTTTCAGCAAAGTTGCAATGTCCAGGAGTTTTTGCTTCTGTTCAACAGTCACAGTACCCGAGACACGTGCATGCTTCATTTCAAGGTCTCGTAACTTAGGAACGGAGTACACTATAATTGAAATAAAATAAGACGCTTCTTAATCAAGCCTTGATCTAGAACTGACGTGTTGCTCATACATAGTTGCAGCGTTATATATCTCGCAGTGGTACCAACCCGTGTAATATTTATGAAATGACCCTCGTAAATTCTCGTAGGAACTCTACAGAAATCAACCGAAAACGCATTTTTGGATCAGTAAGCAACGACAATCGACACTACTACTAACCTCGCTTGGGGAGAATGGACGGACGAGTTGAAGCCTTCTAGGATATGGTGATCCTCATCTGGACATTCTCAAGTGTTAGTTACAGCTCCAAGCGGTAGCAACCGGGAAATGCATCGTAGAACGTAGCAAAGTAACTAATGCGGGAGGAGATAACCTCTTCAAAAATTCCCCTAACTCCAAGGTTGTGGTAGGCCATGCCAAGGGAGTCTGCAGTGTTGTCGGCCCCACTGCAGGACCCAGGGGTAATTGGGTCGCGAATGGCGTATCCTCAGGCACTTCTGTAGGAGTGGAGGTGGAGGGTATGGTAGACCCTAACAGGTTGGCTTTACCCACGGTACCCACAACACAAAAAGCAGCATTTTTTCGAAAATTACCTTTCGAAGGTTCTGCGGCGTCTATGGAGGCTGGCTTGCGCCAGCTGACAGTGCTGTAGCAGAAAAAGGTGCCATTGGCAAAATAATAACTAGCACTCAGGTGCGGCTATTTCCACGGTACACGCACCAGTAGAAGATGAAGACCTGCCTTCCGAAGGTTAGCAGTTAATCCGGAGAAGATTACTTGTCCTGGCTCTGGACTAAAGCTTTATGGCCTAGAAACCTTTAATGCCGTAGATAGAGAAGCGTTGAAGGTTGTAATTAACGCATGGACCAAGAAGGAACACTGGAGACAGTGGGACAACGTGGATTCCTGCAGATAGGCTAGGATTCTAGCAGTGACCCAGAAAACCGAGGTAAGTGGCGACAGTGGGATAACTAGATACTCAGTTGCCCCCACTAAGGGAGACTGGAAGGGGACGAAAAGGGACCCGATTCTATGCGGTCTGTTTCGGCTAATCCCCAGAGAGGTGTTTTTAGTGAGTAAAAATCGCACACTACCGGAGGGCACGGGCTGTTCGGTGTCTTTTGGAAGATTTTCACTTCTCCCGCTAAAAAAAACCTCGCTTGGGGCACGGTAAATTATATTTTGTTTAACATATCGCAAATTGCTGTTTAATGTCTCTTAAAAAAGCACCTAACCCACCCTCAACCTATTTCAGTCGACGGAATATATACCCCATTCCATCTCTCTCTAAACATCTTGGGTATTACGTTATCAAACAATCTTAGCTCTAGGCCGGTCATATTCTTGCAAACTTTTAAGTGTACTTCTCACAGTCAGTCACCTTCACCCACTTCCCCCTTAATTTCATCCCTGCCAAGGCTGTGCTTTAGCATCATAGGGCATTCCCTGAGCTTTGGCAACAAGTAAGAACTATTTCGCTACATCTGGCTTGGGGCTGTTCTACGCTTAGACTCGAATATAATTCCAATATTTGGGCAGGGACCGGACATACCGCAAATAGTACCGCAAATAATCCCGCAAATAGTTTAGTATGGAAGTAGTCCTCTCTAATACAATCCAGAGAGAGGATACATATTTCTAATTGTCTTCTTTTTAATTCCCGTAACCCATTGTGGGGCATGTGGCGGTAGAAGAACTTCACCCGATTCGAGACAACGGTTGGAAGTGGACCAGCAATTTAAAGTGGATTTCGAACTCTTGACATTTTCTCTGCAACCGCTATGGCCTTTGTATCGTTATCTGTTGCCAGCTGAAAACAACCAAGGGTCGTCGCCTACACGTTATTTGTAATTATACTTCTTTTAAATCTAAACATTACTGATATGTTTAATTGCACTTTTAAATCGGTTTGGAGATCATTTAAAAACTAACAATTCCTTCAAAATCCTGTTGCATTTTCTTATATTACTTACAAGGACGTTCAATAACTACTTTATCGAAATAGATTTCTTTAAACTAGAAAACGATAGATGTCACCTCAAAAAATCCGGCAAATGTCAAAATATTTGTAAAAGTGCATGAGGTCAACAAAAAAGAACGAACATCAGCCAGCTTGAAATAATATGACTGAAATAATTTCCACAGATCCCTACAATGTGTAAGTTAATACAAACTGGTTTTAGAATTATTTGAATAATTGAACTTTTAGAGCATTAAGCATTCCATTTCCAACAAAGAGGCATGCCGAAATAGCCTATGATGTTTTGCGGATTGACCCAGAACCTAAGAGGAGCTTCATAACAAAATCAATTACTTTAGAAGATACACTCCTAAAAGTAACGTTTACTGGTGAATTAGCGAAGAACGTAAGAGTTGGATTGTCATCGTTTTTTGAAGCATTGATACTTTGCTGTGAAACATTAAAGGAGTTTGGACCACCGGCAGAAAAGTACGATCACTACGATGGCTGAACACACTCCAGCACCTACTCCAGG
Organism: Leptarthrus brevirostris; assembly: GCA_964036015.1. NCBI lineage: Eukaryota > Metazoa > Arthropoda > Insecta > Diptera > Asilidae > Leptarthrus > Leptarthrus brevirostris. Next base: position 129,135,452 of record OZ038373.1, on the reverse strand, counting down.
AAGGGCTGTATATGGCTTTGCCCTGTTTTTACTCTTCCACACGTTATTTATAATTTACATAATTTGGGCATTTGTACCGACTAAGATTTTAGAAGAAAAACTTGGCCTTTTCTACCTTCCAGATAAGTATTTCGCCCTGTACATTCCTGTATTAATTCTTTGCGGAGTCACATTTTTCGCTTTCTTCATTTATCCATCAATTAATTTTGCGATGACACCAGATATCGACGAAGTCACGACTATTCGAGATAAATACTCAATTTTTAGATGTAAATTTATTGACGAGGGCGAAACTCGTTGCGATAATCATGTTCACACCAAACCTGAAGAGGAATGGCATGTTCCGAAATATTGTTCATTACACGAAATGTCTACTGCTCGAGAGGATAAATGTAATGACGAAGATGAGCTGATAAGTGATTCGTGTGATTGTCCCGACGGACGCAATTGCTTCCTTCGTGAGAATCCAGATCATTTAAAAACTTTGAGGAAAAGAATTAAAGTACCGACAGTGAGTGATTTAGATCTTTCTGATGTTTGCCGAGAAATATTTGGGGGATGTGATTAGAGCAACGTGTAAATTCTGGATGTTTATCTATAAAAGAGGTCAAAATATTTATTCAATTTAAAAATTAGGAATCCGTGGATATAAAGAAACAGCTTTAATATCTGATTGTGTTATATTTGTGGGAAATGTCCTTGGGTGATGCATACAGTTACAAATTAAGAAGCTAGAGGTAAAAAATGGGATATGTATAAAATCTAAATTATGTTATCAACTAAGGCTAGAATACAGATTTGGTAAAATTAAAAAAACGGCCTATTCACCTTTTCCATTTTCAAGTATTCCAGCGACTGCGGTCTTTGAAGAAATTGTGTTTTCCACAGAGAGCGACAGCAGCAAATAAAGAGGTAAGAAATTTATTAGTTAAGAATTTAGAAAAATATTAAAAATATGGGCTACTTCCAAAAAGCATGAACTTGATTTAGCTTTGGCTTAGCTGGCGGTTACCGTAGTAAACCAGTACCAATACAAAAGGAACCTCAACCTGGATCGCTCTAGCACAGTCAGGCAGTGATTAATTGAACCAGCTGCAGCTATTGAGGAACTTTCTTTGGTTCTTCAGCTCCACACTGGCGAACTCCTTTAGTCCATTAAGGAAGTGTTTGCCAAATGCCTGAAACCTTCTCATGGATAGTCCAGGGTATTCGCAAAGCAAATACTGGGTAGGAATTCTCACGAAATTGGTTGCTTCAGACAACCTGGTTGCCTTGTAAGTACGCAAAATTTTAAAAATGTGTAGAGCTTGAATTTAACAAGTGTGTGTTCAATCGGTTGAAGCGGAATGCCAACCGTTTTACAAAATTTTTACTCATGACAGTCCAAGCGCTATGAAGTGTCAAAATCACACGCAGGCTCCCAGCCAGGCGACTGAGTATTTAGATGCAAGCTCCGGGGAACGGCATGGGAGAATTACAGATCATTCGCACAACCTTGACATATTTATTCGTTGCTATGAAATATTTTTATGTTGCCACATTTTTTGGGCATGCGCTTAATTTATTGAAACGGTTAGGCAACCAAATTGTCTGAGAATCGCTACCCCGAATGCTTTCAAACTCTTCCTCGTCCAGGTACCCCCGGCAGAAATCATTGGCAGGAATACGCATGCGGACTGTAAAACTGCCAAAAACGCATTGAACTGTTATAACCGCAGCGATATTTCGGGGATTCCGTCGGCTTCCCTTCAGTAGAAACGCCGTTCTCCTTGACATGTCGCAGGTTGGCAAACCGATCCACATGCTCTCGGCGAGCTAAACGGCTTTTAGGTCTATCTCTCTTTTAACTGGGGCCATCCGATTGATCTGTCTTGATTTAGCTATAGGCCTTGCTACACTGTATCGATGGTTTTAAAGCATTTTGGAAGTGCAATTTGTATTTTCAATTTTTACATCTTCTTTTTCAAGTTCTTTCGGCAACCAATTGTTTGGGATCCTGGGTAGGAATTCTCACAAAATTGGTTGCTTTCAGACAACCTGGTTGCCTTGTAATTCCCATATTTGGGCAGGGGCCGGTCACATCGCACTGTCCGCGTTAGACAAGGACCAGCGTAAAGCTATTAAACTTATTGGCGATTCCTCAATCTCTGAGGGCCTTGACTCTCTGGAGCATCGACGGAATGTCGGTTGTCTCTCACCCTTCTATCGTTATTTCCATGGCCGTTGTTCTAACGAAATTGCTAGCCTGATTCCTTGTAGACACATGGCAACGCGTGATACAAGATCAACAAATCGCTCCCACCCCAATATTCTGCAGGTCAAATTTGGACGTCTTATCGGCCTGAAACTTTCAAACGGGGCGTACATCGACACCTCCTTCACCCAACCTCCTAACCCATTTCCCTCATCCTTAATTCCTTTCCTGCCAAGGCTGTGTTTAGGCATCATAGGGCATCCCCTGAGCTTTGGCATCATCGTATATAAAAAAAAAGTACGCAAAAATGTGTAGAAGTTAAGTTTAACAAGTGTGTGTTCAATCGGTGAAAGGGGAATGCCAACCGTTTTACAAAATTTTTACTCATGGCAAATCATACGCCAGCTTCCAAACAGGCGACTGAGGATTCAGCTCTTAGAACATATAACAGGAAAGGCCCTTACTGTGAAACCGTGTACGTGTGATCGGTATTTGGCTTTTAGGCGAGGTGAGGACGGAGAGCTCTTCTCCTTAGTTTTGCGAACTGTCCGTGATTACCGTGAATTGTCCGATGGTTTAACAATTTTGTTTTGTAATTCCATATAAAGTTCCGAGTGTTTTTTACTCTTAATTTTAGTACAATATATTAGAAAACTTAAAAGCTAATAGCTTTCAACTTTTTGAAGTGTAGACAGAGTACTTTAATAGTGAAATCGATGAAATGAAGTGCGCGGTTTAATTTAAATCAGAACTTTTTATTAGAAATAGGGGCAATAAGCCAACTTTTATTAATAAAAACAGAAAACAAGTTATAGACATTACACTTGCGAACGGCAGGACCGTTGATGAGATTGAGAATTGATACGTATCTGACGAGGTATCATTCTCGGACCATCGATGGATACTCTTTGAGCTGAGTGGCAATGTCAGAAATAATCCCCTGATTCTTAGAAACCCCAGAATAACAAACTGGGATAAATATAGGGAGGTTTTAAACACAAATTCGTGTACCAGAAATGTTCCTTTGGAATCAACACAGGGAATCGATGATGAGACTGCTAACATTGAAGGTGTTATCAGACTCGCATTCGAGGAAGCGTGTCCAAAGAAACGACTGAAAATAGAATGGATACAGAGATGGATGAATTCTTCTCTCATGGAAATGAGGAAAAGAACCAGAAAGCTATTCAATAAACCTAATAAACACCAAAAAGAAGATCTCTGGGAAGAATACAAAACGGCACTTGAGGGAGCTACTGGTACGCCCAGGGCCCGTATTTGGTTTCTCGACTCGATTGAACGAGTCGACAAAATTCTTCTGTCGATTTGTGTACTATTTGGTATTTGGCAACTCAATCGAATCGACAAAAAAGAGTTACCATTTGAAGCATTATTTAAATTATGAATTGTAACCAACTTATTATCTATTTGAAATGTAAAATTTGTTCTACAATTAGTGTTAATCTGAAAATTTTAAAATATTCGTCAGTTAGTTGAGTTAATTTTAAACAATTTCAAATCACTACGAGATTCATCCATTCCCATATCATTACGAGACTCTAGCTATAAACAAGTTTTTATAATAATCAAAATACTTTGTTAAAACGACTTTTTCATGTAGATTTGTTAAAAAATTTCGGTTAAGCAAAGAAGCTTTTTACTATCTGCTAGACCACTTTATAAGTGTGACCCCAAGTCAGAAAAGAGCCGCATCAATACTGCCTGTATTAAAACTTGCGGCAAGTTTAAGATTTTTCGCAACTGGATCATTTCAGGAGAATATTGGAGAATCCTACTTATTTGGAATGTCGCAACCGGCAATTGATATTTACTTACATTTATACATCCGCTCCTTGCCTTGCTGTCGACAGCGTCAATCTCATCGAGAGTTTTGTCGATCACCGTCGACTGCAAACTTGTCGATATCGAGTTAACCAAATTTCTCGATATCGACATCGAGTCGAGAAACCGAATACGGGCCCAGTTTGAAAAACATGGTGCCGAGATATTTGAAGTTAAAGTTTTCAAACCGCTAATTTTGCTTCACGACTACGCTCGGAAAAACGACCTTTTACGACCGATTACGATAAAAAGGCCATGGGGGGTTGCAGAGAAAATGTCAGTGTTACGAAATCCACTTTAAATTGTGGGTTCATCGTTGTCTCGAATCGGATGAAGTTCCTCTCCCCCCATGCCACACAAGGGGTAGCGGGAACTAGAGACAGAGTGTTAGTTTTTCAAAACAGCTTCAAATATCCTTTACTTTCATTTCAAACCTATCTTGGTAACCTAATCTCGTTTTTCTTTCTTTTCTAAGGATATATTGACCTAAGAATGCTATTAGGGATGTGCAATATACACAGGTGGCATGCTTATATTACTCGTGCTTCAATTTCGAAAAATTCCTTGGGGCATGTCTGCGATGATCAGAGAACCGCGTAAACTAAGCTTTGCGCCATATAAACAATGTCCTGAGTGAATGTCTTGAGTCTTTTAATGGTTGTGTTATATTATTATTATTATAAGGGGGTTACCCATATGGTGGAACTACGACCATGGAGGTCTTTTGTGCCGGAGCCCCATTACTGCAAAAGACACTCAGCCATCCTGAGGTAAGCGAGGAGGTCTTTAATAGGGGAGGATCTAACGTCAGCCGGATTCAGAAATTCACGGCTGAAGGTCCTCCTAAGCCATGCTAATGCAGGACACGAGCACAAAATGTGCAATGGGGTTTCGTCGTCTTCCAAACAAAGCCGACATTCCGTCACGCTAGACAGACCTATTCGGTGGAGATGATACCTAAGCCCATGGTTGTGTTGCTTTTATTGTGAATTTTCGACAGATTTTCAGGTAAAGCTTTGTTCCGGAAAGATTTAACATGATTTTTATTATAATTTAAAATAAACTTCATGCAAAATTTACAAAAATTGTCACTTATTGTTTAATTGCTAAACTATAAATATTCTAAAAAAAACATTTCAATCACAAAAAAAAACGATAAAATCGATTTTAACTTAATTTTTTCCGTGAGAACATTTTATCAACGTTTAGGGAAGCGGAGACGTAGGCGGGGTTGCCCAATTTATAAACTCTTCAGAAGTACTCACTGTCAGTTGGGAATCTATAGCCACTACTTGTAGCGCATCATGCATCGGCAATTCTTGTGAGGTATTGAGAACAGAATCAGAAGCTTCCTCTAAGCAGTTGTGCTGTGGTAGTTCTTGCGGTGGTGTTAAAGATTGTTCAGAAGCTTTACAGGAGTCTATATTTGTCAATACATTTACCTTTTGTTCAGACGCTTTTTCTTGCCTATCCGGCATAGGTAACAGTTCTGATGATTTCAATTCCGGAGTGTTCGGCAAAGATATCTGTCTCGCCGTTTCCTCTTCGTTGAAGTCCTTTACAGAGTCTTGAGGCTGTACTTCTTCGCATTTTTGCACAAGTATCTCTTTGATTGATTGTTCTTTTTCACAGTTCTGCAAAGGTAACTCTCCCGATAATTTTACTTCCGGACTCTCGGGCAAATGTGTCTGTGCCGACATTTTTTCTTCTTTGTACGCCGGAATAGAAATCTGCATCAGTGTTTCCGCATTTTTGCAGTCCTTAGTGTCTACCTCCAGAGCCTGTATTTTTTCGCATTTCTGTATCTCCTTGATTGATTTGTCTTCTTTATCGTCCTGTACAGATAATTCTGCCGATGACGTAGAAAGCAATTCTGAAATTTTGGCTGACGCTAATTTATTTTTGTTTAAGGGTGTAATCATTTGTGTTGCCTTGAGGACAAGTTCACTAAAAATATCTGATGATATGCTTGAATTAATGAACTCCGTTGTATGGAGTGGTTTTATTTTAGTATGATGCAAATCAGATGTTTTTGTTTTTTCTGAAGATTTCTCTTTATCACCTTGGGGATTGTTAATTAACTTAAGTGATGATTGATCGTTATGTGATGAAATTTCTATTAATGAATAACACTCCGCGGGTCGAACATATGCTTCTTCTTTGTGAACACATTTTTCTGCCTCTTGAGATTTACTTTCCTTTTCGGCTTGATCATTCAAGAAAGTTGTAGAATTTATACAAGAAGTGTTTTCTTTTAATGGTTCGCTTAGGCCTGATGCAGAAGCATCTTTACACAACGATGTTTTAGGTACAGCAATTCTCCCCCTTAATTTATTTTTTTCCACGTACACCTCAACAAGTATTTCGGAAAACATTTTTAACTCCTGCGGTTGTGAATCTTGTACATTTGTAAACGCCAGTTGGGCAGTGTAGGGTTTTTTCTTATTATTTAAAGTAAACTTTACGTTAGCTTTTCCTTCCTTTGGATATGGTATGCGAACAACGTGACCAGTGTCAACAAGAATCACTTCCATCGCATGCAGATACATATCCAAAACTGCGGCTCGAACAGTCAAAAATTTTTTCGACTTAATATAATGTAAGAAATACAAATTTGAGCTGTCATCACCCGCACTTTTAGCATTAAATTTGTGTTCATTGCACAAGCCAGCAATTTGTTGTAGTTCTTCTAGCGTTAGTTTAGGTGGTGGAGTGTAATCCAGAGCCGCTCCTAAGACCCTGAAAAGAAATTGACATTAATTTTAATACATTTTTTTATACGATGTGGCCAAAGCCTAGGGGATAACCCTTTGATTCGTTAGCGTGATTTTGATCGGAAGGGAATTAGGGCAAGGGAAGTAACGAAACTTGAATGTCTTGTTTTTGCATTGCTGCGAGTTAGACAATAGCCCAGAGACGGAGAGGATTATTTTAATTTCTTAATAAAAGCTCACGGGGAGATATGGTCTTGAACCCGGGACCCATGGCATGGTGATCGTGCCGCTCAACGAATTGATCCAACTCCGCCTCCACATGCAATTAAATAGATTTAAATCTTTTTTAATTTATTTAAATATTCTTCAACCGGTACATAAGCAAGTAAGTATAAAACTCATCGCATATTGTGAAATAAAGCTGATGCATGGCGTTCTATATAACGGAAGAAGGTACAACGAAGATATCTGCAAATTCTAAGTTACTCAGGTGTTTACCGGGCGGTTTTAATATTTATTACTCTGTATCGTTCGGTAGAAAAAATTTAGAGTGGCTTGCAACCTACTCAGAAAATGAAAGTATTTTTACGCAGCTTAGATATTCTATATCTTCAGATTTAAAAGAATAACTCGTTCAAAAACGTTTTTCCTACGACGTCAAACCTCAGTATATACCCTCTGATGAAATAGCATAACCTCTGCAGGAAACAAATTAAGGGTAAGAAATGCATTATGTTGTTGTGTGAAGATGACAGATAACGCTCCATTTTAACACATCAGGCTGGCAAGACGGGGAAAAACAAAAGTTCATAAACAGTTTAATATTCGTGTTATCCTACTTATGTAAGATTTCTGGTATGTTTAAATTTTACCTTAAGAATATAGGGGAGAAAGGTAAAGACTTGTAATAGCGGTAGATCAATGGTCGTATAGATAGCTATGGAGTGAGAGACAACCGAGATTCCGTCGATGCTCTCCGAAATTAATCTCCAATAAATTTAATAAATTTACACCCAGCGACAAAAAAACCCTCGCAGTTAATATTTTATAAAAATTCGTTAATTTTCCCGTTTAACTGGAGCTGAAATCGTGAACTAGCATAATATTTGGTTTCATACAGGCAATTACAGAAACGTATTCATGTACCAGTCCTCAGTACTTGTCTAGGTATTGAAGTGTTGACAAGAAAGTGTTCAAAATGAAAAAACTATGAAAAAGTATTAACAGTTAAGTATTCAAGTAAAGTCGCGTGCGGCTACTTTGGCTGAAGAAGGGTACAAGAAATGGGAAATTGCTCATCGTATTGGGTGTAGTGAGTGGACTGTCAGAAAATTTTTTAAAAAAATATGAAGAAACTGGTAGTTTGGGGAGAAAAACTGGGAGCGGGAGACCTTGGGTCACTACAAATTTGGAAAAACATCATTTGAAGCTGAACTGCTGGAAAAGCAGATTTCTTCCTGCGACAGTTTATCAAAAGGAACTAGCAGAAAGTCAAATGCGAACGAATAGAATACCGTGTAGTGTTAGAACAGTGCAGAGATGGCTAAAAGAAATGGGTCTGCCCGCTTAACGGCCCGCGAAAAAGCCTTTACTTACAAAATAAACGAAAAAGAAAAAGCTTGAATGGTGTAAAGAACGCGAAAATTGGACTTTGGATGACTGGAAGAAGGTAGTCTTTTCCGATGAATGGAAGTTCAATTTGTTTGGACCGGATAGCACCTTTTTTTTATACGATGTGGCCAAATCCTAGGGGACAACCCTTTGATGCGTTAGCATGGTTTTGACCGGAAGGGAATTAGGGTAAGGGAAGTGAGGAAACTTGAAATTAAGACGGAGACAAGGAGAACAAGATTGCATCCAACCCACAGTGAAACATTCGGCCTATATTATGGTCTGGGGAGCTATTACGGCGTATGGTACACGTCATATTATTACGCTAAGGGGACACATCAATGCCGAAAAATGTCGGGAAATAATTGATGAAGGTGTTTTACCGACCATTGAAGAGCTAACGGCAGAAGTTCCAGTACCAATATTTCAGGACGACTTCGCACACTGCCATCGGGCTCGCTCTATAAGTATAATTACTCTACAAGTTTATAAATAATATTTTGCCGAATAATATAAACTGTTTCCCTTTCTGCAGATTCAAAATTACAAGGAGAAACTTGACATAATATCGCTTTCGTGGCCGGGAAACAGTCCGGAGCTGAACCCGATGGAAAATCTTTGGGCCATGATGGGAAAAAATATCAAAGAAAAAAAAAACCACTGAGCTTAAAAAACCTTGAAAAAAACATATTTGATGCGTGTTACAACGAAATAAATTTAGAATTTTTAAATAAGTTTTATTTAACTATGGCAGATAGAGTAAAAACAGTGATACAAACCAAAGGAGGTTCAACCAGATATTAAAATTGTTGTATTATTACACTTCAAGAAAAATTTAATAACAGAAAGTCAAAAACTAATAAATTTTCTAATGTTTTATTGCTTTTCTTCTAAAATCCATTATAAAACTTGTACTATTTGAACGTTACCAGCCATTATTTAAGTAATTCTCTGAGATCGTGTTTTTTGCTGTTTGGGGTTTTTTTATAGTTTCTACATCTTTTTGTCATAACTGATTATGAGATTGTTGAATTAGCTATGAAATAAACACTGCGTGATGAATAAACCAGATTATCTTAATGTTTTTAAGTTTTAAAACACGTAAGTTCGAAAAAACCCGTAAATATTCGAAAATCACAAATGCGAGGGTTTTTTTGTCGCTGGGTGTATTTGGCAATACGATCGAGTCGACAAAAACGAATTACCATATAACAGCTTCATTTTAAATAAATTTCTTTACAGAAAATTTGTAATCCATCCAAACCTGAAGATTGACGGCAGAAGTATTCCATACTAACGTACAAATTCTTAAAATGACTAATCTTTTTCCATTTATCTGTATCCCTTGTAGTTGGCCCGTTGTAATTTCATTCCTCCAGCGTGGCCACTTTTTTCAAGACTAAATTTCCCTGACTTTTTCCGGTTTTCCAGATAGTACTGGAGTTTTTCCCGTCCCCTGACTTTACGTTGTATCGTGAAACTATGTAAAGAATTTAAAAAAAAGTTGTTTCTGCCAATATATTAACAATCTACATAACATTCAACTTAAAGTGGAAATTACATCTGGTGATGAAAAATGAGTAAAAGAATATTCGACAAAACAATTTTTAAATTTAGAATTTACAATTTTAAATGGCGTAATAAATATCGCTGCAGCCGTCGCCGAAATAAAAAACTCAACATTAAATTCACAGGCCTGAAGTAATAGTGGAAAGAAGCGTGACTTCAACTGAAAATGTTTATGTAAACCAATATCAAAGATTACTTACTACTAGAAAAACGGCCTATGTCAAGGAGGTTGTGAAGAAAAAAGGTAATCCGCCATCATATTGGATTTGGTCGGTTGGTTTGCAAGAGAGGGACGAGAGAGAGACCTTTAGTGGTCCGTTGTACGCCCCCTGCTCCGCAGTGTACCATTAGTTGCGTTAGTGCTGTTGACCGAGAACGTGCACGACGGGATCGTCGTCTTCCCTGCATACCCTGCACAGACTGTAGTTCGTTACTTCTACTATTGCATGGTCTGTCACGAGGCCAACAAGAAGTTTCAATTTTGGTTTTGTACAGCTTGATAATCTTTTCTGATTCATCTGCATTAAGAGTTCCCCAAAACGCTTTTGAATGTCAAGCGATGTCGGATCCCTCCCACTTTTCTTTGTTCCTCCTCGTTATCCATTCCATGATATTTTTTTTTGATTTCCTGGACAGGGATGCTTAGGTTGAGTATTATTGGCGCCGCTCATACCACATTGCCCGGCACGTAAATTAAGGTGACATCGTTTTGTCTCCCTAACTTCATGAGGGCTTGTTTACATTCCTATATCGTTTTAGGTTTTACTTTGGCGTTTGTTAATGATTTGATGGACGCCTGGCTATCTGCACATATGGCTATACTAGAGGACCTTCCTCTCCGTTCCATTAGCTGCTTAGTTTCTATCTCCATCGCTGCGATTTCTTATTAAAGGATAGTGAAGGAGTTATTTACCCCAGTTCATATCTTCAGGTTTTGTTCCTCACACGATACTCCGAAGTCACAGCCACGATCGCATTTTGAACCGTCTATGGTATTTTCTTGGATCTCACTATTGTTGATCCACTCGCGTTTTATCGGGTAATAAGTTTTGAAGATTGCCTCCATATTGGGGTTTGCGGTTTTTAAGTCCCAGCTATATTTTCCGGCAAACAGTCTTTTGGTCGTATATCCGTTACATATTTGTACGATCTTTTCATGTGTTTTCCCCTTAGAATATATAACTAGAAGAAGTGCCCTTGCCTGTAAAATCCTCGTACGTGTTTTAAGCATTTCTCTTGTAGGCAAGGTGAGGTATGTGTCCCCTATCTCGATGACAGATCCCCTATCTTTGACAGATCCCAATACAAAACATTTGTCATTAGTTCTGTGTGAGTTTTGTTTTCAATTTATTTGAAATTAAAAGTTATTTCTGCAAATACAACATTAAAAATAGAGACTATATTAGTGGAGTGATTTATGTTTATAAGTTTTGAGATAATTTATAGACTTTAAAAGCCAGATTTTTAAAATGAAGTGTGCAGTGCATTGTTGCACAAATAATCGACGATGGACTCGTGGAATATCTTTTTTTAGGCAAGTAGCTATTATAAATTTGTTTCTTGATATATTTAATACTATATTATTTAATTAAAACTGCTAAGACCTAATGTAGGCAATCATTAGTTTGTTTACATCTGAGCAATTGGAATTTTTGACCCCCAACTCGATTTCAGTGGCGGTCAGCAAAAATGGTGTTAAATTTCAAAACTTATGTTTGCCCCGTCAAGCGCAAGTCCGTTTTTTTACTACTGCTATGGAGAAAACTACCACAAAGATACTTCTAACACATGAAGAAAAATGCTTAATTTTTTGAGCGATGTGCACTTCCTCTAGTTATATATTCTAAGGTTTTCCCCTTTCCTTCCACAGTGTATTCATGCTATTGAATATAAGGTCTGTTCGCGGAGGCCACTCCGAGTGGAGCAGATCTCGGCGCGACTCTACTCCGATTCAAAAAGAGCAGAGTATAAAATAGCAGCGCACAGCTCTACTCTAATCCGAGTAGCAAAACCAGATTGGATGCAATACTCCACTCTTAACAGCTGACTGTCACTTTGTTTTGAATATAATTATGATTCAAAAATTTTTAGACAACTAATCCTTTTGCAGTATTTGGCGAGCATGTCACATAAATATCTTCCCACAAGAATTTACCATTGTTACTTTCTGCATTTTGCAGCACAATACTTTAACTTGATTAACAAAAAGTCACTTTCAAATCACTCGATCTTAAACGTCAAAAAGCTGCACCTTATTTAAAGCAGGAGCAGAAAAGTTCGCTCTAAAGTAATCTAGATTGCTACTCTTTTCTCAAAGAACAATAAAGGAGTGGAAAAGAGTATGACTCTTTTCTCAAAGAACACAAAAAGCGCAAGAAGATTGCCACTCTTTCCTCAAATAACACAACTAGAGTAAGAAATTGCTCTAAATGACTCTTTTTGACTCGGAGTGGCGTCAACGAACAGACCTATAGTTTATCGTATTTTACTCGTCAACTCCTTTCATTTGATACCGATTTCAACGGACTTGTGATGAAAAAGGTAATCCACCATTATATTATATTGCATTGTCATCACAACCAAAACCATGTGCAAATTTAAGCTCGATCGAATGCCAAGAAGTGACCGAAAGGCCGAAAAACTGATTACAAGTTTTCAACCGGAAAGATACACACGAACGTTTCAAGTTAAATAAAGGGCAATGCTACGAAGTAAACTTAAACAAGCGACTAACACCCCTGCCGTATGCCTAAAAGTAGTTAAGGGCACACCATTTACGCATAAAGTGAAAACGTTATCACAAATTTTACAACAGCACATTTGTTAGCATTGCTCTTTTTGAAATTCATTAATGAATTCCTTGAAATAAAACGAAATCACTTACCTATGAACTAAAACATCAGGATATCTTCGAATTGGGCTGGTAAAATGGGTGTAAATAGGAATAGAAAGGGCATAATGCCAAAAATGTGATTCCGATGCCTTGGTGTCACTGCAGAAATACCTTAAAATTTAATAAATTGTTTGTTATTGTTAAAAAAAAAACTAAAAAGAAAGCTTTACCTCGCTCGAGTCATTGGCTTCGATATAATATTAGAAAGACAAATTTCCATTACATCTTGAGTCTTGCTTTCCTTAACTAGCCTTATAAGCGAATCATAAAGCGATTTGGAACTTGAAATATCAAGCTCTAGTCCATAGTTATTTAGGCGCTCTTTCAAATCCTTAATAACATTAGGCAGAGGTGGCTCGTGATTCCGAAGAATTGCAAGATCAGGAAATTTGTCGTATGTAAATTTGGCCACAGACCGATTTGCAAGCAACATATACTCTTCGATAAGGAAATTTGCTGTGTCCATTTGGCAAATACCGAAATCCACTGGCGCTCCTGTTGCTGGATCCAAGTCAAAATATAACTTAGGCCTATTTATTCTGAGAGCGCCATTGTCGAAGCGCTCCTTTCGCAATTTTAGTGCAATGGAATGCAACACTTTTACTGTCTCTACTATATCAGTAGCAGTAAATCCGCCATAGATGGTTGGAAAATCGTTTTCAGTAAATTCTTTATTTGGAAAGTCAATAATCTTTTGTGCATGCTCGTAAGCAAGTTGTGTACAAGAATTGATTATGGATCTGAAAAACTGAGTGTTAAGAATTTCTCCGTCTGGATTAATTTCCCACACTACCGAATATGCCAATTTTTCTTCTCCAGGCAGAAGGGAGCACTTGAGACAAAGCGGTTTGGGTAGCATATGAAATACTTCGTTCACCATGTACACGCTTGTAGTTCTCTGCCTTACAATTCTATCCAGTTCCGAGTTTTCTTCCAAAAAGTAGCTGACATCAGATATATGAACTCCAATTTCGTAATTTCCGTTAGAAAGACGTTTGCACGACATTGCGTCGTCCAGATCCCTGGCTGTTAGGGGATCAATTGTAAAAATGCACTCTGATGTGAGGTCTCGCCTTTTCTTTCTCTCTTCAGCAGTAATAATCAAAGGACCATAAAACATTTCATTAAATCTGTCCTCATACGGACTGACTGCGAGTTTATTTTGTAGCAAAATAGCAGTATTCTCTGCTTCAAGCTCGCCACATTTACCAACTGCTTGAAGAATTTTACCAATACAAATGTCCCCAGAAAACTCGGTAATTAATGCAACATAGAGAACATCTTGAATATTTTCCAGATTTCCTGTGGTAAAGCTTTTAGGCCAGTTTTCCCTATAAATTCTGATGTTTGCCATTTTCATATCTCGTGGAACAAATGTAATATACTCAGACTCCAATCTATAAGAGAGAAAACTCCCGACACATCTTCTGTTATGTACTTCTTCAATAATTTCAATTACAAATCCTTTAGCACTACGCTCAGGAGCTATTTCCAAAGGTTCATCGTCATCTTCGTCGACTATACTTTCAATAGTCGTGTTAGCATCTGTCGATTGTTCTTTATTGTTCTCATTGGACTTTATTCTGATGAAGGCTCGCACAATATCTCCATGTAAGGCACATTTTCGAATTAGTTGCGAAATGAACATTGCGTCCTTTTCGCCATAAACATGTTTAATAAATGCCTGATCGTTATTTTTAGCGTTTACCCTAATTTCTCCTTCGATTATCACTCCAAGATTTGCATTTACGCACTTTTGTGCAAACTCTTCTAAGCTGCTGTTAAAAGTTTTAGTGCAGTAGTAATTTTTTGTTCTTTGCTTTTTCGGAATAACAGGAAAGGTAAACTCCTTCATCTGTTCCTCCGTTAATCCCTCATGGACAACAGAATTAACTAGTTCTTCAAAGACTGGACGCGCCTTATCTTTTTTGGGTAGCTCAACTTTCGGACGCTTATGATTCACTACAATTTGAATTCTCTGCTTCACAGACTCATTCAACTCCCACACTGGTTGCCCTTTATGAAGGATAAATCGTAGTTTTTCAATCTTAGGGTGTATTTCAATGTTATGAGTTGTCGGATTTTCTACTAGTATGCTGTGAGCCCTTGCACGACGTAACAGAAAATTCTGTCTATCTTCTTCTGGCATTGAAAGAAGATCCAAAATTAGGAAAGTCTCAGCATTTAGTTTAAACTCATTGTCAAGATTCAAATCATAAAATTTATCCAATGTTCCCTCTACTTGATACGAACTTTTTTCACCCCGCCTCTTGCGCTTTTTCTTTGATTTCTTTGGGAGGTCATCAAATCCTTTACCTTCATCATTCATTATACTGGTAGAGGCAAGACTTGTCGTTGATATAGTAACTGATTGCGACCTCTGAAAATCACACGACTCTGTCCCTTTGCTATACACCGACGAACGTTCAGAATATGCGCGATTTCTTAGTTTTCTTCTATTACCCTCAACGCCATCTTCATTATCTGGTACTCCATTAAGTTTCATATTTATTTTGGCAAACTTCTTTTTCACGTTGCTTATTTTCTCTTTGATTTTTATCTTTTCTATAGACAAATTTCCTCTTGGCGCCACGTATTGTGTGGACAGTGTTCCGCTTGTGGATGGAACATTTTCACTTTTAATCGTTTTGCTTTCATTCATACTACCGTCCAACTTTTCATAAAGGTTTTGTAGTTTTGGATGTAATTTTGAGACTTTAATCTTTATTAGTTTTTTCTTATTCTCAATTTTTACATCTTCTGAGGAGCCATTTGCAGCTCTTCCGGCAGAATTTAGTTCCATCGTAAATAACCAAATCCAAAACTTTCCGGCAAAGACAATTTTCTGCAAATAACCATATACTAACAACTTATTTTTAATTGAAATTTTATTTAGAAAATTAATTTTTACAAAATACCTTTTCCCAGGCTCTCAGGAAGAATGACAACAAACAGCTGACTGTGACAAAGGAATTTTTAACGTACAGTGGATGAGATTTTTACAGTAAATAACAGCAGGACTCACAAGAATATTTCTTTTGTGTATTTCATAACAAGGTTTTAAACAATATATCAACTTTCTTTATCGCGAATTTCACTCTATTAATAAATTAAAATTTCACCACGTTTTAATACAACACGAGATTGTTGTGCCCTTGCTATTTCAACAGTTGGTACTTCAAACGTCTGACTTGGCAGCTGTCAGTGAAATAAAAATAAAAAAAGTGCATCGCGAGTGAATGTCTACTGTCAAAATTCACGTATTTTTGTGGAATTGTGGATTTCTCCTCCTTGAAGTAAACCTAAAATTTGCTTTAATTAGATTTTGAACGCGACAAACTCAGGCATTCGAATGAAAAATGTAAAATTTGTTTTAAAACCAAAAGGTGCTTTAGCATCAATCTTCGGATAATTTTTATGTGACGAAGACATTATATTTTCTGGAAATTTCGTTAAAGTATTTAATCAAATCTCGTAGCAAATTATAAATTACAAAATTTAATTAGCAATGGATGATTTAACACAAGGAGACATCTGCCGTGTTTGCCGATGTGAAGGTCAAGCAGACCGTCCATTATTTCATCCGTGCATTTGTACGGGCAGCATTAAGTGGATACACCAAGATTGCCTGATGCAATGGATGCGCTATTCTCGAAAAGAATACTGCGAATTGTGTGGCCACAGATTTTCATTTACCCCAATTTATTCACCAGATATGCCCCGAGTTCTTCCCTTAAGAGATGTTGCAGGAGGTCTGTTGACTTCTGTTGGTACAGCGGCAAAATACTGGTTGCACTACACCCTGGTAGCAATAGCGTGGCTGGGAATTGTTCCTTTATCAGCTTATAGAACGTATCGCTTTATGTTTAGCGGATCAACATTCGATATGATTTTATCATTGCCTTTTGATGTGTTATCAACAGAAAACATTGCGTCCGATGTATTCCGTGGATGTTTTGTTGTTTCGTGCACGTTATTATCGTTTATTGGACTAATTTGGTTAAGGGAGCAGATATTGCATGGAGGTGGACCGGATTGGTTAGAACGTGATGATGCTCCCGCAGCAAATGATGTTGGTCCGGAGGCTGCACAGGCACCGCTTGCGGCAGAAAATAATGACAACAACAACAATGAAAATAACAATAATGAAGTTAACTTGGAAGCTCCGGTAGATGTTCCAATAGATAATGCAGAGCCGCCTCCGGCCGATAACGAAGACAGAGAAGCTGATCCAGATTTGGGTAATGGAAATGAGGAGGCAAATTGGAATCCTATGGAATGGGATCGAGCAGCTGAGGAACTAACTTGGGAAAGATTGCTTGGATTAGATGGATCTATGGTGTTCCTCGAGCATGTGTTTTGGGTTATATCTTTAAACACAATTTTTATTTTCACATTTGCATTTTGTCCGCATTGCATAGGAAATTTCGTTATCAACTTTCTCGGCCTTATACCGCCTGACAAACCACTTTTACATTTTCACGGACTACTAACCACTTTATTTGGATATTGCAATATCGGACTAACATGCGTTATCTTGCATTCGTTGGCACGTCTATGTAAAATGAGAAGAGTTCGATGGCTTTTAGGACTATGTTATATAGTGGTAAAGGTGTCTCTTCTCTCGGTTATTGAAATTGGTGTGCTACCTTTAGTGTGCGGGTGGTGGTTGGATATTTGTTCGTTACCAATGTTCGATGCAACCATTAAAGATAGAAAAACAAGTTTTCATGCAGCACCGGGTACTTCACTATTTATTCATTGGATGTTTGGAATGGTCTATGTTTACTACTTTGCGGCTTTCATATCATTACTACGTGAAGTGCTTCGACCTGGCGTTTTATGGTTTCTTCGAAATTTAAATGACCCAGATTTCAGTCCCATTCAGGTAAGTGGTTTCTTATTTTTAATAAACTATAAAATATAGCTGTAATTCGTTCTTTTTCTATTGCTTTTTTTACATTAACATACAATCCATTACATCCAACTTTTTCTTAATCAGAAGTCACCCGCACTACAGTAGCCCGCCATTGAATTAGAGGCAGGAACACAAAATGTAGTAACCGTACTTTAAAAAGAGTAAATAGTTCTGTCGCGCGTCGGGTAATTAATTTTTTTCGGGCGAATAAGTATATATTTGTTTGAAACAAATAAACCACTGCAGGTTTTGTCGTGTGTTTGACGAGATTACATAGAAGTTAGTTGGAAGTGTTTCAGTTTTCTAAAATTTTGTATTAATATTGAAAGGTAAGTGTAAAATTAGGCTCAAAATATGTTGTTACGATTTAATATTAATTTCTCTCCATTTTAAATAAATTTTTAGAAAATGAGAAGAAAAAAGTACATTTAAAGTAAGAAGAAAGCTGCTAAAGCTGCATATATGCTGTTCCTTAAGGCAGCCATCTAGGACCATTACTTTTTATCATCATTTACATCAGTTATGTATCCTTCATTAAATTTGTAAAAGTTTAAACAAGAAGAGGGACTATAAAAAAGTATGTGCGAAAATGGTGATTGACAACCAAGAAGTGATATCTGTTGTAACCAAAGTAGTGAATATGTCTTTGTCTAGTGGCTTTAGAAGAGGACATTCTTGTGAGACGGCCCTAAATTTGGTCCTGCTAAAATGGAAGGAAGCAATGCAAAGAAAGCAAAAAGTATTGGCGGTGTTTTTTGACCTTAAGCAAGCTTTCGAAACTGTAGATCGAGATATTTTAATGAGAAAAATGAAGAAGTATGGAATAAAAGGAAAGGAATGGTCATGGTTTGATAGCTATTTGTCCGGAAGAATGCAGCGAACTAAGGTAGACAAGGCGATGTCTCAGAAAAAGGCAATAAATGCGGGAGTGCCACAAGGTTCTGTGCTGGGTACCCTACTATTTCTTGTTTATATTAATGATATAAAGAGTGTATTGGATGGTGCAAATATTGTACTATTTGCTGATGACGCATTATTGTATGTTGTTTGAGATGATATTAGTGAGTGTGTGAATGCAATGGAACATAATTTGAACTGAGAACTGAGTGGATGGTTAAGAATGAACAAGTTGAAAGTGAACATTAGAAAAACAAAATTTATGACAATCAATTGTGAATGTGAGGGTAATATAAAAATGGATAGTGATAATATTGAAAAAGTGGAAAAGATAAAGTATCTGGGTGTGATAGTTGATAACAAATAAAAGTTCAAAGAGCACGCGGATTATATATGTGGGAAAATAGGTAAAAAGATTGGTTTTTTAAAAAGAATACGAAAGTCTCTTTCAATGCCGTAAGCATAACAAATCTATAATGTAATAATAAAACCGTATTTTGAGTACTGTTCGTCTGTGTTATTTTTACTTGGCAGTGGAATGATGGATAGATTACAGAAACTTCAGAATAAGGGAATGAGAGCAATTCTTTGTTGAAATAAATATGCGCCTATTAAAGGTATGCTTGGGTCATTAAAGTGGGTAAGTGTAAGAGAAAGGATTGTGTTAAATGTTTTGTTGTTAATCTTTAAAATGAAGAATGGATTATTGCCTGGGTATCTGAGTGAATATCTGATGTATACAAGTGAAGTGCAGCCGTATGGCGTAAGAAGAGTGAATGAGTTTAGGTTAGTAAATTTTACCACAATAAGGACACGAAATTCTTTAATTTATAAGGGATATGAATGTAGATAGATTTAAGAGATATTGTATAGAATTTATAAAGAGTAAGTGGAATGTATTGGTTTGTGATTGAGAAAGAGTTTGAGGTAATGTTTTTTAAGGTATGAATGAATGAATTATATGTTGTTGTAAAAGAGCATTAATTTTTTTGCTAATAAATGAAATGAATGAATGAGATTTTCCAGATTGTTGGAAAGAATCCTTAGTGGTCCCAGTGAAGAAAATAAGAAATACAAACACGTGTGAAGAGTTCAGGCCAATCAATATGATACAATTACTGGAAAAAATATTAGAAAAAGCTGTGCAAACTCAACTGGAGGAAGATATGGAAACTAATAAATTAATCTTAGAGACTCAATCAGGTTTTCGAAAGACACATTCGTGTGAAACGGCATTAAATTTGACTATTACTCAGTGGAGGGAGGAAGTGGATAAGGGATACATCGTCCTGACAGTTTTCCTCGATTTAAAAAGGGTCTTTGAGACTATGAAACCACACATATTAATAAATAAGCTTGAAAAATAAGGAGTGAAGGATAAAGAGCTGAAATAGTTTGCTAATTACTTAAATGGTCGTCGTAAAAGCACAAGAATAGATAACGTTTTGTTTGATCTAAAAAGTAATAAACTTGGAGTGCCACAAGGTTCAGTACTAGGAACATTACTATTTTTATTTTATTTTTAACCGACTTCCTAAAAACAAAGAGGTTCTAAGTTCGACGCGTATTTTTTTTTAATTTTATTTTTTTATGTCTGACCGGGCATAACTTCGTAACGCGTCGTCCGATTTTGATGATTCTTCTTTTGTTGGGTAGAAACCAAACTTTGTAACGCGTGTTCCGATTTGGATGGTTCTTTTTTTGTTGTACAGAGTATGATCCACCATTGCTAATAGGAGAAAAAAATGTTGGCCTATGGTGGGGGGAGGGGCGAGGGGCAGTTTAACTGTGTAATGCGTGGCCCGATTTGGATAATTCTTTCTCTGTTGGGTAGAGTATGTTCCGTGGTTGATACCAGGAGACAAAATTTTTGGGGGGATGGGGGTGGGGGTGGAACCTAACTTTGTAACGCGTGGTCCAATTCTTATGGTTCTTTTTCTGTTGTATAGAGTATGATCCCCCATTGCTAATAGGAGAATAATTTGGTCCTATGCTGAAAGGTGTGGGTGGGGGGAGGGGTAGTCTAACTTCGTAACGCGTGGACCGATTTGGATAATTCTTTTTCTATTGGGTAGAATATGATCCTTGATTGATACTACGAGAAAACAAATGTTGCTGGGGTGGGGTGGAGGGTGGAACCTAACTTTGTAACGTGTGGACCGATTTGGATGGTTCTTTTGCTGTTGTATAGAGTCTGATCCCCCATCGCTAATAGGAGAATAATCTGGTCCTATGGTGGTGGTGGGGGAGGGGGAGGGGTAGTAACTTTGTAATGCGTGGACTGATTTCGATGATTTTTTTTCTGTTCGGTAGAGTATGTTCCTTGATTGATACGATGAGAAAAAAAAGTTTAGTGGAATGGGGGTGGGGTAGGGGGTTAAAACTAACTTTTAACGCGTGGACTGATTTGGATGGTTCTTTCTTCATTGTATAGAGTCGACGACACTAAAAAGTGAAAAATAAAATAGTTTTTTTTAAAAAAAAGTCGAACCAACTTCACAAAAAGCGCTAAAAAGCATAAAATAATTTTTAGTTTTATATCTATTGCGACATTTTGAAGTCGGTGCAAATTAAACAAATAAAACAACTACCCAACCAAAATTGAAGATAATACATAAAACTACCTGAACGTTTCAGTTCACGAGATCATAAGGAAAGACGATTAAATACTTTTGTTGTAGTTGTTTGGTTTGTTTAATTTGCACCGACTTCAAAATGTCGTAATAGATATAAAATTAAAAATTAGTTTATGCTTTTTAGCGCTTTTTATGAAGTCGGTTCAACTTTTTTATTAAAAAATATTTTTGATTTACGTTAATGATATTAATGATGCTAAAACACATGCTACAATTAATTTGTTTGCGGATGATGCGCTTTTATATATTGTGGGAAAAGATGTACAAGACTGCAAAATTAAACTGGAATTAGATTTAAAGCAACTAAGTGTGTGGTTTGAAACTAAGAAGCTTCAACTTAATGTGATAAAACTAAGTTTGTGACAATCAACTACAGTCACGACTTAGAACTAAGGATAGGAAATGAAATAATAAAAAACGTCAGTGAAGTTAAATATTTTGGTGTTATAGTGGACAGGGACTTAAACTTTAAAAATCATATGCAAAAAGATTTGTAAAAAAGTGAGTTTTTTCAGAAGAATCAAAAAAAGTCTATCAATGAAAAGTGCAATTGATATTTATAATGTGATTATAAAACCACATTTTAAATATTGTTCAACAATATTATTTTTAGTTACCCAAGTAATGATCGTCCGGTTACAAAAATTACAGAACAAGGCAATGAGGATAATTTTAAAGTGCAATAGATATACGCGAATTCAATATATGCTTGATACGCTTGCGGAATACTTAAGTAAGTATGTTGGATATGTTAAACCATATCACCTAAGAAGTTATCACCACTTAGTACTACCGAGGTGTTATAGCAGTGCCGGGCATAATTCCCTAATATATAGAGGCTTTCAACTATTCAATGAACTACCTAATGACGTCAAAAATGAAAGTAGATGGAACTTTTATAAAAGAAAATGTACTGAATTTGTAAAAGCCGGAAATTTAATGATTCTATAATTATAAAATGAATGTTAAGTTGTGGATTACCAAATTTTGAATGTTTGTTGTTAATTGAAGTGTACAAAGAGTATGTTTAATATCAATAAAGTTCTATTATTATTATTATATTAATTCTCCCTAATGACGCTAAATTTTTCGCGTTATTTCAAGTGTGAATGACGTCGTCGTCGTCTCTCGATTAAGGAAACCAGTGCACTTTAACTACACCTTAGACTAAGGCTCTCTGAACAGACTTGACAAGACCAAGGATTTAGGGGTCGTGACGACTATATCAGCACTATTGTAAACAAAGCTAATTCTGCTCTGGGCTTTGGCAAGCGATGGTCTAAGGAGTTTGATGACCCACATATAACTAAACTCCTTTATTTTACGTCCGTAAAACCTGTTTTGCAGTATGCTAGTCCTGTGTGGTCTCCTAAATTAAAAAATTGTGTGTCCTTACTGTGGTAAAATTTACTAACCTAAACTCATTCACTCGTCTTAAGGGGGTCTTTTACCTTACGACGCCCTTTTTAACCGACTTCCCAAAAACAAAGAGGTTCTAAGTTCGACGCGTATTTTTTTTTTATTTATTTATTTTGAAATTTTTTTTTATGTCTGACCGGGCATAACTTCGTAACGCGTCGACCGATTTTGATGATTCTTTTTTTGTTGGGTAGAGTATGCTCACCGATTGGTACCATGTCAAAAAAATTTTTGGTATGGTGGGGGTGAAACCTAACTTTGTAACGCGTGTTCCGATTTGGATGGTTCTTTTTTTGTTGTACAGAGTATGATCCACCATTGCTAATAGGAGAAAAAAATGTTGGCCTATGGTGGGGGGAGGGGCGAGGGGCAGTTTAACTTTGTAATGCGTGGCCCGATTTGGATAATTCTTTCTCTGTTGGGTAGAGTATGTTCCGTGGTTGATACCAGGAGACAAAATTTTTGGGGGGATGGGGGTGGGGGTGGAACCTAACTTTGTAACGCGTGGTCCAATTCTTATGGTTCTTTTTCTGTTGTATAGAGTATGATCCCCCATTGCTAATAGGAGAATAATTTGGTCCTATGGTGAAAGGTGTGGGTGGGGGGGGGGGGAGGGGTAGTCTAACTTCGTAACGCGTGGACCGATTTGGATAATTCTTCTTCTATTGGATAAATTATGATCCTTGGTTGATACTACGAGAAAACAAATGTTGCTGGGGTGGAGGTGGGAGAAGGGGGGTGGAACCTAACTTTGTAACACGTGGATTGATTTGTACGGTTCTTTTGCAGTTGTATAGAGTGCGATCCCCCATTGCTAATAGGAGAATAATTTGGTCCTACGGTGGAGGTGGGGGAGGGGGAGGGGTAGTAACTTCTTAACGCGTGGACCGATTTCGATGATTCCTTTTATGTTCGGTAGAGTATGTTCCTTGATTGATACCATGAGAAAAAAAGTTTAGTGGAATGGGGGTGAGGTAGGGGGTTAAAACTAACTTTTAACGCGTGGACCGATTTGGATGGTTCTTTCTTCGTTGTATAGAGAGAAGACACTAAAAAGTGAAAAATAAAATAGTTTTTAAAAAAAAAGTTGAACCGACTTCACAAAAAGCGCTAAAGAGCATTAAGTAATTTATAATTTTATATCTATTACGACATTTTGAAGTCAGTGCAAATTAAACAAATAAAACCACTAGATAACCACAACTGAAGATACTACATAATACGACCTGAACGTTTCAGTTTACGGGGGATCATTTTAAATGACGATTAAATACTTTTGTTGTAGTTGTTTGGTTTGTTTGATTTGCACCGACTTCAAAATGTCGTAATAGATATAAAATTGAAAATTATTTTATGCTTTTTAGCGCTTTTTGTGAAGTCGGTTCAACTTTTTTTTTTAAAAACAATTTTTTGGTACTGTTTTTCGAGGATGAGTCGTAGCGACACCAATTATGCGATTGATATGCCGGATTATGGTTTCAACTCGTTTAATTTCATACTTTGAAAATGAATTTTTTGACATTTTTATTGTTTCTGGTTTGACAATTGTTCGACCTTGAAGTACCCCTTACGAGAAGTTCATATCAAAACGGTTGTGCACGATTCAGCTCATGACAGTCGTCTAAAACAAAAAATCGAAAAAGATTTTTTTTATTATCCCCTTGGATATCGTTCGACGAACGGAATTTTCAAAATTCAAAAATTTCGCAAAATAGTCAACATTTAAAAAAAATGTGTTGTTTCTCATTTTTTTAGGACCAAAAACAGCTGCAAAAATGAAAAATTTTCGATAGCGACATGTTTTTCAAAGATTTTGATAACAGATTTGAGGTAATCGATCAATTACACAGCTCCACAAAAAAAAATGTATCGGATCTGGTATTTAGATCCTGAATCCGAATCTGCCTTCAGATTTGGCCCAACGGGACTGAATTTTCGGGAAAATTCACAAAAAACGTCATTTACGATCGACAAAAATTATAAAAAAATAAATTATTCTACCAGCTCACTAGACATATAATTTTTCACTCGTTTAATTCCAATTTATCATCATAGAGTCAGACAAGCTGGTTCAATTTCATTCAAAAACAGAAAATAGATCAAAATGCTTAAAAACGCCATTTTCATGGCGTAATTCGTGTTTCAGAGTTCTGGATCCATTTTCTTATCCAGCCACCAATTTATGAATTCATCTTTATTGCATATTTATTCATCCACCTGTTCCACCTATAAAACCCACCCATCTATCCATCTACTTTATGTACTGAGAGATGAGAGAACAGCCTATAAGATTGAGAATGCAATAAAACGTGTAGAATACTCTACTTTCTAAAAAAAAGAAAACGATATCTATAAATCATTCTTACTTATTTTTGTTGCATTATTTACGATCACTTTGCAATGTCAGGACCGTAGAGTTGATCTTCTTGTTGGAGAAGAAACTCCCGTTGTGCTATTTGCTGTTCTCGTTGTTCAATTCGAGCCCTTTTTGCAGTGTCGGATATCCTCGTAAAACAAGTTTTCGGGCTGCCGCGACGGATGACAGTCTCTGACATCCCGAAATAATAAGAATTCCGTTATATTATTTCCAGGCTATGTTCCTGACACGTTCTAGATTACAAAAATTAAAAAGAAAATCGATTTTTTGAAACCAACAAGGTAGAAGACCCCCTTAAGGTAACCAGGTCGCGAATGAGGTCAAAAAAATCGATTTTTTTAAAAACAGTTCTATTTGAAAGCCTGCGCTTTCCCCTTTCAGAAAATGTATGACATGTCATACCAACGCGACTATTTAACCCCAAAAATTGATATTTTAAAAGATGGTGACGGGTCGTCTGCACAGTTGTCACGAGAGATTTTCGTCTCAACCCGTAAGTTCCTTTTTTTGGCCTTTAGGTACCATTTGCAAAAAATCTATTCAACCTATTTTGATGAAATTTTGCACAGTGCTTATCCTTTATGTCCTTCATCTTTTATACCTAAACTCATCTTTGTATTCCATTTTTAACTTTATTTTAAATCCAAATGCATTTTTTGAAAAGAATGATTTTTGACCTTTTTTCAAAAAAAAAATGGTACAAAAATTGCAATTTAGGCAAAAGGTTGAAAATTTTAGGTATACAATGTTGCCTTACTCTTGTTTCAGGTTAACCATCAATTTGGAGCAGATAGCACCAGTGGTTAAGGAGAAAAGTGTACCTAAATAAGCTAATTTTATCATTTTTTATTTTTTTCTTGTAATTTTGTAATTTTAATAACTTTCACACTAATATAGTCACATGGTTTATTTAGCATTTTAATCCGTAATTCGTCCTCTAAAGCATGTTTAAAACCGCGTTTATATCTTAAATACCAACTGAACAGGAGCAAAATATCTAAACTCGTGAAAAAGCCCATTTTAACCATCATTCGTGACCTGGTTACCTTAAGCGATACGGCTGTACTTCGCTTGTGTACATGATTTTTTTTTCTGTGCAGGATTCTAACTTTGCTAGTCGACTTTTTTTGATTCTAGTCAATTGAACGATGTTTAAATACTATTAAAAATGGTATATCACGTTAAAAACAAAGACGATTTTGAGAGATCCCTTCAATCTGCAGGCGATAAGCTTGTTTGTTGTTGATTTCTTTGCAACATGGTGTGGTCCATGAAAAATAAAATCCAATACCTAAATTGAATTACTTTAGTTGCTTGGTATTTTATTTTTTTCTATTAAAGTTTTATAATTAATTATAGTTTAATGGACAGGGGCTCCATTCTTTAAAGATGCTAATACATGTGGGAATTACAGCCGCTGCGAAACACTTTTCTTTAATGCAAAATTTATTTATTTCACTCAATCCAAATTATGCTACAAAAATGTTTTTATATGTTTCGCGATCACAAACATGAATTCAGTTTCGGGAACGTTAAAAATAAAGTTTAAAAGAAGAAAAAACAGGGATCCAGACAATTCGTCGTAAAACAATTCATCGTAAGAGCAATTCGTCGTAAGAGCAATTTATCGTAAATCAATTAATTGTGAATCAATTCACAGTACAGGGATGCGCGTACTGTGGCGAGAAGAGGGGGGGGGGACGATGAATTGATGATGATCTTATCGTTGCTTATCTGCAACTGAGATCCATCCAACTGATGAAGCTTGGATTAAAGTACAGATCATGATGTATTTGCATTTGATTTGACTATTTGACTTTGCCGGTTTGTTTATCTTGGCTTTTTGAAATTTCGTTGTATCACTATGGTATTGTTCCGTGGTTTTTGCTTTGCATGATTGTTTTGTACGGTTTAATTGCCCTACATCCATACGACATATAAATATACAAATTTTATCAATATAAACCGAGATTGCAAGAGGGGCAGGAAAATATTTGTTTTATCTTTGCACAATTCTGTTAAACTTGAAAAAAAGGCTTGATTCTCGCACGGTAACATGTTCGCGCAGAAGTGTCTCCTTTTATGAGACGCTTTTTCTTTTGTAAACTCTGATCCCTCTTGCTGTCATATTGTACGGCAGGAAAAAATGAACATTTTAAGAGTCTGTAAGTGTAACGAAGTTTTTTTTTATAGAGTTCATAGGCCTATTGAGCGTTATTGATGTTACAGATTACATTAGATAGTTACTCAGATACCCAGGCAATAATCCATTTCTGATTTTAAAGATTAACAACAAAACATTTAGAACAATCCTCTCTTTTACATTCATCCACTTCCAACATAACTTTAATTGATGTATATTTATTGCAACAAAGAATTGTTTCTATTCCTATATTCTGAAGTTTCTGTAGTCTATCCAGCATTCCACTGCCAAGTAAAAATAGTACCGACGAACAGTACACAATATGTGGTTTTATTATTACATTATTAATTCCTTGTCGTAAACGTTGAGAGAGACTTTCAGCTGTATGAAGTTGCCCCCTCCCCCAAAACTCCATAATTCTAAATTAGAATAGTCGATTAGATTAACCACCGAGCGACCACTATTGGCCAGCAGTAATTTTGATTGACCACCCTCCAGTCACGAAATATGGGAAAAAAATGTTTTCATGATCATCATCACCGCTGCCCTCAAATTTTATATTTACTCGTTTTAATTATTGGATAGGATTGACCATCGATTTCACTTTTCATCACCCAATACATTTTTTGACCAACCCCAAAACAAATTATCCATAACAAAAAAAAACCAATTCTACTTTGAGTTTAGATGCGTCTCTTTGTATCTTTAGAATAGAAACAAATTGCTTTCGACGTTTGACCAATCGTCAAAATTAAAAAAAGTCAGAAAAAAGTCGGTATAGCTAAAACGTCTGCTCTTAAGCGCTATATTCTGTTTTTAGCGGTTGGTCAATCGTTGACACCGCTTTAGATGGCTGTCTATGTATGTTCAGAATAGACACCAACTGTTTTCGACGTTTGACCAACTGGTGGAAACCGAATACAGCGCTTAAAAGTAGACGATTTGGATATACCGACTTTTTGAGTTTTTTTAATTTCGACAGTTGGTCAAATATCGAAAGCAGTTGGTGTCTATTCTAAGCATACGAAGGCAGCTATCTAAAGCGGTTTCACCGTTTGAAGACCCATTGAAAACCGAATGCTCCGCTTAAAAGTAGACCTTTTAGGTGTACTGACTGTTTATAATTTCGACGATTGGTAAAATGTCAAAAGCAGTTGGTACCTATTCCAAACATACAATGACAGCCATCTAAAGCGGTTTCAACATTTGATCACCCGCTAAAAATCGAATATAGCGCTTAAGAGTATACGTCTTAAGCAAACCGATTTTAAATTTTTTTTTTTTAAATTTCGATGTTTTGACTAGGGCTGAAAATTGGATCCGGATTTGCTAATATCCGGATATCCGGATCTGAAAAAAGTTTGATTCCTCAAATCCGGGTATCCGGATAATCCGGATCCTACTATCCGGATCCGGATCCGAACTATCCGGATCCAAACTAAGAAAGAAGCTTAAATTTTCCCTTTAGATTGCATTATTTCATTGGGAAAATGGAAATTAATCGAACAAGCTAAGAATGAAATAAATTGAAACATTTGGCACTCCACCACTATTTCCTCAGCGCAATAAAATTTCCTCCCCACGCAATTGCACCTCATCCCCTTGTCCTACTATAAATTGGATCAGAAGAGTGTTAAACACAAAATTGCATTTTATTTTTTGAATTCTATGCTATTGAAACTAGTAGTTGTTAATTACATTTTAGTATTGTTGTTGCTAAATTCTGACGACCTATTATTTACTAAATTTGCCATTCGCTTGAAATCGACCTTATATCAGACAAGTTATGTAACTCGGGCAAACATTGATCAATTTCACTAATTCTTTTAATGACTGTTTTTTTTTTAGATAAAATAGACTTATTTCAAAGCACTCGTTAAAGTTACATTTCTTTTTTAGTCTAAGGGTTTTTTGACTAGCCAATCCTAGTCCAATTCCGAAAATTTTTCGCTCGCACATTTTTCGGAGCTTCCTAGATATTCATACTTCGATTTAGAACACCGTAATTTTATTCAAACTAAACAAGTAATATTCTAATATTTTTATGTTGCACCACTCGGTGGATATGCAAGAATTATATAACGCTAGCCGGGAGGTAAACTAAATGTATGAACAAATCCCAGTGCAGTCCCAGCGCCACCAGGAAATACACCGTTAGTTTACAAGGTTACGTTTCAAATGACATGAAACTAAACAATTATAGCAATTTATTTGAATGAGATTTTTGAAAAATTCGTCAATCTAGTTTCTTAAGATATGAGAAAATGAAATTTTTACTTTGTGTCACGTTTTGTTGCCGCAATTGAAAGATATGTGGCTAAGTGGGGTATAATTATTTAGCCACAGTTGCCCTCTTTCAAATGGTCTTAAATTTATTGTGACAGGATTAAATTTGGTTGAGTGGTTTTGAAAGACACCTACCCTTGCTTAACATTGAGTAATCAAATGAAAACACGTAACCTTCAAATGCGTTAAGTGTCATTAAACTGGTGTTAATGATTAATATTATCTGATTTAACAAATACACACATAACAATCTGAAAATTAAAAAATTAAAATTAAATTAAATTGTTTATCTTATTTTTAGTTTGTTCGATGAAATTTCCATTTCCTAATGAAAAAATGCAATCTAAAGGAAAGTTTCAAGCTTCTTTGCTTAGTCTGGATCCGGATAGTTCGGATCCGGATCCGGATAGTAGGATCCGGATTATCCGGATACCCGGATTTGAGAAATCGGATCCCAAATATCTCGGATAATCCGGATAGCAAATTATCCGGATATTTTCAGCCCTAGTTTTGACCACCCCGTCAAACTCGAATTACCGGGTTGGAAATATATTTGGGGATTGAAAAAAAAGTAATGAATGGTCAAAAGTGGTCAATCCTATCCAGTAATAAAAATGAGTAAATATAATATTTTGGGGTCAGTGGTAATGATGACCTTGAATTTTTTTTATAAATTTTCATTTACAGTTTGACAAAACCATCAAATTTGGACAACTTGGACTCTTTAACTCTTTGCACCCGAACATCTTTTTAGTACGGGTAATCAGCTACCCGACAGCAGTTTTAATAAAAAGTTGTAAAAAATCAAACAAAAATTTTAAATATATTTTATTTCGATGGATCATGTATATTTACATACTACAAACATAATATTTGAACAATAAGCTGAGGGCGCCTCTCAAGCGTCGTTCGAGTTGAAGTAAAGAATAGGATGGCGCCTGAGAGGCGCCGTTCGGGATCCACAGGACATTAAGATGATGACGCCTCTCCAGTGCCGTTCGAGTTGAAGTAAAGAATAAGAGGTCGCCGTTCGGGTGCAAATGGTTAATATTGCCATTAAGAAAGTCCCTAAACTCAAAACAAACTTCATCCCTAGACTTTAATTTGTTGTCCGCGTTACGAGTTTCATCAAGCAGAAAGTGTTCAGTTTTATAATAAACTTCTATCCGTTATTATAAATACTTAACATTTTTAATATTCAGCACACGAACATTATTACACAAGTTATGGTCGCTTTTGCCCAAGTTAGGGCTCAATCTGAAAAAGACACCTGCCGATGTCCAAAATTTCTTAAGTGTGTTAGTTGTGCACTACAGGTGTGATGCGAAATTTTTTTATTGTCTGATAATTCCATGAACGCAGATTACGCCAACTAGCGTACTTGAACCACCTATTTCTTTGCCGCAGTCTAGCCTGTCAGCATGCCATCTTCCATATCTGCTTGAGCTTCTGCGGGCAGATGACTGTCCAGCGGAGGTCGTGATCCGCAGTGTCATCAACTGATTTCCAATCGATGACATTCAGAGTCGTACCCTGCCTTGGATAGTCATCCGGCGGCAGATTTGGTTATGGTCCCAACAAAGGTACTGTTGGAAGCGCGCATATCTAGACTGCGGGTACCATGAGTGCATTCAAGAGGATTCGTGCACTCACGTAATCTTAACTTTTTACTGAAACTTTAGACACAGCAACTATAAACTTGTATTATGATTTTTTACTTCATTTTTTTTCTTTCCGATTGTTCAATCTTGTGTATTTTAGCCAGAAGTAAAACCATTATTATTATTATATCTCTTAATCATAGTTCACGCTGTATATTACTGTATCTTCCTATCGCTCTTAATGTATCAATTTATAATATAAAAAAAATCGGCAAAGAATACTAAAATTTTTCTTATTTCTACAGGAAATGATTCATCTATCAATACTAAGACATACCAGAAGACTTATAGCGTCAGCAATCATATTTGGTTCTGCAGTTTTGCTAATGCTATGGTTACCTATACAAATTTTAAAATCAGTGTGGCCGTCATTTCTACCATATACGCTGTCTGGTGACTCAGAGGTGAACGAGTTAAGCTTGCAGCTTCTATTATTACAGGTTTGCTATAAATATAATAACTGAACTATAGATACT
Organism: Leptarthrus brevirostris; assembly: GCA_964036015.1. Lineage (NCBI taxonomy): Eukaryota > Metazoa > Arthropoda > Insecta > Diptera > Asilidae > Leptarthrus > Leptarthrus brevirostris. Next base: position 129,103,816 of record OZ038373.1, on the reverse strand, counting down.
ATTACTTTTATATATTAACAGATAATTTTACCTGGATTCTTTGAGCAATCTCATACAAGGATATGGTTAAAAGGGCTAATTCGTGTATGGTGCACCGCGGTTTCATGGCTCCTGGGAATTCGCAGCTATTTACTTGGTACTGAACCCCAAGCTAACGATGATGAAACAGCAGCGAGACCACAGCCAGATCATGGCCAGGGACTTGGTGCAGCTCATCAGGCTTTATTACAGCGCGATGTTCCAGTAGGATATGAACCGTATGACAGGCCAACATTATTTCCTGTTCGACTTTTCGGACTTATTGTTTTTATGTGTGCTAGTTTGGTAGTTGGCTCATTACTTACTATTACAGTACCAGTTTGGATTGGTCGTCAGGTAATGGCTATTTGGTCAGTGGGCACACAGATTTCCAATCCCGCAACTAATTCAAGTGAGATTCCAGTTCGACCTCACGAGTTATATACGGCAGCAATGGGAACTTACCTTTGCTGGCTTTTATCAAGAGCAATAGCACTTGCGGTAAACCTTTTTCCACAGGGTCGTGCCGCAGTAATTCAAAAAGTCAAACATTGGATATCAATAGGGGCCTCATATGCCCTGGCGGGTTCAATTTTCGTGTTAATGCTTGGAGTAATTCCGTTGTTGTTCGGACTTTTGCTCGAACTTGTTCTAGTTATACCGTTACGCGTTCCACTAGATCAAACTCCCATACATTTTTTGTGGCAAGACTGGGCACTCGGTGTCCTTTACACAAAAATCGCTTGTGCTCTTACTTTAATGGGGCCAGACTGGAGGTTCAAAAGAGCTATTGAGCGGGCCTACCGGGACGGTCTGCGTGATATTGATTTAAGATTTATTGTTCGTGAATTAGCCACGCCTGTTATTGCTTGTTTCGGGCTCGCCTTAGCTGTTCCTTATGTGATCGCTCATTCAATTATGCCAATATTTTTCAATAATCAACAAACGAGAAGTCTGATCGCAAGGGAAATATATCCCTTTTTTCTCATTGTGGCAGTTGTTATTGCCATAATATATTTCCAAATAAGGCAGTTCAAAAAACTCTATACTGCCATCAAAAACGACAAATACCTGGTTGGACAGCGGCTTGTTAATTATGAACATCGAAAAAAGAAACAAGAAACGCCATCGTTGGAACCGAGCACGTCGGATGGGGTGGTAGCTTAATTTTTTTTTGAAGAAGAAGAAATGTAAGAAATTATATAATAATTCTTTATGAAATAACTTCTTATGTTCCCCAAAGTTTATTCTCTTTGTTAATGTTTAATTATTATTAATGTATACTTAGCAAATAATTATTTTTACTTTCGCAAACAATAAAATAAGTGAAGATTTCAATGCGAGTTCATTTTTTATTATACATTAAGAGATCAACATCCTTTTTGTTTGTTTCTTGTTTTAAATTGGTATTTTTATTGCTAAATTAAAACTAGTGTTCGCAGGAAGTAGGTCGAAATGGAATTAAATATTGGTCTCTACTTGCAAAAGGCACAAGTCAAATTAGTACGAAAAATAAATACGTTGACGTATACTAATCGATATCGTGGAATGTTGTAATTAGCGTTTGTTCTGATAAATGAAAATAAAAAAAATAGCTCACTATCTACAGCTGTTGAAAAGTTATAGTCATAGAGGAAAAGTGCTTATATTAAAACTGGGGACCACGACATTCCCAGTAAGTACCCTAGAACGTCTTCATGGAAAGGGAAAGGGATATGTCATCACGATGTTTGCTCCGAGTTTTTATTAATTAATCACTTTTGCCGCTTCTTTAACCGGAAAGTTTAAAAGTAAAAATATTCCGCTTTGATTTCGATATTGCCGCAACTTTGAATATTTCACTATTTACTAGGTCAATATTTGCAAAAACTTCAATAATGCCACCAAAGCTTGCGGTAGAGTCAAAATGTCAGAAATGAATCATGTACGGTGCAGACGAGGAATAATTCCCATCAACGTGCACTAGTAGGCAAAAGCCGCTATACTTTCGCACTCGGGAAGTTTTTAGAGTTCTTTCGAAACTCGACGTGTCCAAAGCTACTGGGCCTGATGGTTTCTCGCCCCTTATTTTAAAACGCTGCGCCTCTGCCTTGGCTAAACCTCTGCGCGAACCTTTTTACCTGCCATATTCAACAGGAATGTTTCCAAGCGTATGGAAGCTTGCTCATGTCCAGCCGATACTTAAAAGAGGAGAGGCATGCGACCCCTCTAACTACAGACCAATTGCACTAAATTCGATCATATCTAAAGTTTTTGAATCACTCATCAACTCCCAGTTGTTGAAATATCTAGATAATAACCATCTTATCAACGATTGCCAGTACGGTTTCCGCGCTGGCCGCTCAACCGGAGACTTACTAACGGCTCTAACGGAGCGTCGAAATCATTGTCACCATAATTTTGGTGAGCCCGAAATCGTCGCTCTTGATATTTCAAAGGCTTTTGATAGGGTCTGGCATGCTGCCCTTTTAGCCAAACTTCAAACATTTGGTCTGCACCCTACCCTCGTTAAATGGATAGAGAGCTTTTTGTCAGGCCGTTCAATCCGTGTAGTAATTGACGGGGTTGCATCTGATTCCTACGAAATAAATGCCGGTGTACCTCAGGGTTCAGTTCTTTCACCAACCTTATTTCTTCTTTTTATTAATGATCTCTTATCCCTTACTCTCAATCCTATTCATAGTTTTGCCGACGACAGCACCCTTGATTTCGCGTACTCATTTGATTCTGTAATGAATTCACGTGGAAATGCTACAGAAGTCAATCGGGAACGCATGTTTAGATCATTAAACAACGACATTGCTATGATCCTCGCTTGGGGCAGAGCAAATCGTGTTACGTTTAATGCATCCAAAACTCAATGCTGTTTAATGTCCCTTAAAAAACGCCCAGTTCACCCCCAACCCATTTCAGTCGACGGAGTGAATATACCCAATTCACCCTCCCTAAAGATCTCAGGTATTGAGATATCCAGCAATCTTAGCTGGACTGATCATATATTTGCAATCGCTAAAAGTGCGATGAAATGTTTGGGTTTTATACAGAGATGTAAGAAATATTTCACCCCATCTGACTTAGCGCTGATCTACAAGTCCCACATTAGGCCTAGACTTGAATATATTTCCCATATTTGGGCAGGAGCAGGACACACCGCATTGTCCGCGTTAGACAAAGTCCAGCGTAAGGCTATTAAACTTATTGGCGATTCCTCAATCTCTGAGGGCCTTGACTCTCTGGAGCATCGACGGACTCTCGGTTGTCCCTCCCTCTTCTATCGCTATCCATGGCCATTCTTCTAACGAAATTGCTAGCCTGATTCCTTGTAGACACATGACAACGCGCGATACAAGATCTACTAGTCGCTCCCACCCCTATACTCTCCAGGTCAAATTTGGACGTACCGTGAAATTTCGGGAATATTTTCTAAGCAAAACAACACGAATGGCGACAATTTACCATCTTCTGTTTTTCCCTCGTCTTATGAGCCTGAAACTTTCAAACGGGGCGTAAATCGACACCTCCTTCATTCAACCTCCTAACCCATTTCCCTCATCCTTAATTCCTTTCCTGCCAAGGCTGTGCTTTAACATCATAGGGCATCCCCTGTGCTTTGGCAACATCATAAATAAAAAAAAAATAAAATCAACTTCAACAGGACAAGATGAAAATTACATAACAAAAAAAGAGGGTCGCCGTCGGACTAACCTTTGTCGTTGTACATTATCAACAGAAAACAACGAGCTAACTACTTGTTCTTCCACGCGAACCTGTACCTGGATACCAGGTCAGCCAGGAAGAAGCGTTGAAAACCCGGCTAAAGAATTTACAAAGTAACGTCAAAGAGACTATTATTGAAGACTTACGCAAGTCAACACACCTGTCATGCACAGCGGACTGCCGGACTTTCCTGGCTCAACATTCGTATCTGACAGTAACATGTCATACAATTGACAATCAATGGATGGTTTAATCTTACACGCTATGTACTAAGATAATGGAAGAGCACCACACAGCCGAAAATTTGGCTACAGCATTGGAAGAGGTCTTCGAAGATTGGGACATCAACTATAAAGTGCTATCAGTTGTTACAGACAATGCTGCAAACTTTGTTAACGCAGTGTTTCGTTCATCGGCAATTGAAAAAGAGTTCCTCACGTATGCTGCGCACACACTACAGCTTGCAGCAAATGAAGCCTTAAAGCACCCACTAGCAGCAAACATCTGTGCACGAGCTAGAACGGTTGTAGGACATTTCAAGCACTCGAATGCCGAAGTCAAGCATTAGAAAAAATAGCAAATCATTCGGTTTCAAAAATCACAGAAATTGATGCAGAGTGTCAGAACGCGTTGGAACTCAACGTTTGAAATGATTGACCGTCTTTGCGCGAATAAGGTATCTGTGTTGAATGTTCTGGCTGATAGAAAAATAACAAGTGCGAGTGCGGCCCTCAGGCTAGAAATCTCGGTTGCCGAGTGGGAGAATATTGAAAGCCTAATAAGTGTCCTGAAGCCGTTGCAAATGGCCACCATGTTGCCTTGTGGAGACAAAATATGGCCACCTTCAATGGTGCGGCCGCTAATACACAATTTGGTAAACAATCACATGAAACCTCTCGAAAGTGACTCTATCTTTGCAAAGGAAATTAAAGATATTGCCGCTAACCAGTGCGGAAAACGGTTCAAGTTATTGACGTGGAATATGTTTTCGTATGTGTCAGGAAGACTTACAGCCTCTTTCTTGGACCCGCGCTAAAAAGACCTTGAGGAAGAGTTACCTGAGACCCGCCGCAAAGTAAAAGAGCATGTTCTTGATCTTTTGCGACGTGAAAATCAGTCATCATCGCCTTCAGATTAAGAAGATTCAGAGAACGTGCATAGTTCAGCACTGGAGTTTTTGTTCAAGAAGCCCACACATTCAAAAAAAAAATTTTGAAACGCAAATCGAACTGTGTAGTGTACAGATTTCGCAGATTTCGTTGGCAATGGACCCGTTTGACTGGGGAAACATAGGCTGGATAAATTTCCAGCGGTAGCATCCTTGGCTCTCAATACCGGCAACATCCGCTGGCTCTGAGCGAACTTTTTCGACTCCAGGAAACTTAGTCACACCTAAACGCAGTTGTTTAAATCCAGAAAATGTTAATATGCTGGTCTTTTTATACCAAAATAAACATGCGTACACTTATGATTCAACACGATATTTCATGCGACACCACAGGTACCTAATGATCACGTTGAAGTGACAGTTAATTTTTCTTATTTATTATAATTTGTTTTTAAAGTTTTTACTAAAGCCTTAATAAAGAATCATGAACGCCAACGATATTGTCATTCTCTTTCCTTCCCTATTCTCAAAAAATATTTCTTCCCATTTAGCATTCATGTACTTGTTGACTGAACCATGGAAAAAACTACATAAATTTTGTAAAACTTACCGAGCCTCAATCTTCTCCACCTCCGCCTAAGTTCCAAAATTTGTCTCATAATACGAAACGTTTCGTAAGAAAACCGGTTTTCTAAAAAAACGTTTAAACGTTTAGACGATTAAACGTTTAATAAGGAGCCCTAATCAAAATACAGTGAAGTTCGGGGGCTGTTCGTTGTTTGTTTTGAGACTTGGCTAAATAGTGCGGTTCATTCAAATAGTGTTAAAATTCCAGGGTTTAATTTATACCGGTACGATCGCGAGCGGTGGCAAGGTGGTGGAGTTGCAATCTATGACAGGGATTCCCTAGACCCAGAATTGTAGGAAGATCCCTGGGTAGGAATTCTCACGAAATTTGTTGTTTCAGACAATCTGGTTGCCTTGTAAATACGCACAAATGTAAAAATGTGTAGAGCTTGAATTTAACAAGTGTGTGTTCAATCGGTTGAAGGGGAATGCCAACCGTTTTACAAAATTTTTACTCATGACAGTCCAAGCGCTATGAAGTGTCAAAATCACACGCCAGCTCCCAGCCAGGCGACTGAGTATTTAGATGCAAGCTCCGGGGAACGGCATGGGAGAATTACAGATCATGCGCACAAACTTGACATATTTATTCGTTGCTATGAAATATTTTTCTGTTGCCACAACATTTTTTGGGCATGCGCTTAATTTATTGAAACGCTTAGGCAACCAAATTGTGTGAGAATCGCTACCCAGGGTAGCGATTCTCACACAATTTGGTTGCCTTCCCAAGATGGAAAAAATGCAATAGTTATACCGTTGGCAAATGTTCTGCGTCTGTCACTCCAAGTGACTACCGGCCCATAAGCTTACTTTGTTTTCTTAGCAAAATACTCGAAAAGGTATTGTATAAAAAAATCCTTAAAGTTGTTTCTGATAATAATTTTTTATCACAATGACAGTCCGGTTTTCGTAGTTGTTAAATTGCTAACTTTTTTAAGGCCTTGTATGATTTTTCTCGATCTGCTGTTCAAATTATCTCGGATTTCCTGTCTGATCGGGAGCAGCAAGATAGGGTTGGCGACAATAAGCCGAATTTTGTCAAAACTGTCAGGGCGTATCTCAGGGATCGATTCTCGCTACTTTATTGTTCTGTCTATTTATAAATGATCTTCCTGATATTACCCATAAAGTGAACATCCATCTATACGCACAAGATGTGCAGATTTATTTATCTAGAGCTATAGGATTGATCGAAGACTATATTTGCCGTATTAATAATAATTTATTGAATATTTCAGTATGGGCTACAAGCTTTTGCTTAATATTTAAAGTTTTCTTGCTTGTTTTGCTATAGGAGCCAACTTAACACTATAGACCTCCCCCCCAATTTACTTGGATGGTGTTCAGTTGCCATACGTAAATAAAGTAAAAAACTTGAGTGTTCTTCAGTGGTCAAATGAAATGTTGTGATCAATTAAACTACATTCTCCAATAGGTATATAGCGAACTTCGACAGCTTTGGCGTACGGGAAAATACATGTCTATTTGGAAATCGTCTTTCATATTCCCGTACAGCCTCCGATTCATATCCGTCAGTAAAGTCGTCACGTAAATAATACCCGGGTACTCTTCAAAAGTAAATTCAGTAATTTTGTTAAATCTTTTTTGGTTGTATTTTACTTGTGCCGTCAACTTGCTTGCAAATGTGATATATTTTCGTCCTATTCCCTATTTATAGGCAACCATGCCAACTGTTTCCCACATTTTTGCCGAGTTATGGTTTATGATGGTAAAAGGAACAAATTCACCAAAAATGTCTGATTTAGACAAGTTTATTGCTGTTTTTTCTTTGTTAAAATAACTACTGGTCAGTTCCAGCCTCCAGGCTCCAGGTGTCATAAACATATAACTCGAGGTAATAAATACTACGATCCCTTACCTTAATACCTGGAATTGTGATAACACCAATAAAGATCGACTTTCAATTGTTTGCCAATTTTTTCTAAGTCCGTTGTATCAGGACAATTATTTGTACCTCGTTAGAAAGGGGATAGAATAGGGATTGCTAGATTTAAAATAATTTGAGATAAAACATTTCGAGAATAATCAATCAGAAACTCAAAAATAGGAAAATTTAATACTAAAAATTTTACTTTTAAACAGTACTGTACAAAAATGAAAGCAATAAGGTAACATTGTTTGACCTTGGTGGTATGGGCATTTTATTACCTTCCATCTGCCATTACTTTCATGTCGCTAGGTTTCTACAGTGAAAAAATATTAACAACAAACTGATTCACGTACCACGTAAAATTAATAATCACCCTGTAACTCTTAAATGGTGAAAATTACCCGCCCTGCCATACGAGTTTCTGTTTGGCTAGGTGAGAGCTATCATTTAACCCTGGAACGCTAACCATGTGTAATGTAAGTGTGGGCGGAAGAGCAACGTGAAGTTGCCGCAGGATGTTCAATTGGCACGCGCTAGCTGGCAGCACGTCCTAGCTCG